>JASDDO010000014.1:398686524-399330166 GCA_030015575.1 Agapanthus africanus
GTTTCAAATTAGAATATTGATCGAAATTCTATAAACTTTAGCTAATTGGATTATATCTGTAACGTGATATATGTACTGAACGTCGACTAATCGCTATACGTCGATTAGTGAGGGTTGTACATATCTGTGATCTGTGATGTTGGATTGTGTATATGAACTTGTTGGATTGTCATGTATGAATAGTCGGGGTGTGAGATGAGTGTTTATTCATCTTTCATTTGATGTAAATTGTAAATTGATGTAATATTATTTTTGGGTCGCACATCCGGGTTAAGGATGTAGCCGCCTTTGTATATTATTTCTTTTACTGTTTTCTGCTCCTAGGATAGACCCACGGTGGGGTGCACAGACTATCGGGTACTTTGAAGTACCGAGTGGCCTACTCACTTTGTTTAGGGAGACTGCACCACTTCGTGTATTTGGCGGGTAGTTTGCCGCACCCGTAGGGGTCTAGGGTGGGGTTTTGGCTATTCATCACGACCGTGTAATCCGTCTTTCGTTATAGGCTTGAATGAAACACGGATTCCTAGCATATCCAATGTGTTCATCTGTGATCTGGAATGACTATCATTGCGTCTGACAAATGTATATATCTATATATGATATCTGGTAGGCGTTGCTTATGTTTTGCATCCGTACTAGTCCAGCCCCCGCTCTGTCGTTAGTTAAGTAACCTAACGGGTGATGACGGGGCCCCGTGGCAAATACGGATGGCATAAGCGTACGTTATATTTTCGTTGTTTTCTGCAATGGTAAGATTAATTGATGGAACGCATTATATTAATGCAAAGAAAATAAACCAAATTTAAATCGTTGGAACAATTTCAAAACCACTCGTTTTTTTCCAAAATAGAAAAACTTTTAAACGCGGAGCTTAAACCACTCCTTTTAAAAGCTATCAGGTTCCTTCGATTATATCAAGTTCACTACGTTCACGGTTTCGCCAATACCATACGTTGCCCTCCATCATTTCAGTTAAATATTCAGTAGTATTCAAGCTATGTATTTTGACCTTCGCCAAGGCATAGTGATTGGTAGCTGCTGATTATTTATCTGTTGCATAGATAGATGCGTTGGTTTGGGACAGTCGTACTGCCATTTTGGCCTTCGTCAAGGGTATGTACGGGTGGGTTCAAATTAACCTGGATAATGACGGGTATAACTTGACATGTGACTTATGATATGTTGGCCTTCGTCAAGGTCATAAGAGCACGAGGTAAAAATCCATATCGGGAGTTTTTAAAGAAACTGAAACTTGCTAGTGTTGCATACCATTTGGAGTGTGATGATTTTGGTAGGATTCCTTCAGCTTTATCACACGATGATATTTGGATCCCGATCCTACCGTGAGTATATGCTACTCTTCGGGAAATTTTCTCACTTAACGATCAATGCTATAAACCAAGTAGGTGACTAGAAAGGTGTTAGCGGGGCTACGCCCACAGGGAAAAGAGGTTATTTAATTAAGGAACTTCGCGAAAGCGTCGTAAAACCTCCCTCGAAGTACCGACACCGGCCTGGCTGAACGGTTAAGCAAGTATTGTACAGTGAGATTAATCCTGACTAATTCTTCTTTTATGGCTTGAGGAAGGATTCGAGAAACAGTGGGAGCCATCCTGTTTAGACAAACTAAAAACCACTCTAAACTTGCAAGAGCATCATGCTAAAGTGTTTCTTCTCTCTCTCCTAATTGCAGCAACCAAACATCATGACGGGCATTAAATTACTATTAGATAAAAATATACTGATAGGGCCAAATTATAAAGATTAGTTCAGGAATGTCAAAATGGCAATCACTTATGACAAGTTGGGGTATCTCCTTACCACTAAAGCCCCCGCCGTCCCAGGTCCAGAATCCAGTGTCGCGGATAGGGAAATCCGTAAGACCTAGGAGATTGACAGCGCGAAGGCCAAGTGCCTCGTGCTTGCCTCTATGGACAATGAACATCAGAGGAGGCATGAGGATATGGATCTTGAATCCATATTTCTCCATACTAAGGAACTATATGGAGAGCAATCCCGTATCGCAAGATACGAGACCTCGAAGAAACTGTATCAAGTGAGGTTGGCCGTCGGATCATCTGTAGGGGAACACGTCCTGAAGATGATTGGCTACATTGAGGAGCTCACGGACCTCGGGACCACGTTAGAGAATGAGCTGTACACTGACTTGATTCTCCAGTCCCTTCCTTCCACCTACGCCCAGTTTATCCTGAATTTCAACATGCAAAGAAAAGAAGTTGAACTTCCGAAACTCCTCAACAGGTTGAGGAGTGCAGAGGGCACCCTGCAGAAAGTCAGGGAAACACCCGATTTGTTTATTGGAGGATCTTCCTCTTCTAGGTACAAGGTGAAAGCCAAAGGAAAGAAGAAGAAGGCCCCCACCAAACCAAGGGGCGGTGTTAGTAAGGTGGAAGCTAAGGGAAAAGCAAAGGTAGCGGGACAGATTATGGGAAAGGAAGAATGCTTTTATTGTCACAAGAAAGGACACTGGAAGAAAAATTGCAGGGCTTGGAAGGCCAAGAACCAGGACCCGAAGCAAGTTGTGGCTTCGGCTTCAGGTGTGTATGTTATTGAAAACTGTCTGTCAATCAACTCTACTTCCTGGGTATTGGATACCGGATCAGGATCTTATATCTGTAATTCTTTGCAGGCACTGGAAGCCGTAGGGTTTTGAAGGCAGGTGATATGACCCTCAGAGTTGCAAACGGAGCAAGTATGGATGCTGAGTCCATGGGGGACCATCACTTAGGATTGACAGATGGACATGTTTTGGTTTTGCGCAACTGTTATTTTGTACCCCGTTCGACTTGTAATATCATATCTGTATCTTTAATGTCTAAAGAAGGTTATGATTTTGCATTTGTAAGAAATGTTGTAAACATTCACCTTAATCATGTTTTGATTGGGTCGGGTACATTAAGCAACGGTATATACGTATTAAACCAACCGCAGATTTTCAATATCCAGAATACACACAAAAGAATGTCTCCAGAATTAAATCATGCTTTCTTATGGCATTGTAGACTGGGTCACATCAATGAGACAAGGTTAACTAAGTTACATAAAGAAGGATATTTGGATCCGTTCGAATATCATTCTTATGCAACTTGTCAATCATGTCTCAAAGGAAAGATGACAAAGACTCTGTTTACTGGACACGGAGTAAGAGCGAGCGAGCTCTTGGGACTCGTACACAGCGACGTGTGTGGTCCAATGTCTACACATGCAAGAAGTGGTTTTTCCTATTTCATTACTTTTACGGATGATTTCTCCAGGTATGGACATGTCTTCTTAATGAAGCATAAATCCGAGGCCTTTGAGAAATTCCAGGAATATAAGAATGAAGTAGAAAAACAAAACGACAAAAGTATCAAGACACTGAGATCTGATCGAGGTGGTGAATACTTAAGTGCCGAGTTCCTGGATTACCTAAAAGAGAATGGAATTCTCTCTCAGCTTACTCCCCCATACACTCCACAACACAACGGTGTATCGGAGAGACGGAACCGAACCCTATTGGATATGGTACATTCCATGATGAGTAACGCTGAGCTACCACGATCATTCTGGGGCTATGTACTAGAATCAGATGCATATCTTTTAAACAAGGTTCCTACCAAGACTGTGCCTACCACACCATATCAGATGTGGAGCGGGAAGAAACCCTATCTTCAATATATGAAGATATGGGGATGTCCAACTTTTGTCAAAAAGCAGCATGCGGACAAAGTCGAGGCACACTCAGTACTGTGTAAGTTTGTGGGATATCCAAAGAACTCCTGGGGGTATCTTTTCTATCACGCAGAGGAACAAAAGGTTTTTGTTTCTCGTCATGCCCACTTTCTGGAACACCAGTTCTGGGAAAAGGAAACTAGTGGGAGCGTAATAGAACTGGAAGAACTTCTAGAACCACAAGCTATTACTGAAAGCTTGGTGGAACCAGAAGTTTCAAAAGAACAGGACATTCCCGCACCTCTCCGCAGGAGTAGTAGACTGTCTCATCCGCCTGAGAGATACTACGGTTTTATCATAGACGGGGATAGAGAGAATTGCATCATTGATAATGATGAGCCGACTAACTTCCAGCAAGCCATTCAGAGCACTGACTCAGTAAAATGGATGGATGCAATGCGGACCGAGATGGAGTCCATGTACACCAACAAAGTATTGGCTTTGGACATTGCTCCAGAAGGGGTAAAACCCGTAGGCTGCAAATGGATCTTCAAAAGGAAGATTGGTGTAGATGGACAGGTTGAAACCTATAAGGCTAGAATTGTTGCAAAGGGTTTTCGTCAAAGACCTGGCTTGGACTATGACGAAACCTTTTCTCCAGGGGCTATGCTCAAATCCATTCGGATCCTTCTTGCCATTGCTGCCTTCCACGATTATGAGATTTGGCAAATGGACATAAAAACTGCTTTTCTAAATGGAAATTTAGAGGCGTGTGTCTATATGGACCAGCTAGAGGGTTTCATTCAGAGTGGGAGCAAAGGAAAAGTGTGCAAGTTTCTTAAATCCATTTATGGACTAAAGCAGGCATCACGGAGTTGGAACATCTGTTTTGATGAGACGGTCAAAGAATTTGACTTTATCAAAAATCCAGATGAACCATGCATTTATAGTAAGATTGTAGCACGAACTGTTGTATTCCTCGTATTATACGTGGATGACATTCTTTTGATAGGAAATGACATTCCTATGCTACAATTTATCAAAGGGTTCTTGTCACACAGGTTCTCCATGAAAGACCTGGGTGATGCCTTTTACATTCTGGGGATTCGGATCTATCGTGATAGATCTAAAAGGATGTTGGGACTTTCACAGTCCAGGTACATCGACACCATACTGAAAAGATTCAATATGGAAGATTCCAAGCGCGGTAATTTACCGGCTTGTCACGAGATAACCCTCTCCAAAAAGATGTCTCCCAAGACTGATTTGGAAAGGGATCGCATGTGTATTATACCTTACGCTTCTGCGGTGGGCTCTATAATGTATGCGATGTTGTGTACCAGACCAGATGTAGCTTATGCACTGAGTGTAGTAAGCCGGTATCAGTCAAACCCTGGGGAGAAGCACTGGATAGCGGTAAAGAACATTATGAAGTATCTAAGAAGGACTAAGGATATGTTTTTGGTTTACGGCGAAAAATACCTCCAGATCGAGGCCTTTGCTGACTTCAGCTTCTAGGGTGACAAAGATGATTCCAAATCCATGTCGGGTTATGTCTTTACTCTCAATGGAGGGGCGGTGTGTTGGAAGAGTTCCAAACAAGAAACCGTTGCTGACTCGACGATGGAAGCGGAGTATATCGCAGCATCTGATGCCGTAAAAGAAGCCGTCTGGATGAGGAAGTTCTTAACAGAACTTCAGGTGGTTCCATCCATTGTTGGTACAATACCTCTGTATTGTGACAACAACGGGGCTATAGCATTAACAAAGGAACCCAGGTCCCATCAGAAGTCCAAACACATCTTGAGGCGGTATCACCTGATCAAGGAGATCGTGGATCGCCGGGAGATCGAGGTTCGGAGGGTTGCTACAGAGGATAACACTGCAGATCCATTCATAAAGGCCATTCCTCAGACGCAGTTCGAGGGGCTATTCGAGCTGATAGGTCTGCGATATGCCAGCACATGGCCTTAGTGCAAGTGGGAGATTGTTAGTGTGATATGCCCTAGAGGCCATTATTGTATAGTACTAGTTTGTATATTACATTTTGGAAGTTTGGGATATATACACGGATTGACATTCTTGCTCAATATGGTAGTATGCTACTTGGTTTGTATCTATCTTAATATGTGTATGTGTTTCTTTTTAACATATCACTAATACAAATTGATAGAGCCCTTAGGATCTTTGCTTGACTGCCAGCATTGTGATGGCAGTCACACTAGTGGGGGCTGGGTAGTCTACAAGCACATCCTTATACTGGTCCATGGTCGCAGGATTATCGAGACATGGCATCGATACTCCAGAGTAGACTAGTGTATACGCTTCTCATCCCAGGAAGGGAGATGGTATGTCCCACAGCCATCGGTACGTCGTACTGGAGATAGTATCCAGGTGCTCGTTAGGTTACGAGTGCACTGGACAGGACTCGCAGGGAACTGTTGGTTGGTATTATACCTATCATCAGTTATCAGTTCCTAGGTGACATGAGTACAGCTTAGTCCGTTGACTTGACACTGTCACTTCGCCTCGAGTGTGTTCCCATTGTTCTTAGATTACTACCCTACCACGGTTCTATTGAGTCGTGCAAATAGGTAGTAGTTGGGTGCAGTCCCGAAACACTTGGAAGCAGTGACAGTTAGACAAGATTCGTCTATCCCGGTATTGGGAGTTGATATCGCGCTGTGTCTAGGAGAGCCATTACACAAAGTCTCTGGCCAGGGCAAGCGAGATTTACTGGTGTTTCCAGTAGTTTCTCAGGGTGTTCTGGGCTACACTCCGACACGACTTGTACCGCTATTAGGGGTCTGACGTTTACCGCCCCCATAGGCCCGACATGCGATACTCTTAGACGAACAGACCGGACTGTACGGAGATTGTCACATTCAGGCTCGGTAGGAGTTCGGATGGGTTCACCTCATCGGTCTTCTTATCAGCATCTACCCGGGGACCGTTACGTACAGCTAGTATCGCTTGCGGCCTGTGGTTAAACCCACTTCCAGCGTAGTGTCGAGTCTTTAGAGTCCCACACAGAGGGTTGTTCACCTTTGGGCGAAACGAGATAGAGGTCGTATGGTTTTACGACAGGGTTCGTTCACATATGTGTACTTGTGCGTGTTCATTGTTCGAGAAATTGATACTAGTGAGCTTTGGTTTAAACCAGATCCTAGTATTTAGTTTTGGGTTGGTTCGGTCTCATAGTATTTGTGTTCCTCGGAACACGGATGCAGGTGCGTATACACGGTTGACAGAGGCAGAGGAACCTCATTAGGGTTTTGACCATTGACTTGATTAAAACCATAATGAGATGGAGGAAATTTATTAATGAGTTTTAATTAGAGATAATTTTATCATGGTTAATTGGTTTGAACATTTGACTAAGTTGACCCATGTTGACTTAGATATTTTTGTGAGCATGCTTAGCATTAATTGTGACTTGATAATGGTCAAATCAACATCAACCATGACAATTTATCCTAATTAAAATTATCATTATTCTTTTTGGTGATATGAGAGCTATCTCCTCATTTTTATCATGACACATTCTCTCTCTTGCTAGCTCTCTCCTCTTCCTCTCTCAAAGCTCTTTTGTTTCATGACTTGAAAATCAAGAGCTTTGTGAGATCAAACCACCAAAACACTTCTCTCCTCACTCTAGGGTTCTTAGTCTAGCAAGTCAAGTACTCTAGTTACTTCATTGTTGAGGTAGGAACTCAAGGTAAAGACCTTCGGGTGGATCTTTCTTTGGCAAAGAGAACACGGTGAGGAGGAGCCATCTACACCACTCCAAGGAGCTCACAAGAAGAGGAAGCAACACAAGAAGAGAAGGAGTTCAAGAACAAGGTATAATCATCTAACCTAGTAGTTAAAACTCTATGTTAGTTTGTTAGTTTTTGTTTAGCAAAGATCCTTCCTGGTTAGTCTATGTTTCCTTGTGAGAAAAATTCGATTTTTACCTATTCCGCCTCCCCGAAAATACCGAGGTTGGTAACATAGACTTACATCTGAAAGATGCCGCCTACCAGTTCGAGGAACAAATGAATATCAGCAAACAGTTCAATACATAAAGTACAAGGGCAGCACAAGATTCAAGACATCAACGCGAAGCAAACGGTAAAAGTCCACAAATTCTGCACTGTTGGAAATCAGGAAGAAACTAGAAAAGATTCTGAAAAACCAAGTGAAGAAAACAGAAGGAAAAAGCAACTTGAAGCATCACAGAAGAAATGAGCCCAAGAACCCATCAAACGGCCGCGGAACCGCGGCCAAACAAGGCTTATGGCCGCGGTTCCGCGGCCGTGCTGAGCACGTGTCGGTGCAGCTTGTCAGTGGGTGTCGGTGCATTGACCAGGCTTCTTAGGGTAGTCTTGTAATTTTAGATGTGGATCAGATGTAAACACTAGGGTTTCTGCTATCTATAAATAGGAAAGCCTACAGCCTCTTTAAGGGCATGCCTCTTTTTAATTCTAGATTAAATTTTTAATTCCATTGTAATCATCAAGAGGTGTCAATAAAAGTAAGTGTTTTTCATTTTATCTTGTGTTCTTCTTAATTGCAATTTTATTTCTTTGCATTTTTTACCTGTCTTATTTATTTGCAAATTAATTAGTTTCTTAAAAAGAAAATTATAAAAATGAATTTCATCATAACATCCTTAATGAGTGAGTAGTTCCTCACTTGTTAGGGTTAGGAATGGGTAGGTTAGAGAGATGGAAATCTTTCACTACTTTCTTACCCGTTTAATATTTTAAATTAGAACTCTATGTAAATCAATCATCCACCGTTCACTATGGCACCCTATCCTATGAGATAGCGGTGATTCCCTAGTTAGACCGGTTGTGGTTAATTTAGATAGAGGTTAGGGCTAAGATTAAGAAAGGACGGACAAGGACCAAAAGGAAGAAACGTTGACAAGGACCAAAAGGAAGAAACAACGTTTCTTCCCAGTCGTGCTAATCCCTTTTGTTAATTATTACCCTAACACCTATGTTCTTAATTATGGAAAAGGAAGCGGTGAGTAGAATTACCTTTCCAAACTAACCTAATGCTAATCCTAGCAAGTTTTTAATCCAAATCAAATTCAATTTCAGTTTTTATAAAAATCAAAACCTACCACAAATAGGACTTAACTTGTAAGAACAATAAGAAAAGAACACGATTTCCCTGTGGACCGACCCGTACTCAATCGGTTAGTTACCAAGCGACACCGTTATTGATTGCGGTAATTCTTAAAACTTTGATTTCAAAACGAACGCAAAATCTGTAAGTCGATGTGCAACACCCCACGAGTTGCGGGGAGGCGGAAATATGAAAAACAATCTTGTTTGGTAGCATACATCGACTAACCGAAGATCTTTTCTAAACAATACTTAACGATAAGCATAGAGTTCTAAGCTACTATGTGAAGAGATTATACCAAACGATTCTAGTCCTTCGTCTTTTTGATCTCTATGTCCTCCTCGGCCTTCTATCTGTGATAGATGATCCACCCGAGTACCCTAATCCAAGCTACACCTCAAGACTTGAGATAACTTTGTTTCTCTAGTTGCTAACCAAATTAACTAAGATGATGTAGAGTTAGGTTATGGAGTGTTTAGTCTTTACTAATCCTTGTACTCAACTCATGAGTGGTAGGATTAGGGTTTGGAGAAGGAGAGAGAGCTTGAGGAGAGAGAAGGTGGAGAGAATAATAAGAATAAAATCCTTCATACTTGAATATATGATACATAATGAATTATCAAATAATATCAATTAAACGATTATTCACCATGCTTCATTTATTCAAAGAGAGTGATTCATTATGTAAGTCATTAGATCATTAATGAAGCATTAATGATATGATGAATCATATAAATGAGTCACACAAAGCAATTAATGAAAATGCCACCTTAATCTCCTTAGTCACCCTCCTTCTAGAAGCTTCTCGGATAATTACGAGAACGCCCTTCGCATCCGTGAAAATACGGAAAAACTAAAGACTGTATAAATCCAATAACCTGATACTAGAATCTGGCTTAAACCAAACCGTCTAGTAAAAACTGTCTGAATGTCGTACGTGCGTTTAAACACGTATTCGTCCGAACCCATGTCGTAAAACCATACGACCTCTATATCATTTCTCCTGGAGTTGGGAAAACTCTGTGTGGGACTCTAAAGACTTGACTACTACGCTGGCAGTGGGTTTAACCACAGACCGCAAGCGGCACTAGCTCTACGTAACGGTCCCCAGGTAGATGTCGATAAGAAGGCCGGTGAGGATACCCATCCGAACTCCTACTGAGCCTGGGCGTGACAATATCCGTGCAGTCCAGTCTGTTCTTCTAAGAGTATCGCATGTATGGTCTAGGGAGGTGGTGAGCGTCAGACCCCTAATAACCGTACAAGTCGTGTCGGTATGGCTCTATCACCATCCAAGAATCTACTGATCAATCTATCAGTAATTCTCAATCAGCCCTGGCCTGGGACTTATGGTAATGACCAACCGATCATTGTGCGATATCAACTCCCTATTGTTAGTTGTAGTATGCCCTAGAGGCCAGTATTGTACATATGATGTATATTATATTGGATGCTTGGACATATATAGAGATGACTTTCTTGCTCGATATGATAGTATGCTATCTGGTTACTCTTTATCTTAACATGTACACTAGTCTCTATATACTGTCTTATAGTTACATGTTGGTAAAGCCCTTAGGATGTGTACTTGACTACCTGGACTATGATGCAGATCATACTAGTGGGGACGTGGTAGTCCATAAGTACATCCTTCAAGGTCCCTAGTCGTGGGTGTATCGAGACGGGGCATCGATATACCAGAGTAGACTAGCGTATACGCTTCTCGACCCATGTGATGGGCGATGGATGATCCAATATCCATTGGTGTTTGACATCAGAGATGGTATACGGGTGCTCAGTGGAGACTGGGTACACTGGACGGACTCGCCGAGAACTCCCAGATGGTATTATACCTCACGTCAGATGGCAGTTCTCAGGTGACACTTGTGCAGGTTAGTCTGTATACCCGAGATTGTCATAGAGTCTTATGTGATTCCCACTGTGCTTTGATCTCCACCTTACCACGTCCATAAGGGCGTGCAAAACGGTGGTCTTTGGGTACAGTCCCGAGTCACATGGAGGCAATGAGCGATAGGAGGGGTTTCGTCTCTCCCGGTATTGGGGGTTGATGTTGCGCAGTGCTCGATTGGCCGTAGCAGGGAAGTCCCTGGCCAGGGCTGATCAGAGATTTGCTGGTAAGTGTTACCTGTAGTTTCTCGACCCGTTATGAGTCTCACATCGGCACGACTTATCGAGTATTGGGGTCTGATGTTTACCACCCCTAGACTTGATATGCGACGTATTAGACGAACAGACCAGACTGTACGGTAAGTGTTACTGGTTGGATTCACAGGAGTGTGAGCGGGCTAGCTCGTCGATCTTCTGATCGCTTAATACCCGGATGGCCGTTACTTTTAGCAGACCGCTTGTGGCTTGTGGGTGCTTGATATGATCATCATCTGCTACCGGCGTATTGACGAGTCTTTAGAGTCCGACACAGAGGTTTCCTGGTTCAAGCGAAACGAAATAGGAGCGCATATGAGATATGTGCAGGACCGAGAATAATGCGTGTATGTGATACCGCATTTCATTCTCGCGATATATGTTTCGATTGGTTATATTCGATATGACCTAATTATCGAATCATTGATTCGATAAATCGATACATTGGATTCTAGTCGGTTATGTGCGACATGACCGGATCATTGAATCAAATGTTGATTTAATGATTTAATGCATAATTATATATTTGATATATTGCATTGCATTAACTAGTATTGGTTCACTTTAAACGGATTTTTCTCACTTGATGCACATTGTATATGTGATATACTTTAGTGCACATTTTTGTATCATGTTTGATGATACTTGATCATTTAGTTAAGTGTATAGAATTAATCCATGGTTAATTTGATAATTAGGTTTTGCATATTTATTTATTTATTTGTTTATTTGTTTATTTATTTATTTGGAAAAGATAAAGATGAGAATGGTGGCTTTTTGTCATTAGTTGAAGCTTCATGAAGCTTTGACTTTTGCAACCATCCTTATCTTCATACTTAACCCTAACCCATCCAAGTGACCATGGTTTATTCTCTACACTTAACCTAGGTTAGAACATGATAAGTATTTGATTTTATTATTCTTTTTAAAATATACTTATCATATTCTATTTGCTTCTTCCTTCTTCTTCAAGAGAGAAAACAAGATGCCATCAATGGCAACTTGAGCAAAAGTGAGTAAAATCCAATTTCAAAGAGAACCCACCTCCTATTTCTTCACCCTCTACCTCTTGCCAAGTTGTTTTGGGTGTTTACTTCACAAGTTTCACAAGTTTGTGAAGTCAGAGCTTGAACTTGCGATGCCTCGAGGTAGATAGTCTTTGACACAAAGCCGACGACCTAGCTTGCTCGTTTTCCCGATGAAGCCGACGATCGAGTCTAGGATTCGAGACGGACAGCGAGAGGACACCCACGTGGAGCTAAGCAAGTGGAAATCCGGATCTACAAAGGTTGTAGCTTCTCATTTCTAGTTAAAGTGTTAACTAAGTTTTCATTTCGCCTAAACATCTAGTCTAAGATCCGTAGTCTAGGGTTTCTCGGCACCAAAAATTTTAAATTGGCATGTTCGATGCCTTGTGAGACCACTATAGGGTGCCTAGGAACCTTTCACTGGTATCAGAGCCTAGCTAGAGCCATAGGCGAAGTCCCGACGGAGTTTGATATCCGAACGAACCCGAAAACCAAACTTTAAGATGCTCTCTGTACTTTTTCTTAAAACAGGGATTTTTCAGTATTAAAATTATGTAGAAATATCAGCAGGACATTGTAAGAATTACTGTGCAAATATGACACTGTTTGGAGTTTAAACAGCAGCGGAACCGCGGCACGAGCATGGCTCGTGCGGCGGTTCCGCCGCCTCTTGATGACGTCAGCAATACCTATTTTCACAGTAACTCCTATTTAACTGTGCTGAGTTCTCTGGGTATTTTTAATAATTATTCAAGAGTTGAATTTTCTAGGGTTGCTTGCCGCTCTCGTAGGGGTCTAGGGGTGTGGGATTGGCTATTCATCACGACCGTGGAATCCGTGTTTTATACTGGCTCGTATTAAAAACACGGACGTCCTAGTATATCCAATATTTCATATGTTTATTCTGCTGCGATATCTGTGTTGTGACTCTGTGATGGATATAGTATATAGTATATATGATATATTATATAGACGTTACTTATGTTTTACACCCGCGCTAGCCCTGCCCTGCTCTGTCGTTAGTTACCTAACCTAACGGTGCACGAGGGGACATCGAGGCGAATGCGGATGGCATAAGTGTACGTCATATCTATCTGTGATGTTTAGGTATTTAAATGATGGGACTTCATTAATGTGATTAATGAAAGATAAGAAACCTAAGATGTTGTAGAATCAAATTTTAAAATAAAATAGGTAGCTATAGTTCTTGCTTTGCACATCGGTATATATGATATACCCCGCACCTTATTCGATGAGGAAAGGACCGAGATCCCTTCACCGGGAGTGACTCCTTTAGCAATAACTGGCTGATGCTACACACTCGGTTTGCTTTTGACTGCTTTTGGGTTTTTGCTTTGCACAGCGATATATATGATATATCCCGCACCTCATTCGACGAGGAAAGGACCGAGATCCCTTCACCGGGAGTGACTCCTTTAGCAAAACTAGAAAAGCCTCAAAATCACTCCATTTTAAAACTTTATTTGATTCTACAACGATATAAAGTTCATTACGCAAAGGGTTTTCTTAAAAACCTGACGTAGCCCTCCGTCATTTCAGATAAGTAATAGTTAGTATTCGTGCTGCGTTTGTTGACTAAGTCAAGGCGTAGTGTGCGGTAGCTGATTACTATTTATCTGTTTATGCATATGATGCAGATTGGATTAGGGTAGTCGTGCGGCCTTGTTGACTTAGTCAAGGGTCGTGCGGGTGGGTTTAATTCAATCAGGAAATGACGGGTTGAACTTTACTTGCGGTCTATGGTTTGTTGACTCAGTCAAGGTCATAGATCGCCTGGGGCAAAATATTATCGGGAATTTCAAGTGTTGAAATTTGCAATGAGATTGCATACCTTCTATGAGATAGTTGGATCCCGATACCCACTGCGAGTAAGAGTTACTCCTTGGAGAGTTTTACACATTGCAATTAGCTGATCAAGTAGGTGTCTAGAAAGGTGTCAACGAGGTTACGCCTCTGGGAAAACGAGGTTTACATTAATTAGGTTCGTGCGAAAGCACGGGGGACCTCCCTCAAAGTACCGACACTGGCCTGGCTGAAAGATTGGCGAACTTGTAGTGTGTAATTAATCCCGGCTAGTCTTTCCTTTTAGGGTTTGAAGGAAGATTTGATAAAAAGCAGTGGGAGCCATCCTGATTAGATAAGATAATAACCAATATGATCTTGCACGAGCATACGCTAAAGTGTTTTCTTCTCTCTCTCTCCAGGTAGCGACCAGTTCATGCCTTAATCAAGATAATAATATGGATGTATTGACCGAACCCACATGTTATACTGTGCAGGGGAACGTTGGACCCGTTCTATCTTATAAATGTTATAAGACTGAACAGGAAACAGGAGAATATCTGGATTCTCACACCGCCCAAACGGAGAACATGCATGTTGATGCATCATCTTCGGGTGTGTTTGTCATTGAGAACTGTTTCTCAGTTCACCCTACGTCCTGGGTATTAGATACCGGGTCAGGATCCCACATATGTAAGATGTTACATGGGCTGCGAAAAGGTAGAGAACTGAGAAAAGGTGAACATTCCGTTCATGTAGGGAATGGGGCAAATGTTGCAGCCAAAGCAGTTGGCATATATCACCTGGTATTACCAAATGGTGATACACTAGTCCTGAATGAGTGCTATTATATACCGAACATGATGTGCAACATTATATCAGTTTCTTTATTAAGTAAAGAAGGTTATAATTTTGTAGTAAAGGATAATGTTATGAACATATTCCTAGATCAAAGGTTGATTGCATCAGGCTCGCTACATAATGGCATATTCATTCTCAATCAAAATACAGTCTTCAATATACAAAACACACACAAAAGGAAAAGCTCAGAAATGAACGAATCCTTCTTGTGGCACTGTAGACTTGGCCATATCAATGAGACACGACTAGCTAAGTTGCATAAGAATGGATATTTGAATTCATTCGAATTATCATCTTATGACACTTGCCATTCATGTCTCAAAGGAAAAATGACCAAAACTCCGTTTAAGGGACACGGAGAAAGAGTTACTGAACTCTTGGGACTGGTGCATAGTGATGTATGCGGTCCAATGTCTACACACGCCAGAAATGGTTCTTCCTACTTCATTACATTCACTAACGATCTCTCTAGATACGGGCATGTGTTCCTGTTGAAACACAAGTCTGAAGCTTTTGAGAAATTCAATGAATATAAGCACGAGGTCGAGAACCAAACGGGCAAAAGTATTAAGGTTCTTCGATCTGATCGAGGAGGTGAATACTTAAGCAGTGAATTTCTGGATTATCTAAAAGAGAATGGGATTCTCTCTCAGCTTACTCCTCCTTATACACCACAGCACAACGGTGTATCGGAACGAAGGAATCGCACCCTATTAGATATGGTGTGTTCAATGATGAGTAATGCTGAGTTACCTATTTCCTTTTGGGGGTATGCGCTTGAGACAGCCATATATCTATTGAATCTGGTTCCGTCTAAATCTGTACCTACCACACCATATAAGATATGGAGTGGAAAGAGACCATATTTTAAGCGAATTAAGATATGGGGTTGTCCGGCCTATGTCAAAAAGCAAAATCCGGACAAACTCGAGGCACGAGCAGTCCTTTGCAAGTTTGTGGGATATCCTAAGAATTCTCAAGGATATTTTTTCTACCAAGCTGAGGAACAAAGAGTGTTTGTTGCTCAACATGCCACCTTTTTGGAAAGGGAATTTCTTGCAAAAGAAATTAATGGCAAAGAGGTAGAGCTGGAAGAGGTTCCAGCACCACAAACTGCAACTGACGATTTAGTAGAACCAGAGGATTCAGTGGTGCCCGACGTACCCCAGCCTCTCCGCCGATCTAGTAGGGTTTCTCGTCCACCTGAGAGATACTATGGTTTTCTCATTGATGGTGGTAGTGAGGATTGCATCATGGAGGATGATGACCCAACTAGCTTCGAGCAGGCCATCACGAGTGGGGACTTAGTGAAATGGCTGGATGCTATGCGGTCCGAGATGGATTCCATGTACACCAACAAAGTATGGACTTTGGAAATTGCTCCTGAAGGGGTAAAACCCATTGGGAGCAAGTGGATATTTAAGAAGAAACTTGGTGTAGATGGGAAAGTGGAGACTTTCAAAGCTAGACTTGTAGCAAAGGGTTTTCGTCAAAGACCAGGTGTGGACTATGACGAGACCTTTTCTCCAGTGGCTATGCTTAAATCCATCTGGATCATGCTTGCCATCGCTGCATATCATGATTACGAAATCTGGCAAATGGATGTTAAGACCGCCTTTCTAAACGGTGATTTAGAAGAGTGCGTGTACATGACTCAGCCAGAGGGCTTCGTAGACAGTGGGAGCAGCGGGAAGGTGTGCAAGCTGCTTAAATCCATTTATGGATTAAAGCAAGCATCGCGGAGTTAGAACATCTGCTTTGACGTCGTTATCAAAGAGTTTGATTTCGTCAAAAATCCAGATGAACCTTGTATCTACAGGAAGGTGGCAGAGAGTAAGGTTGTCTTCCTCGTATTGTACGTAGACGACATACTCTTGATAGGAAATGATATTCCTATGCTGCAATCGGTCAAGCTCTTCTTATCACAAAGATTCTCAATGAAAAATCTTGGTGATGCCTCCTGCATATTGGGAATCAGGATCTATAGAGATAGATCCAAACGGATTTTGGGATTGTCCCAATCCAGGTACATTGACACCATACTAAAGCGGTTTAGTATGGAAGAGTCCAAGCGTGGGAACTTGCCCACGATCTCTGGAGTCACTCTCTCCAAAGTGATGTCTCCCAAGACTGATTTGGAGAGAGCTCGCATGCAAGGGATACCCTATGCCTCGGCAGTAGGCTCTATCATGTATGCGATGCTATGTACCAGACCCGATGTAGCATACTCACTAAGTATAGTGAGCAGGTATCAAGCTGATCCTGGAGAGAGTCACTGGACAGCTGTGAAGAGCATTCTCAAGTACTTACGAAGGACTAGAGATATGTTCTTGGTGTATGGTAATGGGGAGCTCCAAGTGGAGTCCTTTACCGATTCGAGCTTCCAGAGTGATAAGGACGACTCTAAGTCACAGTCGGGCTTTGTCTTTACCCTTTACGGAGGGGCGGTTAGCTGGAAGAGTTCCAAGCAGGAAACCGTGGCAGACTCGACGATGGAGGCTGAATACATCGCTGCCAACGATGCTGCCAAAGAGGCTGTCTGGATCAAGAAGTTCATTACAGAACTTGGAGTGGTTCCATCCATTGAGCATCCAATACCTTTGTATTGCGATAACAATGGAGCGGTGGCTTTGGCCAAGGAACCCAGGTCCCATCAGCGGTCCAGGCATATTCTGAGGCGGTATCACCTGATCCGGGAGATAGTTGATCGCCGGGAGATCGAGGTCAGGAGAGTTGACACGAAGAACAACACGGCGGATCCACTCACGAAGGCCATTCCCCAGATACAGTTTGAGAGACTCTTCGGGATGCTCGGTATGCGATACTACAGCAGCTGGCCCTAGTACAAGTGGGAGATTGTTAGTTGTATGTATGCCCTAGAGGCCAGTATTGTAAAGATGATGTATATTATATTGGATGCTTGGACATATATAGAGATGACTTTCTTGCTCGATATGATAGTATGCTATCCGGTTACTCTTTATCTTAACATGTACACTAGTCTCTTTATACTGTCTTATAGTTACATGTTGGTAAAGCCCTTAGGATGTGTACTTGACTACCTGGACTATGATGCAGATCATACTAGTGCGGACGTGGTAGTCCATAAGTACATCCTTCAAGGTCCCTAGTCGTGGGTGTATCGAGACGGGGCATCGATATACCAGAGTAGACTAGCGTATACGCTTCTCGACCCATGTGATGGGCGATGGATGATCCCATATCCATTGGTGTTTGACATCAGAGATGGTATACGGGTGCTCAGTGGAGACTGGGTACACTGGACGGACTCGCCGAGAACTCCCAGATGGTATTATACCTCACGTCAGATGGCAGTTCTCAGGTGACACTTGTGCAGGTTAGTCTGTAGACCCGAGATCGTCATAGAGTCTTGTGTGATTCCCACTGTGCTTTGATCTCCACCTTACCACGTCCATAAGGGCGTGCAAAACGGTGGTCTTTGGGTACAGTCTCGAGTCACATTGTGGCAATGAGCGATAGGAGGGGTTTCGTCTCTCCCGGTATTGGGGGTTGATGTTGCGCAGTGCTCGATTGGCCGTAGCAGGGAAGTCCCTGGCCAGGGCTGATCAGAGATTTGCTGGTAAGTGTTACCAGTAGTTTCTCGACCCGTTATGAGCCTCACATCGGCACGACTTATCGAGTATTGGGGTCTGACGTTTACCACCCCTAGACTTGATATGCGACGTATTAGACGAACAGACCGGACTGTACGGTAAGTGTTACTGGTTGGATTCACCGGAGTGTGAGCGGGCTAGCTCGTCGATCTTCTGATCGCTCAATACCCGGATGGCCGTTACGTTTAGCAGACCGCTTGCGGCTTGTGGGTGCTTGATATGATCATCATCTGCTACCGGCGTATTGACGAGTCTTTAGAGTCCTACACAAAGGTTTCCTGGTTCAAGCGAAACGAAATAGGAGCGCATATGAGATATGTGCAGGACCGAGAATAATGCGTGTATGTGATACCGCATTTCATTCTCGCGATATATGTTTCGATTGGTTATATTCGATATGACCTAATTATCGAATCATTGATTCGATAAATCGATACATTGGATTCTAGTCGGTTATGTGCGACATGACCGGATCATTGAATCAAATGTTGATTTAATGATTTAATGCATAATTATATATTTGATATATTGCATTGCATTAACTAGTATTGGTTCACTTTAAACGGATTTTTCTCACTTGATGCACATTGTATATGTGATATACTTTAGTGCACATTTTTGTATCATGTTTGATGATACTTGATCATTTAGTTAAGTGTATAGAATTAATCCATGGTTAATTTGATAATTAGGGTTTTGCATATTTATTTATTTGTTTGTTTATTTATTTATTTGGAAAAGATAAAGATGAGAATGGTGGCTTTCTTTGTCATTAGTTGAAGCTTCATGAAGCTTTGACTTTTGCAACCATCCTTATCTTCATACTTAACCCTAACCCATCCAAGTGACCATGGTTTATTCTCTACACTTAACCTAGGTTAGAACATGATAAGTATTTGATTTTATTATTCTTTTTAAAATATACTTATCATATTCTATTTGCTTCTTCCTTCTTCTTCAAGAGAGAAAATAAGATGCCATCAATGGCAACTTGAGCAAAAGTGAGTAAAATCCAATTTCAAAGAGAACCCACCTCCTATTTCTTCACCCTCTACCTCTTGCCAAGTTGTTTTGGGTGTTTACTTCACAAGTTTCACAAGTTTGTGAAGTCGGAGCTTGAACTTGCGATGCCTCGAGGTAGATCGTCTTTGACATAAAGCCGACGACCTAGCTTGCTCGTTTTCCCGATGAAGCCGACGATCGAGTCTAGGATTCGAGACGGACAGCGAGAGGACACCCACGTGGAGCTAAGCAAGTGGAAATCCGGATCTACAAAGGTTGTAGCTTCTCATTTCTAGTTAAAGTGTTAACTAAGTTTTCATTTCGCCTAAACATCTAGTCTAAGATCCGTAGTCTAGGGTTTCTCGGCACCAAAAATTTTAAATTGGCATGTTCGATGCCTTGTGAGACCACTATAGGGTGCCCAAAAACTTTAAACAGTTCCGGCTCTTTTACCTGGAGAATTTTCTGCACACAATCTCGAGACAAGGATTGATATATACAGATCAATGCAATTAGTAATAAACACGTAATTTCCCTTTAGAACGTCGATTATAACTATAACAAAGGTTATTTGCTATTTTCCATATGAATTCGTAATCTGTGTTATAATTACAATAAACACCTATATATGAATGATAAGAGTAGGGAAATTAACATGTTGAGAATGCACTATTTTCGACTGATCAGTGAGCAATTAAAGAAAAGCCTTGCACTAAAAATATCTGCCTCATGCTCACAAATATCTTACAACAACCATCAATGCACCATGAACCACACAAGACCCATTACCATGAGTCACAAATTGCACATGCCACATTCAATGCCCAAGGCCAAGACTTGAAATCACAATTTCCATCAAATAAACATTAATCCAAATGTTTAAAGCAAGAAAAGAGAATGGCAACATCTAAAGTAAACTCGTAACGAATTACAAGAATACCCCTCATCCATATATACATACCTGCATCCGTATTCCGACTGAATACGAATACAACGAGACAAAAATAATCCAACAATATAATACTAGGATTCGGCTTAAACCAAAGCCCATTAGTATTATCCGTCCGATCATGATCCATGCACAAGTACACGTATATGATCGAACCCTGCCATAAAACCATACGGCCTCTACAACGTTTCGCCCGAATCAGGGAAACCCTCTGTGTGGGACTCTAAAGAATCGTCAATACGCTGGCAGTGGGTATAACCACAAGCACATCAGTGGCACTAGATGTACGTAACGGCTACCCAGGTATTGAGCGAAAGGGAGGCCGACGAGCAAACTCATCCTGAAACCCTACTGAGCCTGACAGTGACAATATCCGTACAGTGCGGTCCGTTCGTCTATGAGTATTGCATATCGAGTCTAGGGGGGTGGATAAATTCAGACCCCTAATAACGTGATATTTATTGTTGGCATGAAACCTATCACCAACTGAGAAACTACCGATCCTTGATCGGTAATTTTCGTCTACCCTGGCCGAGGATTTCTGGTGATGGACACCCGTGCACTCCGCGACATCTACCCCCAATACCGGGAATGACGAATCCCCTGACGATCCGCTCACTGCCTCCATGTGGCTTGGGACTGTACCCAATTAAAACCTATTTTCACGACTCCTTTGAGCCATGGTAGGGTAGTAATCAAAGCATAATAGGAACTCACACAAGAAAAATGACGATCTCAGGTCGATAGACTAACCTGTATACATGTCACCAGGGAACTGCTATATGACAATAGGTATAATACCAACTAGCATGTTCCCGGCGAGTCCGTCCGGTGTACTCTTAACCCAATGAGCACCTGTATACATCTTAGGTGAACAAACTGACACCAATGGCTTGTGAGACCATCCACCGCCCCTCGTCGGGGTCTCAATCCGTATACACTATTCTACTCTTGGAGTATCGATGCCCAGTCTCAAAACTCCCATGACTAGGGACACTTTAAGGATGTGCTTATAGACCACTCAGCTCCCACGAATATGATCGCCATCATACTGCTGGTAGTCAACCATGAATCCTAAGGGCTCTATCAACATGTAATAGTGATCTGTAACATCACCTGAAGCATGTACACGATGATAAATACAAACCAGATAGCATACTATCAACTCGAGTAAGACTGTCCTACCGGTATAGGTCCTCCCTCAATCATTGCAATCACGTGCCTGTGATCCAATAATTGACTTGAGGGCACTATAGGCAACAACAGGGTCCCTTCACAATCCTGTAAATCAAACAATACAAAGTCGCACAACTCATTAAACATTCTATCTTCATTTGGTGAATCATCTGGGACACTCGATAGACTTTTAAAACCGGAGTTGTGGGATTCAATTTGGAATGGGTAGGTTTGATTTGGAAGGATGTACTGCTCACTCTCACGACTCATATCCTCAATCTATCCTATCGCCTCATCATACATTGGAAAATTTGGAGCTAGTAGGAAACTTGCTTCCGGTTCGTTAGGTTGTTTAAGGGCGGCTAAGGACGCATTCAAATCCATCATCTGTTGGCATGAAGCTACCCGGAAGTCTTCCAATGACTATTCTAGACTAGACATGGGTTGTGAAGGGGTTTCAGTAAAAGATTCAAAGTTTTCTGGATACGTGAAACTCCCAAAAGGCTGTTCAGAAGCAATGTATAGGGAAGGTGTAAAGATCGGGTAGGATTGGTAGGAATCCAATGGTTTGACAGCACTATGATCAATATTATGATAAGGAGGTGATTGGATTTTTGATCAAAAGAATTGGAAGTGGCGAAAGGAGTGAAACATCGGCTACGAGATTGTTCAATTCGGTCAGCGATGGACATGGGTTTTGGAGTTACAACAGGACTCTCAAAAGGGGTATCAACGTAAGAAGGCGGGGGAGGTTGAAACGGTTGATACAAAGTGGATTGCGGAGTCCAGTTGTTTGTCCTAGATGCGTCTATCCTATCTTTCAAAGAGATTTTGGGCATGGTGGGATCGTTCGAAGTTCGACCAAAGCAAGAACCGTAGGAAGTAATGTTTGGTTGAGGGTACCAAAGTTCGAA
Source organism: Agapanthus africanus (assembly GCA_030015575.1). NCBI lineage: Eukaryota > Viridiplantae > Streptophyta > Magnoliopsida > Asparagales > Amaryllidaceae > Agapanthus > Agapanthus africanus. The sequence continues at coordinate 398,708,849 of JASDDO010000014.1, forward strand.
AAGAGTTGGTCTACGTGGGGCACCCATGATATGAAGAGAAGAAAAGGAAGAAAAAGGAGAGGAAAAGGAATGTGGTATATATATATATATATATATTTATGTTAGTTATCAACAAAAGTTTGAAATATACAAAAAAAAAAGATAAAGACAAAAACAATCACGACACAATACCATACACCTTTCGGTCCAGGGTTCGCCTAGGTCAACAAGACCTGCTTAAGAACTTGATTGTCGAAGTAAAACTGTATCGAGAAACGGGCTCAAGATATACTGATCACGAGGCCAGGTAAGTGCAGAGATAAGGGGAGGTTTTCCAACACTTTCGCGAAGGTCCTTAATTAGATAACCCTTTCTCTTTTGGCGGTTTCGCCGTGAACACTTTCCTATACACCCCGTGAACGATATACCGTTAAGCGGTGTTCTAAACACAGTTAACTTCTCCTAATGAGCGCGAAGTGCTTTAAGGCTTAAAGTTTAGTTTCTTTTAAACTTTGTGCGGGTAAATGTTATGCTCAATTTCGTGATTTGTGGGCCATGGAAAAGGTGATGAAATCCTTTACCATATGTTGTGGGGTTCGCTTGCCCTTAAGTCCGTATTAATGGATGCAATGCCCAATTTAATGAAAAAAGTTATTCAAAGTATCAAACAACCGTTTTTTATGTTTATGCACAACACTGCAACAAATACGGGTTAGTTAATTTTTGCGTTTGACAGCGAACTTGCAAAGAATCCTGCAAAGATAGTATACTGAAAGCGTCGGATTTTAGAAGAAGGTGTTAGGAAATACATACCGATAAATTTTTGGGTTAAGAAACCCTCGTTGAATTGAATCCGGTTAGCTTGAAAAGTTCACTTGTGCGGGTCAAACTACCCGTATCTTTGGCACTGTACTTCACAATCACCTTAGTTTTGAATGTAAACTTTGCTCCACATGATCGCAGTTCGCAAATCCGTCAAAATCTACAAATGTCGGAAAATGGATTTTTAGTGCGAAAAAGCGATATGAATGCCCAAACTCCTGCACACTCAAAATTATAAAAATAAAACAATAAAATTGGGATACTAATAGAACACTGGAGTGGGGAACAAAATTTTTAGAGCAAAAGGAGGCCTAAAATCCGGCGGCGCCGGGTTTTAGGGGGTTCTTGCCGGTTTTTGGTGTGAATTGGGGCTCCAAATTTCTACAAGTATCTCAGTGTTCCACTAGTGTCTTGTTCATATCAGATTTTTGCATTTTTATACCGCCCAATTTTTATCACATTGCATATCGGTAGGTACCCTTGAGCCGTGTTTGCTAGTCAATTGCAGGATACAGGTTCTCGGCTCTAAACGGTGAAATCCATGGAAAAATACGACAAAATCCGAGTTCCTGCCAACCACAGATAAAACACGGGTCTCCGCTCTTTATCCGTATGTTGCCACACACTAGTTTAGGAGACAAAATGACAAATCAATTGTCACCTTCATGCACAAAGCACAATGGCAACACCAAGACCAAGAAATCTACGCGGAGCTCAAGAAAATCCATGTCCAAAGTCCACCTTTCCCTCAACAGAAATTCTGGAAGAAATGTGGAAGTATTTTCAGAAAATACATATACCAGACAAGAGGGGACAGCAGACCAGGGAAGTACCTATCGACCCATGCCCTGACTCCTCCAGAGTGCGGCGGATCCGCGGCATAAGGAGGCTTAGGCCGCGGATCCGCGGCCGTACTGGCGCCGCAGACAGAGACTTTTCAGGGGTGTTTTGGTCATTTATATGTGCTCTGGTGGTTGCCCTAGATTTCCATTCTACAGCCTATAAATAGCCCAGAACTTTGAGAAGGAAAGGGTCCATATTCTTGTATTCTCATTTTCTAGGTTTAGTTGTTTTCTTCTTCCTCTTCTCATCTCTTCTCCATTAAAACTTGTAATGAGCTTGGTGAGTGAAGAATGGTGAATAAAGAAGATCATTTTATTATCATGCTTGTCTTGCTCTTTCTATAATTGTTGTAATTTTAATTTGTTAACTAGTTGTTGTTATTTCTTGTTGTTTCTTTCTTTTCTCTTTTCCTTTATCATTAAAACAACCATGATGCTTACGCTTGATCCTTGCCAAGGTGAGGTCGCAAATAGCTAGTTGTTCTCTTCTAATCTCTTCTTTCTATCTTCCTCTTTTGTTTTTTTTTCCTTATCATGATGTGTGAGTAGTTTCATACTTGTTAGGGTAGGATAAGGGAAGTTTGAGAGAAGGAAATCTCTCTCACTCTTTCCTTGCCCAACAGCTTAATTCGACTCCCGTTAATTGAACCACAATCCGCTCGTTACGGCACCCTATCCTACATGATAGCGGTGATTCCGTAGTGAGACCGGTTGTGGTTGAATTAACCGGAGGTTATAGCTAAGAGCCAAGAACGGACGGACAAGCACCAAAAGGAAGAACTTATGCGTTGGAAAGCCTAGCTTATACTCGCAAGTTCCTTCCTAGTCGTGCTAATCCCCGTTGTTGCCGATTACCGTAACACTGATATTAAGAGGGGCAACGAAAGATGTGGGAGACTCCTAACTCAAACTAACCTAATCCTAACCCTAACAAGCTCTCTTTACATATCACTTTAACACTTAGATAATCACAAACAAAATCTGGACTTCCGGACTTAACTCGTTAAAACACATAGAAAAAGATTCCCATCTCCCTGCGGACGACCCGTACTCAACCGGCTAGCTACGTGCGAAACCGTCTTGATTGCGGTAATTAACTTAAACTTGAACACGCAGTTTCTCTAACATTCAAATGGCGCCGTTGCCGGGGAGACGGTAGTTTATTTCTTTGTGTAATTTCGGGTTAACTTGTGAATATAAAAACAACCGAAAAACAAAAAAAAATATACTTTGTAAAAAAAATCATCTTGTTATTTTTGATTAGTTTTTGTGCAAGTGTGCAGGATAATACGGAGTTCGAGTTCAGTGCCAAAGACGTGGGAAGATAGACCCACATTTCGCGGCTCCACCGCGACGGATCAAAACGAAGCAAACGGTCTACTGTAAGATTCTGGAGCAGTTCCAGTGAGCAACTAAAGATTCAGCAAATCCAGACAAGCAGAAGACAAGCACAGCAGCCCACACAAAAAATTTGAAGCTCCAATTCCACCACATAGCCGCGGAACCGCGGCATAAGGAGGTGTTTGGCCGCCGATCCGCGGCCACTTGGTGTCTTCAGGGCCTCAAAATCTCTGTAAGTCTTCCCTGCTTCTCTCCCACTCCTCTGGACTCCAATAAATTGTGTTTTCTGCAGAATTCTTTGCGCAAACTCTCTTCCCCTTCCAATAAACTGTTCTTGTGCAGAATTCTTTGCGCCGCGCTGAAAAAAATAAAAATTGTTTGCAGTTGATTTGTTACTGCTTTGCATTAATTAATACGGACTTAAGGGGCTTGAAACCAATTCAGATTGGGTAGGGATTTCATCACCCTTCCCAGGACCCCAAAAATCACAAAAAGCACATGCATTGACCATTGTAAAATTAAAAAATACTAGACTTCAGCCCTAAGGACTTCGTGCTCATTAAGACAGAGGACTAGTTACAGGCATCGGCCGTTTATCCTATCTGACTTTTGCGGTGCCTAGGCAAGTGTGACGAAGGAAAGTGGTTATTTAATTAAGGAACTTCGCGAAAGCGTTGGACAACCTCCCACTTACCTGGCACTTATCTGGCCGCATTAGACGGAGAAGAGGCGGTTTGAGGTCCTTTTTCTAGCCCTCTGGAACAGTTAGGAGCAGGTCTAGTTGACCTAGGCGACCGTAGATCTAGGTGAGATTGTGCATATCTTGTTTGAGATTACTTAAAGCCGTAAGTCCGTACATATTTCTGTAAATCTCTTTCTAAAAAAAAGAAAAAGAAAAAAAGAAAAAAAATCAAAAACTTTTATAAAAACTTGCCCTTTGTCGCCAAATCCATTTTTCACCCTCCACCCATCGTTTTCTCCATTGACGTTTTCTTACCCTCACATTCTCCGCTTTGACTATACTAAACTCGTTTAGTGTATGTCCGCTTGGACTCGGGACACTAGCGCCTGTCTAGTCCGCGTTACGTTAGACGCTACCGACTACGCGATCGACTCCGAAGTCGATACTCCGTCCACTCCTCTTTCACCCCTTCCTTTGCCGGCCAACTCCGACGTTGACCGGAATTCTGTTCATACATCTTCACCTTCACCTTCACCAACCTCTTCTTCCGCGATGTCAGGATTTAATTCGAACATCTCTTTGACTACCGCTGGATTGGCTCCACCTCCTACGGAGACCAATATCCCACCACCACCGCCTGTTGTAGCGCCGCAGCGAATCGCGCTCCAGGACCGTTTCTATCCCACCCGTTCTGCACTTCCCACCTGCCTTTCTCTTCCACAGGCCAATGGGGACAACTTTGAAATTAAGCCCCACTTCATCAACATGCTTCCACGATTTCATGGGCTTGAATCTGAAGATGCCTATATCTTCATCAACAAATTTCAAAACGTCTGTGCCATGATGAAAACCACCCAGCTGTCGGACGATGCTATACGTCTACGGGTCATTCTGTTCACTTTATGCGATCTCGCTGAAAAATGGCTGTATAGCACCGCTTCCCACTCCATAACCAGTTGGGACGAGTTTGTAAAAGCGTTTCTAAAAAAATTCTATCCGAATCATAAAACCGCAAGGATTCGAAATGAAATCAACCAATTCTCTCAGCTTCCTTCTGAACCTTTCTGGAAGTGCTTTGACCGGTACAAAGACCTTCTTTTTCAGTGTCCTCACCACGGTATAGAGAAATGGCAACTTTGCCGAACCTTATACGAGGGCCTGAACCCAGCAACGAAGCAGTTGTTGGAAACCATCTGTCAGGGCCACTTCCTATCGAAATTTGACGAGGAAGCGTGGCAGTTCTTTGACGACCTTGCGGAGCAAATGCTACAGTGGGAGAGCACCAGACCGACTTCTTCTTCTTCTACCTCCACTTCTACCGGTCAGTCTAGGGTAGGAATTCACCAGCTTGATGTCTCTATTGCGATGAAAGCTGAAATGGCTGCAATAACAAGAAAGCTTGAAGCGATAGAGAGCAAATTTTCTTCTCCTGCTCCTGCCCCTGTTCTCCCCCTTCGTACCATCTGCGCTTGTTGTTCCGATCCTTCTCACTTGACCGAAGAGTGTCCTTACAATCCACCATCGCAAGGACAGGATCAGGTTAATGCATTCCAGCAAAGACCAAGGAATGATCCATACTCTTCCACCTACAATCCCGGTTGGAGGAACCACCCCAATTTCGCCTGGAATCAGAATCAGAATCAATTCCAAGGCAACAATTTCCAAAGGGCCCCTCCGCCGCAACAACAAGCGCAACAACAAACTCAGTTTCAGCAGCCCTTCCAACCCCAACCTTTCCAAAATCAGACGAACAACTTTGCACCCAACAATTCTTTTCCACCAAACAACTTTGTTCCGTCAAACAACGATAAGGTTTCCTCGCTCGAACGAAGTCCGGAGGCGTTCATTAAACAATCGACCCAATCCACCGCCAACATCCAGTCTTCCATTCAATCCTTAGTGCAACACACTGCCGCACACGGGCAAAGCATCAAGACCATTAAGGCCCAGATTGCACAGCTGAACGCGGCCCTAAGCGAGCGAGAGAAGGGGAAGCTCCCGTCCCAGCCACTCCCAAATCCCGGTCACCCACATAATGCACATGTTGCTCTTGAACAACAGAACCATAATGTGAGTGCCGTGACCACATTGAGATCGGGAAGGATGCTGCAAAACAACATTGGCAAACGGATCAACGATGACACCCCGGCCGCTGCTGCTTCTTCTTCTTCTTCTTCTTCTTCCTCGTCTTCTGAGCCTATTCTCCGTTCTTCACAAGGCTCTCCTTCCTCTTCTTCTGCTCTGAACGGACCCACTTCTCACTCCACAAAAATACCTATTCTGGGATCCGTTCCAACTCCACAATCTCCTCCTCCAGCATTAGACTCAACCAATTTTAAAAATGTTCCATTTCCAAACCGGTTGAGGTCTAATAAACAAAATCCTCAAATGGAGAAGATTCTGGAGTTATTTAAGCAAGTTAACATTAACATTCCTCTTTTAGATGCTGTCCAACAAGTCCCGTCCTACGCGAAAATCTTAAAGGACTTGTGCACGAAAAAGCGGAAGTCTCAGGTACCCAAGAAAGTTTTCTTGGCTAGTGCTGTGAGTGACGCCCTTACCCAATCTTTACTACAAAAACGGAAGGACCCTGGCTGTCCTACGATTTCAATTACCATTGGAGATAAGAACATCAACCGCGCACTATTAGATCTTGGTGCCAGTGTTAACCTGCTTCCGTATTCAGTATACGAGCAATTAGGCGTCGGAGAGTTGAAACCCACGCACTGCACTCTCCAAATGGCCGACCGATCGATCACCCATCCTAAGGGTGAGCTAGAGGATGTGTTAATAAAAGTCGGGGACTTCATATTCCCCGTTGACTTCATTGTATTAGACACACAGCCTGTAGCTAACCCCCGGAATCAAATTCCGGTGATACTCGGTCGCCCATTTCTTACAACCTCAAATGCTGTGATCAATTGTCGCAATGGTTCGATGAACCTCTCTTTTGGAAACATGACTATTGAACTCAACATTTTTAGGTTGGGGAATCAGCCCGCCGAACCTAATTCTCATATACTGGACGTCTGCTCGATCCAGGAGATCACCCCAGAAGAGTGTGAATTCGAGGAGTTTCTGTTTGAACACGATAATCTTGACGCCACTAGCGCGTTTCTCTTCGAACCTGCTGCTGTTTCTGCGCCCGACAATGACTATGAGTGTTTCACGTTCTTGAACGATCTTAGCCGCGCACAACCCGTGTTTGAATCTTTCGAATTTCCGGATGAGTTACCTGAACCATCCGACTCGGTCGCCTACACTCGTTTCGAACCTTTGCTGGAGTCCTTTGAGTTTGAGACCTCTGCACTAATCTTGCCTTCCATCGTTTCACCTCCAACGCTCGAACTCAATCCTTTGTCGTCTCACCTTAAGTACGCTTACTTAGGTGAGAACAAGACCCTCCCTGTCATCATCTCGGCTTCTCTAGCTCCAGAGCAAGAGAAATCCCTTCTCGCGGTCTTGCACAGCAACATGCAAGCTTTTGGCTGGTCCATGGCAGACATCAAGGGGATTAGTCCCCTGATCGTTGAGCATCACATTCATCTGATGGATGATGCCAAACCAGCCCGGGATCCACAAAGACGTCTCAATCCAGTCATGAAAGAGGCTGTGAAGAAGGAGATCGTAAAATGTCTAGATAGTGGTATCATTTACCCTATCTCTGATAGCCAGTGGGTTAGCCCCATCCACGTTGTCCCCAAGAAATCAGGTATCACGGTCATAACCAACGAGGCGAACGAGTTAATCCCTACTCGCACCCAAACTGGGTGGCGAGTATGCATTGATTACAGAAAACTCAACGCCGCAACGCGGAAAGACCACTTTCCGCTACCTTTCATTGACCAGATGCTTGAACGATTGGCCGGACACGAGTACTACTGCTTCCTTGATGGCTACACCGGCTATAATCAGATTCCCATCGCCGAAAAAGACCAGGACAAGACCACATTCACTTGTCCTTTCGGCACATTCGGATATCGTCGCATGCCCTTTGGGTTATGCAATGCGCCCGCTACCTTCCAGCGATGTATGATGGGAATCTTCTCAGACATGGTGGAAAAATTTCTGGAGATTTTCATGGATGATTTCTCCATCTTCGGCGATTCCTTCAACGAGTGTTTGCTGCATCTTGACGCTGTCCTTACCCGATGTAAGGACAAGAATCTCACTTTGAATTGGGAGAAGTGCCACTTCATGGTGCGCGAAGGTATTGTCTTAGGACATATCATCTCGCAAAATGCCATAGAGATTGACAATGCAAAGATTGAGGTCATTTCCAATCTGCCTCCTCCCCGATGCGTCAGAGATATCCGAGCCTTCCTTGGCCATGCTGGTTTTTATAGACGATTCATCAAGGACTTTAGCAAGATTTCTAGGCCCTTGACTCTTTTGCTGGCCAAGGATACACCATTCGACTTCAACTCGAGCTGTGTGACTGCATTTGAGTCATTGAAACGCTCACTCACTTCCGCTCCCATTCTTTCTTCACCTGACTGGATGCACCCATTCGAGATTATGTGTGATGCATCCGACTTTGCCATTGGTGCTGTCCTTGGACAACATATCAACAAGATGCCGCACGTAATCTATTATGCGAGCCGAACCCTGAACGACGCCCAACTCAATTATACAACAACTGAGAAGGAATTCTTAGCTGTTGTATTTGCTTTAGAAAAGTTCAGGCCCTACCTCATCGGCTCTCCAGTCATTGTCTACACTGACCATTCTGCTCTGCGCCATCTTTTTGCGAAGAAAGATGCAAAATCTCGGCTAATACGTTGGATCCTCTTGCTTCAAGAGTTTGACCTTGTCATTAAGGACAAAAGAGGATGTGAAAACGTAGTTGCCGACCATCTCTCACGACTTCCTTCTTCGCCTTCGCTTCCAATTCCGATCAACGACGTTTTCCCGGATGAACAGCTCTTGACAGTATCTTGCGAACCCTGGTTCGCAGATATTGTGAACTATTTGGCCACGGGATAACTACCGACTGAATGGTCAAGTCAGGAAAGACTTCGCTTCTTATCCCAAGTAAAACACTTTTACTGGGACGAACCCTATCTGTTCAAGTACTGTCCCGACCAGATTATTCGTCGGTGTGTCCCTGACGAGGAATTCAAGAGTGTGCTGTCATTTTGCCACGATCAAGCGTGTGGCGGGCATTTTGGCCCCAGAAAGACAGCTGAGAAGATCTTGCAATGTGGTTTCTACTGGCCTCAACTCTTCAAAGACGCTCATGACTATTGCAAGACTTGCTCCCGGTGCCAACACATGGGCCGGATATCCCGGAGGAATGAGATGCCGCTCCAACCGATCTTGGTTGTGGAGATTTTCGATGTTTGGGGGATAGATTTCATGGGGCCGTTTCCCAGCTCTTTTGGCAATTTGTACATCCTTCTCGCTGTTGATTACGTCTCTAAATGGGTCCAGGCTGTGCCCAGCCGGACTAACGACAACAAGGTTGTCGTTAGGTTCCTTAAAGAAAACATTTTCTCCCGGTTTGGGCACCCCCGAGCGATCATTAGGGACAATGGAAGTCATTTCTGCAACAAGACTTTCGAGGCCTTGATGCGGAAATACTCCATTAATCATAAGCTATCCACGCCCTACCACCCCCAAACCTGCGGGCAAGCCGAAGTTTCAAATCGGCAAATCAAGCAGATATTGGAGAAGACGGTTTCCAAGAACCGTAAGGATTGGTCGCTGAAACTCACTGATGCCCTTTGGGCATTTCGCACCGCTTATAAGACCGACCTTGGCATGTCTCCCTATCGGCTTGTGTACGGAAAAGCCTGCCACCTACCTGTCGAAATAGAGCATCGCGCATTTTGGGCGATAAAGGAGCTGAATCTATCTCTCGAAGATGCGGGCGGCCATCGGAAGCTGCAGTTGAACGAACTGAGCGAGCTTCGGGATGAGGCTTACGATAACGCGGTTGTCGTTAAGAATCGAACGAAGGTGTTTCACGATAAAGACCTTTTGCGCAAAACCTTCGTACCTGGTCAGCAGGTACTGCTTTACGACACCCGACTTCACTTCCATCCAGGAAAGCTCAGATCTCGCTGGAAAGGGCCGTATTTTGTGCGGAATGTGTATCCGCAGGGCGCTGTGGATTTGGAGAATCCGAAGGACGGTTTATATTTCAAAGTAAACGGACACCGATGCAAACCGTACCTTAGCGCCGAACCAACAGAGGAGCTCCTGGTCTTACAGGAGCCGGTTCACCCTGCCTGATCTTCCTCTGCCTACCTCCAAACTTCGGTTATCCAGCCAAGAACAGTCGACACCCTTCCAAATAAGTTTGGGGGTATGTATAAACCATTTTGTATATATTTGTGGATATTCTTTTTCTTTTTCTTTAAAAACAAAAACAAATAAAAATTGTATATCGCTAACCGACAATTTTGACCCTTCAAATGATCTATTCATGCAATGACAGTGAGGACACTGTCCAGTTTAAGTTTGGGGGTACACTCGGTACGCATTTCTTACCTTCGCATTCATATGTATATTTTGCATCTGCATATTAAAATCCATAAAAATCTGAAAATTTTCTAAAAGTATAAAAACTTTTCTGTCAAGTTAGCTTGTGGAAGAACTTTGATTCAACATTTCGACGGTTTTGTTTGATAAAATAAGAATAACTAAATCTTATGTTTAGATTTTGAAAACCTGAAAGATAACTCTCCTTTGAAGTTAATTATAGCTGATATACGTCTTTACATCACACTACACGTGTCGTGAGTTTTTGGAAATTAGATGACAAGTCTTTTATGTTTAAAAAACTTTTAAACAGATAAATGATTTTCTGAGGATCAAATAGGTTTGTTCTGAAATAAGTAATGTCAAGAATAGTTTATGAAGTAAAGCGAATATGAAGGAATGTTATTGATACCGTAATTGGAAGTAAGTCTGAAAAATAACCCATCTGGAACTTGATTGGAATGATTACACACCAAACCCACTAAACACGTCTTTTATCCATAAAAATAATGGAACTGCCGGTTATATCTCCGTTCGTATTAAATCATCTGATTTTCACGCCAACTGTCTTTTGTTTTTGGACCTGGGTAACTTGAGTAATTAAGTCCGCCGGGGTGTTTCTACACCTAATGCCCTAAAACCAACTGGTTTGGGTGCATTGGCCCAAAGCTCGCTAAGAAGCCTAGAAAGTCCAGATTAAAACAAAATCAAGCAAGTGTTCTCTCCGAGTTAAAATTCCTAACGGTTCTTTGTGTGAGAATAATCTTGATAAAAGACAGGCTTTTATAAAAAAATTTAGCGGAGATATGAAGGTTTTACTCTATGATAAAGATTATTGCACGTTCACAGTGGTGTGTATGAAATGAAAACAAGAAAAAGGTGGAGTGAAAAAGACGACTTAGTTTCCTGTTAAGGAAGATAGAAATTCTGAAGTTGAATCCTTACTGGAAAACGAAACTTGAAAAATGCTTAACTCTCTATAAAACTTATGTGATCCTTTTAAAATTGTTATCTGGGCTTTATTGTGCGACATGATGACTTTAATCGATCCTTCTGGAACTTAACGACACTATTTGCACTGCACGTAAAGACATATAAAATCTGTAGTTAAATAAGAAGCGAGGTGTGAAAAATAAAGGTTCGATAGTCTAGACTTAGGATTATAGAATTGTTATTTTCTGAAACAAAACTTTAGGATTTGAATCTTAGTTATTTTACAAAACTAGCTTGACCGGATTTTGTGAGTAGTATCCGCTGAAAACCCTCAGGAGACAACACTCCTCCTACTAGGGACACCTAGAGGTTTAACGGCTTGTTGCACATGCTCAGTGCAAACGCGTTCCCGGCGAAAGTGAGGTTAGGAAATTTTTTGTGAATAAATTGGCTTTGCTCGGGACGAGCAAATGATAAGTTTGGGGGTATTTGTTCATATCAGATTTTTGCATTTTTATACCGTCCAATTTTTATCACATTGCATATCGGTAGGTACTCTTGAGCCATGTTTGCTAGTCAATTGCAGGATACAGGTTCTCGTCTCTAAACGGTGAAATCCATGGAAAAATACGACAAAATCCGAGTTCCTGCCAACCACAGATAAAACACGGGTCTCCGCTCTTTATCCGTCTGTTGCCACACACCAGTTTAGGAGACAAAATGACAAATCAATTGTCACCTTCATGCACAAAGCACAATGGTAACACCAAGACCAAGAAATCTACGCGGAGCTCAAGAAAATCCATGTCCAAAGTCCACCTTTCCCTCAACAGAAATTCTGGAAGAAATGTGGAAGTATTTTCAGAAAATACATGTACCAGACAAGAGGGGACAGCAGACCAGGGAAGTACCTATCGACCCATGCCCTGACTCCACCAGAGTGCGGTGGATCCGCGGCATAAGGAGGCTTAGGCCGCGGATCCGCGGCCGTACTGGCGCCGCAGACAGAGACTTTTCAGGGGTGTTTTGGTCATTTTATATGTGTTCTGGTGGTTGCCCTAGATTTCCATTCTACAGCATATAAATAGCCCAGAACTTTGAGAAGGAAAGGGTCCATATTCTTGTATTCTCATTTTCTAGGTTTAGTTGTTTTCTTCTTCCTCTTCTCATCTCTTCTCCATTAAAACTTGTAATGAGCTTGGTGAGTGAAGAATGGTGAATAAAGAAGATCATTTTATTATCATGCTTGTCTTGCTCTTTCTATAATTATTGTAATTTTAATTTGTTAACTAGTTGTTGTTATTTCTTGTTGTTTCTTTCTTTTCTCTTTTCCTTTATCATTAAAACAACCATGATGCTTACGCTTGATCCTTACCAAGGTGAGGTTGCAAATAGCTAGTTGTTCTCTTCTAATCTCTTCTTTCTATCTTCCTCTTTTGTTTTGTTTTTCCGTATCATGATGTGTGAGTAGTTTCATACTTGTTAAGGTAGGATAAGGGAAGTTTGAGAGAAGGAAATCTCTCTCACTCTTTCCTTGCCCAACAGCTTAATTCGACTCCCGTTAATTGAACCACAACCCGCTCCTTACGGCACCCTATCCTACATGATAGCGGTGATTCCGTAGTGAGACCTGTTGTGGTTGAATTAACCGGAGGTTATGGCTAAGAGCCAAGAACGGACGGACAAGCACCAAAAGGAAGAACTTATGCGTTGGAAAGCCTAGCTTATACTCGCAAGTTCCTTCCTAGTCGTGCTAATCCCCGTTGTTGCCGATTACCGTAACACCGATATTAAGAGGGGCAACGAAAGATGTGGGAGACTCCTAACTCAAACTAACCTAATCCTAACCCTAACAAGCTCTCTTTACATATCACTTTAACACTTAGATAATCACAAAAAAAATCTGGACTTCCGGACTTAACTAGTTAAAACACATAGAAAAAGATTCCCATCTCCCTGCGGACGACCCGTACTCAACCGGCTAGCTACGTGCGAAACCGTCTTGATTGCGGTAATTAACTTAAACTTGAACACGCAGAATCCCTAACAATCATGTCTCAATGGTATTGTTTAACTTTTCTGTATAGTCCCAGATGTAAGTCCACGGTAGCACACCGGCCGTCTAACAGACGCCAAATGCGGAACAAAAACTTTTAGAACTGGCGCTATCGCGTACTATAACCCGGATATGCCATTAAAGCTAAACTAACAAACTACAAAGTGGGTAGAAGAGTTATACCGAACGATCCGAGTCCTTCGGTGTCACGACCTGAGAGTTTCGACTCGTGACCGGCACTTAACCACGCAACGTCTACAGGCGTAACGCGGCTAAGTAAGCCGAACCCTGAAATCAAACCAATAAATATAGAGTGATTTAAAACATTTCGTAAAAACAGTCATGCGTGTCCGAAAAACATCTTATTAATTTAGTAGAAATCCTTTTTGGTTCAGGAGTTATAACTTTTATAATTTTGGTAACATTTCCTTTTTAAACATTTGCCCCGCAAATCGGGTAAAAGCAAGGTGTAACAGAAATGACAAGTGAAATGAATAAAGCATCACAAATATGATATACGACGCCGTAGCGATGAATACACAGTAAAGTAAAGACAATATCACAAAAGGTAAGACTGCATAGAATAAAGTCAGCTCACATGCGAGCTCAACACCAGAATATAAAATCATACATATCGTCCTCACAACTGTCTCTAAGTCAATACAGAAAGGTAGATGGAGAGTACTAGATACATCAATATACAACTGAAAGATAACAGATACCGTACAAAACCCACCTAACAGCAAAAGGCTAACTCACCTCAGCAATGGTATCTGTGCCAAAAGATGCGGTAACAGCCAGCCGTGACTACTCCCAAGGGCAACCTGCAAATACTGTGGCACAACGGGGGTGAGTTGCCAACTCATGAATAGAGATAACATATAAGGGTGATCGCGAGCATGCACATATAGCGTGGCTCTACTAATGCCAGCAGATGATATCAATGCATGCCAAACAGTGGATGCAATAGTAATGCAAGTGCTCAACCAGGTAAATGCTACAGGATGAGATACATAGTAATCAATACTGAGCATGGGATAAATAATATCAACATGGAATATGTCATCATCGAAAACACTAGATGGTGCCTCTGGCTGCACCAAATCCCAATACACTCAGGCGCCGGCACACCCATCGGCCCTCAAATCCTGTATATCTCTGAGAAATCACGAGTGCCCAACATCGGCAGCCAAAATATCATAAAATACTCATGTCCAGCATCGACACGCAAATCCTCGTATATCGGGCTCCGTCAGTCCAGATCGGCCCCACGGGGTCTGTCTGCGGTATCGGCCCTCGGCCCCGGCAGTACGGATCATCCCGCATCCATCTCTCGACTCAGGTCAGTATCCTCCGGACAACTGCCAGGTCCAACCAGTCACCGGTAGGTACTCGCCCGCCTCCAGGCTCAATCGGCAAAACCCATCGATCATCTCGCCGAGGGGAACCATACCGGGCCCACCACGAACCCTCAAACGGATCATCACTCCTCGAATCGGGTTTCAAGCACACGTCTCAGCACCGAGAAAACGCGTGGTGGACGCACCAAATATCATATCACGAGGTACCGGGTTTTTCAAAATAGTGCATCTTTTCTTAAATACTTCCACGGTCCTCAAAACCAGAAATCACATGTAAATCCAATACCAATAATAAATCCAATGCGATGTACAATGCGAATCAATCCATGATATGGGTATAAGGGAAAAACCGCTTTTTAAGATAGTTTCCGTTTTTAAAGATGTCATGCGGCTCCCAATTTCTAGGACATCATAATCAATCATATGTAAGATGAACTACAGCAATATACAACAGTATAATCATGGCAGTTCTACAGTGAGTGTGGCATGGCAATTACTAACGGTGTGTGTGTAGCATGCAAAATAGTGCCCGTGCAACATAAACCGTTAGTAATAGTGCGGTGTTCTATCAGTTCTAAGCAATATATATATATGGCAGGGAATGCAATATGCGATGGCAATCCATGGTATGGTATATGCAGTATATAATAATAAGTTTCTATCAGCCCTGACGCATAACGCCATGCGGGCGATATCCCCGTAGATGTGAAATCTACTCACCGTGTCTCGCGCTAAGTGTATCCAACCACTTGCTTGCCCTTCTTCGCAACGTCCGTCTCACTGGCCTGCGAACCTAGAATCACATAACACATATCACACATAAGCTCATTTCACAAAAACGCGACATTACAGTCCAACTAGAAACCCGTGTCGCAAACCAATCGCGCGTGTGCGCGATACGCTAAAACGTGTGATCACGCGCCTGAAACTACCCCGACGCGCCGCGATACGCAGAAACCCAAACCTACTCACGTATCACGCGTGTCGCGAAGGTTTAGAAAAATGGCAAAATAGGTAATTGGTCCCAGATTTTTCTACAGAACTAAACTTACAAAAATATATATACCATAGAACCCTACACACTAGCAGACACCTACAGGACCCAACACCAACCAAAACCCTAACCATCTGGCCGCAATTTGCGGCCAGAAAGAGGAATTCGGCGGCCAAAGGGAAGAGTCAGGGGGTCGGGTTTCACCTGGGGTATCAGCACAACTCCACAATACTACAGTCTTCTCAATTTCATTCAGATCTCATCGGGTCAAAAGCAGGTCCAGAAAAGCTCAAATTTGCACAAATACGACATTTTGCATCAAATAGTGAAACTGGTGGTATTTTAGTGCAATCGGGGTTAAACTAGGCTAACATGGTCTCAACAAACCTCAATTATCCTACTGAAACCAACTTACACCTCACTAGCATAAAGTTCTCACTAAACACCCCATATCGCACTAAAACGCACACAAATCCATTTATCGATGCAAAACTACACTAACTAAGCAAACTAGGGAAGCAAGTTAGGAAGTATACCTCATACTTAACTCTAGGGAGCTGCAGGAAGGTGAAGAAGTGAAGGGAAGGGGCTGCACTTGCTGTTGTGGCCGTTGGTGCTCACTGCTGCTGCTGCTGAACTTTGCTGCTGCTGCTGCTGCTTCTTGCTGCCATTGCTGCTGCTATTGTGCTTACTGTTGCTGTTGCTTCAGTTGCTGCTGTGCTTGGTGCTGGAGCTGAGAGGTATGTTGGTGTGTTGTGTGAGTGTATGGGTGTGAGGTTGAGAGAAAGAAACAAAGAATGAGAGGGAAAAATCATCACTCCAAATGTCAACCCCTCACTCTCTCTCTCTTCATTAATGGCAAGCATGGGCTAAGCCATGATGCCCACTCCCTCTCTCTCACAAGTCAACACTTAAAAACTAATTCAAATTAAAGTGACTACTAATTAACTAATAAAACCCACTTAAAAACCCATAAGACTTAATCCTCAAGATTAATCCACCATGGCTACTAATCATGGTAAATCTTATTTAAAACCCCTAGTTTACATGCACATGTGTGTGCAAGCCTAGAAAAATTTTGGAAAAATATTTATTAAATTAGGAAAAATATTTAAAACACAATTTGGCAAACTTTTTGTTAAAAACCATTATTTTAAGTATAATTATTCACTAAACACATCCTAAGGTGTTACAATCTCTCCCCCTTAAAGAAATTCGTCCCCGAATTTCAAAAATCTAACTACACGTACCTTCAAACAGATGGGGATACGTCTTTATCATCTCGCCTTCGGTCTCCCAAGTGACCTCCTCACGGTTCTGACCACGCCAAAGCACCTTAACTGTTGGAATGTCCTTCGATCTCAGTTTCTTCACTTGTCGATCCAAGATCATCACCGGCTGCTCTGCATAGGAAAGGTCGCGCTCAAGCTGGATCGTCGGATGCTGAATCGCATGCGAAGGATCATGAAGATATCTGCGGAGCATCGAGACATGAAATACGGGATGCACATCTGGAAAGCTGGGCGGAAGGGCTAAACGGTAGGCTACTGCACCAACACGCTCGAGGATCTCGAAGGGGCCCATATACCTGGGACTGAGATTCCCCTTCTTCCCAAACCTCATCACACCTTTCATTGGGGAGACCCTCAAGAAAACATGATCACCAACAGAAAACTCAAGTCTGCGTCGCCGACGGTCTGCATAAGATCTCTGCCTACTCTGGGCTGCTCTCATCCTATCGCGAATCAACTGGATCTTCGCGGTCGTCTCCTCAACGATCTGTGGCCCTAAGATACTGCCCTCACTGAGCTCTGTCCAACAAGTAGGCGACCTGCATCTCCTCCCATAGAGAGCCTCAAATGGTGCCATCTGAATGGTCTCCTGGTAGCTGTTATTGTAGGAGAACTCTACTAAAGGCAAATGATGATCCCAGCTACCTCCAAAATCTAATACACAAGCTCTGAGCATGTCCTCGAGAGTCTGGATGGTCCGCTCTGACTGTCCGTCGGTCTGCGGATGAAAAGCCGTGCTGAAACTCAAGCGAGTGCCCAAAGCCTCCTGAAGCCTCTGCCATAGTCTACTAGTAAACTAGGTGCCTCTGTCGGACACAATGCACGTCGAGACTCCATGTAGTCGCACTATCTCGTCAATGTAGATCTGGGCATACTGTGTAAATCCGAAAGTCGTCTTCACCGGTAGGAAGTGAGCCGCTTTCGTCAAACGATCCACGATCACCCAGATGGAGTCATACCCCCGACTAGTCCTGGGTAGACCCACCACGAAATCCATCGAAATCTGTTCCCATTTCCACTCCGGAATGGGTAGCGGCTGTAGTTCTCCCGCAGGACTCTGGTACTCCGCCTTGACTTGCTGACAAGTCAGGCATCTCGACACGAAATCTGCGATGTACCTCTTCATTCCGTCCCAACAATAAACATCTCTCATATCATGATACATCTTGGTGGAACCGGGATGGACGCTGTACACCGATCGATGTGCCTCCTCAAGAATCTCGCGCCTCAGTCCCTCAGCATCTGGTACGCACAGTCTGACTCCAAATCATAGTATCCCCTGATCATCGATCACGAACTCGGAAAATCTGCCCTGTCCAATCTGTGCCATGATCTCTGAACATCGGTCATCACTGAGCTGTGCCTCACGTATACGATCGATCAACTGTGGCCGTGCACGGACATGCGCTATCTGTCCTACAATCGGCGTGAACTCGAACTGTACCCGGCTGTCGCATAATATCTGCCAATCTGCGGATGACTGCTCCTGTACTGCGCTCAAACAAGATAGGCTACTCCCAGGCCTCCTGCTCAAAGCATCCGCCACCACATTTGCCTTGCCCGGGTGATATAAGATCTCGCAGTCGTAATCCTTCACTAACTCCATCCATCGACGCTGCCGAAGGTTCAGGTCCCGCTGCTGGAATATGTATTTTAGACTCTTGTGATCCGTGAATATCTGGCACGACTCGCCGTATATATAATGTCGCCAGATCTTAAGTGCGAAGACCACTGCAGCCATCTCCAAGTCATGGGTGGGGTAGTTTTGTTCATGTCTCTTCAATTTTCGCGAAGCATACGCGATCACCCTGTCGTGCTGCATCAAAACGCATCCCAGCCCCACTCGAGAAGCATCACAAAAGACCACAAATCCGCCCGGTCCGGAAGGTAAAGATAACACCGGTGCCGTCGTCAGCCGAGTCCGTAACTGCTGAAAACTGTGCTCGCACTCCTCCGTCCAATCGAAGGGAACTCCCTTCCGGGTCAACCCGGTCAACGTTGTAGCAATATGTGAGAAGTCCTACACAAAACGCCTGTAGTAACCGGCCAACCCCAAAAAGCTGCGAATCTCCGTCACCGATGTGGGTCTGGGCCAACGCTGAACGGCCTCGATCTTCCTCGGGTCTACACATATACCGTCTCGTGAAATCACGTGTCCCAAGAAGTCCACGCTGTCCAGCCAAAAAGCACACTTGGAGAATTTCGCATAAAGCTGGTGCTCCCTCAAGGTCTGCAATGTAATCCGCAGGTGCTGCTCGTGCTCCTCACTACTCCGGGAATACACCAAGATATCGTCGATTGAGACTATAATGAACAGATAAAAGTAAGGCCGGAAAATACGGTTCATCAAGTCCATGAATGTTGCTGGCACATTGGTGAGTCCGAACGACATCACCAAAAACTCGTAATGGCCGTAGCGCGTACGGAAGGCTGTCCGGGGAATGTCCTCCTGTCGAACCCGCAGCTGATGATAGCCCGATCGTAAATCGATCCTCGAAAAGTACCCTGCCCCCTGAAGCTGGTCGAACAAATCATCGATACACGGCAAAGGATACCTGTTCCGCACTGTCACCCTATTCAGCTGGCGGTAGTCGATACACAGACGCAAACTGTCGTCCTTCTTCTTGACGAACAGGACTGGAGCACCCCAAGGAGAAATACTGGGTCGAATAAGTCCCTTGTCCAGCAACTTTTGCAACTGACCCTTCAACTCTCGAAGTTCCGCCGGGGCCATCCGATAAGGCGGTATGGAAATAGGCCCCGAGCCAGGAACCAAATCAATACAGAAAGAAATGTCGCGCTCGGGCGGCAACCCTGGAAGCTCGTCAGGGAACACATCAGGAAACTCGCTAACAACCGGAACCTGATCCAATGGAACCTGCGTAGCACGAGCATCGCAAACATATGCGAGAAATTCCTAACATCCCTTCCTCAAAAGCTGTCCAGCGCGAAAAGAAGAAATCACACTGTGAGGGGCGGCACCACGGTCCCCCAACACAACAAAAACCGACTCGTCGGGAAAGCAGAATCTAACTGTCTTCTCACGGCAGTCCACATAAGCATAGCACGTGGCTAACAATCCATGCCCAGAAGAATGTCGAAGTCCAACATCTCCAGAAGGATCAAGTCGACAGGCAACTCTCTCTCGCCAATACAGACGTTACAGGATCGGAACACGTGCCTAGCAACAAACGACTTTCCCACAGCAGTAGTCACCACAAGCTGCTGATCAAGCAAGCCGGACTCTCTACCCAGACTCGGTACGAAGTGCGTGGATACGTACGAGTGTGTGGATCCGGGATCGAACAATACATGAGCATCAACTGAACATACAGGAAGGATACCTGAAACCACTGCATTGGACGCCTGCGCGTCCTGATGTGTCAAAGCAAAAACCCTCGCCTGTCCACCACCTGCGACTGGCTGCCCTCTGCCTCGGTCACCTCGCCCCCTCTGAGCAACTCCCCCACGCCCACGACCTCGCTGTGCATGAGTCTGGCGCGGAGCAACGGTAGGTATAACTGGCAACGCCCTCTGGGGTGGTGAAGGTGGTAAGGTAACATGCGGTGCCGCTTCCTCCCTCCGGTGTGTCTCTGGACAATCTCGAACGAGGTGAAGTAGGCTGCCACATCTGAAGCAACCCTGCGGCGACTGCTGACCCTCTCGTGGATATGAACTAAACATCTGGCTCCGTCCCGAATCTCTGCCACTCCCCGTACTTGGACGATACCTGTCGCGGCGTCTGAATGTCTGTCTCCGTGCGGATATGCCTGTACGAACTCTCTTCGGCTCTGGAACTGCCGAAGTCTCAGCAAGGTGCTCCTCGACCACTAGGGCTGCGTCTACAGCTGCTGCATAGGTCTCGTAGTGCTGCGCGCTGATCGCAAGGAACAATGGTGTAAGCAAGTCTCGAACAAATCTCCCGACTCGCAACTCTTCGGTAGCCACTAGATATGGGGCATAGACTTCTAGCTCTGTAAACAACACGTCATACTCTGCCACTGTCATCCCTGGCGTCTGGCGCAAGGACTCAAACCTGCGTGCTCGGGCATCCCTAACACTCTGGGGAAGGAAACGGGCTAGAAATATGGTCACGAACTCCGTCCAGGTCATAGGAGGAAGACCTGCTGCTCTGCCCTTCTCAACTGAGTCACACCACTTCTGCGCAAGACCTTCTAGGCGAAAGCTCGCGAACTCGACCCATCTCGCATCTGCGCATCTGAGGGAACGACATATCCTGGCCATCCTGTCTATGAAAGACTGGGGGTCCTCGGCTGTATCGGTGCCTGTGAATACCGGAGGCTTCAGCATCATGAACTCTGATAGCGACACTGTGATCACCTCCGTGGCTGCGGGGGAAACTGGCTGTGCGGTAGGTACCATCGCGGTCTCTGGAACAGGTGGAGCTACCTCTGGTCGCTGGGCTCGAAGCGTCTCAACTAGCGATCCTATCATCTGGCGCATCTCCTGCATGCTAGACCCCACCGTCTGGCGCATCTCCTGCATACCGGCCCCTAGCATGGCGATCTGATCTGTAACGGCAGGAACAGCCTGCTCGGGTACAACCGGCGTACTGCCCGGATCAGTCCTTGTCTTGGACGAGTCAACTCGAATCTCGGCCCTCGCGGCCGCTCTCTGTGCCCTCATAGTCTTAGGCGGCATAATGGCTGAAAGAAAATTAGGATTCGATAAGAACACAGAAATCGAATCGCAGGAATATAAGGAGGGATCAAATCAATAAGTCCTAAGGTCGCGTAGGCGGAGTATCGTGTCGTGAGTATGCCGCGGAACATACACACGCTACGCTACCCTGCTGCAGCTACCTACTCCTTCATACCAGGGTCATCCTACACTCCGAAGGTAAAACCTACGCTCTGATACCAACTTTGTCACGACCCGAGAGTTTCGACTCGTGACTGGCACTTAACCACGCAACGTCTACAGGCGTAACGCGGCTAAGTAAGCCGAACCCAGAAATCAAACCAATAAATATAGAGTGATTTAAAACATTTCGTAAAAACAGTCATGCGTGTCTGAAAAACATCTTATTAATTTAGTAGAAATCCTTTTTGGTTCAGGAGTTATAACTTTTATAATTTTGGTAACATTTCCTTTTTAAACATTTGCCCCGCAAATCGGGTAAAAGCAAGGTGTAACAGAAATGACAAGTGAAATGAATAAAGCATCACAAATATGATATACGACGCCGTAGCGAAGAATACACAGTAAAGTAAAGACAATATCACAAAAGGTAAGACTGCATAAAATAAAGTCGGCTCACATGCGAGCTCAACACCAGAATATAAAATCATACATATCGTCCTCACAACTGTCTCTAAGTCAATACAGAAAGGTAGATGGAGAGTACTAGATACATCAATATACAACTGAAAGATAACAGATAACGCACAAAACCCACCTAACAGCAAAAGGCTAACTCGCCTAGGCAATGGTATCTGTGCCAAAAGATGCGGAAACAGCCAGCCGTGACTAATCCCAAGGGCAACCTGCAAATACTGTGGCACAACGGGGGTGAGTTGCCAACTCTTGAATAGAGATAACATATAAGGGTGATCGCGAGCATGCACATATAGCGTAGCTCTACTAATGCCAGCAGATGATATCAATGCATGCCAAACAGTGGATGCAATAGTAATGCAAGTGCTCAACCAGGTAAATGCTACAGGATGAGATACATAGTAATCAATACTGAGCATGGGATAAATAATATCTACATGGAATATGTCATCATGGAAAACACTAGACGGTGCCTCTGGCTGCACCAAATCCCAATACACTCAGGCGCCGGCACACCCATCGGCCCTCAAATCCTGTATATCTCTGAGAAATCATGAGTGCCCAACATCGGCACCCAAAATATCATAAAATACTCGTGTCCAGCATCGACACGCAAATCCTCGTATATCGGGCTCCGTCAGTCCGGATCGGCCCCACGGGGTCCGTCTGCGGTATCGGCCCTCGGCCCCGGCAGTACGGATCATCCCGCATCCATCTCTCGACTCAGGTCAGTATCCTCCGGACAACTGCCAGGTCCAACCAGTCACCGGTAGGTACTCGCCCGCCTCCAGGCTCAATCGGCAAAACCCATCGATCATCTCGCCGAGGGGAACCATACCGGGCCCACCACGAACCCGCAAACGGATCATCACTCCTCGAATCGGGTTTCAAGCACACGTCTCAGCACCGAGAAAACGCGTGGTGGACGCAAAAAATATCATATAAAGAGGTAAAGGGTTTTTCAAAATAGTGCATCTTTTATTAAATACTTCCACGGTCCTCAAAACCAGAAATCACATGTAAATCCAATACCAATAATAAATCCAATGCAATGTACAATGTGAATCAATCCATGATATGGGTACAAGGGAAAAACCGCTTTTTAAGATAGTTTCCGTTTTTAAAGATGTCATGCGGCTCCCAATTTCTAGGACATCATAATCAATCACATGTAAGATGAACTACAGCAATATACAACAGTATAATCATGGTAGTTCTACAGTGAGTGTGGCATGGCAATTACTAACGGTGTGTGTGTAGCATGCAAAATAGTGCCCGTGCAACATAAACCATTAGTAATAGTGCGGTGTTCTATCAGTTCTAAGCAATATATATATATGGCAGGGAATGCAATATGCGATGGCAATCCATGGTATGGTATATGCAGTATATAACAATAAGTTCCTATCAGCCCTGACGCATAACGCCATGCGGGCGATATCCCCGTAGATGTGAAATCTACTCACCGTGTCTCGCGCTAAGTGTATCCAACCACTTGCTTGCCCTTCTTCGCAGCATCCGTCTCACTGGCCTGCGAACCTAGAATCACATAACACATATCACACATAAGCTAATTTCACAAAAACGCGACATTACAGTCCAACTAGAAACCCGTGTCGCAAACCAATCGCGCGTGTGCGTGATACGCTAAAACGTGTGATCACGCGCCTAAAACTACCCCGACGCACCGCGATACGCAGAAACCCAAACCTACTCACGTATCACGCATGTCGCGATGGTTTAGAAAAACGGCAAAATAGGTAATTGGTCCAAAAATTTTCTACAGAACTAAACTTACAAAAATATATATACCATAGAACCCTACACACTAGCAGACACCTACAGGACCCAACACCAACCAAAACCCTACCCATCTGGCCGCAATTTGCGGCCAGAAAGAGGAATTCGGCGGACAAAGCGAAGAGTCAGGGGGTCGGGTTTCACCTGGGGTATCAGCACAACTCCACAATACTACAGTCTTCTCAATTTCATTCAGATCTCATCGGGTCAAAAGCAGGTCCAGAAAAGCTCAAATTTGCACAAATACGACATTTTGCATCAAATAGTGAAACTGGTGGTATTTTAGTGCAATCGGGGTTAAACTAGGCTAACATGGTCTCAACAAACCTCAATTATCCTACTGAAACCAACTTACACCTCACTAGCACAAAGTTCTCACTAAACACCCCATATCGCACTAAAACACACAAATCCATTTATCGATGCAAAACTACACTAACTAAGCAAACTAGGGAAGCAAGTTAGGAAGTATACCTCATACTTAACTCTAGGGAGCTGCAGGAAGGTGAAGAAGTGAAGGGAAGGGGCTGCACTTGCTGTTGTGGCTGTTGGTGCTCACTGCTGCTGCTGCTGCTGCTGCTGCTTCTTGCTGCCATTGCTGCTGCTATTGTGCTTGCTGTTGCTGTTGCTTCAGTTGTTGCTGTGCTTGGTGCTGGAGCTGAGAGGTATGTGGGTGTGTTGTGTGAGTGTATGGGTATGAGGTTGAGAGAAAGAAACAAAGAATGAGATGGAAAAATCATCACTCCAAATGTCAACCCCTCACTCTCTCTCTCTTCATTAATGGCAAGCATGGGCTAAGCCATGATGCCCACTCCCTCTCTCTCACAAGTCAACACTCAAAAACTAATTCAAATTAAAGTGACTACTAATTAACTAATAAAACCCACTTAAAAACCCATAAGACTTAATCCTCAAGATTAATCCACCATGGCTACTAATCATGGTAAATCTTATTAAAAAACCCTAGTTTACATGCACATGTGTGTGCAAGCCTAGAAAAATTTTGGAAAAATATTTATTAAATTAGGAAAAATATTTAAAACACAATTTGGTAAACTTTTTGTTAAAAACCATTATTTTAAGTATAATTATTCACTAAACACATCCTAAGGTGTTACATTCGGTCTTCAACCATCATCCCACGCTTTGTTGCGCCTGCTCCGATCTCCTGAATCTCCAGTCTTCTCGTCCAGGTGGCACCACGTCGACGGATCTTTAAACGGGCTCCCGCCTCTGAACCGAGGCAACTCGATCGTCAAGTTTGCTAGAAGAGACGACCAAGATGATGTAGAGAATGTGTAGAACACTTTATCTCGTTACGTCCAAAGCTATGGACGAACGGTTAATGAAGTTGCCTTTTGGAATCGGGTGATAAGAATTTGAGCTATATGAAATTTCCTTATACAAATCTATCATAATCTTTTCCCTAGTGAGTGACAACCATAATCCCACAAGAGGGGGGGAGGCCGGCCACTATATAGAGGGGAGGGAGGTGAGTGTAGGAGAGGGGGAGGTGATCACAAGATCAATGAAGAGGATGAGTCACATAACACCTTGTATGAACACAATTAAAGCAAAGGATGAATCATTTAACCTAGTCACCAAAACCATTAATGCAATAATCAATGCACTAATGACTCACAAGCCTAGTCGCCATCTAGAAACTTCCACACTTATCTCAAGAAAAGATAAATCCGTATTTAACCGAATGTTAAATAGGCTGATAGAAAACTGGAAACTGGCAACTTCCAAAAGTGATCCTGAAACGAATTTCAGGATAACCTCGTATCAGTATAGACATACCCGCATTTGTATTATGACCGAATACAAATGCAACTGAGACAAAGATATTATATCTACACAGCATAATACTCGGATCCGGCTTAAACCAAAGCCGACCAGTATTATCTGCCCGAAAAATGACACGTGCGAAAACGCATGTGCATTTTCCAAACTTTGCCATAAAACCATACGGCCTCTACAATGTTTCGCCCGAACTTGGGAAAGTGTCTGTAGGGGACTCTAATGACTCATCAACACACTGGCACTGGGTATAACCACTAGCACGTCAGAGGGACTGGCTGTACGTAACGGTTGCCTATGTATTGATTGGAAGGGAAGCTGACGAGCGAACTCATCTATAAACCCTACTGAGCCTAACAGTGACAATATACATACAGTCCGGTCCGTTTGTCTATGAGTATCGCCTATCGGCCTAGGGGCTGGTAACGTCAGACCCCCAATAGCGTTATAAGTCGTGTCAGAGAGTGGCCCAGAACACCCTGAGATACTACTGGAGTACCTACCGGTAAATCTCCTGCCTCGGCCGAAGGCTTTGTGTAATGGCTCTCCTAGACACAGCGCGATCTCACCCCCAATACCGGGAGAGACGAATCCCCTGCCGATCCGCTCACTTGCCTCCATGTGGCTCGGGACTGTACCCAAAAAAGACCTGTTTGTACCACTCCTTTGAGCCGTGGTAGGGTAGAAATCAAAGCACAGTGGGAACTCACACGAGACAAATGACGACCTCAGGTCGATGAACTAACCTGTACACATGTTACCAGGGAACTGCTATATGACGATATGTATAATACCAACTAGCAGGTTCCCGGCGAGTCTTTTCCGGTGTACTCATAACCTAATGAGCACCTGTATACATCTTAGGTGATCCTACTGACACCAGTGGCTTGTGAGACCGGCCACCGCCCCTCGTCGGGGTCTCGACTGTATACACTAGTCTACTCTGGAGTATCGATACCCTGTCTCGAAACTCCCACGACTAGGGACACTTTAAAGATGTGCTTACAGACCCCAGCTCCCACGTATATGATTGCCATCATACTGCTGGTAGTCAAGCAAGAATCCTATGGGCTCTATCAATATGCAATAGCGAACTAAAGAATGTATACGATGATAAAGACAAACCATATAGCATACTATCATCTCGAGCAAGACTGTCATATCGGTATAGGTCCTGCCTCAATCATTGCAATCACGTACCTGCGATCCAATAATTGACTTTGAGGGCACTATCTCCAACAATCTCCCACTTGCACTTAAGGCTAATTATTGTGATGTCGCATACTCACAGTCCGTGTGATACCGATCATCCAACTCCTCTACTAATCAGTTTCACAAAGCTAGTTTGTAAAACTCTTATGTTCGAGAAATAGCCTCAGTGAGTGGATTCGCCTTGATGTTTCTTTTTATGTCTCTCTTAATCTCAAGTTCGCGGAGAAATCCATCTCCCGAATTGAGCAATACCTGTCTTAGAATATGTCTGAATATCTGATAGGACCCGGTTTATAAATGAACTCCAAATCCAAACTTCTTAGACTGTATCGATAACTGAACCTAATCAGTATCCAGCACCATACCTCCCACAGTATCCTCTTGGACCACCTGTCCACAATACTGTCCCTCGTCAGAGGGAAAACTATAACTCTGACAATCACTCTGTCATCAAGATCACCTTGGAAGCCTGGAATGATAACTGTTTCCCGAAGGAGGCTGCCGTCATCAAATCCGTAGAACATACACTGATGTTCTAAAACGGTTTCCTTATGTTTCTTCAGGATTGGATTAATATAAACTTATCGCAACTAGTGCATAAACAACATCTGGTGTGGTACTTGATATCTCATGATTGACTCAATTGCCTAATCAAGTGATCTGCCAATCATGCACATCCCTCTCCCTTTTAGTCTATAAGACACCTTTAGAGAGGGTGACTCCATCATCTGCAGGTACACCACCATGCCAGGAGTCATTTATTCTAAATACCATTAGAATACTGTCAAAGTACCCACATTGGGAAACTACCCAAATCTAGATCTAAAACCATAGATCTAGTAACCAGAATGTGTGATATTATATCCATGTCCTTTGTGAAGAAACAACTGTGTGACAACTACAGTACAACCGATCGTAGTATAGGAATTTTAATTCCCACTCTGTGTATGTCATCCAAATACTAGGACATCACACCCTACTACCTTCTTAACAGATCCATCCCCTATTCTGATGAAGTCAAACCATGACTGTCACATCAAAATTAGATGATCTTATCTCCGCTATAACTGCTCAAGCCTATAAATAGACATAAGCTACTTGCCCACTATGCTTCCGCTACTCCCACTGACTACGACAACCCTCTGGCAGAATAATATATACGTACACTTCTAAAGCTAGTTTAGAACGACGTTATACTTATTCTCTTGCCGGGTCTCATAGTCTGGAACAACAGTAGTGTCAAGTCTAGGTAAACAAGAACCTCCCTGTCACCGTCTTTGAGGCTACCGGAGTACCTCTCGGGTGTCTGAGGTTACCCACCATATCTGTGGAGTGGCTATTGGAATGTCAAACCTGATTGAATATATAGGTCCTATTAAATTTTCCGTAATCGTTTGTGGTTCTGGAATCACTTCCAGTTCTACCATACTCCCACTACTGTTTTCTGAAAAAATCCATTTTACTAAAAATGTGGCGAGTCAAGAACAATATCACTATTGATCTTCCAGATGGTAGAAAATCAACCCTCGACATAGCCCGGGTTAACCCACAAACAGCTATTACAGAAACGTGCCTTGAATTATCCAGTGTCTGGTTTTAAGCATAAGCTGGACAACTCTCCGTATCTTAACAACGTTAAGATATGAACCATACAATATACAATATAGAAATAGAGGCACTAATTTAATTGGAACCAGATTCAAAAACATGCAGCTATCTCCAGTGCATATCAACTTAATGGAGAGAGGCTAATCAGCATTACTCAACTTAGGAATACATCAATTATGAGTAACCTGAAAGAGAAACAAGTTTCTCAAAAACCATTACTTGAATACCAATCATAAGAATCTACATCTTCGATCTCTTTGAAGAATCCCGATACTTGTGATACCTGGTTCTCTACTTTATTCTTATACCCACAACTTCTCAAAACTTAGACATTGTATTTCTACGAAATACTTGTCTAAAAACTAGAGAAGTCATAAGTAAATAGAACATAGTACGAGGACCTACCCCTTTGTCCTGATGGATACTGGACAACATACAATACTCTGTATAAGTCCGCTGAGTTCAATAACTCAAAACCTGCGCATCGTAGGTTGAAAAACTGTATTTATGGTTAAGAACTACTCCGTTGTTCAATGCTCCTTACCCAATCGTCAACTGATATAGGTAAATGTCACGGACATAATTTCAAAAAGTTATATCTCACTTTATAAAAATAAACGTACAGATATATCATTTTGAAATTGGTGCACAACAACGGATACTCAAAACCAAATACAAGCCGTTCGGCAAAAACCCAGGCGACTTCCTCAAATAACACCAATTACAACGAATTCCGATATAATGAGGATGATTACCTTATTCTCAATAACCTACTCCCACTCATCATCTGTAAAACCATACAGATGTGAGAATCATACCTGGTAAATACATACCCTGGAGTAAGTATCTAATCGGGAAATCAGTTTTCCTTTAACAATGCACTGAAACATGAATATGTTTCGTAGGGGTATCCTGGTATTCCTACTAATGCCTCTTCCATAATCCAATTCATGACTTTAACCGTATATTTTATTGCCATCTCTCCAAATCCCTTTATTTGTCTTTATTCATTACCTTCTATACACCATCGTTAGGATAAATGGTTTTCTTTCTTCCCTACCGTTTGGCACCAGCCTATGGTTTGGAAGAAGACTATCCAGTAAGCATAATAGGTGTACCCTCCTAAACCTAGGAGTACTCTTAACTTGAGAGAAGGTGATGATAAAAGATAACTGAATAATATCTTATTCTATTTCGCCCGAACTGGGGAAAAAAGCAAAGGTCAAATAGGAGTGGCGATGAAGTACGTGGTTTAGGTCGTGAATGGTAACAGTCGCAATTTACTTTGCCCTTTTTCTAATCCCTTTATTCTTGACTTTACATATTACCTTCTGCACACCTTACTTAGGCTAATTGGTTTTCTTCATTCCCTACCTTTCGGCACCAGCCTATGGTTTGGAAGAAGACTATCCAATAAGCGTAATAGGTGTACTCACCTAATCCTAGGAGTACTCGTAACTTGAGAGAAGGTGATGATAAAAGACAACTGAATAAACCAATTCTGTTTCTCCTGAACCTTGATCCATCCTCGAAGAAGTCCCTTCGAGTTCGTATATAACCATACGATGGATCTATCCAATGGAAGTGGATATCCGTAGTAATACGGGGTGTTCTGAGAAAAGCAAAGGGTAAAAGAAGGAGCGGCAATGACTTATGCAACTCAGACAATCCAAAAGCCAGTGTTTCAAGAAGGTTCGGTCAACTTGGTCGCTGAGTCATAGTCTGGGTCGGTCAATGGTCGCTGCCAAAGAGAGAGAGAGAAGAAACACTCTGCGTGCACTCTAACCTAGATCAGAATGATTATCAATTTATCTAATCAGGAAACCTCCCACTATAATCTCAAATTCTCCTCCAAACCTGAAAGAAGAATTAGTCGGGATCACCCGAAGAGTAAACCAACTCATCAGTGAGAATCGGGATCCAACTATCATCGCATGATAACTTGATGGAAGCCACTCAAGTTATCACACTCCAGAAGGTATTCGCATGCCTGGCAAGTTTCCTGTATATTTGAAACACCCGATATTGATTTTTGCCCCATGCTCTTATGATCGTGACTTTGGCCAACCCATCATAAGTCACATGCCAAGTTCTACCTGTCATCATCCAGGTTAATTTGAACCCACCCGTACATACCCTTGACTTTGGCCAACAAGGTAATACGACTGTCCCAAACCAACGCATCTATCTACGCAACAGATGAATACCCAGCAGCTACCAAGCACTATGCCTTGACTTTGGCCAAACAAACATAGCTTGAATACTACTGACCATCCATAAGAAATGACGGAGGGCTACGGCTAGTTTTTGGCGAAAAACCTTTAACGTAATGAACTTGATCTTGTTGAAGGAACCTGATAGCTTTTTTATAAAAATATAGTGGCAAAAACCTTTTGCTAAAGAGGTCACTCCCGGTGAAGGGATCTCGGCTCTTTTCTCGTGGAATGAGGTGCAGGATATTCTAACTGAATACCTCGATGCAAAGCAACTTGTAATCGACTATATTAAAGTTATTACCCTGACGTAAACTTCTGCCCAAGAGGTCACTCCCGGTGAAGGGATCTCGGCCCTTGCCTCGTGGAATGAGGTGCAGGATATTCCAACTGAATATCACTATGCAAAACAAAAGGAAACATCTTTTGTAATAACACCTTTTAAAATTTGTTCCAACAACATCAAATATAGGTTTGTTTTATTCTTGCATTGATAAGAATCAATGTAGTCCCATCAATCAATCACACCAGAAAAGAACGAAAATAAAATGTACGTATATGCCATCCGCATTCGTCACAGGGTCCCGTCATCACCCGTTAGGTTACTTAACTAACGACAGAGCGGGGACTGGACTAGCGCTGGTGTAAAACATATACAACATCTAATAGTATATATACCAATATACAATAATCGCTCCAGGCGTGATTGTTGGAGATAGTGCCCTCAGAGTCAATTATTGGATCACAGGCACGTGATTGCAATGATTGAGGGAGGACCTATTCCGGTAGGACAGTCTTACTCAAGATGATAGTATGCTATCTGATTTACCTTTATCATCGTGTACTTCTTTAGGTGACCTTACAGGTCACTATTGCACGTTGATAGAGCCCCTAGGATTCATGCTTGACTGCCAGCAGTATGAGGGCGATCATATACGTGGGAGCTGGTAGTCTATAAGCACATCCTTAAAAGGTCCCTAGTCGTGGGAGTTTCGAGACAGGGCATCGATACTCCAGAGTAGACTAGTGTATACAGTCGAGACCCCGACGAGGGGCGGTGGCCGGTCTCATAAGCCACTGGTGTCAGTTGGTTCACCTAAGATGTGTACAGGTGCTCATTGGGTTATGAGTACACCGGACAGGACTCACCGGGAACATGCTAGTTGGTCTTATACCTGACGTCAGATAGCAGTTCCCTGGTGACATGTGTACAGGTTAGTTCATCGACTTGAGGATCGTCATTTGTCTCGTGTGAGTTCCCACTGTACTTTGATTACTACCCTACCACGCTCAAAGGAGACGTGCAAACAGGTTTTAGTTGGGTACAGTCCCGAGCCATATGGAGGCAGTGAACGGATCTTCAGGGGTTCGTCTCTCCCGGTATTGGGGGTGAGGTCACGCTGTGTCTAGGAGAGCCATTACACGAAGTCCTTAGCCAAGCCAGGAGATTTACTGGTAGGTATTCCAGTAGTATCTCAGGGTGTTCTGGGCTACACTCCGACACGACTTGTACCGCTTTTGGAGGTCTGACTTTTACCAACCCCCTAGGCCCGCCATGCGATGCTCATAGACGAACGGACCGGACTGTACGGATATTGTCACTGACAGGCTCAGTAGGGTGTCAGGATGAGTTCGCTCATCGACGTCCCTTTTGGTCAAAGCTGGTAGCCCGTCACGTATGGCTAATACCTCTGACGTGCTAGTGGTTAAATCCACAGCCATAGTATTGACGAGTCTTTAGAGTCCCCCACGACCAGTTACTCAAGTTTCTGGCGAAACGCTGTAGAGGCCGTATGGAGATATGGCAGGGTTCGATCAGATACGTGCGGTATTGTACGGATCATGATCGGACGAATAATACTAGCAGGCTTTGGTTTAAGCCGGATGCTAGTATTGTACAGTGTAGATTTTGTCTCATTACATTTGTATTTCGATCGGAATACAAATGCGGGTATGTATATACAGTAGCGGGGTTTTCCTGTAATTTATTACGGGATCAGTTTTTTGGAGTTGCCAGTTTGTTTTCCGTTTCAGCCATATTTCTTTGTATCTTTCATTGGCTGAAGATTGGTGGAGGAGGGCTTATTTGCATTTATGCAAATTAGCTTTGTGGAGGGGTGTCTTTGCATTTTGTTGTGTCATGATCACTTGACTTTCTTTAGTCATCATGGCTTGACTTGTGGTGTCATGATGGTTGTTGTTGAGTGTGGTTTTAGTTAGTGATCATGATTCATCATGATAACTTTCTTCTCTCTCTCTTGCATTATGAGGTTCACTCTCTTTTTGATACATACATTCACTCCCCCTCTCATATACTCTCTCCTCTCATTCTCTCTTGGATGATATAGGAGCCGGCCAAGTGAGGAGGGGCTGCCCATGTTTTTTGGTGGGGATTTTTGGTTCTCCCATGCTTGCAAAAATCCCCAAGTTCATCACAAAATTCCACAAGTTCATTTCCTCCACCAAAGGCAACTTCCAATACCCCAAATGAGACATAGCATTCTACACTATATTCTACAGCAAATCTTGGGCACGTCGAATCGCCAGCTTCGTGCCCGAGTTGCCTCGGTCCAGAGGTGGGAGCCCGTAAAAGAAGCCGGCGACGTGGTGCCCTTCCGGCGACTTGGTGGAGACCGGAGATTCAGCGGGGAGATCGGGACGACGACGAGAAGACCGAAGGACACGGATCGCTCGGTATATCTCTCTACCCCCTTCTCTTGATAGCTAGGACTAGTTTAATGGCACGATCCGGGTTTATAGTGCGCGGTGGTGCCGGTTTGAAAAGTTAAAGTAAATCATCGCTTCCGCATTCCGGCGTCGGATTGACGGCCGGGGCGCCGCCGTGCACTTACAGTGGTATCAGAGCCTCGCCATTAACCTAGTCTAGCTTGCTCTAGTATGTTTAGAATTCGATCGAACAAAAAAATTCCAAAAACCGTATTTTTCCTAGCATCAGTTTCTGTCGAATTTTTTTTTGGCTCAAAAAATTTTTTCAGTGCGTTGCAGAAACATGTGCAGGGAATTTTAAGCTGTCTGGAAAAATTTGGTTGGGCAATACTTCAGGTTAACCGCGGAAACACGGCCAAACCCCTGGTTTGGCCACGGTTCCGCGGTGGAAACAACTCCTTGATGTGCCAAATTTTTCCAGAGGGCTTTAGACATGAGAATAGGGGTTTTGGGATATTCTTTTTGGGCCCAGATTTTCTGTGGGTGCTACAGTACTGCTTGGGGCTTACTTGGGTAATTTTGATCGATCGAAAAGTTTAAACATGTTAGATCACAGTATTTACATTATATCTGCGACCGTGAATGTCACTTGATCGGTAAATCCTGTCTAACTGCTATAGCCCGGTTAGACGGATTTGCGAACGTGACATTCACGTTGATGTTCTGTGTATTGCTGTGATGTTGCGGATTGGTCGTGGGGGATAGCCTGGATGCAATGCTAGTACAGTTTCTGTTGTATTATGTACATTTGATATTGCGGGGCGAGCGTCCGACATGTGGACTGCCGTCACTGCCTAATTGTATATTATTCTTTTGGGGCACGACCAGGTCGAGGTCGATGTACCCGTTGTATGTATATTTTTATTTTTGTACTAGGATTACCCCAAGGTGGGGTGCACGGATAGCCGGGTTCTAGAGGGCAACAGGCCCGCATCTCATGGCATTAAGACAGAGGGGGCTTCACTCTAGAATTGGCGGGCTATTCGCCACACTCGTAGGGGGTACAGGTTGACCCAGGAGGGGTGCCCAAGTTATCGGATTCCGTGAAGTGCTGGGTGGTCCATTCATGTTGCTGAAGGGGGCTGCCTCGCTTCAGGTTTTGGCGGATAACTTGCCGCGCCCGTAGGGGTCTAGGATTTCATTGCACAGGCTATCCACACGACCACGGGAACGTCGGGTTTCAGTAGCGGCTCTGTGAAACCCGGGGATCCCAGATATCTGTATTGTTCTGTGATGCTGTACATTTCTGTGATGTTGCATTTTATCACGCCTTGAGCGAAATATTATATATTGATATATATACTAGTAGATGTTGTATATGTTTTGCATCCGCGCTAGTCCAGTCCCCGCTCTGTCGTTAGTTAAGTAACCTAACGGGTAATGACAGGACCTAGTGGCGAATGCGGATGGCATATACGTACATCATTATTTTCGTTCTTTATTGGTGTGATCAATTGATTGGACTGCGTTGATTCGAATCAATACAAGTTAAAAACAAACCTATTCTGATGTTGTTGGAACAATTTTCAAAAAGCTGTTATTGCAAGGACGTTCACTTTTGTTTTGCACAGTGGTATTCAGTTGGAATATCCTGCTCCTCAGTCGACGAGGCAAGGGCCGAGATCCCTTCACCGGGAGTGATCTCTTGGACAGAAGTTTGCGTCAGGGAAATAACTTCACTATAGCCGATTACTTTTGCTTTGCATCGTGGTATTCAGTTGGAATATCCTGCACCTCATTCTACGGGGAAAGAGCCGAGATCCCTTCACCGGGAGTGACCTCTTTAGCGAAGGTTTTCGTTACTATATTTTCATAAAAGCAATCCGGTTCCTTCAACGATATCAAGTTCTTTACGTTAAAGGTTTTCGCCAGAAACCATTCGTAGCCCTCCGTCATTTCAGACGGGTAGCACGTAGTATTCATGCTATGTTTGTTGGCCTTCGTCAAGGCATAGTGTATGGTAGCTGCTTGTTGCCTTTCTGTTGCATAGATAGATGCGTTGGTTTGGGGGCAATCGCATAGCCTTGTTGGCCAAAGTCAAGGGCTTGTGCGGGTGGGCTCAAATTAACCTGGACAATGACGGGTAGAACTTGACATGTGACTTATGATTTGTTGGCCTTCGTCAAGGTCATAAGAGAATGGGGCAAAAATCCACATCGGGAGTTTCTAAAGAAACTGAAACTTTCCAGATATGCGCATACCTTATGGAGTGTGATGACGTGAGCGGATTCCGTCACGTTATCATGCGATGATAGTTGGATCCCGATTCCCACTGATGAGTTAGTTTACTCCTCGGGTGACCCCGACTAATTCTTCTTTCAGGTTTGGAGGAGAATTTGACGGTACAGTGGGAAGTTTCCAGATTAGATAAATTGGTAACCATTCTGATCTAGGTTAGAGTGCATGCTGAGTGTTTCTTTTCTCTCTCTCTTCGGCAGTGACCTTTGACCCGACCCTAAGACTATGACTCAGTGACCAAATTGACCGAACCTTCTTAAACACTGGCTTTTGGATTGTCAGAGTTGCAAACCTCATTGCCACTCCTACTTTTACCCTTTTCTCCAGGACACCACGTATTACTACGAACGTCCACTTCCATTGGATAAAACCATTGTATGGTTATATACGAACTCGAAGGAATTTATTCGAGGATGGTTTCCGGTTCTGGAGAAAACGGATAGGACTATTCAGTTGTCTTTTCCTTTTACCTTCTCTCAGGTTGCGAGAACTCCTTGGTTTAGGAGATAGTACACCTATTTCGCAAATTGGATAGTCTTCTTCCAAACCTTAGGCTGGTGCCGAACGGTAGGGAATGAAGAAAACCAATTAGCATAACGATGGTGTACAGAAGGTATTAAGTAAAGACATAACAAGGGATTAGTAAGAGGGCAAAGTAAATTGCGACTGCTATTCACGACCAAACCAAGTATTTATTCGCCAATCCTAAATCACCTTTGTATTTCTCCAGAACACTCCGTATCACTACGAAGATCCACAGTTTATTGGATACTCCATCGTATGGTTATATACGAACTCGAAAGGAACTTGTTCCAGTTCGGGGATGGATTCTGGTTCAGGAGAAATAAGAATAAGGTTTATTCGGTTGTCTTTTATCTTCACCTTCTCTCGCATTGCGAGTGTTCCTAGGATTAGGACAGTACACCCATTATGCTTATTGGATAGTCTTCTTCCAAACCATAGGCTGGTGCCGAACGGTAGGGAAGGAAGAAAACCATTTGGCCTAAAGGGGTGTACAGAAGGTAATGACTAAAGAC
The DNA here is from genome assembly GCA_030015575.1 of Agapanthus africanus. Classification (NCBI taxonomy): domain Eukaryota; kingdom Viridiplantae; phylum Streptophyta; class Magnoliopsida; order Asparagales; family Amaryllidaceae; genus Agapanthus; species Agapanthus africanus. Next base: position 398,745,573 of record JASDDO010000014.1, read on the forward strand.
ATATAAAGGGATTTGGAAAGATGGCAAGGAATTACACGGTTACAGTTGTGAATCTGGATAATGGAAGAGGCATTACTAGGAATACCGTGATACCCCATCGAAACATTTCAATGTTTCAGTTTCGTTGTGTCCTGTTAAAAGAAAACTGATTTCCCGATTAGATACTTACGCCAGGGTATGTATTTACCAGGTTTGATTCCCACATCTGTATGGTTTTACAGATGATGAGTGGGAGTAAGTTATTGGGAATTGGGTGATCAACCTCATTATATCGGGATTCGTTGTAATCGGTGATATTTGAGGAAATCACTTGGGTTGTTTGCCGGACGGCAAATATTTGGTTTTGAATATCCGCTGTTATGCACCAATTTCAAATTGATACATCTGTACGTCTATTTTTATAGAGTGTGATATACCTTTTTGAAATTATGTCCATAACATTTACGTATATCAGTGGATGGTTAGGTATGGAGCATTAAACAGCGGTGTAGTTCTTCTTAACCACAGGTACAGTTTTCAACCTATGGCACACAGCGAATGAGTTATTAGACTCAAGGGACTTATACAGAGTATTGTATGTTGTCCAGTGTCCATTAGGACAGAGAGGTTCGTCCTCGTACTATATTCGGTTTACTTATGACTTATCTAGTTTTTAGACAAGTGTTTCGTGGAAACACAGGGTCCAAGTTTTGAGAAGTTATGGGTATATGGATAAAGTAGAGAACCAGGTGTTGCAAGTATCAGGGTTCTTCAGAGTGATCGAAGATGTAGATACTTGTGTATGGTGTTCAGTTGATAGTAATGATTAAGAGAACTTGCTTCTCTTTCAGGTTACTCATAATTGGAAGCATTCCTAAGTTGAGTAACGCTGATCGGCCTCCTTCCATTTAGTTGACATGCACTGGAGACAGCTGCATGATTCGAATCTGGTTCAATTAAATCAGTGCCTCTGGTTCTATATTGGATATAGTACAGTTCATATCTTAACATTGTTAAGGTACGGGGAGTTGTCCGGCTTATGATTAAAACCAGACACTGGACAACTCAAGGCACGTTTCTGTAATGGCTGTTTGTGGGTTGACCCAGGCTATGACGAGGGTTGACTTTCTACCATCTGGAAGATCAATAGTAATATTGTTCTAGACTCGCCACAGTTTTAATAAAAATGTATTTTTTCAGAAAACAGTAGTGGGAGTATTGTAGAACTGGAAGTGATTCTAGAACCGCAAACGATTACTAAAGATTTGATAGGGAACATAAAGATTCAATCTGGTTTGACATTCCATTGGCCACTCCGCAGATTTGGTGGGTAACTTCAGGCACCCGAGAGGTACTCCGATAGCCTCAAGGACGGTGACAGGGAAGTTCTTGTTTACCCAGACTTGTCATTGCTGTTGTTCCAGGCCGCGAGACCCGGCAGGAGGATGAGTATAGCGTCGTTCTAAACTAGCTTTAGAAGTGTACGTGTATATGACTCTTCCAGAGGGTTGTCGTAGTCAGTGGGAGCAGCGGAAGCATTGGTGGACAGGTAGCTTATGTCTATTGATAGACTAAAGCGGATATAGCGAAGAGAGATCATCAATTTCTGATGTGACAGTCATAGGTTTGACTTCATCAGAATAGGGGATGGATCTGTTGAGAAGGTGGTACGGTGTGATGTCATGGTATTTGGATGACATACACAGAGTAGGAAGTGGCATTCCTATACTACGATCGGTTATACTTTGGTCGTCACACAGTGGTTTCTCCACATGGGACTTGGACATTATATCAGACATACTGGTTACTAGATCTATGGTCTTAGATCTAGATTTGGGTGGTTTCCCAATTAAGGGTACTTAGACAGCATTCTAAGAGTATTTAGAATGGACGACTCCTGGCACGGTAGTGTACCTGCAGGTGATGGAGTCACCCTCTCTAAAGGTGTCTTACAGACTAAAGGGGAGAGGGATGTGCATGATTGGCAGATCACTTGCTCCGGCAATTGATTCAATCATGAGATGTCAAGTACCACACCAGATGTTGCTTTTGCACTAGATGCAATAAGCTGACATTGATCCAATCCTGGAGAAACAGTCGGAAACAGTTTTAGAACATAAGTGGACGTTCTAGGGATATGATAACGACAGCCTCATTCAGGAGACAGTTATCATTCCAGGCTTCCAAGGTGACCTGGACGACAAGGAGGTTGTCAGAGTTATAGTTTTCCTTCTGATGAGGGGCAGTATTTTGGACAGGTGGTCCAAGGCAATACTGAGGAAGGCATGGCGCAGGATACTGATTAAGTTCAGTTGACGATACAGTCTAAGAAGTTTGGATTTGGAGTTCACTTATGAGCTAGGTCCCATCAGACATCCAGACACATTCTAAGACATATATTGCTCATTTCGGGAGTTGGCATTCTCCGCGAACTTGAGATATAGAGAGACATAGAAAGAAACATCAAAGCGGATCCACTCACTAAGGCCATTCCTCGAACGCATTAGTTTTGCAAATGGGTTTTGTGAGACTAACTAGTAGAGGAGTTGGGTGTTCCGTATCACACTCCGGGCGTGATTGTTGGAGATAGTGCCCTCAGAGTCAATTATTGGATCACAGGCACGTGATTGCAATGATTGAGGGAGGACCTATTCCGGTAGGACAGTCTTACTCAAGATGATAGTATGCAATCTGGTTTACCTTTATCATCGTGTACTGCTTTAGGTGACCTTACAGGTCACTATTGCACGTTGATAGAGCCCCTAGGATTCATGCTTGACTGCCAGCAGTATGAGGGCGATCATATACGTAGGAGCTGGTAGTCTATAAGCACATCCTTAAAAGGTCCCTAGTCGTGGGAGTTTCGAGACAGGGCATCGATACTCCAGAGTAGACTAGTGTATACAGTCAAGACCCCGACGAGGGGCGGTGGCCGGTCTCACAAGCCACTGGTGTCAGTTGGTTCACCTAAGATGTGTACAGATGCTCATTGGGTTATGAGTACACCGGACAGGACTCGCCGGGAACATGCTAGTTGGTCTTATACCTGACGTCAGATAGCAGTTCCCTGGTGACATGTGTACAGGTTAGTTCATCGACCTGAGGAACGTCATTTGTCTCATGTGAGTTCCCACTGTACTTTGATTACTACCCTACCACGCTCAAAGGAGACGTGCAAACAGGTTTTAGTTGGGTACAGTCCCGAGCCACATGGAGGCAGTGAGCGGATCTTCTGTAAATGCACGGCGGCGCCCCGGCCTCCATCCCGAGGCCAAATGCGGAAGCGATGGTTAACTTTAAATTTTCTTGAACCGGCACCACCGCGCACTAAAACCCAGATCGTACCATTGACTAGTCCTAGCTAACTACAAGATGGGGAAGAGAGATATACCGATCGATCCGTGTCCTCCGGTCTTCTCGTCGTCGTCCCGATCTCCCGCGGAATGTCCGATCTCCACCTCCTCGCCGGAAGGGCACCACGTCGCCGGCTTCTTTTACGGGCTCCCACCTCTATCCCGAGGCAATTCGGGCACGAAGTTGGCGAGCCGACGTGCCCAAGGTTTGCTGTAGAATATAGTGAAGATCTATATGTCTCATTTGAGGTTTATGGAGGTTGCCATTTTGTGGAGGAATTGATCTAGTGGAATTTTTGATGAACTTGGGAATTTTGTGGCATGAAAACAACAACAATTCCCACATCCAAAATTTGGAAAGCCCCATGAGGGAATGGCCGGCCATGCAAAGTGAGGGGAGAGTGAGAATGAGTGTGAGGTCAATGAATCATGGAGCCACACTCACTAATCATCCAAGAGAGAGAGGAATGGTTATCATATGAAGAAATGATCACAAAGAAACACCAACACTCCACCAACCTCACCCTTCATCATCATCAACAATCATGTCCTACAAAAGTCAAGCCATGATGAAGATAGAATTCAAGGTCAAAGAAGTGCTATCATGATACAACAATATGTAAAGAACACCCTCCACAAATACTTATTTGCACAAATGCAAATAAGCCCTACTCCACCAATCTTCGGCCAAAGAAAGATACAAAGAAATATGGCCGAAACGGAAAGCAAACTGGCAACTCCAGAAAACTGGTCCCGTAATAAATTACAGGAAAACCCCGATACTGTGTATACACACCCGCATCTGTATTCCGACCGGATACAGATGCAATGAGACAAAATCTACACTATACTATACTAGGATCCGGCTTAAACTAAAGCCGGCTAATATTATCTGTCCGATCCTTATCCGTGCAATACCGCACGTATCTGATCGAACCCTGCCATATACCCATACGGCCTCTAGTACTAACCGTCCGATCCTGATCCGTGCAATACCGCACGTATCTGATCGAACCCTGCCATATCTCCATACGGCCTCTACAGCATTTCGCCCGAAACTTGAGAAACTGAATGTGTGGTGGACTCTAAAAACTCGTCAATACTATGGCTGTGGATTTAACCACTAGCACGACAGAGGTATTAGCCATACGTGACGGGCCACCAGCTATTGACCAAAAGGGACGTCGATGAGCGAACTCATCCTGACACCCTACTGAGCCTGTCAGTGACAATATCCGTTCAGTCCGGTCCGTTCGTCTATGAGCATCGCATGGCGGGCCTAGGGGGTTGGTAAAAGTCAGACCCCCAAAAGCGGTACAAGTCGTGTCGGAGTGTAGCCCAGAACACCCTGAGATACTACTGGAATACCTACCAGTAAGTCTCCTGCCTCGGCCGAGGGCTTCGTGTAATGGCTCTCCTAGACACAGCGCGACCTCACCCCCAATACCGGGAGAGACGAACCCCTGAAGATCCGCTCACTGCCTCCATGTGGCTCGGGACTGTACCCAACTAAAACCTGTTTGCACGTCTCCTTTGAGCTTGGTAGGGTAGTAATCAAAGTACAGTAGGAACTCACACGAGACAAATGACGATCCCCAGGTCGATGAACTAACCTGTACACATGTCACCAGGGAACTGCTATCTGACGTCAGGTATAAGACCAACTAGCATGTTCCCGGCGAGTCCTGTCCGGTGTACTCATAACCCAATGAGCACCTGTATACATCTTAGGTGATCCAACTGACACCAATGGTTTGTGAGACCGGCCACCGCCCCTCGTCGGGGTCTCGACTGTATACACTAGTCTACTCTGGAGTATCGATGCCTTGTCTCGAAACTCCCACGACTAGGGACCTTTTAAGGATGTGCTTATTGACCCCAGCTCCCACTTATATGATCGCCCTCATACTGCTGGTGGTCAAGCAAGAATCCTAGGGGCTCTATCAACGTGTAATAGTGACATGTCAGGTCACCTAAAGCAGTACACGATGATAAAGGTAAACCAGATAGCATACTATCATCATGAGTAAGACTGTCCTCCTGGGATAGGTCCTCCCTCAATCATTGCAATCACGTGCCTGTGATCCAATAATTGACTCTGAGGGCACTATCTCCAACAATCTCCCACTTGCACTCAAGGCTAATTATTGCGATGTCGCATACTCACAGCCCGCGTGATACCGAACACCCAACTCCTCTACTAGTCAGTCTCAGAAAGCTCGTTTGCGAAACTATTGCGTTCGAGGAATAGCCTCAGTGAGTGGATCCGCTTTGATGTTTCTTTCTATGTCTCTCTATAATCTCAAGTTCGCGGAGAAACCCATCTCCTGAAATGAGCAATACCTGTCTTAGAGTATGTCTGGATGTCTGATGGGACCTAGCTCATAAATGAACTCCAAATCCAAACCTCTTAGACTGTATCGTCAACTGAACTTAATCAGTATCCTGCGCAATGCCTCCCTCAGTATTGCCTTGGACCACCTGTCCAAAATACTGCCCCTCATCAGAAGGAAAACTATAACTCTGACAACCTCCTTATGTAGGGTTCCTAGGCACTCTTGTGAAGGTTCATAAGGCATCAAACATGCCCGGATAAAAATTTAGACGTGCCGAACAACCCAAAGCCGGGATCTTTGCTAGATTATTAGGTTTAAACATGCAAGATGATAACTTTTATCTAAGTGTGAGGGATTACAACCTTTGTAGTCCGCTCCTTCACTTCACAAGCTCCGAGTAGAAGTCCCTTTGCCGCGATCCACGATCTCCTGGACTCATGAGAGGCTCCACGACTCGAACGATCCATGCTAGCTCGAAGTATTCCAAATCTCCGATGATCTACCTTGAAGTTGCTACGACTCAAGCTTTCTCACTCTAAAGAGATGAACACACTAATCTCATGGGCTAGATGAGATGAGGATGAGAGAGTAGTAATTTTGCTTTCTTTTTATATCATTTTCTCATATTATTTCATCACACAAAGAAAAACTAGCAAGCTTTCTTCAAGAGAGAAGAAGAAGATGATAATGGAAAAGCTAATAAGAATAATAATAATCCTTTTGTGATGAATAGAATAAAAGTGTATATGATTGATATATAAATCATGGTTAAGGATGAGTGGATAAGAATGTGTAGAGAAACAACTAGAGTTAGGGTTTGGTTAGGTTTAGAAATGTGTCATCACTAAATATCTAAACCATGACAAAATAAAATGCTTCTAGAAGGTGCATGAAGCAACTAACTCTAATCAAACCCTAACCTCAATTAATCATCCTTAAACATGTTTAACAATTAATCATATTATGTCACAATAATATATATCACATATATATTATATATTTGCAACAAAAGAAAATAATACAATTAACATATATCGCATATATATCAATGTATCATCCAATGAGAAAATGAAATAATAAAGCGAGCCAATATTAGATAATGTAATACAATATATCATATATATTATTATACATTAAATCATCGAATCAACACTTGAATCGATGATCCGGCTATATCGAATATTACCGACTAATATATCATGTACCGATTCATCGAATCAACACTTGATCCGATGTCCCGGTTCATATCTAAATATCGCGAGAATATAATACGGTATCTCATATCGCATTATTCTCGGTCCTGCACATATCACATATGTGCCTCTACTCCGTTTCGCCTGAGCCAAGAAACCTCTGTGTAGGACTCTAAAGAATCGTCAATACGCAGGTAGCAGGTGATGATCATATCAAACACCCATAAGCTGCAAGCGGTCAGCTGAACGTAACAGCCACCCAGGTATTGAGCGATCAGAAGATCAACAAGCTAGCCTGTACGTTCTCCTGTGAATCCGATCAGTAACACTCCTGTACAGTCCGGTCTGTTCGTCTGATATGTCGCATATCAAGTCTAGGGGTGGTATACGTCAGACCCCAGTAACCGATAAGTCGTGTCGATGTGTGGCTCATAACGGGTCGAGAAACTACTAGTAACACTTACTAGTAAATCTCTATATCAGCCCTTGCCAGGGACTTCCAGTTATAGCCAACCGAACACAGCATAACATCAACTCCCTATACCGGGAGAGACGAATCCCCTCCTATCGCTCATTACCTCCATGTGATTCGGGACTGTACCCAAAAGCCACCGTTTTGCACGCCCTCTTGGACGTGGTAAGGTGGAAATCAAAGCACAGTGGGAATCACACAAGACTCTATGACGATCTCGGGTCTACAGACTACCCTGTACCAGTGTCACCGGAGAACTGCCATCTGACGTGTGGTATATCACCATCTGGGAGTTCTCGGCGAGTCCGTCCAGTGTACCCAGTCTCTACTGAGCACCCATACACCATCTCTGATGTCAAACACCGATGGAAATGGGATCATCCATCGCCCATCATATGGGTCAAGATGCGTATACGCTAGTCTACTCTGGTGTATCGATGCCCTGTCTCGATATAGCCTCGACTAGGAACAGTTATAGGATGTACTCATCGACTACCGTGGCCCCACTAGTATGATCTCATCATAGTCCCAGTAGTCGAGTACAGATCCTAAGGGCTTTATCAACATGTGAGAGTCAAACACTAAACCAATACAAGTCAACATGTAAAGATAATGTGAAACTAAATAGCATACTATCATGACGAGCAAGAAAGTCCTCTCTGTATATATCTAAGCATCCATCATAATATACATCATATGTACAACAATGGCCTCTAGGGCATATACATAACTAACAATCTCCCACTTGCACTAAGGCCAGCTGCTGTAGTATCTCATACCTAGCATCCCGAATAATCTCTCAAACTGTATCTGGGGAATACCCTTCGTGAATGGATCCGCAGTGTTGTCCTTCGTATCTACTCTCCTGACCTCGATCTCCCGGCGATCAACTATCTCCCTGATCAGGTGATACCGCCTCAGAATATGTCTGGACTTCTGATGGGACCTGGGTTCCTTGGCCAAAGCCACAGCTCCATTGTTATCGCAATACAGAGGTATTGGATGCTCAATAGATGGAACCACACCAAGTTCACTAATGAACTTCTTCATCCAGACAGCCTCTTTGGCAGCATAGTTGGCAGCGATGTATTCAGCCTCCATCGTCGAGTCTGCAACGGTATCCTGTTTGGAACTCTTCCAACATACCGCCCCTCCATTGAGGGTAAAGACAACACCCGAATGCGACTTAGAGTCGTCCTTATTACTTTGGAAGCTGGAATTGGTAAAGGACTCCACCTGGAGTTCTCCGTTACCATAGACCAAGAACATCTCCTTAGTCCTTCGTAAGTACTTGAGAATGTTCTTCACTGCTGTCCAATGACTCTCTCCAGGATCTGCTTGATACCGACTCACTACACTTAGTGAGTATGCTACATCGGGTCTGGTACACAGCATCGCATACAAGATAGAGCCTACTGCCGAAGCATAGAGTATCCCTTGCATGCGAGCTCTCTCCAAATCAGTCTTGGGAGACATCTCTTTGGAGAGAGTGAGTCCAGAGATCGTGGGTTGGTTCCCACGCTTGGATTCTTCCATACTAAACCTCTTTAGTATGGTGTCAATGTACCTGGATTGGGACAATCTCAGTATCTGTTTAGATCTATCTCTATAGATCATGATTCCCAATATGCAGGAGGCATCACCTAGATCTTTCATTGAGAATCTCTGTGATAAGAAGAGCTTGACTGATTGCAGCATAGGAATATCATTTCCTATCAAGAGTATGTCATCCACGTACAATACGAGGAAGACAACCTTACCCTCTGCTACCTTCTTATAGATACAAGGTTCATCTATATTTTTGATGAAGTCAAACTCTTTGACTACAACATCAAAACAGATGTTCCAACTCCGCGATGCTTGCTTTAACCCATAAATGGATTTAAGCAGCTTGCACACCTTTCCGCTGCTCCCACTATCTACGAAGCCCTCTGGCTGAGTCATGTACACGCACTCTTCTAAATCACCGTTTAGAAAGGCGGTCTTAACATCCATTTGCCAAATTTCGTAGTCATGGTATGTAGCAATGGCAAGCAAGATCCGGATGGACTTAAGCATAGCCACTAGAGAAAAGGTTTCGTCATAATCCACACCTGGTCGTTGACGAAAACCTTTTGCTACAAGTCTAGCTTTGAAAGTCTCAACTTTCCATCTACACCAAATTTCTTTTTAAAAATCCACTTGCTCCCAATGGGTTTTACCCCTTCAGGAGCATTTTCTAAAATCCATACTTTATTGGTGTACATGGATTCCATCTCAGATCGCATTGCATCCAGCCATCTCACAGAGTCACCACTCGTGATGGCCTGCTCGAAACTAGTGGGTTCATCATCATCCATTATGCAATCCTCGCTTCCACCATCAATGAGAAAACCGTAGTATCTCTCAGGTGGACGAGAAACCCTACTAGATCGGCGGAGAGGCTGGGGTTCGCCGGGTACTACTGAATCCTCTAGTTCCACTAAATCATCTGTTGTAGTTTGTGTCGCTGGAACCTCTTCCAGTTCTACCTCATTGCCATCAATTTCTTTTGCAAGAAATTCCTTTTCTAAAAAGGTGGCATGCCGAGAAACAAACACTTTTTGTCCTTCGGTGTGGTAAAAGATATACCCGCGTGAATGTTTGGGATATCCAATAAACTTGCACAGAATAGACCTTGCGCCGAGTTTGTCCGGATTTTGTGTTTTCACATATGCCGGACAACCCCATATCCTAATATAATTAAGATATGGACTCTTTCCTTTCCATATCTCATATGGAGTGGTTGGCACAGATTTGGTAGGAACCATATTCAATAGGTCTGCAGCTGTCTCCAGTGCATACCCCCAGAAGGAAATGGGTAACTCAGCTGTACTCATCATCGAGCACACCATATCTAATAGGGTGCGATTCCTCCGCTCCGATACACCGTTGTGCTGTGGTGTATAAGGGGGAGTAAGCTGAGAGAGAATCCCATTCTCTTTTAGATAATCTAGGAACTCACCACTTAAGTATTCACCTCCTCGATCAGATCGAAGAATCTTAATACTTTTGCCCGTTTGGTTTTCTACTTCGTGTTTATATTCTCTGAATTTCTCAAAAGCTTCAGACTCGTGTTTCATCAGGAACACATATCCGAATCTTGAGAGATCGTCAGTGAATGTAATGAAGTAGGAAGAACCGTTCCTGGCATGCGTAGACATGGGACCACAAACATCACTATGTATCAGTCCTAAGAGTTCAGTAACTCTTTCTCTGTGTCCACTAAACGGAGCTTTGGTCATTTTTCCTCTGAGACATGAATGGCAAGTATCATAAGATGATAATTCGAACGGATTCAAATAACCATCCTTATGTAACTTAGCCAGTCGTGTCGCATTGATATGACCAAGTCTACAATGCCACAAGTAGGATTCGTTCATATCTGAACTTTTCCTCTTGTGTGTGTTTTGTATATTCAGGATTGTATTCTGATTTAGAATGAATATGCCATTATGTAACGAGCCTGATGAAATCAACTTTTGATCTAGGAATATGTTCATAACATTTCCTTTACTACAAAATTATATCCTTCTTTACTTAATAAAGAAACTGATATAATGTTGCACATCATGTTCGGTATATAATAACACTCATTCAGAATCAGTGTATTACGACTTGGTAATACAAGGTGATATTCGCCAACTTCTTTGGCTACAATACTTGCACCGTTCCCTACTTGAACGGAATGATCACCTTTTCCCAGTTCTCTACCTTTACGTAGCCCATGTAACTGTTTACATATGTGGGATCCTGATTCGGTATCTAATACCCAGGACGTAGGGTGAACTGAGAAACAGTTCTCAATAACTAACACACCCGAAGAAGATGCATCAACATGCATGTTCTTTTGGGCGGCGTGAGAATCTAGATATTCTCCTGTTTCCTGTTCAGTCATATAACTCTTATAAGAAAGAACGGGTCCAACAAACCCTAGCTCAGTACAATAATTAGGTTTAGTCAATACATCAATATTATTATCTTGATTATGGCCTGACATGGTCGCTACCTAGAGAGAGAGAGAAGAAAACACTTTAGCGTATGCTCTTGCAAGATTAGATTGGTTATTATCTTATCTAATCAGGATGTCTCCCACTGCTTTTATCAAATCTACCTTAAAACCCTAAAAGGTAAGATTAGCCGGGATTAATTACACCCTACAATTTCGTCAATCTTTCAGCCAGATCAGTGTCGGTACTTTGAGGGAGGTTCCCCGTGCTTTCGCACGGACCTAATTAAAGTAAACCTCGTTTTCCCAGAGGCGTAACCTCGTTAACACTTTTCTAGACACCTACTTGAATGACTAATTGTCCTGTGTAAAACTCTCCCAGGAGTAACTCTTACTCGCAGTGGGTATCGGGATCCAACTATCTCATAGGAGGTATGCAATCTCATTGCAAATTTCAACACTTGAAATTCCCGATAATATTTTTACCCCTAGCATCCTATGACCTTGACGCAGGCCAACAAACCATAATGCGCTAGTCAAGTTCAACCCGTCATTTCTTGATTGAATTAAACCCACCCGCACGACCCTTGACGCAGGCCAACAAAGTCGCACGACTACCCTAATCCAATCTGCATCATATGCATAAACAGATATATACTAGTTAGCTACCGCACACTACGCCTTGACGCAGGCCAACAAGCGTAGCACGAATACTAAATAATATCTATCTGAAATGACGGAGGGCTACGCAGGTTTTTCAGAAAACCCTGAGCGTAATGAACTTGATATCGTCGTAGAATCATGTGTTTTTGAAAATGAGTGTTTTTGAGGCTTTTCTTAGTTTCGCTAAAGGGGTCACTCCCGGTGAAGGGATCGTCGGCCCTTTCCTCATCGAATAAGGTGCAGGATATATCATAAGCAAAACACTAAAAGCAATCAAAAGACAAACCGCGTTTTGTAGCATCTGCCAGTTTCGCTAAAGGAGTCACTCCCGGTGAAGGGATCTCGGTCCTTTCCTCATCGAATAAGGTGCAGGATATATCATATATATCACTGTGCAAAGCAAAACTGTAGCTACCCTTTTTATAAAGTTTTTGATTCTACAACATCTTTAGGTTTCTTTTCTTTTTATTAATCTTATTAATAAAAATCCCATCAGCTTATGCTTCCTAAGCATCACAGAAGAAACGAAAGCAGTAATATTTATATATCAGCATATATATATAGTATAAGCATTCGTCTCAGGAAGTAATATGATCTCATCACAGAACATTGCAGCAGAAGAACATATATGAAATATTGGATATACTAGGACGTCCGTGTTTTTAATACGAGCCTGTATAAAACACGGATTCCACGGTCGCGACGAATAGCCAAACCCACATCCCAAGACCCCTACGAGAGCAGCAAGTAACTCTGTCAATTCTAGGGTTAGGAGACCCGGTCTCGACTCCTCGAGATGGCCTCCCACTGGACCCTAGAACCCGATTACTTGTGCTCCCCTCCTTGGGTCTACCTAATGCGGAAAATTAAATAATATACACTGGTGACATCAACCGCAACCTGGATGTGCCCCAAATAAAAGAATATTACATTACAAATTAATTTTACATGAATGAAAATAAAAAACCCTCATCTCACATAAAACCCCCGGCTATTCAGATCGCGACGATCCAATATAACATATCACAGCAACACATAATATCTCATATCATCAACGTAAGTAAATATGCGCATCCCAATTGTCGTTGACATATAGCAACGAAACCGGCGATATCACATATCACACTTACGTCACAGAAAAGAAAGTGTAAAACTACAATATTTGGAATCCACAATCACTTTAGACATCGTAAATCCGAAATATCACATACTCCGCATTTCATGCCTAACTCTATGAATTCCACATATTGTATCACATTCCAGATAAATAGACAGTATTAAACTTTCCGAACAGATAATCAAAAACCCAAAATTTCCCAAAGTGCTCAACTCTTGAGCGGAGTTCAAATAATCCCAGAATATGTCACAGTACCGGTGATCCAGCAGTAGAAGGGTCAAGCCAACGCCTCACATGTGGCACGCCGTACTGCCCCAAACCCGAAGGTTCAAAAGGCAGTTCAGGACGGTCACATAATCGAGTTAAGGTTTGTTGTCTTCTAGAGGATCCACCGCTTAACTTGTACAATTTTTCCGAAAGATTTAAACCCGATAAAAATTCAACGGTTGAAAGTTTGCCGTACCGGGAAATAGTAAGTTAATGATATCCGTTCAAATAATTTAACAGTTTCTAAATATCCGGAAAGAAATATGAACTTAAAAATTCCGATCGAATCTACTATTACAAAATAAACCCCAGATTTAAACAATACTGGAATCACTGTTAAAAATATCCAGAAGCCTCAACAAGTACCTACGGTCATTACCAGAAAATCCACGTGTCACAATCCTATCAATCCGCCGCGGAACCGCCGCGCAAGGCATGCTTGCGCCGCGGTTCCGCCGCCGTTTGATCGAATTGGGGGCTCGGGTTTTATGGTAATTCTTAAAATTCCCTGCTGATTTTTTTACATATTTTTAATTCAGAAAAATCCCAAAATTTAAAAAATTTCCAGAGAGGGGTCTAGTTTCGTCGTTTCGGGTTCGATCGGAGTTTTAACTTCGTAAACACATCGCCTAATACTCTAGCTAGGCTCTGATACCACTGTAGGGTTCCTAGGCACTCTTGTGAAGGTTCATAAGGCATCAAACATGCCCGGATAAAAATTTAGACGTGCCGAACAACCTAAAGCCGGGATCTTTGCTAGATTATTAGGTTTAAACATGCAAGATGATAATTTTTATCTAAGTGTGAGGGATTACAACCTTTGTAGTCCGCTCCTTCACTTCACAATCTCCGAGTAGAAGTCCCTTTGCCGCGATCCACGATCTCCCGGACTCATGAGAGGCTCCACGATTCGAACGATCCATGCTAGCTCGAAGTATTCCAAATCTCCGATGATCTACCTTGAAGTTGCTACGACTCAAGCTTTCTCACTCTAAAGAGATGAACACACTAATCTCTTGGGCTAGATGAGATGAGGATGAGAGAGTAGTAATTTTTCTTTCTTTTTATATCATTTTCTCATATTATTTCATCACACAAAGAAAAACTAGCAAGCTTTCTTCAAGAGAGAAGAAGAAGATGATAATGGAAAAGCTAATAAGAATAATAATAATCCTTTTGTGATGAATAGAATAAAAGTGTATATGATTGATATATAAACCATGGTTAAGGATGAGTGGATAAGAATGTGTAGAGAAACAACTAGAGTTACGGTTTGGTTAGGTTTAGAAACGTGTCATCACTAAATATCTAAACCACGACAAAATAAAATGCTTCTAGAAGGTGCATGAAGCAACTAACCCTAATCAAACCCTAACCTCAATTAATCATCCTTAAACATGTTTAACAATTAATCATATCATGTCACAATAATATATTTCACATATATATTATATATTTGCAACAAAAGAAAATAATACAATTAACATATATCGCATATATATCAATGTATCATCCAATGAGAAAATGAAATAATAAAGCGAGCCAATATTAGATAATGTAATACAATATATCATATATATTATTATACATTAAATCATCGAATCAACACTTGAATCGATGATCCGGCTATATCGAATATTACCGACTAATATATCATGTACCGATTCATCGAATCAACACTTGATCCGATGTCCCGGTTCATATCTAAATATCGCGAGAATATAATACGGTATCCCATATCGCATTATTCTCGGTCCTGCACATATCACATATGTGCCTCTACTCCGTTTCGCCTGAGCCAAGAAACCTCTGTGTAGGACTCTAAAGAATCGTCAATACGCCGGTAGCAGGTGATGATCATATCAAACACCCACAAGCTGCAAGCGGTCAGCTAAACGTAACAGCCACCCAGGTATTGAGCGATCAGAAGATCAACAAGCTAGCCTGTGCGTTCTCCTGTGAATCCGATCAGTAACACTCCCGTATAGTCCGGTCTGTTCGTCTGATATGTCGCATATCAAGTCTAGGGGTGGTATACGTCAGACCCCAGTAACCGATAAGTCGTGTCGATGTGTGGCTCATAACGGGTCGAGAAACTACTAGTAACACTTACTATTAAATCTCTATATCAGCCCTGACCAGGGACTTCCAGTTATAGCCAATCGAACACAGCACAACATCAACTCCCTATACCGGGAGAGACGAATCCCCTCCTATCGCTCATTGCCTCCATGTGATTCGGGACTGTACCCAAAAGCCACCGTTTTGCACGCCCTCTTGGACGTGGTAAGGTGGAAATCAAAGCACAGTGGGAATCACACAAGACTCTATGACGATCTCGGGTCTACAGACTACCCTGTACCAGTGTCACCGGAGAACTGCCATCTGACGTGTGGTATATCACCATCTGGGAGTTCTCGGCAAGTCCGTCCAGTGTACCCAGTCTCCACTGAGCACCCGTACACCATCACTGATGTCAAACACCGATGGATATGGGATCATCTATCGCCCATCATATGGGTCAAGATGCGTATACGCTAGTCTACTCTGGTGTATCGATGCCCTGTCTCGATATAGCCTCGACTAGGAACAGTTATAGGATGTACTCATCGACTACTGTGGCCCCACTAGTATGATCTCATCATAGTCCCAGTAGTCGAGTACAGATCCTAAGGGCTTTATCAACATGTGAGAGTAAAACAGTAAACCAATACAAGTCAACATGTAAAGATAAAGTGAAACCAAATAGCATACTATCATGACTAGCAAGAAACTCCTCTCTGTATATATATAAGCATCCATCATAATATACATCATATGTACAACAATGGCCTCTAGGGCAGATACAAAACTAATACCTTATCGTCCAGGTCACCTTGGAAGCCTGGAATGATAACTGTCTCCCGAATGAAGCTGTCGTTATCATATCCCTAGAACATCCACTTATGTTCTAAAACTGCTCCCGACTGTTTCTCCAGGATTGGATCAATGTCAACTTATTGCATCTAGTGCAAGAACAACATCTGGTGTGGTACTTGACATCTCATGATTGACTCAATTGCCTGAGCATGTGATCTGCCAATCATGCACATCCCTCTCCCCTTTAGTCTGTAAGACACCTTTAGAGAGGGTGACTCCATCACCTGCAGGTACACTACCGTGCCAGGAGTCGTCCATTCTAAATACTCTTAGAATGTTGTCTAAGTACCCTTAATTGGGAAACCACCCAAATCTAGATCTAAGACCATAAATTTAGTAACCAGTATGTCTGATATAATGTCCAAGTCCCATGTGGAGAAACCACTGTGTGACGACCAAAGTATTACCGATCGTAGTATAGGAATGTCACTTCCTACTCTGTGTATGTCATCCAAATACCATGACATCACACCGTACCACCTTCTCAACAGATCCATCCCCTATTCTGATGAAGTCAAACCTATGACTGTCACATCAGAAATTGATGATCTCTCTCCGCTATATCCGCTTTAGTCTATCAATAGACATAAGCTACCTGTCCACCAATGCTTCCGCTGCTCCCACTGACTACGACAACCCTCTGGAAGAGTCATATACACGTACACTTCTAAAGCTAGTTTAGAACGACGCTATACTCATCCTCCTGCCGGGTCTCGCGGCCTGGAACAACAGCAATGACAAGTCTGGGTAAACAAGAACTTCCCTGTCACCGTCCTTAAGGCTATCGGAGTACCTCTCGGGTGCCTGAAGTTACCCACCAAATCTGCGGAGTGGCCAATGGAATGTCATACCAGATTGAATCTTTAGGTTCCTTTGAAATCTTCAGTAATCGTTTGTGGTTCTGGAATCACTTCCAGTTCTACCATACTCCCACTACTGTTTTCTGAAAAAATCCATTTTTATTAAAACTGTGGTGAGTCTAGAACAATATCACTATTGATCTTCCAGATGGTAGAAAGTCAACCCTCGTCATAGCCTGGGTCAACCCACAAACAGCCATTACAGAAACGTGCCTTGAGTTGTCCAGTGTCTGGTTTTAATCATAAGCCGGACAACTCCCCAGTGCCTTAACATCGTTAAGACATGAACTGTTCTATATCCAATATAGAACCAGAGGCACAGATTTAATTGAACCAGATTCAAATCATGCAGCTGTCACCAGTGCATGTCAACTAAATGGAAGGAGGCCGATCAGCGTTACTCAACTTAGGAATGCTTCCAATTATGAGTAACCTGAAAAAGAAGCAAGTTCTTTTAACCATTACTATCAACTGAATACCGCACTCAAGTATCTACATCTTCGATCAACTTGAAGAATCCCGATGCTTGCAACACCTGGTTCTCTACTTTATTCAAATACCTATAACTTCTCAAAATTCGGACCTTGCGTTTCCACGAAACACCTGTCTAAAAACTAGAGAAGTCATAAGTAAACCGAATATAGTACGAGGACCAACCCCTCTGTCCTGATGGACTCTGGACAACATACAATACTCTGTATAAGTCCCTTGAGTCTGATAACTCGTTCACTGTGTGTCGTAGGTTGAAAACTGTACTTATGGTTAAGAAGAATTACACCGCTGTTTAATGCTCTTTACCTAACCATCCACTGATATAGGTAAATGTTACTGACATAATTTCAAAAAGTATATCTCACTCTATGAAAATAGACGTACAGATATATCGATTTGAAATTGGTGCATAACAGCGGATATTCAAAACCAAATATTTGCCGACCGGCAAACAGCCCAGGTGATTTCCTCAAATATCATCGATTACAACGAATCCCGATATAATGAGGATGATCACCCAATCCTCAATAACTTACTCCCACTCATCATCTGTAAGACCATACAGATGTGAGACTCATACCTGGTAAATACATACCCTGGAGTAAGTATCTAATCGGGAAATCAGTTTTCCTTTAACTGTACACAGTGAAACTGAAACATTGAAATGTTTCGATGGGGTATCCCGGTATTCCTAGTAATGCCTCTTCCAGATTCATAACTGTAACCGTATAATTCTTTGCCATCTTTCCAAATCCCTTTCTATGTCTTTAGTTATTACCTTCTGTACATCCGTTTTGGACAAATGGTTTTCTTCCTTCCCTACCGTTCGGCACCAGCCTATGGTTTGGAAGAAGACTATCCAATAAGCATAATGGGTGTGCTGTCCTAATCCTAGGAGCACTCGCAATGCGAGAGAAGGTGAAGATAAAAGACAACCGAATAAACCTTATTCCTATTCCTCCTGAACCAGAATCCATCCCCGAACTGGAACAAGTTCCTTTCGAGTTCGTATATAACCATACGATGGAGTATCTAATAAACTGTGGATCTTCGTAGTGATACGGAGTGTCCTGGAGAAATACAAAGGTGAAGTGGGAGTGGTAATGAAATACCTGGTTTGGTCGTGAATATCAGTTGCAATTTACTTTGCCCTCTTACTAATCCCTTGCTTTGTCTTAACTTAGTACCTTTTGTACACCATCGTTAGGCTAATTGGTTTTCTTCATTCCCTACCGGTCGGCACCTGCCTATGGTTTGGAAGAAGACTATCCAATTTGCGTAATAGGTGTACTGTCTCCTAAACCAAGGAGCACTCGCAACCTGAGAGAAGGTAAAAGGGAAAAACAACTGAATAATCCTATCCGTTTTCTCCAGAACGAGAAACCATCCTCGAATAAATTCTTTCGAGTTCGTATCTAACCATACGATGGTTTTGTCCAATGGAAGTGGACGTTCGTAGTAATACGGGGTGTCCTGGAGAAAAAGGGTAAAAGTAGGAGTGGCAATGAGGTCTGCAACTCTGACAATCCAAAAGCCAGTGTTTAAGAAGGTTCGGTTAATATTGGTCTCTGAGTCATGGTCTTACGGTCGGGTCAATGGTCGCTGCCAAAGAGAGAGAGAAAAGAAACACTCAGCGTGCACTCTAGCCTAGATCAGAATGGTTACCAATTTATCTAATGTGGAAACCTCCCACCGTACCGTCAAATTCTCCTCCAAACCTGAAAGAAGAATTAGTCGGGATCACCCGAGTAGTAAACCAACTCATCAGTGGGAATCGGGATCCAACTATCATCGCATGATAACGTGACGGAATCCGCTCACGGTGTCACACTCCAGAAGGTATGCGCATATCTGGCAAGTTTCAGTTTCTTTAGAAACTCCCGATGTGATTTTTGCCCCATGCTCTTATGACCTTGACTTTGGCCAACATATCATAAGTCACATGTCAAGTTCTACCCGTCATTCTCCAGGTTAATTTGAACCCACCCGTACCTACCCTTGACTTTGGCCAAAATAGCAGTACGACTGTCCCAAACCAACGCATCTATCTATGCTGCATATGAATACCCCAATAGCTACCAATCACTGTGCCTTGACTTTGGCCAACATACACAGCTTGAATACTATTGACCACCCATATGAAACGACGGAGGGCTACGAATGGTTTCTGGAGAAAACCTTTAACGTAATGAACTTGATATCGTTGAAGGAACGGATAGCTTTTTGAAAATATAGTGACGAAAACCATTGCTAAAGAGGTCACTCCCGGTGAAGGGATCTCGGCACTTTCCCCATAGAATGAGGTGCAGGATATTCCAACTGAATACCACGATGCAAAGCAAAAGTAATCGGCTATAGTGAAGTCATTGCCCTGACGCAAACTTTTTGTCCAAGGGGTCACTCCCGGTGAAGGGATCTCGGCCCTTGCCTCGTCGACTGAGGAGCAGGATATTCCAACTGAATATCACGATGCAAAACAAAAGTGAACGTCCTTGCAATAACAGCTTTTTGAAAAGTGTTCCAACAACATCAGATTTGGTTTGTTTTTAACTCGCATTGATCCAAATCAACGCAGTCCCATCAATTGATGACACCAAAAAGAACGAAAATATACTGTTGTACGTATATGCCATCCGCATTCGCCACTGGGTCCCGTCATTACCCGTTAGGTTAGCTAACTAACGACAGAGCGGGGACTGGACTAGCGCGGATGCAAAACATATACAACATCTACTAATATATATACCAATATATTATATTCGCTCAAGGCGTGATAAAATGCAACATCGCAAAAATGTACAGCATCACAGAACAATACAGATATCTGGGATCCCCGGGTTTCACATAGCCACTACTGAAACCCGACGTTCCCCTGATCGTGTGGATAGCCAGTGCAATGAAATCTTAGACCCCTATGGGCGCGGCAATTTACCCGCCAAGACCTGAAGCGAGGTAGCCCCCTTCAGCAACGTGAATGGACCACCCAGCACTTCACGGAATCCGGTAACTTGGGCACCCCTCCTGGGTCAACCTGTACCCCATACGAGTGCGGCGAATAGCCCGCCAATTCTAGAGTAAAGCCCCCTCCGTCTCAATGCCATGAGATGCAGGCCCGTTGCCCTCTAGAACCCGGCTATCCGTGCACCCCTCCACGGGGTAATCCTAGTACAGAAAGTAAAATATACATACAACGGGTACATCGACCGCAACCTGGTCGTGCCCCAAAATAATAATACAAACAGGCAATGACGGCAGTCCACATGTCGGACGCTCGCCCCGCAATATCAAATGTACAAAATACAACAAAACTATACTAGCATTGCATCCAGGCTATCCCCCACGACCGATCCGCAACATCACAGCAATACACAGAACATCAATGTGAAGGTCACGTTCATAAATCCGTCTAACCGGGCTATAGCAGTTAGACAGGATTTACCGATCAAGTGACATTCACGGTCGCAGATATAATGTAAATACTGTGAACTAATGTGTTTAAAGTATCCGATCGATCAAATTTTACCAAGTGGGCCCCCAAGTACTACTGTAGCACATCAAGAAATCTGGGCCCAAAAAATAACATTCCAGAAAACCTATTTTCCACTCAGGAGCATTCTGTAGAATTTTGGGGCCATGAACAGTCAAGACTGCGGCGGAACCGCGGCCCAAGCATGGCTTTGGCCGCGGTTCCGCGGTCGAAAAGTGAGATCATGCAATAAAAATTCTACAGAATTCTTATAACTCCCTGCACAGTATTCTGAGACAACCTGAAAAATTTTTCGACAGAAAACTGTTGTTTTGAAAAACACGGTTTTGGAACTTTTGATCGATCGGAAATGTAAACACATTAAACAAAGCTAGACTATGTTAATGGCGAGGCTCTGATACCACTGTAAGAGCACGACGGCGCCCCTGCCTCCATCCCGAGGCCAAATGCGGAAGCGATGGTTAACTTTAAATTTTCTTGAACCGGCACCACCGCGCACTAAAACCAGGATCGTACCATTGACTAGTCCTAGCTAACTACAAGATGGGGAAGAGAGATATACCGAGCGATCCGTGTCCTCTGGTCTTCTCGCCGTCGTCCCGATCTCCCGCGGAATGTCCGATCTCCACCTCCTCGCCGGAAGGGCACCACGTCGCCGGCTTCTTTTACGGGCTCCCACCTCTATACCGAGACAACTCGGGCACGAAGTTGGCGAGCCGACGTGCCCAATGTTTGCTGTAGAATATAGTGAAGATCTATATGTCTCATTTGGGGTTTATGGAGGTTGCCATTTTGTGGAGGAATTGAACTAGTGGAATTTTTGATGAACTTGGGAATTTTGTGGCTTGAAAACAACAACAATTCCCACATCCAAAATTTGGACAGCCCCATGAGGGAATGGCCGGCCATGCAAAGTGAGGGGAGAGTGATAATGAGTGTGAGGTCAATGAATCATGGAGCCACACTCATTAATCATCCAAGAGAGAGAGGAATGGTTATCATATGAAGAAATGATCACAAAGAAACACCAACACTCCACCAACCTCACCCTTCATCATCATCAACAATCATGTCCTACAAAAGTCAAGCCATGACGAAGATAGAAGTCAAGGTCAAAGAAGAGCTATCATGATAATATGCAACATTACAGAAAAGTAATAAGCATCACAGAACAATATAGATAATCTGGGATCCCTGGGTTTCACAGAGCCGCTACTGAAAACCGACGTTCCCCTGGTCGTGTGGATAGCCTGTGCGATGAAACCTAGACCCCTACAGGTGCGGCAAGTTACCCGCCAAAACCTGAAGCGAGGTAGTCCCCACAATATAGTGAATGGAACACCCGACACTTCACAGAATCCGGTAAATTGAGCATCCCTCCTTGGGTCAACCTGTATCCCCTACGAGTGCGGCGAATAGTCTGCCAATTCTAGAGTGAGGTCCCTTTGCCTCTTAAAGCTGTGAGATACTGACCCGTTTCCCTCCAGAACCCGGCTATCCGTGCACTCCGTCGCGGGGTAAACCTAGTACAGAAATAAAAATATGTACAACGGTTACATCGACCTCAACCCGGTCGTGCCCCAAAAGAATATTATACAACAGGAAGTGACGGCAGTCCACATGTTGGACGCTAGCCCTGCAATATCAAATGTACAAATAAATCCAAACCGCACTATCATTTCACCCTGCTATCCACCACGACAAATCCGCAACATCACAGCACAACACAGAACATCAATGCGAATGTCACGTTCGCAAACCCGTCTAAAAGAACTATAGCAATTAGACGCGGTTTACCGATCAAATGACATTCCCGGTCGGAGATATAAAGTAAGTACTGCATACTAACAAGTTTAAAATTTCGATCGACAAAATTTCCCGAAGTGGGCCCCACGTACATCTGCTGTACAGTAACAAAATCTGGACCCAAAAGATATATACCAAAAACCACAATTTCCGAAAAAGAATCACCAGTAGAAAAATGACCAACTGAAACACCAAGAAGGCCGCGGTTCCGCGGTCGTACGGACGATTCAGTGGACCGTTTTTCTCTATTATTCTTTAAAAAGCCTGCTTGGTTTTCTATGATGCTCAAAATAATTTTAAGACCCTTTTAAAAATCGACAGAAACTATAGTGCTGAAAAATGTGATTTTCGAAATTCCGTTCGTTCGATATTTTAAACCTGTTAGCACAAGTTAGTATAGCTTAATGGTGAGGCTCTGATACCACTGTAAGTCCACGGTAGCGCCCCGGCCGTCTAACAGACGCCAAATGCGGAACAAAAACTTTTACAACTGGCGCTATCGTGTACTATAACCCGGATCTGCCATTAAAGCTAAACTAACAAATTACAAAGTGGGTAGAAGAGTTATACCGAACGATCCGAGTCCTTCGGTCTTCAACCATCATCCCACGCTTTGTTGCGGCTGCTCCGATCTCCTGAATCTCCAGTCTTCTCGTCCAGGTGGCACCACGTCGACGGATCTTTAAACGGGCTCCCGCCTCTGAACCGAGGCAACTCGATCGTCAAGTTTGCTAGAGAATGAGTAGAACACTTTGTCTCATTACGTCCAAAGCTATGGACGAACGATTAATGAAGTTTCCTTTTGGAATCGGGTGATAAGAATTTGAGCTATATGAAATTTCCATATACAAATCTATCATAATATTTTCCCTAGTGAGTAACAACCATAATCCCACAAGAGGGGGGAAGGATGGCCACTATATAGAGGGGAGGGTGGCGAGTGTAGGAGAGGGGGAGGTGATCACAAGATCAATGAAGAGGATGAGTCACATAACACCTTGTATGAACACAATTAAAGAAAATGATGAATCATTTAACCTAGTCACC
Source organism: Agapanthus africanus (assembly GCA_030015575.1). Taxonomy (NCBI): domain Eukaryota; kingdom Viridiplantae; phylum Streptophyta; class Magnoliopsida; order Asparagales; family Amaryllidaceae; genus Agapanthus; species Agapanthus africanus. The sequence continues at coordinate 398,769,531 of JASDDO010000014.1, forward strand.
AAAACCATTAATGCAATAATCAATGCACTAATGACTCACAAGCCTAGTCACCATCTAGAAACTTCCACACTCATCTCAAGAAAAGATAAATCCGCATTTAACCGAATGTTAAATACGGTTGATAGAAAACTGGAAACTGGCAACTTCCAAAAGTGATTCTGAAACGAATTTCAGGATAACCCCGTATCAGTATATACATACCCGCATTTGTATTACGACCGAATACAAATGCAACTGAGACAAAGATATTATATCTACACAGCATAATACTCGGATCCGGCTTAAACCAAAGCCGACCAGTATTATCTGCCCGAAAAATGACACGTGCGAAAACGCACGTGCATTTTCCGAACTTTGCCATAAAACCATACGGCCTCTACAATGTTTCACCCGAACTTGGGAAAGTGTCTGTGGGGGACTCTAATGACTCATCAACACACTGGCACTGGGTATAACCACTAGCACGTCAAAGGTACTGGCTGTACGTAACGGTTGCCTATGTATTGATTGGAAGGGAAGCTAACGAGCGAACTCATCTATAAACCCTACTGAGCCTAACAGTGACAATATACATACAGTCCGGTCCGTTCTTCTATGAGTATCGCATATCGGCCTAGGGGCTGGTAACGTCAGACCCCCAATAGAATTATAAGTCGTATCAGAGAGTGACCCAGAACACCCTGAGATACTACTGGAGTACCTACCGATAAATCTCCTGCCTCGGCCGAGGGCTTTGTGTAATGGCTCTCCTAGACACAGCGCGATCTCACCCCCAATACCGGGAGAGACGAATCCCCTGCCGATCCGCTCACTTGCCTCCATGTGGCTCGGGACTGTACCAAAAAAAGACCTGTTTGCACGACTCCTTTGAGCCGTGGTAGGGTAGAAATCAAAGCACAGTGGGAACTCACACGAGACAAATGACGACCTCAGGTCGATGAACTATCCTGTACACATGTTACCAGGGAACTGCTATATGACGATATGTATAATACCAACTAGCAGGTTCCCGGCGAGTCCTATCCGGTGTACTCATAACCCAATGAGCACCTGTATACATCTTAGGTGATCCTACTGACACCGGTGGCTTGTGAGACCGGCCACCGCCCCTCGTCGGGGTCTCGACTGTATACACTAGTCTACTCTGGAGTATCGATGCCCTGTCTCGAAACTCCCACGACTAGGGACACTTTAAGGATGTGCTTACAGACCCTAGCTCCCACGTATATGATCGCTATCATACTGCTAGTAGTCAAGCAAGAATCCTATGGGCTCTATCAATATGCAATAGCGAAATAAAGCATGTATACGATGATAAAGACAAACCAGATAGCATACTATCATCTCGAGCAAGACTGTCATATCGGTATAGGTCCTGCCTCAATCATTGCAATCACGTACATGCTATCCAATAATTGACTTTGAGGGCACTATCTCCAACACCAGAGTGCTAGCAGGTCAAAAATCCAGAGAGCAAAATGTTAGATTTGTCAATTTTTGTTTTGGTTTTGAATTTTTTTTGATTTTTTTTAGTTTGTTTTTAGAATGGTGTTAGAATTATAAACAAGATGTACAGAGATTAATCCGAAATAACAAGAATAAAAACGTTATCGTCTCCTCGACAATGGCGCCATTTGATTAGCATGCTTTTGGCGTCGTTTTAAGTTCTAAAGTTAACCGCAATCAAGACAGCGTCGCGTGTAGCTAGTCGCGATGAGTACGGGTCATCCGCAGGGAGACGATGCCTTTTACGTTCTTGTTATGACGAGTTAATGCGAGAGTCGGAAGCATTTCGTTTCTAACCTAAGTGTATATATGCAAAGTATAAGTTGTTAGGATTAGATAAGTTAGTGAAGTCCGTACTCATTCCTTTGTACCGAAATTAACCATTGAATCTAGAGCAATCGGCAACAACGTGGATTAGGGTGCTTAAGCACGGTATTAGTGAAATCCGGCTTATTGACCCTTGTCCATCCGTTCTTTTCTCTTGACTTTCGCCTCCGGTCAAACCGAACGCAACCGGTCATGGTTAGGGATCACCGATACCTTGGTAGGGTAGGGTGCCTAACGGAGAGCTTGCGTAAGATTTGGGCGGAGTTCAAATAGAAAAATATCGGGCAAAGGAAATAAGTAAAGAAAGCTTAACTTACAATACCATTCTTTTTCCTAACAACATCATTATTTACAAACCATCAAAACCACAAAAAGAAAGAGCAAATGAAAAAATAAAAGAAAAGAATAAAAAACATTTCAAGAAAGTAAATGGCAAGAGTATAAAAGAGCAAGTAAGTAAATGGCAAAAATTAAATAGAAAGTAAGTAAAGCAAGAGAAATACTAAGAACCCAAAAGTGAAAGCTTTATTAAGTCCAAGTGATGATACAAACTTTGAGTTCAATAACTAAAATTTAAACTTGCAAGCTCAATGAAGAGGTTGCAAGATCAAGAGAAGGCAAAGAGCTCAAGGTGAACAAGCTATGTACAAGAACTAAAACCAAAAAGAAAAAGAAAACAAAAGTGCATGAAGTATTGTACCCAAAAAGTATCCCCTTTGCCCTTACTCACTGATCTGTATTTATAGGCCAAAAATTATCCCCGTAGACATCTCGCAAGAACCTCTTGTTCCACGTCTTCTTCGACGTCACGTCATGCTATCTGCGTACTGCAATTTTCTCGGTTACAGTCAATCCAAAATCTCTCACACGGACCCGAAATCGCGAACTCGGTATCTTCATCACTCTGTATAAGATCTCTAGCCGAACACGTCTTCGGGAAGTCGTCCATATCATCGGAGGAATATACCTTACTCATTCGTTCTCGATCATCTCTCAACGCATCTGGGTGAGGTCCTCTATCTAAAGCTGGTCCACTTACTGATCTCTTATCGGATCATCCAACGAACAACGTCATCTTTGGATCGATTTACTCTAGATCTGAGTAAGACTCTCCATACTGGAAATCTTCAACTTGAGCTCTTTGCCAATTTTGGTCTGTGGTTTGTTACTTGGATCTAGGACTTCAGAAGTTGTTTGTTTTTGCCAATTTTGAATATTCTATCAATTCTTTACTGTGGCAATACTGGGTGTTTCGAAGTTGTAGTTTTAACGTCGTTTAATATTTCAAGTTGTAATATATGTGTTCGTAAACTTCCGCTAATTGCTATATGTCAGTTAGTTGGGGGTTGCACATATCTGTGATGTTTGGTTTGTGTATATGGACTTATTGGATCGTCGTGGATGAATAGCCGGGGATGTGAGATGAAGGTTTTTCATTTCATTCATTCGATGTAACTGTAAAGTGTTGTAATATTATTTTTGTAGGGCACATCCGGGTTGAGATTGTAGCCACCGTTGTATATTATTTCTTTTACTGTTTCTGCTCCTAAGATAGACCCAAGGTAGGGTGCACAAACAACCGGTTACTTTGAAGTACCGAGTGGCCTACTCACTTTGTTGAGGGAGGTTGCTTCACTTCGGGTATTTGGCGGGTAGTTTGCCGCACCCATAGGGGTCTGGGGTGGGGTTTGGTGTGAAATTTCAAAAAAAATAAAATATTATTTTTTGGGAATTTTTATAATTTAATATTATTTTATTGAATATTTTAATATTTTGGTATAATTAAATTTGGAAAAATTATGGAAAATTCTAAAATAGGGTATTTTATGGAATTATGTCATTTTTAAGTTTTTATGATCATTTATATGCTAATTTAGTGCTAATCGCGATTAAAAATCGCTAATCGGTTTTTAGCAATTTTGTGCAAAACATGCACATATCTTTTTTACACTTGTGTTACATTTTTTTCTTGCCATGGTTTTACTTTGGGGTTACTATTCTAGTGAGAAGGATTTTGAGAGGAAAGAAAATGAAAAAAGAAAAGAAAAGAGAGGTATGGGCATGTAGTAGGTATGGGGGGCGTTGACCTTGGAGCTCTTTCCCTCTCCCTCTCATTTCTCCCTCATCTCTCCCTCTCCCTCTTCAGCTCCAGCAGCTGCTGCTGCCCCTCTTCTTCCTCCCACCTTCAAGCCTTCATTACATCTCAAAAAAAATACCAAAACCCTACCCCCATTTCATAAAAAGTATACACAAGCTCAAGATCTACACATTGGACCAAGAAAGCAAGGATTTTGGCCACTAGGGGCAACTCAAGAAAATTCTTGAGTTGCCAAATGAGGTAATTTCTGGATCATTAGCTTAGTTTATGCATTACTTGTACCCCATATTTAGATTGAACCAATATTGTGTGTTTTGTGGACTTAAGGAAAACCTAGTTAGGGTTTGACGGAATTTTGTGTTGTAATGTGAAATTGAGCTAAGTAGAGGTTATATAACCAACCTAGTGCTAGAATTTAGACCCAAACCTGAGACTTAAGACCCGGAATACGGATTTAGAAAACGATATCGGAGAATTTGTGAAATCTGGAGCCTATTTCCTTTGTTGCTGTTTTGGATTCGTGTTTCCGTATTCCGTATTTTAATTCTGAATTTATGTATTGTGTTTACCTCGACTATTTGGCGTTTATATGAAGATATCGAGGATTGATTGTTGGTTTTGGAGGCGTAACCATAGGTTCTAACCTATAGGCCTCATAGCGTATCGTTTTGGTTTTCGTGTGTCGTTTTAGCTTTGATTTGGTTTTAATGCGCATATACGATACTTTGATATGTAGGTACCCTATGAAGACTTCAGGACGACAAGCAAGCGCGTGGCGACGTCGACAAATGAAGAAGCAAGGTGAGTAGATTATATCTATGGGGGAAGTCGGGTGGATGGCGTATAGCACCCCCGAAGTCCGTAGTTGATATAATGTATATATATTATATATAATAGTTATAGTGTGTCGTGGATATTGTGTTAGGTGTATTATGGATAGTTTAGGATTAGAAACAACTAGTGTAGTTCATAGTCGCGAACCCTAGAATAGATTCACACCTACACGTACACCCTTGCATATTCATTATACTTGCACTGTGTTTGATGATATAGGACGACATTGGAGATGAGTTGATGATATTTGGGCATTGTGCCGTGAGATCGGTGATTTGATATGATTCGTATTTGGGATACGACATGTGATCTCTAGCGGGCCTTTGGACGTGTGTTTACACACGCAGTCATATTGATGGTATCGGTTGTACTAGACTTAGATCAGTACCCCAGATTGTGTGATATGATGATGAGGATACCAAATAATTGATGAGCTGATTGTGATATTGACCCGTACCCAGCTATTGGGATGTCGTACGACGATTTACCGTACGAGCTTTATATTGATGATGGATCCGCACTCATGACTCGAGGATGTCAGATGATGTACTGTTTCGTACGCGATACTATTGAGGAGGGATCACCGACTATTATATTATATACATATATATCGACTCAGATTTAGGTGGTTTCCATACCCCTCCTGATGGACTTGGCTTAGTAGATGTTAGACTAGACCCGAGTCATACCTACGTCAAAACTGACGAATCGGGAATATCTTAAGGACAAGTAAAGGGATTCTACGGGTATTTTCAAAAGACGCATCTATTCTTAAAAACACCGTAACCCTTATTTTAACAAAACCCCGATTCGTCTTATTTCAAATGGCACCACTGCATGACATGTACATATTGGTGTAGATTCTTCACTGTTGCATTGATTATTCGACTCCGCATCGCATTGCATGTGTTTATTTCTATATTGCAATCATGCTGTTAGGACACCAGCACCATTATCGATGATGCATATGTTCCACGTACACTTGCTTGCCGGCGCACACACTTCATCATCGATAATTGCCATGTCACTACACAGTAGTATTATTGCATCAAGATATCACTTTGTATGTGCATACTATTATTCTATGTCACATATATCATGCTTTCTGAATATACGCATTAAGATATTCGTTTTCATGATATTTCTGGATTTGGGAACTGTGGATAATTTCAAAGGAGAGTATGTACTTATTTGAAAAACCCGATTTCCTTGATATGATATTTGCGCAGCCACCATTAGATTTATCGGTTCTGATTATATATCCCATACGAGGAGTGTGTGCCGTATGAGGGTACATGGTGGGGCCCGGTATGGTTCCCCTCGGCAAGATGATCGATGGATTTTTCCGATTGATCCTGGAGGTGGGCGAGTACCTACCGGTGATTGTATTTGAGCTCGGCGGATAACTAGGGGATACCGACCAGAGTTGAGAGATGGACATGGGTTGACCCGTGCTGCCGGGGCCGAGGGCCGATACCGCAGACGGAGCCCCATATGGACGAGGATTTACGTGCCAATGCTAGGCACAGGTTTCATGATGTTTTCCATGATTTTGATTATATCCTCATATTTACATGCATGATGCTTATTGTCATTGGGTGACGGGTGGACGGGATCCACGTTTATACAGACATTGATCACATACAGACTTTTATTACATTGATCATACTTCATTTGTATATATAACAGGGTATGAGGGCGCTGTTATATATACCCTTACACCAATATTAGTGGAATAGGACGCTAATATATGTGTATTGATATCCATTTTGATACTTCATCATATTTACTTCATGCAGACATACCCTATACTTATGACATGTTATTACCTGAGGCACTGGCACGGGTACTTGGCACCTTATCATGCTTCAGGCTTATTCTTTGAGGTTTATATATATGATTGTATTGACCTAGGATTATGTCATGTATTCGATTTCTTCTTGTAGATATTTTCTATTCACGAGTTGGCAACTCACCCCCGTTGTGCCACAACTTCTTGCAGGTTTTGCCGTACAGGTTCCATAGCGGCATTTTTGGCACACTACTTCCTTACGGGTGAATTGCATTTGGTAGATGGGTTCTTTAGCATCAAGAACCACCATTGTACTTGTATTATTCCTCTGTATCTAGATTCCATCAACCAAAACTTGTATATTGTTTCAGACTTGGACACTAGTGATGTATTATTTCGACCTTAGACTCGTGTGTAGCAGTATTACGGTTTTCATGTTATTGTGAGTTTCTTTTGAGTTTTGATCCTCGCCATTCGGCGTTGTATATTATATTGCTTGCGTGGTTGTGACCGTCGATTGACGAAGAGCTAGCTCCCGCTTGGGGATGCCTTTTATCATTGCATATATCTTATTTATGTTGTACCCCGTTCGGGTCCCGTATTTACAAAGGAAACTCTGCCGAAATTTTTAGAAAAGAGTACACATTTTAAAAATGCATTTTCGGCTTAGTTATTTAAAATCTTTGATTTCAAAATATGTTTCTTTGCTTATTAAAAACCAGTTTTCTTTATTTACTCTTAAAATGGTTTTAGATTGCTGGGCTTTTGGCTTACTTGGATCAGATGGAGTCCTATAGACTTCATATGGTTCAAGGGCCAGTCGCGTGCTCTTTCGGGTCGTGACAAAGTTGGTATCAGAGCGCTAGGTTAACCTTGGTTCGAGTCTAAGTTTGACTATGTGAAGCCTTGGGCGTCTATATATATACGGAACTTAGGCTTGACCTTACGGAACTTAGACTTAGTCGAGGGGGAATTAGACCCGAACTTTCGTCGCGTAGGATGACCCTTGGTTGATGGAGTAGGTGACTGCAGTAGAGTGACGTACCGTGTGTATGTTCCGCGGCATACTTACAACACGCCACTCCGCTTAAGGAGCCTTAGGATATACATTTCCTTGCACAGTATTATATTCCTTCCTATGATCTATCCTCATCGATACTGGTTATGATTTTGCTGCCACGATCACACGGGAAGAGAGAGAGCTACGGCTAGAGTTGCGTCAGCTTGAGCTCGTCGCAGACGAGAACTGACCAGGATGTGATTCCAGAGACTTACGATTGCATATAGAGGCGTCGTTCTATTGTGTTTTCGCGCCATGAGCGTTTAACAGATCGCCTTTACGAGATTTCTCGGACGTGCCGTTTGGTTCCAGAAGATCAGGCTACTGCTAGAGGCCAGCCAGATGTGATGACCATTGATATATCGCTTATTCAGGATGATTGAGGCGCTGTTCAGCGTACAGACGAATGAGCCAGTTGTTGCTGCAAACGACGAGATATCGCCCAGATGATTGGAGCTACTACAGCATGAGTATATACTTAAAGTGATGATGGTGAGTCGCTACTCACCCGAGGATGAATGACTAGGACATGTGGTTCGTTCGCTTACCCCGATGCGAAGTCATCAGATAGATTGATTCCAGCTAGAGGTGACTTCACGCAGGTTCGTTGAGAGTCGATAGGGACGATCGAATGTCAGGAGCCCATTTTCCAAGTTTAAAGTATACGGAAAGACATGCAGGTGATTCTATGGACCCTCTACAAGAATGAAACCTTAACTCGACTTAATGACCGTGTGAAATCCTTTGAACCTTAGAGTTTGCGGCAGTTCCGCGGCGCCATTAGTGAGGATTAGATTTGCCCTTCTACGGCTGGACTACCGACGTTGTGGCATGTACTCGATACTATTAAACTGTACTCAGGATGTTGATCTGTTGGGGGATTATGAGGTTCTGACGAGTCGATCGGACGATTCGACATCATTCGGATATCATGTGATGGGACACTGCTTGGGAGACTCCAGATATGAGCATAGCCATTGGAGCGCAGTCCGTGCAGCCACGATGAGACGAGTCCAAATCAGTCGACATTGAAGCAGAGTGAAGTAAAGAGTTCGCAAGAGATTTCGAAGAGATGACGTTACCCTCCGCTGACATCAGAGATGCGATACGCACGCAGAGGCATTGATTATGGATATATCTTCCAGAAAAAAAAGCGCGATGAGTATGCAGCCGTTCCGGAACAAGAATTAGCTTCAGCAATGGACGATGACTTCCAAGCAATTCGGCAGAGAAGAGATTATGCGAGAGTACCAGCCTCCGTACAGATCGGCATAGGCAAGATTGGAAGAGACCCTGAGCAGGATTCTTTCCAGGATACTGCTGCAATGATATCTGCACCCAGGATCAGATGTGTGATGTGCATTCAGAGAGTCAGAGGCCGACGCCAGTGACATGCTGCTTTACGAGTGGTCGTGAGGATTGACCGAGAGATGACCAGAGAAGTGCCAGAACGGAATCGTCCCCGTTAGCACACCTGACAGGGCCGATGAGCCGATTGATTGCGAGATAGGTAATCCGCAAAGAAGATAAGGACCCAGAGACAGAGGACGCCAGACTGTGAGCAAGAGGCAAGTAGATATCTTGCGCTGCTAGCATTGGATGCACCGACACCTTCTTGACTTTGAAGGAGGGACTACCGACGACGGTATTTATGATTTGTGATTTTGTGATTCGATTATCACGAATCCGTCACTTTGGATTTCGGTATTTTGGGCGTTCTGTTTTCATAATTTTATCTTGATGGCTGAGTTTCATGATATTTGTTTTTATGCACCATGGTTGCACCCACTAGGTATTTATATTTTGCGCATAGTTATTACGCTTGAGATATTGATTGTGATTTCATACCTATTTTTTGCCGATGATTTGATTTACGCTTCCAGCATAGTTTTCATGCACTTTAGTGTTTTGATTTGATTTGTGCACGTTGATGCACATGGTTGCGAGATTTTCCACCGCGGTACAACCGATTTGGATTGGGCCGCATTGTATACCTTCGATTTTGGATTTTCGCGCATGTTGGGCGCATGTTTTGAGATACGATTTTGGTGCACACCAGATGTACTAAATCGGGATTCTTTGTGCATGTCAGATGCACCTGATTTTGCTTTCAGGCACACATGTTGCCTAAGACAGATGTTTCGTGCACACCAGTTGCACCTAGATGTTGTTTTGTGCACATGTATGGCACATATATGGATTTTGATTTCCGTGCGCACCAGACGCACCGGATATTCATATATACATTTTGAGATTTATTCCTTATGGAGCATTACGTTGTATGATATTTGCTAGGTGTTTTCATACTGAGCGGGACTAGTCAGAGGACAGTACCCGCATACTTTTGCATGCATTTACTTAGTTATTTACATATATAGCTTTCATATATACATGTATAATTTTGACGTACATCATACTGGTTTTGTTTTGGATTTGACATTTGTGTCTTTACCATGACTCCGATGATTGCAGGATGCTTGACGGAGTTTCGATTTTGAGTTATCTGCTCATTACTTATGCGCATGTATTGCGCTATGATGTGTTTTATGTATTGATGATTTCGGAGACCCGACAATTTGGATTTTTACTGAAATGTTTTAGTACTTGGGGGTTTAAATTTAAATTCGGGGACCGAATTTATTTAAGAGGGGAAGATTGTAACATTTCAAAAAAAATAAAATATTATTTTTTGGGAATTTTTATAATTTAATATTATTTTATTGAATATTTTAAAATTTTGGTATAATTAAATACAGAAAAATTTGGAAAAATTATGGAAAATTCTAAAATAGGGCATTTTATGGAATTATGTCATTTTTAAGTTTTTATGATCATTTATATGCTAATTTAGTGCTTATCGCGATTAAAAATCGCTAATCGGTTTTTAGCAATTTTGTGCAAAACATGCACATATATTTTCTACACTTGTGTTACATTTTTTTATTGCCATGGTTTTACTTTGGGGTTACTATTCTAGTGAGAAGGATTTTGAGAGGAAAGAAAATGAAAAAGGAAAAGAAAAGAGAGGTATGGGCATGTAGTAGGTATGGGGGGAGTTGACCTTGGACCTCTTTCCCTCTCCCTCTCATTTCTCCCTCATCTCTCCCTCTCCCTCTTCAGCTCCAGCAGCTGCTGCTGCCCCTCTTCTTCCTCCCACCTTCAATCCTTCATTACATCTCAAAAACAATACCAAAACCTTACCCCCATTTCACAAAAAGTATACACAAGCTCAAGATCTACACATTTGACCAAGAAAGCAAGGATTTTGGCCACAAGGGGCAACTCAAGAAAATTCTTGAGTTGCCAAATGAGGCAATTTCTGGATCATTAGCTTAGTCTATGCATTACTTATACCCCATATTTAGATTGAACCGATATTGTGTGTTTTGTGGACTTAAGGAAAACCTTGTTAGGGTTTGAGGGAATTTTGTGTTGTAATGTGAAATTGAGCTCAGTAGAGGTTATATAACCACCCTAGTGCTGGAATTTAGACCCAAACCTGAGACTTAAGACCCGGAATACGGATTTAGAAACCGATATCGGAGAATTTGTGAAATCTGTGAAGGTTACATTGAATCTGCTTTCACCCCGAGACTCTGAAAATTAAATTGATTAGACAGTGGTATGTGCAGGCATCCAGGAAGCTATCACCAAGACCCTAGCCCCTAATTCCCTTTCCCGGCCGCAAATTAATTCCCTCTGGCCGCAAATTACGGCCAGACCTGCACCAAATTGGGTCGTTTTGGTTCTGCAGCTCCTACATGTGTAGATTAGGCCCCTGGCATGTATAGATTTGTCTAATTTGACCTAGGGTGAAATCTGGAGCCTATTTCATTTGTTGCTGTTTTAGATTCGTGTTTCTGTATTCCGTATTTTAATTCTGAATTTACGTATTGTGTTCACCTCGACTATTTGGTGTTTATACGACGATATCGAGGATTGATTGTTGGTTTTGGAAGCGTAACCATAGGTTCCAACCTATATGCCCCATAGCGTATCGTTTTGGTTTTCGTGTGTCGTTTTAGCTTTGATTTGGTTTTAATGCGCATATTACTTTGATATGTAGGTACCCCATGAAGACTTCGGGATGACAAGCAAGCGCGTGGCGACGTCGACAAATGAAGACGCAAGGTGAATAGATTATATCTACGGGGGAAGTCGGACGGATGGCGTATAGCACCCCCGCAGTCCGTAGTTGATATAATGTATATATATTATATATAATAGTTATAGTGTGTCGTGGATATTGTGTTGGGTGTATTATGGATAGTTTAGGGTTAGAAGCAACTAGTGTAGTTCATAGTCGCGAACCCTAAAATAGATTCACACCTACACGTACACCCTTGCATATTCATTATACTTGCACTGTGTTTGATGATATTGGACGACATTGGAGATGAGTCGATGATATTTGGGCATTGCGCCGCGCGATCGGTGATTTGATATGATTCGTATTTGGGATACGACATGTGATCTCTAGCGGGCCTTTGGACGTGTGTTTACACACGCAGTCATATTGATGGTATCAGTTGTACTAGACTTTGATCAGTATCCCAGATTGTGTGATATGATGATGAGGATACCAAATAATTGATGAGCTGATTATGATATTGACCCGTACCCAGCTATTGGGATGCCGTACGACGATTTACCGTACGAGCTTTATATTGATGATGGATCCGCACTCATGGCTCGAGGATGTCAGATGATATACTGTATCGTACGCGATACTATTGAGACGGGATCACCGACTATTATATTATATACATATATATCGACTCAGATTTAGGTGGTTTCCATACCCCTCCTGATGGACTTGGGTTAGTAGATGTTAGACTAGACCCGAGTCATACCTATTATAAAACTGACGAACCGGGAATATCTTAAGGACAAGTAAAGGGATTCTATGGGTATTTTCAAACGACCCATCTATTCTTAAAAACACCGTAACCCTTATTTACCAAAACCCCGATTCGTCTTGTTTCAAATGGCACCACTGCATGACATGTACATATTGGTGTAGATTCTTCACTGTTGCATTGATTATTCGACTCCGCATCGCATTGCATATGTTTATTTCAATATTGCAATCATGTTGTTAGGACACCAGCACCATTATCGATGATGCAAATGTTCAACGTACACTTGCTTGCCAGCGCACACACTTCATCATCGATAATTGCCATGTCACTATACAATAGTATTATTGCATCAAGATATCACTTTGTATGTGCATACTATTATTCTATGTCACATACATCATGCTTTCTGATTATACGCATTGAGATATTCGTTTTCATGATATTTCTGGATTTGGGAACCGTGGATAATTTCAAAGGAGAGTATGTACTTATTTGAAAAACCCGGTTTCCTTGATATGATATTTGCGCAGCCACCATGAGATTTATCGGTTCTGATTATATATCCCATACGAGGAGTGTGTGCCGTATGAGGGTACATGGTGGGGCCCGGTATGGTTCCCCTCGGCAAGATGATCGATGGATTTGCCGATTGAGCCTGGAGGTGGGCGGGTACCTACCGGTGATTGTATTTGAGCTCGGCGGATATTCGGAGGATACCAACCAGAGTTGAGAAATGGACATGGGTTGACCCGTGCTGCCGGGGCCGAGGGCCGATACCGCAGACGGAGCCCCATATGGACGAGGATTTACGTGCCGATGCTAGGCACAGGTTTCATGATGTTTTCCATGATTTTGATTATATCCTCATATTTACATGCATGATGCTTATTGTCATTGGGTGACGGGTGGACGGGATCCACGTTTATACAGACATTGATCACATACAGACTTTTATTACATTGATCATACTTCATTTGTATATATAACAGGGTATGAGGGCGCTGTTATATATACCCTTACACCAATATTAGTGGAATGGGACGCTAATATATGTGTATTGATATCTATTTTGATACTTCATCATATTTACTTCATGCAGACATACCCTATATTTATGACATGTTATTACCTGAGGCACTGGCACGGGTACTTGGCACTACATACACGATTAGATGTTACATTGCCACCTTATCATGCTTCAGGCTTATTCTTTGAGGTTTATATATATGATTGTATTGACCTAGGATTATGTCATGCATTTGATTTCTGCTTGTAGATATTTTCTATTCACGAGTTGGCAACTCACCCCCGTTGTGTCACAGCTTCTTGCAGGTTTTGCCGTACAGGTTCCATAGCGGCATTTTTGGCACACTACTTCCTTGCGGGTGAATTGCATTTGGTAGGTGGGTTCTTTAGCATCAAGAACCACCATTGTACTTGTATTATTCCTTTGTATCTAGATTCCATCAACCAAAACTTGTATATTGTTTCAGACTTGGACACTAGTGATGTATTATTTCGCCCTTAGAGTCGCGTGTAGCTGTATTACGGTTTTCATGTTATTGTGAGTTTCTTTTGAGTTTTGATCCTCGCCATTCGGCGTTGTATATTATATTGCTTGCGTGGTTGTGACCGTCGATTGACGAAGAGCTAGCTCCTGCTTGGGGATGCCTTTTATCATTGCATATATCTTATTTATGTTGTACCCCGTTCGGGGCCAGTATTTACAAAGGAAACTCTGCCGAAATTTTTAGAAAAGACTACACATTTTAAAAATGCTTTTTCGGCTTAGTTATTTAAAATCTTTGATTTCAAAATATGTTTCTTTGCTTTTTAAAAACCAGTTTTCTTTATTTACTCTTAAAATGGTTTTAGATTGTTGGGATTTTGGCATACTTGGATCAGATGGAGTCCTATAGATTTCATATGGTTCAAGGGCCAGTCACGTGCTCTTTCGGGTCGTGACATTTGGCTATTCATCACGACTGTGGAATCCGACTTTCGTTATATGCTTAAACGAAACGCAGAATTCCTAGTATATCCAATATGTTCATCTGTGATCTGGAATGCCTATTATTTCGTCTGACGAATGTATATATCTATATATGATATCTAGTAGGCTTTGCTTAGGTTTTGCATCCGCGCTAGTCCGGCCCTCGCTCTGTCGTTAGTTAAGTAACCTAACGGGTGATGACGGGGCCCAGTGGCGAATGCAGATTGCATAAGTGTTCGCATATTTTCTTATTTTTCCGTAATGGTAGGCTAATTGATGGGATGCATTATATTAATGCAAAGAAAACAAACCAAAGCTGAATCGTCGGAACAATTTCCAAACCACTCGGTTTTTTCAAAACAACAGACTTTTAAAGTGCGGAGCTTAAACCACTCCTTTTAAAAGCTATCAGGTTCCTTCGATTATATCAAGTTCACTACGTTCACAGTTTCGCCAAAACCATCTGTAGCCCTCCGTCATTTCATATGAATATTCAATAGTATTCAAACTATGTTTGTTGGCCTTAGTCAAGGCATAGTGATTGGTAGCTGCTTGGTATTCATATTTTGCATAGATAGATGCGTTGGTTTGGGACAATTATATTACTTTGTTGGCCTTAGTCAAGGGTATGTACGGATGGGTTCAAATTAATCTGGACAATGACGGGTAGAACTTGACATATGACTTATGATTTGTTGGCCTTAGTCATGGTCATAAGAGCATGGGGCAAAAATCCATATCGGGAGTTTCTAAAGAAAATGAAACTTGTTAGTGTTGCATACCATTTGGAGTTTAATAATGTTGGTAAGATTCCTTCAGCATTATCACACAATGTTATTTGGATCCCGATCCTACTGTGAGTATCCGCTACTTCTCGGGAGATTTTTTTCACTTAACGATCAATGCTATAAACCAAGTAGGTGTCTAGAACAGTTATAGCGGGGGTGCGCCTTTAGTGAAAAGAGGTTATTTATTTAAGGAACTTCGCGAAAGCGTCGTAAAACCTCCCTCAAAGTACCAACACTAGCCTGGCTGAATGGTTAAGGAAGAATTGTACGGTGAGATCAATCCTGACTAATTCTTCTTTTATGGTTTGAGTAAGGATTCGAGAAACAGTGGGATCCATCCTATTTATATAAATTAAAAACCAATCTAAACTTGCAAGAGCATCATGCTAAAGTGTTTTCTTCTCTCTCTCTCTCTTAATTGCAGCGACCCAGTAACCCAGACTTGGTTACGTCTAGATAATAAAATGACCGAATCTGACTATAATGACTGGCAAAGGTCTGTCCAGATGTCCATTACCTATGAAAAGCTGGGAAACCTCTTCACTACTCAAGTCCCCGCCGTCTCAGGACCAATTTCCATCGTCACGGATAATGATATCCGTAAGATATCGGAAAAAGACTGTGCGAATGCCAAGTGCCTCGTGTTGGACTCGGTAGATGGTATATACCAGAAGCAGCACGAGAAGATAGACTTGGTTTCTTTCTTCCTCCATAAAAAAGATTTATATGGAGAGCAATCTCGTGTCGCAAGATTTGAGACCTCGAAGGAATTGCTTCAAGCGAGGTTGGCTATCGGGTCATCTGTAGGGGACAACGTCCTTACAATGACTAGCTATATTGATGAGTTCACGGACCTAAAGACCACGTTGGATCCCTACCCTCTACTTACACCCTGAAGGAAACCAGGGAGACACCCGCTCTTCTTATTGGGGAATCTTCCTCTATCCAAGGCGAAAGCAAAGGGTGAGAAAAAGAAGACCTCCACAAAGACGATATGCGGTGTCAAAGAGGTAGAAGGAGAGGGAAGGGCAAAAGCTTCGGGACTAAAAGTGGGGAAGGAGGGACGTTTCTATTGTTACGAGAAAGGACATTGGCAGAGGGATTGCAGGGCTTGGAAAGCCAGTAGCCAGGATTCGAAGCTCGTTGTGGCTTCGGCTTTGGGTGTGTTTGTAATAGAAAACCGTATGTCAATTAACTCTACTTTCTGGGTACTAGATACCGGATCAGGATCTCATATCTGTAATTCATTACAGGTTTTGAGAAACCGTAGAGTTATCAGGGTAGGTGATATGACTCTCAGAATTGCGAACGGAATGAGCGTGGATGCTGAATCCGTAGGGGAATATCATCTAGAATTGACAAGTGGGCAGATATTGATTCTACGTAACTGTTTATATGTACCTAGTCTAGCTTGTAATATCATATCTGTATCCTTACTTTCTAAGGAAGGATATGATTTTGCATTTGTAAGCGATGTGGTCCACATCCACCTAAATCATGTTCTGATTAGGTCAGGTACATTAGAAAACAGAATATACGTATTAAATCAAGCTTAGGTTTTCTGTGTCCAGAACACACTTAAAAGAAAGTCCCCGGAAACAAATCAGGCTTTATGACATTGTAGACTGGGTCACATCAATGAAACACGGTTGACGAAGTTACAGAGAGGGATATTTGGTGTCACGACCCAAAATAGCACGTGACTGGCACTTGAATCATGTGAAGTCTATAGGACCCCACCTAATTCAAGTAAGCCAAGAACCCAGAAATCTAAACCATTTTAAAGAATAAGTGATGGAAAACTTGTTTTAAAGCAAGTGGTTTTAATAAAATAAGTGGCATTAAACCTTTAAAAGCAACATCATATTTTCCCAAAAATTTCGGCAGAGTCTCCTTTGTAAATACTGGCCCCAAACGGGTACAAACATGCATAATATAAAGGCATCCCTAAGCGGGAGCTAGCTCTTCGCCAAATGGCGGACACAACCACGCAATGCAATATAATATACAACGCCGAAGGGCGAGGATCAAAACTCATCAAGAAAATCAATATCCTCAAGAAAACCAGAGAAAAAAAAACCATAATAATACAGCGCGCGACTCTAAGGTCGAAAGAATATACATACTGGTCTTCTAAGTCTATCAAATAATACAAGTATGGTTGATTGAGTTTGCTAGATACAACTGAATATAAATAAATACAATGGTGGTCACGATGCAAGTGAACCCACCAACCAAGGAAATCACCCGGAAAGAATCTGTGTGCCAGCAAAGCCGCCAAGAAATCCTGTACGGCAAAACCTGCAAGAAACCGTGGCACCACGGGGGTGAGTTGCCAACTCGTGAGTAGAAAACATCACCGAGCAGAAATCGCATGTATGACTCAATCCTAGATCATACGATAATAATATCCTCAATAATATAACCCTGAAACCATCTACACATAAGTGTAATATCAAGTGCTCGTGTCAGTGCCTTAGGTAACAACATAATACATATATGATGTATGAATGCATTAAAATGAAAACAGAATACATCATGAATGAGAAAACTGTTTTCTTTATTTAGTAAGATTTATGTATATAAAAATCGAGGTATCTTCAATGAAATCATCATAGAATCCGTGACAAGCATCGACACAAAACATAAATCCCTGTATCCAATATCTCGGGCTCCGGCAATCCCGACTGGCCCCTGGGCTCCGGCAATCCGGAATGGCCCAAAATCAATCTCACGACTACGTCGGTATCCTCCGGATATCCACCGCGTCATAAATAACCAGTCGGTAGTGCTCCCCTGCCAGGCTCAACGCCATCATCTGCGACCATATTGCCACGATGTACCGTACCGGGTCCACCATGCACCCGCAGACGGTTTCTCCTCCTCCTCGAATCGGGTGTATGATACCGCCCAAGAGCCGAGAAAACTCATGGTGGACATATCTCATATCATATCACGAGAAAACCGCAATTTCTATTTGTAGAATTGATAATCAGTTTATAAAATCCTTGCGGTTTCTCCAAATCCAGAAATCTCATGGAATCCGAAATCTCGAAATCACGATGTCAATAAATAGTGAATACTGGCATAAATCTCCATAATATTGCATGACAAGGAATATATATATGCATGGGTATCTAAATACAGAATACAATATCTAAACCAGCACAGTAATAATATATTAGAACTATTAGCTAGCAATTTGTGTCAATGATATATTATTCTCTAATGTGTACGTGACATGGCAATTACCAGTGATAATGTGTGTAAGCCGACAAACAAGTGTTCGTAGTCATACGCATCATTGGTAATGGTGTTGGTGTCCTGACAACATGGGTTTATAATACTAAAGAAAACACATGTATAAGCATGCAATGCGATATGAATAACATGAATAAACGGAGAATGAATAGTAATCACAATAATGAAGAATATACATGTGTATATACGAGTCATACAGTTTGGCATTAGAAATAGCACGAATCGTGGTTTTTAGGAAATAAGGGTTACGGAGTTTTTAAGAAAAGGTACGTCCTTTGAAAATCCATAATGTCCCGCAGCTTGCCTTTTGATAATAATCACGATTCGTTAGTTTCTAAAAATAGGTATGACTCGAGCCAAGACTAACATCTACCAAGTAACTACAGGACTAAACTAAAAGACTATACGAAAAGATAAGGAAATCCACCTAAGTCCGAGTCGATATATCTAGTAGTGGGCGACCCCGCCTCAATAGCGTCACGTACAATAAAATGTATATATAATGCGACATCCTCGAGTCAAGAGTGCGGATCAATCATCATAATTATACATCGTACGGTAAAATCCATCATACGGTATCCCAAAATCGAGGTACGAGTCAATATCACATATACCTCATAATCTAACTGGTATCATTATCATCATATCATGAATTAGTGGTACTGATCTAACGACTAGTACATTCCGATACCATCAACATATATCGCGTGTGTATGAAAACACATCGCTCAACGATCTGCTATAAAATCATGTCGTGTCTCATAGCACGACCTAAATCACGTCATCGATCTCACGGCATAATGCCCAATGATATCGACTCATCTCCAAGTATCATATACTATCCTCATCACTCGAGTATATGTATACACACACACACACACACACACGCATATATATATATATATACACACACATACTCACATACGTATATGTATATATATATTTATATATCCCCATATACGCGCAAGAAATCAAATTTATGCGTGTGTGTGTGTGTGCGCGTGTGTGCCAAACTTTACTCTAGGGTTTCGTAACAAAGAATTTAACTAAAACACTAACTTCTAATATTCTAACACTATCCCATGATCTCCTAAGGCCCCTATTACTATATATCCATGTTTCACAAAAACACATATAATATATAACATAACGCATTCGCGTGCTACACTACGAAACCGCGGGGGTGTTATACGCCATCCACCCGACTTCCCCCGTAGATATATATCTACTCACCTCGATCCTTGCTTGCCGAAGTCGATGTCTCCATTCTCCTCCTGTCATCCATAGTCCACGTGAGGGTGCCTACACATATAACACATAGTATCGTAAACCGAAATCGCGCACGAAAACCAAAACGGCATACGTATCACACATAGGTTAGAACCTATGGTCTACGCATGCAAAAGAACTAAATAACCCTCGTCATCGGCATACAAACGCCAATCAATCGAGACAAAACACATTATCTAAGGTTCAAGTCATTTAAAAGACGCAAAAAAAACAGCAACTCAACAAAATGTTTCCAGATTTTTTTCCAGGTGAAATTAGTCAATTCTGCATATGGGGTAGGTCTAATTTGCCTAAAATAGAGCCATAGACCAAGCACGAGGTGATTCCCTCGCACCAAGGCTGCAATTTGCGGCCAAAACTTGATTATTTGCGGCCACAATAAGAAGATATGGTCTCGGGTCTTGGGAACAGCTTCTAGGTTTCCTGCATGACTCTCTATAATCGCTAAATAATTTTTAATGTCCCCGGGTTATAGCAGATCTCCAAAACACATCACCAAAGTCAACAAAATCCGATATCGTGGTTTCTAAGTTCAAGTCTTAGGTTTAAATCTTTTGTTTTAGTCCAATATACTACCACTACAGGGGTTGCAGCCATGATTAACCCTCAATTACACCTTCACAAACCAATTCATGCCCTAAACCTCATCTTGGAAATTTCCAAGATCACTAATCCATAATTAACCAACTCTAAACTAACATAGGAACTAAATAAACTCAATTAATAAACTAATGGTGTAGATATTACCTCATTTGGCAACTCAAGAATTTTCTTGAGTTGTCCCAAGTTCTCAAAATCCTAGCTTTCTTGGTTTCCCATGCTTGTAGTGAGCTTGTGCACATTTTTTTATGAAGAGGGTGCATAGTTTTGATGTATATTTGGGGGTGAAGTGAGGTGTGTAAGTGGTGGAGGAGGTGAGGGCATCCATGAGGAGAAGTGAAGAGAAAATGGGGAAGATGATGAAGTGAAACACAATGAGCCTTGGTCAATGAGACCCCTTACCTCTCTCTCTCTTCTCTCTCTTGCCCATACTTCATATTTTAATCCTTTTTCCTTTCCTTTTCTCTTTAACTCCAACAAAACAAATAAAGAACCAAGTAACAAAGAAATGATGCATGGTTTTAAATTAGCAAAAGAAATGTAACAAGTATATAACATGACATGGTGCATGTCACATGCAAAAATCAAGCTTAATGCAAGATTAGTAAAAATTATTCAAGTTTAGAGATAAACTTGTAAATAATTAATTAAAAAAATTTATAATTTACCTAAATCATATGAATCCCTCCAAAAATCACCATTCAATATAATTTTCCAATGTTTTCCAAACTATCGGTATATAATTATACCACAACATTAAAACTAATCTCCATTCATTAAAATATTCATTGTAAGTCCACGTTGCTCACCCCGGTTCTTACGGGGAGGCAGAAACGGCGAAAAACAATAATTTTGGCTCAAGGCAACATGGACTCAAATGCAAGGATCTTGGCTAAACCAGAAACTAGTAAACTCCTAGAGGTTTTAACTACTATGCTTGTAGAAAGTATACCTCACGGAACCGGTCCTTCGGGTCTTCATTCCGCTGTCCCGCTCGTCCATCCAAGCTCCAAGCGTCGATCCGGACCTTGGGCACCTCCGTGGCCTTCTTGAGTCGAAGACGATCCACCCGAGAGATGTACACCGAGCTCCACCTCGAGCCGAGGCAACTAGGGCAAAGAGATTGCTAGTCAAGAAGCCCTAGGATGTGTAGAGGAGATGTATGGATGTATTTGTCTTTGTGGGATCTTTTTCTCTCAACACATGAGATCAAAAGATGAGATCAAGAGGAGGAAGAAGAAGGAGAAAGCTTAGCAACCATGGAGCTTTTCTTTTCTTCTCACTTCATGAGAGAGAATGAGAAGATAATAATGAAAAAAGATTAAGCCAAATGAAATGAACCATGGTTGCAATAATACACTAAAATCATCATTACTAATCCTATCATGATAGAGTTGATGACAGATTGAATTGACCATTATCATAACTCAAGAATTAAAAAGAAAATGAAAGAAGAGTGTGGATATCTCTTGAAGGTCAATGGTCAACACGGTCAACGGGTCAACAAAGTTAAGAGAGGTCTAAGTGGTCAAATGGTCAATGCAATTAGCCATCACAAATCTATCACTAAAAGGATTAGTAAACAATGTCTCCGGCTCATAACGGTTTTGACCAAACGAACTGTCAAAACCCTAATGAGTGTGCCACATTACGGTTTTGGCCGAACCAACTGTCAAAATCCTAATGGGGCACCTCCTCCTTCATCGCTCCTCAAAACTGTGCATACACCCCCGCATCCGCATTCCGTAGAATGCGAACGCACAGAAGACAAATCAAATCCATCTGTGCAATACTAGGATCTGGCTTAAACCAAAGCCCACTAGTATTGCCTGCCCGAACAACATACGCACACAAGTGCACGTAAGTGATCGTTGTTGGAGATAGTGCCCTCAGAGTCAATTATTGGATCACAGGCACGTGATTGCAATGATTGAGGGAGGACCTGTCCCAGTAGGACAGTCTTTCTCGAGATGGTAGTATGCTATCTGGTTTACTTTTATCATCGTGTACTGCTCTAGGGGACCTGACAGGTCACTATTGCACGTTGATAGCTCCCCTAGGATTCATGCTTGACTGCCAGCAATATGAGGGAGATCATATACGTGGGAGCTGGTAGTCTATAAGCACATCCTTAAAAGGTCCCTAGTCGTAGGAGTTTCGAGACAGGGCATCGATACTCCAGAGTAGACTAGTGTATACAGTCGAGACCCCGACGAGGGGCGGTGGCCGGTCTCACAAGCCACTGGTGTCAGTTGGTTCACCTAAGATGTATACAGGTGCTCATTGGGTTATGAGTACACCGGACAGGACTCGCCGGGAACATGCTAGTTGGTCTTATACCTGACGTCAGATAGCAGTTCCCTGGTGACATGTGTACAGGTTAGTTCATCGACCTGGGGATCGTCATTTGTCTCGTGTGAGTTCCCACTGTACTTTGATTACTACCCTACCACGCTCAAAGGAGACGTGCAAACAGGTTTTAGTTGGGTACAGTCCCGAGCCACATGGAGGCAGTGAGCGGATCTTCAGGGGTTCGTCTCTCCCGGTATTGGGGGTGAGGTCGCACTGTGTCTAGGAGAGCCATTACACGAAGCCCTCGGCCGAGGCAGGAGATTTACTGGTAGGTATTCCAGTAGTATCTCAGGGTGTTCTGGGCTACACTCCGACACGACTTGTACCGCTTTTGGGGGTCTGACTTTTACCAACCCCCTAGGCCCGCCATGCGATGCTCATAGACGAACGGACCGGACTGTACGGATATTGTCACTGACAGGCTCAGTAGGGTGTCAGGATGAGTTTTCTCATCGACGTCCGTTTTGGTCAATACCCGGTGGCCCGTTAGGTATTGGCTTATACCTCTGACGTGCTAGTGGTTAAATCCACAACCAAGGTGTTGACGAGTCTTTAGAGTCCCCCACATTCAGTTACTCAGCTTTCGGGCGAAACGCTGTAGAGGCCGTATGGAGATATGGCAAGGTCCGATTAGATACGTGCGGTATTGCACGGATCAGGATCGGACAGTTTGTACTACAGGCCGTATGGATATATGGCAGGGTTCGATCAGATACGTGCGGTATTGCACGGATCAGGATCGAACGGATATTACTAGCCGGCTTTGGTTTAAGCCGGATCCTAGTATAGTACAGTGTAAATTTTGTCTCATTGCATTTGTATTTCTGTCGGAATACAGATGCGGGTGTGTATGCACAGTAGCGGGGTTTTCCTGTAATTTATTACTGGACCAGTTTTCTGGAATTGCCAGTTTGTTTTCCGTTTCGGCCATTTTCATTTGTATCTTTCAATGGCCGAAGATTGGTGGAGGAGGGCTTATTTGCATTTGTGAAAATAAGCATTTGTGGAGGGGGGTCTTTGCATTTTATTGTATCATGATTATTACTCCACCATTTGACTTATTCATTTCATCATGGCTTGACTTTGGAGCAATCATGGTTGTTGTTGATTAGTTGGTGGAGTGTGGATTTGTTAGTGATCATTGCTTGACTTTCTTTGTCATCATGCTTTTGATGATGGTTGAATATGATAACCATTTCTTTTCACTTGCTTATTCTTGTGGCTATCCTTTTTCACTCATTCCCTCACTCCATTCTCTCCACCACAAGATGCCATGGCCGGCCACTTTAGACGGGGCTGTCCAAAAAAAAAAATTGGATGATGCATTTTTGGTCTCTTGATGCTTGCAAAATCCATTTAGCTCCTTCTCCAAAAGATATAGTTCATTCCTCCACCAATATGGCAATTCCTACAACCCCAAATGAGACTTGAACACTACACATTCTACAGCAAACCTTGGGCACGTCGACTCGCCAACTTCGTGCCCGAGTTGCCTCGGTATTGAGGTGGGAGCCCGTAAAAGATGCGGACGATGTGGTGCCCTACCGGCAAGGAGGCGACGACCGGAGTTTCCGCGGGAGATCGGGACGACGACAAGAAGACCGGAGGACACGGATCACTCGGTATATCTCTCTTCCCATCTTTTAGTTAGCTAGGACTAGTTAATGGTTCGATCCGGGTTCTAGTGCGCGGTGGTGCCGGTTCAAGAAAATTAAAGTTAGCCATCGCTTCCGCATTTGGCCTCGTAATGGAGGCCGGGGCGCCGCCGTGTACTTACAATGGTATCAGAGCCTCGCCATTAATATAGTCTAGCTTTGTTTAATGTGTTTACATTTCCGATCGACCAAAATTCCAAAAACCCGCGTTTTCACATACATCAGTTTTCTGTTGAATTTTTTCTTGCTCGAAATTTTTTTCAGGTTGTAGAAAAGTGATGTACTGGAAATTCTAAGAACACTGTAGAAATTCGATACAGTGACTCCACAGTGGGAGCGCGGAACCGCGGCCAAACACCCGTTTGGGCCGCGGTTCCGCCGCACTATGTTGGGATCACTGCATCAAATTTCTGCAGTTGCTCTCTGGGTTGTTTTTAGGGTATTTGGAATATTATATTTGAACCCAGAATTTCTTGATGTGCTACAGTAGTACTTAGGGGCCCACTTGATAAAATTTAATCGATCAGATATTTTAAACACTTTATTTCACAGTATTTACATTATATCTGCGACCGCGAATGTCACTTGATCGGTAAATCCTGTCTGACTGCTATAGCCTGGTTAGACGGATTTGCGAACGTGACTTTCACGTTGATGTTTTGTGTTATGCTGTGATGTTGCGGATCGGTCGTGGGGGATAGCCTGGATACAATGCTAGTACAGTTTTTGTTGTATTATGTACATTTGATATTACGGGGCGAGCGTCCGACATGTGGACTGCCGTCACTGCCTGATTGTATTATTATTTTGGGGCACGACCAGGTTGCGGTCGATGTACCCGTTGTATGTATATTTTACTTTCTATACTAGGATTACCCCAAGGTGGGGTGCACGGATAGCCGGGTTCTAGAAGGCAACGGGCCCGCATCTCATGGCATTGAGACGGAGGGGGCTTCACTCTAGGATTGGCGGGCTATTCGCCGCACTCGTAGGGGGTATAGGTTGACCCAAGAGGGGTGCCCAAGTTACCGGATTCCGTGAAGTGCTGGGTGGTCCATTCACGGTGCTGAAGGGGGCTGCCTCGCTTCAGGTTTTGGCGGGTAACTTGCCGCGCCCGTAGGGGTCTAGGATTTCATTGCACAGGCTGTCCACACGACCAGGGGAACGTCGGGTTTCTGTAGCGGCTCTATGAAACCCGGGGATCCCAGATATCTGTATTGTTCTGTGATGCTGTATATTTCTGTGATGTTGCATTTTATCACGCCTTGAGCGAATATAATATATTGGTATATATATTAGTAGATGTTGTATATGTTTTACATCCGCGCTAGTCCAGTCCCCGCTCTGTCGTTAGTTAGCTAACCTAACGGGTAATGACGGGACCTAGTGGCGAATGCGGATGGCATTTACATACATCAGTATATTTTCGTTCTTTGTGGTGTGATCAATTGATGGGACTGCGTTGATTCGGATCAATGCAAGTTAAAAACAAACCTAACCAGATGTTGTTGTAACACTTTTCAAAAAGTTGTTATTGCAAGGACATTCTCTTTTGTTTTGCATCGTGGTATTCAGTTGGAATATCCTGCTCCTCAGTCGACGAGGCAATGGCCGAGATCCCTTCACCGGGAGTGACCCCTTGGACAAAAGTTTGCGTCAGGGCAATAACTTCACTATAGCCGATTACTTTTGTTTTGCACCGTGGTATTCAGTTGGAATATCCTGCACCTCATTCGACGGGGAAAGAGCCGAGATCCCTTCACCGGGAGTGACCTCTTTAGCAAAGGTTTTCGTCACTATATTTTTAAAAGCTATCTGTTCCTTCAACGATATCAAGTTCATTACGTTAAAGGTTTTCGCCAGAAACCATTCGTAGCCCTCCATCATTTCGGTTAAATATTCGGTAGTATTCAAGCTATGTATTTTGACCTCACGCCAAGGCATAGTGATTGGTAGCTGCCGGGTATTTATCTATTGCATAGATAGATACGTTGGTTTGGGACAGTCGTACTACTATTTTGGCCTACGTCAAGGGTATGTACGGGTGGGTTCAAATCAACCTGGACAATGATGGGCAGAACTTGACATGTGACTTATGATATTTTGACCTCACGCCAAGGTCATAAGAGCATGGGGCAGAAATCACATCGGGAGTTTCAAAAGAACTGAAACTTGCCAGATATGCGCATACCTTCTGGAGTGTGACACCGTGAGCGGATTCCGTCACGTTATCATGCGATGATAGTTGGATCCCGATTCCCACTGATGAGTTAGTTTACTCCTCGGGTGACCCCGACTAATTCTTCTTTCAGGTTTGGAGGAGAATTTGAGGTGACAGTGGGAGGTTTCCATATTAGGTAAATTAGTAACCATTCTGATTTAGGTTAGAGTGCATGCTGAGTGTTTCTTTTCTCTCTCTCTTTGGCAGTGACCATTGACCCGACCCTAAGACTATGACTAAGTTACCAAGTTGACCGAACCTTCTTAACACTGGCTTTTGGATTGTCAGTGTTGCAAACCTCATTGCCACTCCTACTTTTACCTTTTCTCCAGGACACCCCGTATTACTACGAACGTCCACTTCCATTGGACAAAACCATCGTATGGTTAGATACAAACTCGAAGGAATTTATTCGAGGATGGTTTCCGGTTCTGGAGAAAACGGATAGGACTATTCAGTTGTCTTTTCCTTTTACCTTCTCTCAGGTTGAGAGTACTCCTTGGTTTAGGAGTAGTACACCTATTACGCAAATTGGATAGTCTTCTTCCAAACCTTAGGCTGGTGCCGAACGGTGGGGAATGAAGAAAACCAATTAGCATAACAATGGTGTGCAGAAGGTATTAAGTAAAGACATAACAAGGGATTAGTAAGAGGGCAAAGTAAATTGCGACTGGTATTCACGACCAAACCAAGTATTTCTTCGCCAATCCTAAATCACCTTTGTATTTTCTCCAGGACACTCCGTATCAGTACGAAGATCCACAGTTTATTGGATACTCCATCGTATGGTTATATACGAACTCGAAAGGAACTTGGTCCAGTTCGGGGTTGGATTCTGGTCCAGGATAAATAGGAATAAGGTTTATTTGGTTGTCTTTTATCTTCACCTTCTCTCGCATTGCGAGTGCTCCTAGGATTAGGACAGTACACCCATTATGCTTATTGGATAGTCTTCTTCCAAACCATAGGCTGGTGCCGAACGGTAGGGAAGGAAGAAAACCATTTGGCCTAAAGGGGTGTGCAGAAGGTAAAGACTAAAGACATATGAAGGGATTTGGAGAGGTGGCAAAGAATTATACGGTTACAGTCATGAATCTGGAAGAGGCATTACTAGGAATACCGTGATACCCATCGAAACATTTCAATGTTTCAGTTTCACTGTGTACTGTTAAAGGAAAACTGATTTCCCAGTTAGACACTTGCTCCAGGGTATGTATTTACCAGGTATGATTCTCACATCTGTATGGTTTTACAGATGATGAGTGGGAGTATGTTATTGGGAATTGGGTGATCATCCTCATTATATCGGGATTCGTTGTAATCGGTGATATTTGAGGAAGTCACCTGGGCTGTTTGCCGGTCGGCAAATATTTGGTTTTGAATATCCGCTGTTATGCACCAATTTCAAATTGATATATCTGTACGTCTATTTTCGTAGAGTGAGATATACCTTTTTGAAATTATGTCCATGACATTTACCTATATCAGTGGATGGTTAGGTAAGGAGCATTAAACAGCGGTGTAATTCTTCATAACCAAAGGTACAGTTTTCAACCTACGACACACAGTGAATGAGTTATCAGACTCAAGGGACTTATACAGAGTATTGAATGTTGTCCAGGGTCCATCAGGACAGAGGGGTTGGTCCTCGTACTATATTCGGTTTACTTATGACTTCTCTAGTTTTTAGACAGGTGTTTCGTGGAAACACAGGGTCCGAATTTTGAGAAGTTATAGGTATTTGAATAAAATAGAGAACCAGGTATCGCAAGTATCGGGATTCTTCAAAGTGATCGAAGATGTAGATACTTGTGTATGTTATTCAGTTGATAGTAATGACTAAGAGAACTTGCTTCTCTTTCAGGTTACTCATAATTGGAAGCATTCCTAAGTTGAGTAACGCTGATCGGCCTCCTTCCATTTAGTTGACATGCACTAGAGACAGCTGCATGATTTGAATCTGGTTCAATTAAATCAGTGCCTCTGGTTCTATATTGGATATAGAACAGTTCATATCTTAACGTTGTTAAGGTACGGGGAGTTGTCTGGCTTATGATTAAAACCAGACTTTGGATAACTCAAGGCACGTTTCTGTAATGGCTGTTTGTGGGTTGACCCAGGCTATGACGAGGGTTGACTTTCTACCTTCTGGAAGATCAATAGCGATATTGTTCTAGACTCGCCATAGTTTTAATAAAAATGGATTTTTCAGAAAACAGTAGTGGGAGTATGGTAGAACTGGAAGTGATTCCAGAACCACAAATGATTACTGAAGATTTGATAGGAACCTAAAGATTCAATCTGGATTGACATTCCATTGGCCACTCCGCAGATAAGGTGGGTAACTTCAGGCACCCGAGAGGTACTCCGGTAGCCTCAAGGACGATGACAGGGAAGTTCTTGTTTACCCACACTTGCCATTGCTGTTGTTCCAGGTTGCGAGACCCGGCGGGAGGATGATTATAGCGTCGTTCTAAACTATTTTTAGAAGTGTACGTGTATATGACTCTGGCAGAGGGTTGTCGTAGTCAGTGGGAGTAGCGGAAGCATTGGTGGACAGTTGGCTTATGTCTATTTATAGACTAAAGCAGGTATAGCGGAGATAGATCATCAATTTCTGATGTGACAGTCATATGTTTGACTTCATCAGAATAGGGGATGGATCTGTTGAGAAGGTAGTAGGGTGTGATGTCATGGTATTTGGATGACATACACAGAATAGGAAAAGGAAACTCCTATACTACGATCGGTTATACTTTGGTCGTCACACAGTGGTTTCTCCACATGAGACTTGGACATTATATCAGACATACTGGTTACTAGATCTATGGTTTTAGATCTAGATTTGGGTGGTTTCCCAATCAGGGTACTTAGACAGCATTCTAAGAGTATTTAGAATGGACGACTCCTGGCACGGTAGTGTACCTGCAGGTAATGGAGTCACTCTCTCTAAAAGTGTCTTACAGACTAAAGGGGAGAGGGATGTGCATGATTGGCAGATCACTTGCTTAGGCAATTGAGTCAATCATGAGATGTCAAGTACCACACCAGGTGTTGTTATTGCACTAGATGCAATAAGTTGACATTGATCCAATCCTGGAGAAACAGTCGGAAGCAGTTTTAGAACATAAGTGAATGTTCTAGGGATATGATAACGACAGCCTCATTCGGGAGACAGTTATCATTCCAGGCTTCCAAGGTGACCTGGACGACAAGAAGGTTGTCAGAGGTATAGTTTTTCCTTCCGACGAGGGGCAGTATTTTGGACAGGTGATCCAAGGCAATACCGAGGGAGGCATGGCGCAGGATACTGATTAAGTTCAGTTGACGATACAGTCTAAGAAGTTTGGATTTGGAGTTCATTTATGAGCTAGGTCCCATCAGACATCCAGACACATTCTAAGACAGGTATTGCTCATTTCGGGAGATGGCTTTCTCCGCGAACTTGAGATATAGAGAGACATAGAAAGAAACATCAAAGCGGATCCACTCACTGAGGCTATTCCTCGAACGCAATAGTTTCGCAAACGAGTTTTGTGAGACTGACTAGTAGAGGAGTTAGGTGTTCGGTATCACACGGGCTGTGAGTACGCGACATCGCAAGAATTAGCCTTGAGTGCAAGTGGGAGATTGTTGGAGATAGTGCCCTCAGAGTCAATTATTGGATCACAGGCACGTGATTGCAATGATTGAGGGAGGACATGTCCCAGTAGGAAGGTATTTCTCGAGATGGTAATATGCTATCTGGTTTACCTTTATTATCGTGTACTGCTTTAGGTGACCTGACAGGTCACTATTGCACGTTGATAGAGCCCCTAGGATTCATGCTTGACTGCCAGCAGTATGAGGGCGATCATATACGTGGGAGCTGGTAGTCTATAAGCACATCCTTAAAAGGTCCCTAGTCGCAGGAGTTTCGAGACAGGGCATCGATACTCCAGAGTAGACTAGTGTATACAGTCGAGACCCCGACGAGGGGCGGTGGCCGGTCTCACAAGACAATGGTGTCAGTTGGTTCACCTAAGATGTATACAGGTGCTCATTGGGTTATGAGTACACCGGACAGGACTCGCCGGGAACATGCTAGTTGGACTTATACCTGACGTCAGATAGCAGTTCCCTGGTGACATGTGTACAGGTTAGTTCATCGACCTAGGGAACGTCATTTGTCTCGTGTGAGTTCCCACTGTACTTTGATTACTACCCTACCACGCTCAAAGGAGACGTGCAAACAGGTTTTAGTTGGGTACAGTCCCGAGCCACATGGAGGCAGTGAGCGGATCTTCAGGGGTTCGTCTCTCCCGGTATTGGGGGTGAGGTCGCGCTGTGTCTAGGAGAGCCATTATACGAAGCCCTCGGCCGAGGCAGGAGATGTAGGTATTCTAGTAGTATCTCAGGCTGTTCTGGGATACACTCCGACACGACTTGTACCGCTTTTGGGGGTCTGACTTTTACCAACCCCCTAGGCCCGCCATGCGATGCTCATAGACGAACGGACCGGACTGTACGGATATTGTCACTGACAGGCTCAGTAGGGTGTCAGGATGAGTTCGCTCATCGACGTCCCTTTTGGTCAATACCCGGTGGCCCATTACATATTGGCTTATACCTCTGACGTGCTAGTGGTTAAATCCACAACCAAGGTGTTGACGAGTCTTTAGAGTCCCCCACATTCAGTTACTCAGCTTTCGGGCGAAACGCTGTAGAGGTCGTATGGAGATATGGCAAGGTCCGATCAGATACGTGCGGTATTGCACGGATCAGGATCGGACAGTTTGTACTACAGGCCGTATGGATATATGGCAGGGTTCGATCAGATACGTGCGGTATTGTACGGATCAGGATCGAACAGATATTACTAGCCGGCTTTGGTTTAAGCCGGATCCTAGTATAGTACAGTGTAAATTTTGTCTCATTGCATTTGTATTTCGGTCGGAATACAGATGCGGGTGTGTATGCACAGTAGCGGGGTTTTCCTGTAATTTTTTACGGGACCAGTTTTCTGGAGTTGCCAGTTTGTTTTCCGTTTCGGCCATTTTCATTTGTATCTTTCAATGGCCGAAGATTGGTGGAGGAGGGCTTATTTGCATTTGTGCAAATAAGTATTTGTGGAGGGGGGGTCTTTGCATTTTATTGTATCATGATTATTCCTCCACCATTTGACTTATTCATTTCATCATGGCTTGACTTTGGAGCAATCATGGTCGTTGTTGATTAGTTGGTGGAGTGTGAATTTGTTAGTGATCATTGCTTGACTTTCTTTGTCATCATGCTTTTGATGATGGTTGAATATGATAACCATTTCTTTTCACTTGCTTATTCTTGTGGCTATCCTTTTTCACTCATTCCCTCACTCCATTCTCTCCACCACAAGATGCCATGGCCGGCCACTTTAGAGAGGGCTGTCCAAAAAAAAAAATTGGATGATGCATTTTTGGTCTCTTGATGCTTGCAAAATCCATTTAGCTCCTTCTCCAAAAGATATAGTTCATTCCTCCACCAATATGGCAATTCCTACAACCCCAAATGAGACTTGAGCACTACACATTCTACAGCAAACCTTGGGCACGTCGACTCGCCAGCTTCGTGCCCGAGTTGCCTCGGTATTGAGGTGGAAGCCCGTAAAAGATGCGGACGATGTGGTGCCCTTCCGGCAGAGAGGCGACGACCGGAGTTTCCACGGGAGATCGGGACGACGACGAGAAGACCGTAGGACACGGATCACTCGGTATATCTCTCTTCCCATCTTTTAGTTAGCTAGGACTAGTTAATGGTTCGATCCGGGTTCTAGTGCGCGGTGGTGCCGGTTCAAGAAAATTAAAGTTAGCCATCGCTTCCGCATTTGGCCTCGTGATGGAGGCCGGGGCGCCGCCGTGCACTTACAATCGTAGCCCTGCCGTAAAACCATACGGTCTCTACAGGTTTCGCTCAGTGCAGGGAAACTCTCTGTGTGGGACTCTAAAGACTCGACACTACACTGGCAGTGGGTTTAACCACAGACCGCAAGCGGCACTAGCTGTACGTAACGGTCCCCAGGTAGATGTCGATAAGATGGCCGATGAGGTAAACCCATCCGAACTCCTACTGAGCCTGTATGTGACAATCTCCGTACAGTCCGGTCTGTTCGTCTGATACATCGCATGGCGGGCCTAGGAGGGCGGTGAACGTCAGTCCCCTAATAGTGGTACAAGTCGTGTCGGAGTGTAGCCCAGAACACCCTGAGATAACACTGGAAACCTACCAGTATATCTCGCTTGCCCTGGCCAGGGACTACTTGTGTAATGGCTCTCCTAGACACACCGCGATGTCAACCCCCAATACCGGGAGAGACGAATCCTGTCTAACCGTCACTGCCTCCAAGTGCTTCGGGACTGCACCCAACTACTACCTGTTTGCATGACTCCTTTGACCCGTGGTAGGGTAGTAATCTAAGTACAGTGGGAACACACTCGTGGCGAAGTGATAGTGTCAAGTCGGCGGACTAAGCTGTACTCATGTCACCTGGGAACTGATAACTAACGATAGGTATAATACAAACCAACAGTTCCCGACGAGTCCTGTCCAGTGTACTTGTAACCTAACGAGCACCCGCATACTATGTCAAGTACGACGTACTGACGGCTGTGGGACAGGCCGTCTCCCCCGCTGGGATGAGAAGCGCATACGCTAGTCTACTCCGGAGTATCGATGCCCTGTCTCGATAGTCCAACGACTAGGGACCTGTATAAGGATGTGCTTATGGATTACCCAGCCCCCACGAGTGTGAGCGCCATCACAACACTGGTAATCAAGCAAAAATCCTAAGAGCTCTACTAATATGTATATAAGCGAAATGCTAAAAGAAACACATGCACATATTGAAGTAGAGACAAACCAAGTAGCATACTACCATTTTGAGCAAGATTGTCTATACAACTGTGAATATCCCAAGCTTCCATCAAGTAATATACAAGCTAGTATGATACAGTAATGGCCTCTAGGGCATATACACTAACAATCTCCCACTTGCACTAAGGCCATGTTCTGGCGTATCGAAGACCTATCATGTCGATCAGCCGCTCGAACTGAGTCTGGGGAAGGGCCTTCGTGAGTGGATCTGCAGTGTTGTTCTCCGTATTTACTCTCTTCAACTCGATCTCCCGGCGATCTACGATCTCCCTGATCAGGTGGTACCGCCTCAAAATTTGTCTGGACTTCTGATGGGACCTGGGTTCCTTCGCTAAAGCTATAGCGCCGTTGTTGTCGCAATACAGCAGTATTGGATCAACAATGGTAGGAACCACCTGAAGCTCCGTGAGAAACTTCTTCATCCAGACAGCTTCCTTTGCGGCATCGTAAGCAACTATGTACTCCGCTTCCATAGTTGAGTCTGCCACGGTCTCCTGCTTGGAACTCTTCCAGCAAACCGCCCCTCCATTAAGGGTAAAGACATAACCCGACATGGACTTGGAGTCATCCTTGTCACTCTGGAAGCTGGAGTCAGCAAAGGCCTCAAGCTGGAGGTCTTTTCCGCCATACACCAAGAACATCTCCTTAGTTCTTCTTAGGTACTTGAGAATGTTCTTTACCGCTATCCAGTGTTTCTCCCCTGGGTTCGACTGATACCGGCTTACAACGCTCAATGCGTATGCTACATCTGGTCTGGTACACAACATCGCATACATTATAGAGCCTACCGCAGAAGCGTAGGGTATAATAGACATGCGATCCCTTTCCAAATCAGTCTTGGGAGACATCTCTTTGGAGAGGGTGATCCCATGACAAGCCGGTAATTTACCGCACTTGGAATCTTCCATACTGAATCTTTTCAGTATGGTGTCGATGTACCTTGACTGTGAAAGTCCCAACATCCTCTTAGATCTATCACGATAGATCTGGATCCCCAGAATGTAGTTGGCATCGCCCAGGTCCTTCATGGAGAACCTTTGCGACAAGAATCCTTTGACTGACTGTAGCATAGGAATATCATTTCCTATTAGGAGAATGTCATCCACGTACAAGACGAGGAATACCACAGTTCTCCCTACAATCTTACTGTAAATGCATGGTTCATCTGGGTTTTTGATAAAGTCAAATTCTTTGACAGTATCATCAAAGTAGATGTTCCAACTCCGCGATGCCTGCTTAAGTCCATAAATGGACTTGAGCAACTTGCACACTCTACCGCTGCTCCCACTCTGAATGAATCCCTCCGGCTGATCCATATAGACGCACTCTTCCAAATTTCCATTTAGGAAAGCCGTCTTTACGTCCATCTGCCAGATTTCATAATCGTGGAAGGCAGCAATGGCAAGATGGATCCGAATGGATTTCAGCATAGCCACTGGAGAAAAGGTCTCGTCACGGTCCAAACCAGGTGTTTGACGAAAACCCTTTGCAACAAGTCTAGCTTTATAGGTCTCAACCTGCCCATCTACACCAATCTTCTTTCTGAAGATCCATTTGCAGCCTACGGGTTTTACCCCTTCTGGAGCAAAGTCCAAAGTCCAAACTTTGTTGATGTACATAGACTCCATCTCGGCCTGCATAGCATCCAGCCATTTTACCGAGTCACCGCTCTGAATGGCTTGCAGGAAGCTAGTAGGCTCACCATAATCCATAGTGCAATCCTCTCTATCTCCGTCAATGAGAAAACCGTAGTATCTCGCGGGCGGATGAGACTGCCTACTACTCCTGTGGAGTGGCGCTGGGATGTCCTGTTCTTTCGAACCCTCTGGTTCTACTAAGCTTTCAGTAATAGCTTGTGGTTCTGGAATTTCTTCCAGTTCTATTGCGCTCCCACTTATCTGGTTTTCCAAAAACTCAGTTTCCAAGAAGCGGGCATGACGAGAAACAAAAACCTTTTGTTCCTCTGCGCAATAGAAAAGATACCCCTTGGAGCTCTTTGGGTATCCCACAAACATACACTGTACTGAACGTATCTCGAGCTTGTCCGCATGCTGCTTTTTTACTAAAGCTGGACATCCCCATGTCTTAATGTGATTAAGATAGGGTTTCTTCCCACACCACATCTGATATGGTGTAGTAGGCACAGTTTTAGTTAGAACTCGGTTCAAAAGGTATGCAGCTGATTCTAGTGCATAACCCCAGAAGGATCGCGGCAACTCAGCCTTACTCATCATGGAACGGACCATATCCAATAGGGTTCGATTCCTCCTTTACGATACACCGTTGTGTTGTGGTGTGTATGGAGGAGTAAGCTGAGAGAGAATTCCATTCTCTTTTAAGAAGACCAGAAACTCGGCCCTCAAGTATTCACCACCTCGATCAGATCTCAGTGTCTTGATACTTTTGCCTGTTTGTTTTTCAACTTCATTCTTATATTCCGGAAATTTCTCAAAGGCCTCGGATTTGTGCTTCATCAAGAA
The DNA here is from genome assembly GCA_030015575.1 of Agapanthus africanus. Lineage (NCBI taxonomy): Eukaryota > Viridiplantae > Streptophyta > Magnoliopsida > Asparagales > Amaryllidaceae > Agapanthus > Agapanthus africanus. The sequence continues at coordinate 398,805,538 of JASDDO010000014.1, forward strand.
GACATATCCATACCTAGAGAAATCGTCTGTGAAAGTAATGAAGTATGAATAACCACTTCGCGCATGTGTAGACATTGGACCACCCACGTCACTGTGTATGAGTCTCAAGAGCTCGCTCGCTCTTTCTCCATGTCCAGTGAACGGAGTCTTTGTCATCTTTCCCATGAGACAAGATTCACAAGTGGCATAAGACTGGTACTCGAACGGATCCAAGTATCCTTCTTTATGTAACTTTGTCAACCGTGTCTCATTAATGTGACCCAGTCTTCAATGCCATAAGAAAGCCTAATTTAATTCCGGAGACTTTCTTTTAAGTGTGTTCTGGACACTGAAGACCTGAGCTTGATTCAAAACGTATATACCGTATTTCAATGTACCTGACCCAATCAGTACTTGATTTAGGTGGATGTTTACTACATCGCTTACAAAAGTAAAATCATATCCTTCCTTAGAAAGTAAGGATACAGATATGATGTTACAAGTCGCACCTGGTACATAAAAACAGTCACGCAGAATCAATATCTGCCCAGTTGTCAGTCCTAGATGATATTCCCCTACGGATTCAGCATACATGCTCATTCCCTTAGCAACCCTGAGAGTCATATCACCTTTCCTGATAACCCTACGGTTTCTCAGAGCCTGTAACGAATTACAGATATGAGATCCTGATCTGGTATCCAATACCCAGGAAGTAGGGTTAACTGACATACTGTTCTCTATTACAAACACACCCGAAGCCGAAGACACAACATGCTTCGAATTCTGGCTACTGGCTTTGCAAGCCATGCAATCCTTCTGCCCATGTTCATTCCCGTTACAATAGGAACATCCCTCTTTTACTACATCCAGTCCCGAAACTTCTGCCCTTCCCTTTCTTTCTACTTCCCTGGTTTCCTTCAGGGTAGTAGGTAGAGACTGTTGAACTAAGTCAGTATCTGACCCGTTCTTCAACGTGGTCTTCAGGTCCGAGAGCTCAAAAGAGCTAGTCTCTGTAAGGACGTTGCCCCCTACAGATGACCCGATAGCCAACCTCGCTGGAAGCAATTCGTTCGAGGTCTCATATCTTGCGATACGAGATTGCTCTCCATATAAAACTTTGTTATGGAGGATGATAGAAGCTGAGTCCATCTTCTCGTGCTGCCTCTGGTATATACCATCAACTGAGGCTAACACGAGGCACTTGGCTTTCGCACAGTCTTCTTCCGATGTCTCGCGGATATGAATATCCATGACAGGGGAAACTGGACCTGAGACGGCAGGGGTTGGATTAGTTTAGAGGTGTCCCAGCTTGTCCTGGGCAATGGACATCTAGACAGACCTTTGCCAGTCATAACAGTCAGATTCAGTCGTTTTATTATCTAGATGTAACCTAGGTGCGGTCACTGGGTCGCTGCAATTAAGAGAGAGAGAAGAAAACACTCAGCATGATGCTCTTGCAAGTTTAGATTGGTTTTTAATTTATCTAAATAGGATGGCTCCCACTGTCTCTCGAATCCCTCCTCAAACCATAAAAGAAGAATTAGTCGGGATCAATCTCACCGTACAATACTTGCTTAACCGTCCAGCCAGGCCAGTGTCGGCACTTCGAGGGAGGTTTTCCAACGCTTTCGCGAAGTTCCTTAATTAAGTAACCTCTTTTCCCTGTGGGCGTAGCCCCGCTAACTCCTTTCTAGACACCTACTTGGTTTATAGCATTGATCGTTAAGTGAGAGATTTCCTGAGGAGTAGCATATACTCACAGTAGGATCGGGATCCAAATATCATCGCGTGATAAAACCGAAGGAATCCTACCAGAATCATCACACTCTAAATGGTATGCAGCGCTAGCAAGTTTCAGTACTTATGAAACTCCCGATGTGGATTTTTGCCCCATGCTCTTATGACCTTGACTTTGGCCAACAAATCATAAGTCACATGTCAAGTTCTACCCATCATTATCCAGGTTAATTTGAACCCACCCGTACATACGCTTGACTTTGGCCAACAAGGCAGTACGACTGTCTCAAACCAACGCATCTATCTATGCTACATATGAATACACAATAGCTACCAAACACTGTGCCTTGACTGTGGCCAACAAACACAACTTGAATACTATTGACTATCCATACGAAACGACGGAGGGCTACGGATGGTTTTGGCGAAACTGTGAACGTAGTGAACTTGATATAATCGATGGAACGAGATAGCTTTTAAAAAAGGAGTGGTTCAAGCTCCGCGTTTAAAATGCTGGTTTTTTTTTTGAAAAGAACCGAGTGGTTTTCAAAGTGTTCCAACGACTTTTACTTGGTTTATTTTTCTTGCATTAGTTCTTTTAATGCGTCCCATCATTTAATCCTACCATTGCAGAAAACAACCAAAATATGGTGTACGCTTATGCCATCCGCATTCGCCACGGGGCCCCGTCATCACCCGTTAGGTTATTTAACTAACGACAGAGCGGGGGCTGGACTAGCGCGGATGCAAAACATAAGCAACACCTAAATAGTTATCATATATAAATATACAGCAATGATAGTCATTTCAGATCACAGATGAACACTTTGGATATACTAGGAATCCGCGATTCGTTCGAGCCTGCAACGAAAAACGGATTACACGGTCGCGATGAATAGCCAAACCCCACCCTAGACCCCTACGGGTGCGGCAAACTACCCGCCAAGTACCCGAGGCGAAGCAACCTCCCTCAACACCGTGAGTAGGCCACTCGGCACTTCGAGATACCCGGTAGTTTGTGCACCCCACCTTGGGTCTATCCTCGGAGCAAAAACAGTAAAAAGAAATTATACAATGACGGTTACAACCCCGACCCGGTTGTGCGGCCAAACAAATAATATTACATCAATTTACAAATTTTACAATGAATGAAAGAAAAAGAAACTCTCATCTCATACCCATTCCCGGCTATTCATCCGCGACAATCCACCGAGTTCATATACACAAACCAATAAGCATTACAGATCACAGATATGTATAACCCCCACTAATCGACGTATAGCGATTAGCGGACGTTTAATACATATATCACATCACAGATAATATTCATTAGCCAAAGAGTACGGAATATCGATCAAAATACGGATTTTTAACCACCCCAAAAGTCAATTTGCTCTCTAGAAAATCTGGGTGGAAAAAACGTGTACTAAAAATCACAAAACTCCCAAATAAAAACACTGCAAGAAACCCGGTCCACGACCGAGTCAAATCGGCCGCGGAACCGCGGCACGAAGCATGTTCCTGCAGCGGAACCGCGGCGGTTTGGTCGGTTCAGTGGACCGGTTTTCTTCTGTGGTTTTAAAAAACCTTGAGTCGAATTTTCATGTATGTTAAAAAAATTTTAGAGCAGTATAAAAATTCGACAGAAACTTGGTTTTTGTCGGATGTGTTTTGCGACTTTTTCCCGATCGATATTCTAAACACTTTGCTAACTTACTAGTTTATGTTTAGGTAGGCTCTGATACCACTGTAAGTCCACGTTGCTCACCCCAGTTCTTACGGGGAGGCGGAAACGGCGAAAAACAATAATTTTGGCTCAAGGCAACATGGACTCAAAAGCAAGGATCTTGGCTAAACCAGAAACTAATAAACTCCAAGAGGTTTTAACTACTATGCTTGTAGAAAGTATACCTCACGGAACCGGTCCTTCGGGTCTTCATTCCGCTGTCCCGCTCGTCCATCCAAGCTCCAAGCGTCGATCCGGACCTTAGGCACCTCCGCGGCCTTCTTGAGTCGAAGACGATCCACCCGAGAGATGTACACCGAGCTCCACCTCAAGCCGAGGCAACTAGGGCAAAGAGATTGCTAGTCAAGAAGCCCTAGGATGTGTAGAGGAGATGTATGGATGTATTTGTCTTTGTGGGATCTTTTTCTCTCAACACATGAGATCAAAAGATGAGATCAAGAGGAGGCAGAAGAAGGAGAAAGCTTAGCAACCATGGAGCTTTTCTTTTCTTCTCACTTCATGAGAGAGAATGAGAAGATAATAATGAAAAAAGATTAAGCCAAATGAAATGAACCATGGTTGCAATAATACACTAAAATCATCATTACTAATCCTATCATGATAGAGTTGATGGCACATTGAATTGACCATTATCATAACTCAAGAATTAAAAAGAAAATGAAAGAAGAGTGTGGATCTCACTTGAAGGTCAATGGTCAACACGGTCAACGGGTCAACAAAGTCAAGAGAGGTCTAAGTGGTCAAATGGTCAATGAAATTAGCCATCACAAATCTATCACTAAAAGGATTAGTAAACAATGTCTCCGGCTCATAACGGTTTTGACCAAACGAACTGTCAAAAACCTAATGAGTGTGCCACATTACGGTTTTGGCCGAACCAACTGCCAAAACCCTAATGGGGCACATCCTCCTTCATCTCTCCTCAAAACTGTGCATACACACCCGCATCCGCATTCCGTTGAATGCGAATGCACCGAAGACAAATTAAATCCATCTGTGCAATACTAGGATCTGGCTTAAACCAAAGCCCACTAGTATTGCCTGCCCGAACAGCATACGCACACAAGTGCACGTAAGTGATCGTAGCCCTGCCGTAAAACCATACGGCCTCTACACGTTTCGCTCAGTGCATGGAAACTCTCTGTGTGGGACTCTAAAGACTCGACACTATGCTGGCAGTGGGTTTAACCACAGACCGCAAGCGGCACTAGCTGTACGTAACGGTCCCCAGGTAGATGTCGATAAGAAGGCCGATGAGGTAAACCCATCCGAACTCCTACTGAGCCTGTATGTGACAATCTCCGTACAGTCCGGTCTGTTCGTCTGATACATCGCAAGGCGGGCCTAGGGAGGGCGGTGAACGTCAGTCCCCTAATAGCGGTACAAGTCGTGTCGGAGTGTAGCCTAGAACACCCTGAGATAACACTGGAAACCAACCAGTATATCTCGCTTGCCCTGGCCAGGGACTACTTATGTAATGGTTCTCCTAGACACAGCGCGATGTCAACCCCCAATACCGGGAGAGACGAATCCTGTCTAACCGTCACTGCCTCCAAGTGCTTCGTGACTGCACCCAACTACTACCTGTTTGCACGACTCCTTTGAGCCGTTGTAGGGTAGTAATCTAAGTACAGTGGGAACACACTCGAGGCGAAGTGACAGTGTCAAGTCGGCGGACTAAGCTGTACTCATGTCACCTAGGAACTGATAACTGACGATAGGTATAATACCAACCAACAGTTCCCGACGAGTCCTGTCCAGTGTACTCGTAACCTAACGAGCACCCGCATACCATCTCAAGTACGACGTACTGACGGCTGTGGGACAGACCGTCTCCCCCGTCGGGCTGAGAAGCGCATACGCTAGTCTACTCCGGAGTATCGATGCCCTGTCTCGATAGTCCAACGACTAGGGACCTGTATAAGGATGTGCTTATGGATTACCCAGCCCCCACGAGTGTGAGCGCCATACAACGCTGGTAATCAAGCAAAAATCCTAAGGGCTCTACTAATATGTATATAAGCGATATGCTAAAAGAAACACATGCACATATTGAAGTAGAGACAAACCAAGTAGCATACTACCATTTTGAGCAAGATTGTCTATACAACTGTGAATATCCCAAGCTTCCATCAAGTAATATACAAGCTAGTATGATACAGTAATGGCCTCTATGGCATATACACTAACATTCATAACATTTATTATTTTAATTATTTAAATTCCCAAAAATAATATTTTATTTTTATGAAATGTTACAGTCTTCCCCTCTTAAATAAATTCGGTCCCCGAATTTAAATTTAAACCCCTCAAATACTAAAACATTACAGTAAAATAATCAAGTCGTCGGGGCTCCGAAATCATACATACATAAAACATATCGTAGCGCAGTACATGCGCATGGAAAGCGAGTATATAACTCCAGTAAAATCAAAACTCCGTCAAGCATCCTGCAATCATCGGAGTTATGGTGAAGACACCAATGTCAAAGTCAAATACGAAAACCAACATGATACACATCAAAATTATAACATGTACATAGTACGCATCTTGGTAACTCGTCGAAACATCTGAAAGAAATGCATGCCAAACTCTTTTTCAAATCACTGTGCGATGCGCGTATCACGGCACATGTAGCGGACGTTTGTTGTAAGAAAAATAACTATATATGTTTATATCTATATTTTTTGTTTACCATACACGTCCCGTCGTTTTGAAAATAATTTAGAAGGGTTTCCTTTGTAAAATTTTCCGTGTCATCTCGGACATGTAGGTAAATACCGAGACTATATCTCCTTTTTGGAAATTCCTTCGATAACTATCAATACATGCAAAAACATATTCAGGTACTGTCCTCTGACTAGTCCTATTCGGTTACTATATCAAAATAGTAAATATCATACAAACGTAATGCTCTAAGAAATCACACTCAATAGCATATGTAAATAATGCAACGTGCGTCTGGTGCGCATAGAAATCGAAATCCATGAATATGCCATAAATGTGCACAGAAACAAAATCTAAGTGCAACGGGTGTGCACGAAAAATACCTGTCAAGGGTAACGAGTGTGCCTGACAGCAATATCAGGTGCATCTGACATGTATGAAGAATCCCGATTTAGCGCATCAGGTGTGCGCCAAAATTGCATCAAACGCGCCAAGTATGCGCAAAAATCTGACTCAAGTGCACAAGGTGCACGGAAACAAATATCGAATATCACAATTGAAATCGACGGTATACAACAAATCTCAATCAAAATCAGGTATACCGTGGTATATCATTTCATAACTACGTGCATCGGCGTGCACAAAATCGAATCCAACTGAAAGTGCATGAAAACTATACCGAAGACACAATTCAAATCATATACATACTATGGGAATGAAATCAAAATCAACATCTCGAATGATATCAAATCAAAACCGAGTGCAACTGTGGTGAACGAAAACTCAATCATGCAAACAAATCGCCCAAATTACCGAAATCCAAAATGACGGGAACAGTCCCGCTCTGGCACATCCTCTAAAGATCTCTGGCCAACTATCATGGTCACTCATAACATGTCTCGTCGACGATGCCGAACTCTTGCCTACTGGGTGCGCACAATACAACCGATCCTGGGTCCAAATCTTCTCGTGTAGTATTCCAGAAAGATTCTGTCGGGGTCACTCCCAAATCTCGGTTCTGCTGAACTGCCCGTAAGTTATCACCTTTACTAAATCTTTTTTTTTTCCGGAACGGCTGCATACTCATCACGACTCCTTCTGGAAGATATATCCATATTCAACGCTTCTACATGCGTATCACATCTCTGATGTCAGCGGAGTGGAACACCATCTTATCAAAATCTCGTACGGACCTCTTAGTCTACTTTTTTCTAATGTCGACTGATTCAGACTCGTCTCTTCGTAGCTGTATGGACTGCGCTACAACGGCTATACTCATACCTAGAGTCTCCCAAGTAATGTATCCCATCACATGATATCCGGACGACGTCTAACTTTTCGATCGATTCGTCAAAGTCCCATAATTCCCTGAGAGTACAGTTTAATAATATCCAGTACATGCCACAATACCTATGGACCAGCCGTAGAAGGGAAAACCCAAGCCTTATTAATAGCACCGTGGAAATGCTGCAAACCCTAAGGTTCAAAAGCGTTCCCATGGTCATTATGTCGAGTTAGGGTTTCATTCTTCTAGAGGGTCCACAGAATTACTTGCATGTCTTTCCGAATACCTTAAACTTGGAAAAATGGGTTTCTGACATTCGATCGTTTTCTATCGACTCTCAACGTACCTGCGTGAAGTCTTCTCAAGCTGGAATCAATCAATCTGATGACCTCGCATCGGGGTATGCAAACAAACTACATGTCTTAGTCGTTCATCCTTGGGCGACTAGCGATCTTCTATCCTATCTTTAAGTATAAACTCGTGCTGCAATAGTTTCAAACATCTGGGGCGGTATCTTGTCAGTCGCAGCAACATTTGGCTCATTCGTCCGCACGCTAAACAATACCTCAATCATCAAGAATAAATGGTGCATCAACGATCATCACATTCTAGCCGGCCTCTATCAGTGGCCCAATCCTCTGGTGCTGATCTGCACGTTCGAGAAATTTTTGTAAAAGCAATCCATCAAACGCTCATGGCGCGAAAACACAATAAAACGACACATCTATGCAATCGTGTGTCACCGGAATTACGCCCTGGTCAGTCCTCGTCCAAGACGAGCTCATGCTGACCACAACTCTAGCCGCAGCTCTCTTTCTGCCCATGCAACCGAGGTAACAAAAACCACAAACCAATATCGATGAGGATAGATCATATGAATGAATATAATACTTTGCAAAGAAATGTACATCCTAAGGCTTCTTAAGCGGAGTAGCGTATCGTAAGTATGCCGTGGAACATACACACGGTACGTCACTCTACTTAAGTCACATACTCCATCAACCAAGGTCAACCTATGTGAGAAAAGTTCGGGTCTAATACCCCCTCGACCAAGTCTAAGTTCCGTAAGGTCAAGTCTAGGTTCCGAATATATATATACGCCCTAGACTCCGGATAGTCAAACCTAGACTCGAACCTAGGTTAAACCCAGCACTCTGATACCAACTTTGTCACGACCCAAAATAGCACATGACTGTCACTTGAATCATGTGAGTCTATAGGACCCCACCTAATTCAAGTAAGCCAAGAGCCCAAAAATATAAACCATTTTAAAGAATAAGTGACGGAAAATTTTCTTTAAAGCAAGTGGTTTTAAAAAAATAAGTGGCATTAAACCTTTAAAAGTAACATCATATTTTCCCGAAAATTTCGACAGAGTCTCCTTTGTAAATACTGGCTCCAAACGGGTACAAACATGCATAATATAAAGGCATCCCCAAGCGAGAGCTAGCTCTTCGCCAAATGCCAGACACAACCACGCAATGCAATATAATATACAACGCCGAAAGGAGAGGATCAAAACTCATCAAGAAAAGCAATATCCTCAAGAAAACCAGAGAAAAAAAACCCCATAATAATACAGCACGCGACTCTAAGGTCGAAAGAATTTACATACCGGTCTTATAAGTCTATCAAATAATACAAGTATGGTTGATGGAGTTTGCTAGATACAACTGAATATAAATAAATACAATGATGGTCACGATGCAAGTGAACCCACCAACCAAGGCAATCACCCGGAAAGAAGCAGTGTGCCAGCAAAGCCGCCAAGAAAACCTGTACGGCAAAACCTGCAAGAAACTGTGGCATAACGGGGATGCGTTGCCAACTCGTGAGTAGAAAACATCACAGAGCAGAAATCACATATATGACTCAATCCTAGGTCATACGATAATAATATCCTCAATAATATAACCCTGAAACCATCTACACATAAGTGTAATATCAAGTGCTCCTGTCAGTGCTTCAGGTAACAACATAATACATATATAATGTATGAATGCATTAAAATGAAAACAGAATACAAGATGAATAAGAAAACTGTTTTCTTTATTTAGTGAGATTTCTGTATATAAAAATCGAGGTATCATCAATGAAATCATCATAGAATCCGTGTCAAGCATCGACACAAAACATAAATCCCAGTATCCAATATCTCGGGCACCGGCAATCCCGACTGGCCCATATCATATAATCTCAATACCTCAAAGTCTCAATATCTCGGGCTCCGGCAATCCGGACTGGTCTCTGGGCTCCGGCAATCCGGACTGGCCTCTGGGCTCCGGCAATCTGGACTGGCCCAAAATCAATCTCACGACTACGTCGGTATCCTCCGGATATCCGCCGTGTCATAAATAACCGGTTGGTAGTGCTCCCCTGCCAGGCTCAACGCCATCATCTGCGACCATCTTGCCCCAGGGTACCGCACCGGGTCCACCATGCACCCGTAGACGGTTCCTCCTCCTCCTCGAATCGGGTGTATGATACCGCTCAAGAGCCGAGAAAACTCATGGTGGACATATCTCATATCATATCACGAGAAAACCGCAATTTCTATTTGTAGAAATGATAATCAGTTTATAAAATCCTTGCGGTTTCTCCAAATCCAGAAATCTCATGGAATCCGAAATCTCGAAATCATGATGTCAATAAACAGTGAATACTGGAATAAAGCTCCATAATATTGCATGGCAAGGAATATATATATACATGGGTATCTAAATACAGAATACAATATCTAAACCAGCACAGTAATAATATATTAGAACTATCAGCTAGCAATTTGTGTCAATGATATAATATTCTCTAATTTGTACGTGACATGGCAATTACCAGTGATAATGTGTGTGAGCCGACAAACAAGTGTTCGTAGTCATACGCATCATTGGTAATGGTGTTGGTGTCCTGACAACATGGGTTTATAATACTAAAGAAAACACATGTATAAGCATGCAATGCGATATGAATAACATGAATAAACAGAGAATGAATAGTAATCACAATAATGAAGAATATACATGTGTATATACGAGTCATACAGTTTGGCATTAGAAATAGCACGAATCGTGGTTTTTAGGAAATAAGGGTTACGGTGTTTTTAAGAAAAGGTACGTCCTTTGAAAATCCATAACGTCCCCCAGCTTGCCTTTTGATAATAATCACGATTCGTTAGTTTCTAAAAATAGGTATGACTCGAGCAAAGACTAACATCTACCAAGTAACTACAGGACTAAACTAAAAGACTATACGAAAAGATAAGGAAATCCACCTAAGTCCGAGTCGATATATCTAGTAGTGGGCGACCCCGCCTCAATAGCGTCACGTACAATAAAATGTATATATAATGCGACATCCTCGAGTCAAGAGTGCGGATCAATCATCATAATTATACATCGTACGGTAAAATCCATCATACGGTATCCCAAAATCGGGGTACGGGTCAATATCACATATACCTAATAATCTAACTGGTATGATTATCATCATATCATGAATTAGTGGTACTGATCTAACGACTAGTACATTCCGATACCATCAACATATATCGCGTGTGTATGAAAACACATCGCTCAACGATCTGCTATAAAATCATGTCATGTCTCATAGTACGACCTAAATCACGTCACCGATCTCACGGCATCATGCCCAATCATATCGACTCATCTCCAAGTATCATATACTATCCTCATCACTCGAGTATATGTATACACACACACACATGCATATATATATATATATACACACACATACTCACATACGTATATGTATATATATTTATATATCCCCATATACGCGCAAGAAATCAAATTTATGCGTGTGTGTGTGTGTGCGTGTGTGCCAAACTTTACTCTAGGGTTTCGTAAATAAGAATTTAACTAAAACACTAACTTCTAATATTCTAACACTATCCCATGATCTCCTAAGGCCCCTATTACTATATATCCATGTTTCACAAAAACACATATAATATATAACATAACGCATTCGCGCGCTACACTACGAAACCGCGGGGGTGTTATACGCCATCCACCCGACTTCCCCCGTAGATATATATCTACTCACCTCGATCCATGCTTGCCGAAGTCGATGTCTCCATTCTCCTCCTGTCATCCATAGTCCATGTGAGGGTGCCTACACATATAACACATAGTATCGTAAACCGAAATCGCGCACAAAAACCAAAACGGCATACGTATCACACATAGGTTAGAACCTATGGTCTACGCATGCAAAAGAACTAAATAACCCTCGACATCGGCGTACAAACGCCAATCAATCGAGACAAAACACATTATCCAAGGTTCAAGTCATTTAAAAGACGCAAAAAAAACAGCAACTCAAGAAAATGTTTCCAGATTTTTTTTCAGGTGAAATTAGTCAATTCTGCATATGGGGTAGGTCTAATTTGCCTAAAATAGAGCCATAGACCAAGCACGAGGTGATTCCCTCGCACCAAGGCTGCAATTTGCGGCCAAAACTTGATTATTTGCGGCCACAGTAAGAAGATATGGTCTCGGGTCTTGGGAACAGCTTCTAGGTTTCCTGCATGACTCTCTATAATCGCTAAATAATTTTTAAGGTCCCCGGGTTATAGCAGATCTCCAAAACACATCACCAAAGTCAACAAAATCCGATATCGTGGTTTCTAAGTTCAAGTCTTAGGTTTAAATCTTTTGTTTTAGTCCAATATACTACCACTACAGGGGTTGTAGCCATGATTAACCCTCAATTACACCTTCACAAACCAATTCATGCCCTAAACCTCATCTTGGAAATTTCCAAGATCACTAATCCATAATTAACCAACTCTAAACTAACATAGGAACTAAATAAACTCAATTAATAAACTAATGGTGTAGATATTACCTCATTTGGCAACTCAAGAATTTTCTTGAGTTGTCCCAAGTGCTCAAAATCCTAGCTTTCTTGGTTTCCCATGCTTGTAGTGAGCTTGTGCACATTTTTTTATGAAGAGGGTGCATGGTTTTGATGTATATTTGGGGGTGAAGTGAGGTGTGTAAGTGGTTGAGGAGGTGAGGGCATCCATGTGGAGAAGTGAAGAGAAAATGGGGAAGATGATGAAGTGAAACACAATGAGCCTTGGTCAATGAGACCCCTTACCTCTCTCTCTCTTCTCTCTCTTGCCCATACTTCATATTTTAATCCTTTTTCCTTTCCTTTTCTCTTTAACTCCAACAAAACAAATAAAGAACCAAGTAACAAAGAAATGATGCATGGTTTTAAATTAGCAAAAGAAATGTAACAAGTATATAACATGACATGGTGCATGTCACATGCAAAAATCAAGCTTAATGCAAGATTAGTAAAAATTATTCAAGTTTAGAGATAAACTTGTAAATAATTAATTAAAAAAATTTATAATTTACCTAAATCACATGAATCCCTCCAAAAATCACCATTCAATATAATTTTCCAATGTTTTCCAAACTATCGGTATATAATTATCCCACAACATTAAAACTAATCTCCATTCATTAAAATATTCATTGTAAGTCCACGTTGCTCACCCCGGTTCTTACGGGGAGGCAGAAACGGCGAAAAACAATAATTTTGGCTCAAGCCAACATGGACTCAAAAGCAAGGATCTTGGCTAAACCAGAAACTAGTAAACTCCTAGAGGTTTTAACTACTATGCTTGTAGAAAGTATACCTCACGGAACCGGTCCTTCGGGTCTTCATTCCGCTGTCCCGCTCGTCCATCCAAGCTCCAAGCGTCGATCCGGACCTTGGGCACCTCCGCGGCCTTCTTGAGTCGAAGACGATCCACCCGAGAGATGTACACCGAGCTCCACCTCGAGCCGAGGCAACTAGGGCAAAGAGATTGCTAGTCAAGAAGCCCTAGGATGTGTAGAGGAGATGTATGGATGTATTTGTCTTTGTGGGATCTTTTTCTCTCAACACATGAGATCAAAAGATGAGATCAAGAGGAGGAAGAAGAAGGAGAAAGCTTAGCAACCATGGAGCTTTTCTTTTCTTCTCACTTCATGAGAGAGAATGAGAAGATAATAATGAAAAAAGATTAAGCCAAATGAAATGAACCATGGTTGCAATAATACACTAAAATCATCATTACTAATCCTATCATTATAGAGTTGTTGGCACATTGAATTGACCATTATCATAACTCAAGAATTAAAAAGAAAATGAAAGAAGAGTGTGGATATCTCTTGAAGGTCAATGGTCAACACGGTCAACGGGTCAACAAAGTTAAGAGAGGTCTAAGTGGTCAAATGGTCAATGAAATTAGCCATCACAAATCTATCACTAAAAGGATTAATAAACAATGTCTCCGGCTCATAACGGTTTTGACCAAACGAACTGTCAAAACCCTAATGAGTTTGCCACATTACGGTTTTGGCCGAACCAACTGCCAAAACCCTAATGGGGCACCTCCTCCTTCATCGCTCTTCAAAACTGTGCATACACCCCCGCATCCGCATTCCGTAGAATGCGCAAGCACATAAGACAAATCAAATCCATCTGTGCAATACTAGGATCTGGCTTAAACCAAAGCCCACTAGTATTGCCTGCCCGAACAGCATACGCACACAAGTGCACGTAAGTGATCGTTGTTGGAGATAATGCCCTCAGAGTCAATTATTGGATCACAGGCACGTGATTGCAATGATTGAGGGAGGACCTGTCCCAGCAGGACAGTCTTTCTCGAGATGGTAGTATGCTATCTGGTTTACTTTTATCATCGTGTACTGCTTTAGGTGACCTGACAGGTCACTATTGCACGTTGATAGATCCCCTAGGATTCATGCTTGACTGCCAGTAATATGAGGGCGATCATATACGTGGGAGCTGGTAGTCTATAAGCACATCCTTAAAAGGTCCCTAGTCGTAGGAGTTTTGAGACAGGGCATCGATACTCCAGAGTAGACTAGTGTATACAGTCGAGACCCCGACGAGGGGCGGTGGCCAGTCTCACAAGCCACTGGTGTCAGTTGGTTCACCTAAGATGTATACAGGTGCTCATTGAGTTATGAGTACACCGGACAGGACTCGCCGAGAACATGCTAGTTGGTCTTATACCTGACGTTAGATAGCAGTTCCCTGCTGACATGTGTACAGGTTAGTTCATCGACCTGGGGATCGTCATTTGTCTCGTGTGAGTTCCCACTGTACTTTGATTACTACCCTACCACGCTCAAAGGAGACGTGCAAACAGGTTTTAGTTGGGTACAGTCCCGAGCCACATGGAGGCAGTGAGCGGATCTTCAGGGGTTCGTCTCTCCCGGTATTGGGTGTGAGGTCGCGCTGTGTCTAGGAGAGCCATTACACGAAGCCCTCGGCCGAGGCAGGAGATTTACTGGTAGGTATTCCAGTAGTATCTCAGGGTGTTCTGGGCTACACTCCGACACGACTTGTACCGCTTTTGGGGGTCTGACTTTTACCAAACCCCTAGGCCCGCCATGCGATGCTCATAGACGAACGGACCGGACAGTACGGATATTGTCACTGACAGGCTCAGTAGGGTGTCAGGATGAGTTTGCTCATCGACGTCCCTTTTGGTCAATACCCGGTGGCCCGTTACGTATTGGCTTATACCTCTGACGTGCTAGTGGTTAAATCCACAACCAAGGTGTTGACAAGTCTTTAGAGTCCCCCACATTCAGTTACTCAGCTTTCGGGCGAAACGCTGTAGAGGCCGTATGGAGATATGGCAAGGTCCGATTAGATACGTGCGGTATTGCACGGATCAGGATCGGACAGTTTGTACTACAGGCCGTATGGATGTATGGCAGGGTTCGATCAGATACGTGCAGTATTGCACGGATCAGGATCGAACGGATATTACTAGCCGGCTTTGGTTTAAGCCGGATCCTAGTATAGTACAGTGTAAATTTTGTCTTATTGCATTTGTATTTCGGTCGGAATACAGATGCGGGTGTGTATGCACAGTAGCGGGGTTTTCCTGTAATTTATTACTGGACCAGTTTTCTGGAGTTGCCAGTTTGTTTTCCGTTTCGGCCATTTTCATTTGTATCTTTCAATGGCCGAAGATTGGTGGAGGAGGGCTTATTTGCATTTGTGCAAATAAGCATTTGTGGAGGGGGGTCTTTGCATTTTATTGTATCATGATTATTCCTCCACCATTTGACTTATTCATTTCATCATGGCTTGACTTTGGAGCAATCATGGTTGTTGTTGATTAGTTGGTGGAGTGTGGATTTGTTAGTGATCATTGCTTGACTTTCTTTGTCATCATGCTTTTGATGATGGTTGAATATGATAACCATTTCTTTTCACTTGCTTATTCTTGTGGCTATCCTTTTTCACTCATTCCCTCACTCCATTCTCTCCACCACAAGATGCCATGGCCGGCCACTTTAGAGGGGGCTGTCCAAAAAAAAAATTGGATGATGCATTTTTGGTCTCTTGATGCTTGCAAAATCCATTTAGCTCCTTCTCCAAAAGATATAGTTCATTCCTCTACCAATATGGCAATTCCTACAACCCCAAATGAGACTTGAGCACTACACATTCTACAGCAAACCTTGGGCACGTCGACTCACCAGCATCGTGCCTGAGTTGCCTCGGTATTGAGGTGGGAGCCCGTAAAAGATGCGGACGATGTGGTGCCCTTCCGGCAAGGAGGCGACGACCGGAGTTTCCGCGGGAGATCGGGACGACGACGAGAAGACCGGAGGACACGGATCACTCGGTATATCTCTCTTCCCATCTTTTAGTTAGCTAGGACTAGTTAATGGTTCGATCCGGGTTCTAGTGCGCGGTGGTGCCGGTTCAAGAAAATTAAAGTTAGCCATCGCTTCCGCATTTGGCCTCGTGATGGAGGCCGGGGCGCCGCCGTGCACTTACAATGGTATCAGAGCCTCGCCATTAATATAGTCTAGCTTTGTTTAATGTGTTTACTTTTCCGATCGACCAAAATTCCAAAAACCCGCGTTTTCACATACATCAGTTTTCTGTTGAATTTTTTCTTGCTCGAAAATTTTTTCAGGTTGTAGAAAAGTGATGTACTGGAAATTCTAAGAATACTGTAGAAATTCGATACAGTGACTCCACAGTGGGAGCGCGGAACCGCGGCCAAACACCCCTTTGGGCCGCGGTTCCGCCGCACTATGTTGAGATCACTGCATCAAATTTCTGCAGTTGCTCTCTGGGTTGTTTTTAGGGTATTTGGAATATTATATTTGAACCCAGAATTTCTTGATGTGCTACAGTAGTACTTGGGGGCCCACTTGATAAAATTTAATCGATCGGATATTTTAAACACATTATTTCACAGTATTTACATTATATCTGCGACCGCGAATGTCACTTGATCGGTAAATCCTGTCTGACTGCTATAGCCTGGTTAGACGGATTTGCGAACGTGACTTTCACGTTGATGTTTTGTGTTATGCTGTGATGTTGCGGATCGGTCGTGGGGGATAGCCTGGATGCAATGCTAGTACAGTTTTTGTTGTATTATGTACATTTGATATTGCGGGGCGAGCGTCCGACATGTGGACTGTCGTCACTGCCTGATTGTATTATTATTTTGGGGCACGACCAGGTTGCGGTCGATGTACCCGTTGTATGTATATTTTACTTTCTGTACTAGGATTACCCCAAGGTGGGGTGCACGGATAGCCGGGTTCTAGAGGGCAACGGGCCCGCATCTCAAGGCATTGAGACGGAGGGGGCTTCACTCTAGGATTGGCGGGCTATTCGCCGCACTCGTAGGGGGTATAGGTTGACCCAAGAGGGGTGCCCAAGTTACCGGATTCCGTGAAGTGCTGGGTGGTCGATTCACGGTGCTGAAGGGGCTGCCTCGCTTCAGGTTTTGGCGGGTAACTTGCCGCGCCCGTAGGGGTCTAGGATTTCATTGCACAGGCTGTCCACACGACCAGGGGAACGTCGGGTTTCAGTAGCGGCTCTATGAAACCCGGGGATCCCAGATATCTGTATTGTTCTGTGATGCTGTACATTTCTGTGATGTTGCATTTTATCACGCCTTGAGCGAATATAATATATTGGTATATATATTAGTAGATGTTGTATATGTTTTACATCCGCGCTAGTCCAGTCCCCGCTCTATCGTTAGTTAGCTAACCTAACGGGTAATGACGGGACCCAGTGGCGAATGCGGATGGCATATACGTACATCAGTATATTTTCATTCTTTGTGGTGTGATCAATTGATAGGACTGCGTTGATTCGGATCAATGCAAGTTAAAAACAAACCTAACCGGATGTTGTTGGAAAACTTTTCAAAAAGTTGTTATTGCAAGGACGTTCTCTTTTGTTTTGCATCATGGTATTCAGTTGGAATATCCTGCTCCTCAGTCGACGAGGCAAGGGCCGAGATCCCTTCACTGGGAGTGACCCCTTGGACAAAAGTTTGCGTCAGGGCAATAACTTCACTATAGCCGATTACTTTTGCTTTGCACCGTGGTATTCAGTTGGAATATCCTGCACCTCATTCCACGGGGAAAGAGCCGAGATCCCTTCGCCGGGAGTGACCTCTTTAGCAAAGGTTTTCGTCACTATATTTTTAAAAGCTAACCGTTCCTTCAACGATATCAAGTTCATTACGTTAAAGGTTTTCGCCAGAAACCATTCGTAGCCCTGCATCATTTCGGTTAAATATTCGGTAGTATTCAAGCTATGTATTTTGACCTCACGCCAAGGCATAGTGATTGGTAGCTGCCGGGTATTTATCTGTTGCATAGATAGATGCGTTGGTTTGGGACAGTCGTACTAATATTTTGGCCTACGTCAAGGGTATGTACGGGTGGGTTCAAATCAACCTGGACAATGATGGGCAGAACTTGACATGTGACTTATGATATTTTGACCTCACGCCAAGGTCATAAGAGCATGGGGCAGAAATCACATCGGGAGTTTCAAAAGAACTGAAACTTGCCAGATATGCGCATACCTTCTGGAGTGTGACACCGTGAGCGGATTCCGTCACGTTATCATGCGATGATAGTTGGATCCCGATTCCCACTGATGAGTTACTTTACTCCTCGGGTGACCCCGACTATTTCTTCTTTCAGGTTTGGAGGAGAATTTGAGGTGACAGTGGGAGGTTTCCAGATTAGGTAAATTGGTAACCATTCTGATCTAGGTTAGAGTGCACGCTGAGTGTTTCTTTTCTCTCTCTCTTTGGCAGCGACCATTGACCCGACCCTAAGACTATGACTCAGTTACCAAGTTGACCGAACCTTCTTAACACTGGCTTTTGGATTGTCAGTGTTGCAAACCTCATTGCCACTCCTACTTTTACCCTTTCTCCAGGACACCCCGTATTACTACGAACGTCCACTTCCATTGGACAAAACCATCGTATGGTTAGATACGAACTCGAAGGAATTTATTCGAGGATGGTTTCCGGTTCTGGAGAAAACGGATAGGACTATTCAGTTGTCTTTTCCTTTTACCTTCTCTCAGGTTGAGAGTACTCCTTGGTTTAGTAGTAGTACACCTATTACGCAAATTGGATAGTCTTCTTCCAAACCTTAGGCTGGTGCCGAACGGTGGGGAATGAAGAAAACCAATTAGCATAACAATGGTGTGCAGAAGGTATTAAGTAAAGACATAACAAGGGATTAGTAAGAGGGCAAAGTAAATTGCGACTGCTATTCACGACCAAACCAAGTATTTCTTCGCCAATCCTAAATCACCTTTGTATTTTCTCCAGGACACTCCGTATCAGTACGAAGATCCACAGTTTATTGGATACTCCATCGTATGGTTATATACGAACTCGAAAGGAACTTGTTCCAGTTCGGGGTTGGATTCTGGTCCAGGAGAAATAGGAATAAGGTTTATTCGGTTGTCTTTTATCTTCACCTTCTCTCGCATTGCGAGTGCTCCTAGGATTAGGACAGTACACCCATTATGCTTATTGGATAGTCTTCTTCCAAACCATAGGCTGGTGCCGAACGGTAGGGAAGGAAGAAAACCATTTGGCCTAAAGGGGTGTGCAGAAGGTAAAGACTAAAGACATATGAAGGGATTTGGAGAGGTGGCAAAGAATTATACGGTTACAGTCATGAATCTGGAAGAGGCATTACTAGGAATACCGGGATACCCCATCGAAACATTTCAATGTTTCAGTTTCACTGTGTACTGTTAAAGGAAAACTGATTTCCCAGTTTGACACTTGCTCCAGGGTATGTATTTACCAGGTATGATTCTCATATCTGTATGGTTTTAGAGATGATGAGTGGGAGTAAGTTATTGGGAATTGGGTGATCATCCTCATTATATCGGGATTCGTTGTAATCGGTGATATTTGAGGAAGTCACCTGGGCTGCTTGCCGGTCGGCAAATATTTGGTTTTGAATATCCGCTGTTATGCACCAATTTCAAATTGATATATCTGTACGTCTATTTTCATAGAGTGAGATATACCTTTTTGAAATTATGTCCATGACATTTACCTATATCAGTGGATGGTTAGGTAAGGAGCATTAAACAGCGGTGTAATTCTTCAAAACCAAAGGTACAGTTTTCAACCTACGACACACAGTGAATGAGTTATCAGACTCAAGGGACTTATACAGAGTATTGTATGTTGTCCAGGGTCCATCAGGACAGAGGAGTTGGTCCTCGTACTATATTCGGTTTACTTATGACTTCTCTAGTTTTTAGACAGGTGTTTCGTAGAAACACAGGGTCCGAATTTTGAGAAGTTATAGGTATTTGAATAAAATAGAGAACCAGGTATCGCAAGTATCGGGATTCTTCAAAGTGATCGAAGATGTAGATACTTGTGTATGGTATTCAGTTGATAGTAATGACTAAGAGAACTTGCTTCTCTTTCAGGTTACTCATAATTGGAAGCATTCCTAAGTTGAGTAACGCTGATCGGCCTCCTTCCATTTAGTTGACATGCACTAGAGACAGCTGCATGATTTGAATCTGGTTCAATTAAATCAGTGTCTCTGGTTCTATATTGGATATAGAACAGTTCATATCTTAACGTTGTTAAGGTACGGGGAGTTGTCTGGCTTATGATTAAAACCAGACTTTGGATAACTCAAGGCACGTTTCTGTAATGGCTGTTTGTGGGTTGACCCATGCTATGACGAGGGTTGACTTTCTACCTTCTGGATGATCAATAGCGATATTGTTCTAGACTCGCCACAGTTTTAATAAAAATGGATTTTTCAGAAAACAGTAGTGGGAGTATGGTAGAACTGGAAGTGACTCCAGAACCACAAACGATTACTGAAGATTTTATAGGAACCTAAAGATTCAATCTGGATTGACATTCCATTGGCCACTCCGCAGATAAGGTGGGTAACTTCAGGCACCCGAGAGGTACTCCGGTAGCCTCAAGGACGGTGACAGGGAAGTTCTTGTTTACCCACACTTGCCATTGCTATTGTTCAAGGTTGCGAGACCCGGCGGGAGGATGATTATAGCGTTGTTCTAAACTAGTTTTAGAAGTGTACGTGTATATGACTCTGGCAGAGGGTTGTCGTAGTCAGTGGGAGCAGCGGAAGCATTGGTGGACAGTTGGCTTATGTCTATTTATAGACTAAAGCAGGTATAGCGGAGATAGATCATCAATTTCTGATGTGACAGTCATATGTTTGACTTCATCAGAATAGGGGATGGATCTGTTGAGAAGGTAGTAGGGTGTGATGTCATGGTATTTGGATGACATACACAGAATAGGAAAAGGAAACTCCTATACTACGATCGGTTATACTTTGGTCGTCACACAGTGGTTTCTCCACATGAGACTTGGACATTATATCATACATACTGGTTACTAGATCTATGGTTTTAGATCTAGATTTGGGTGGTTTCCCAATAAGGGTACTTAGACAGCATTCTAAGAGTATTTAGAATGGACGACTCCTGGCACGGTAGTGTACCTGCAGGTAATGGAGTCACCCTCTCTAAAGGTGTCTTACAGACTAAAGGGGAGAGGGATGTGCATGATTGGCAGATCACTTGCTTAGGCAATTTAGTCAATCATGAGATGTCAAGTACCACACCAGGTGTTGTTCTTGCACTAGATGCAATAAGTTGACATTGATCCAATCCTGGAGAAACAGTCGGAAGCAGTTTTAGAACATAAGTGAATGTTCTAGGGATATGATAACGACAGCCTCATTCGGGAGACAGTTATCATTCCAGGCTTCCAAGGTGACCTGGACGACAAGGAGGTTGTCAGAGGTATAGTTTTTCCTTCCGACGAGGGGCAGTATTTTGGACAGGTGATCGAAGGCAATACTGAGGGAGGCATGGCGCAGGATACTGATTAAGTTCAGTTGACGATACAGTCTAAGAAGTTTTGATTTGGAGTTCATTTATGAGCTAGGTCCCATCAGACATCCAGACACATTCTAAGACAGGTATTGCTCATTTCGGGATATGGCTTTCTCCGCGAACTTGAGATATAGAGAGACATAGAAAGAAACATAAAAGCGGATCCACTCACTGAGCCTATTCCTCGAACGCAATAGTTTCGCAAACGAGTTTTGTGAGGCTGACTAGTAGAGCAGTTAGGTGTTCGGAATCACAAGGGCTGTGAGTACGCGACATCGCAATAATTAGCCTTGAGTGCAAGTGGGAGATTGTTGGAGATAGTGCCCTCGGAGTCAATTATTGGATCACAGGCACGTGATTGCAATGATTGAGGAAGGACCTGTCCCAGTAGGACAGTCTTTCTCGAGATGGTAGTATGCTATCTGGTTTACATTTATCATCGTGTACTGCTTTAGGTGACCTGACAGGTCACTATTGCACGTTGATAGAGCCTCTAGGATTCATGCTTGACTGCCAGCAGTATGAGGCCGATCATATACGTGGGAGCTGGTAGTCTATAAGCACATCCTTAAAAGGTCCCTAGTCGTAGGAGTTTCGAGACAGGACATCGATACTCCAGAGTAGACTAGTGTATACAGTCGAGACCCCGACGAGGGGCGGTGGCCGGTCTCACAAGCCACTGGTGTCAGTTGGTTCACCTAAGATGTATACAGGTGCTCATTGGGTTATGAGTACACCGGACAGGACCCGCCGGGAACATGCTAGTTGGTCTTATACCTGACGTCAGATAGCAGTTCCCTGGTGACATGTGTACAGGTTAGTTCATCGACCTGGGGATCGTCATTTGTCTCGTGTGAGTTCCCACTATACTTTGATTACTACCCTACCACGCTCAAAGGAGACGTGCAAACAGGTTTTAGTTGGGTACAGTCCCGAGCCACATGGAGGCAGTGAGCGGATCTTCAGGGGTTCGTCTCTCCCGGTATTGGGGGTGAGGTCGCGCTGTGTCTAGGAGAGCCATTACACGAAGCCCTCGGCCGAGGCAGGAGATTTACTGGTAGGTATTCCGGTAGTATCTCAGGCTGTTCTGGGATACACTCCGACACGACTTGTACCGCTTTTGGGGGTCTGACTTTTACCAACCCCCTAGGCCCGCCATGCGATGCTCATAGACGAACGGACCGGACTGTACGGATATTGTCACTGACAGGCTCAGTAGGGTGTCAGGATGAGTTCGCTCATCGACGTCCCTTTTGGTCAATACCCGGTGGCCCATTACATATTGGCTTATACCTATGACGTGCTAGTGGTTAAATCCACAACCAAGGTGTTGACGAGTCTTTAGAGTCCACCACATTCAGTTACTCAGCTTTCGGGCGAAACGCTGTAGAGGCCGTATGGAGATATGGCAAGGTCCGATCAGATACGCGCGGTATTGCACGGATCAGGATCGGACAGTTTGTACTACAGGCCGTATGCATATATGGCAGGGTTCGATCAGATACGTGCGGTATTGCACGGATCAGGATCGAACGGATATTACTAGCCGGCTTTGGTTTAAGCCGGATCCTAGTATAGTACAGTGTAAATTTTGTCTCATTGCATTTGTATTTCGGTCGGAATACAGATGCGGGTGTGTATGCACAGTAGCGGGGTTTTCCTGTATTTTTTTACGGGACCAGTTTTCTGGAGTTGCCAGTTTGTTTTCCGTTTCGGCCATTTTCATTTGTATCTTTCAATGGCCGAAGATTGGTGGAGGAGGGCTTATTTGCATTTGTGCAAATAAGTATTTGTGGAGGGGGGTCTTTGCATTTTATTGTATCATGATTATTCCTCCACCATTTGACTTATTCATTTCATCATGGCTTGACTTTGGAGCAATCATGGTTGTTGTTGATTAGTTGGTGGAGTGTGAATTTGTTAGTGATCATTGCTTGACTTTCTTTGTCATCATGCTTTTGATGATGGTTGAATATGATAACCATTTCTTTTCACTTGCTTATTCTTGTGGCTATCCTTTTTCACTCATTCCCTCACTCCATTCTCTCCACCACAAGATGCCATGGCCGGCCACTTTAGAGGGGTCTGTCCAAAAAAAAAATTGGATGATGCATTTTTGGTCTCTTGATGCTTGCAAAATCCATTTATCTCCTTCTCCAAAAGATATAGTTCATTCCTCCACCAATATGGCAATTCCTACAACCCCAAATGAGACTTGAGCACTACACATTCTACAGCAAACCTTGGGCACGTCGACTCGCCAGCTTCATGCCCGAGTTGCCTCGGTATTGAGTTGGGAGCCCGTAAAAGATGCGGACGATGTGGTGCCCTTCCGGCAAGGAAGCGACGACCGGAGTTTCCGCTGGAGATCGGGACGACGACGAGAAGACCGGAGGACACGGATCACTCGGTATATCTCTCTTCCTATCTTTTAGTTAGCTAGGACTAGTTAATGGTTCGATCCGGGTTCTAGTGCGCGGTGGTGCCGGTTCAAGAAAATTAAAGTTAGCCATCGCTTCCGCATTTGGCCTCGTGATGGAGGCCGGGGCGCCGCCGTGCACTTACAATCGTAGCCGTGCCGTAAAACCATACGGTCTCTACACGTTTCGCTCAGTGCAGGGAAACTCTCTGTGTGGGACTCTAAAGACTCGACACTACGCTGGCAGTGGGTTTAACCACAGACTGCAAGCGGCACTAGCTGTACGTAACGGTCCACAGGTAGATGTCGATAAGTAGGCCGATGAGGTAAACCCATCCGAACTCCTACTGAGCCTGTATGTGACAATCTCCGTACAGTCCGGTCTGTTCGTCTGATACATCGCATGGCGGGCCTAGGAGGGCGGTGAACGTCAGTCCCCTAATAGCGGTACAAGTCGTGTCGGAGTGTAGCCCAGAACACCCTGAGATAACACTGGGAATCTACCAGTATATCTCGCTTTCCCTGGCCAGGGACTACTTGTGTAATGGCTCTCCTAGACACAGCGCGATGTCAACCCCCAATACCGGGAGAGTCGAATCCTGTCTAACCGTCACTGCCTCCAAGTGCTTCTGGACTGCACCCAACTACTACCTGTTTGCATGACTCCTTTGAGCCGTGGTAGGGTAGTAATCTAAGTACAGTGGGAACACACTCGAGGCGAAGTGACAGTGTCAAGTCGGCGGACTAAGCTGTACTCATGTCACCTGGGAACTGATAACTAACGATAGGTATAATACAAACCAACAGTTCCCGACGAGTCCTGTCCAGTGTACTCGTAACCTAACGAGCACCCACATACTATCTCAAGTACGACGTACTGACGGCTGTAGGACAGACCGTCTCCCCCGCTGGGATGAGAAGCGCATACGCTAGTCTACTCCGGAGTATCGATGCCCTGTCTCGATAGCCCAACGACTAGGGACCTGTATAAGGATATGCTTATGGATTACCCAGCCCCCACGAGTGTGAGCGCCATCACAACGCTGGTAATCAAGCAAAAATCCTAAGAGCTCTACTAATATGTATATAAGCGAAATGCTAAAAGAAACACATGCACATATTGAAGTAGAGCCAAACCAAGTAGCATACTACCATTTTGAGCAAGATTGTCTATACAACTGTGAATATCCCAAGCTTCCATCAAGTAATATACAAGCTAGTATGATACAGTAATGGCCTCTAGGGAATATACACTAACAATCTCCCACTTGCACTAAGGCCATGTACTGGCGTATCGAAGACCTATCATCTCGATCAGCCGCTCGAACTGAGTCTGGGGTAGGGCCTTCGTGAGTGGATCTGCAGTGTTGTTCTCCGTATTTACTCTCTTCAACTCGATCTCCCGGCGATCTACGATCTCCCTGATCAGGTGGTACCGTCTCAAAATGTGTCTGGACTTCTGATGGGACCTGGGTTCCTTCGCTAAAGCTATAGCGCCGTTGTTGTCGCAATACAGCAGTATTGGATCAACAATGGTAGGAACCACCTGAAGCTCCGTGAGAAACTTCTTCATCCAGACAGCTTCCTTTGCGGTATCGCAGGAAGCTATGTACTCCGCTTCCATAGTTGAGTTTGCAACGGTCTCCTGCTTGGAACTCTTCCAGCAAACCGCCCCTCCATTGAGGGTAAAGACATAACCCGACATGGACTTGGAGTCATCCTTGTCACTCTGGAAGCTGGAGTCAGCAAAGGCCTCAAGCTGGAGGTCTTTTCCACCATACACCAAGAACATCTCCTTAGTCCTTCTCAGGTACTTGAGAATGTTCTTTACCGCTATCCAGTGTTTCTCCCCTGGGTTCGACTGATACCGGCTTACAACGCTCAATGCGTATGCTACATCTGGTCTGGTACACAACATCGCATACATTATAGAGCCTACCGCAGAAGCGTAGGGTATAATAGACATGCGATCCCTTTCCAAATCAGTCTTGGGAGACATCTCTTTGGAGAGGGTGATCCCGTGACAAGCCGGTAATTTACAGCACTTGGAATCTTCCATACTGAATCTTTTCAGTATGGTGTCGATGTACCTTAACTGTGAAAGTCCCAACATCCTCTTAGATCTATCACGATAGATCTGGATCCCCAGAATGTAGTTGGCATCGCCCAGGTCCTTCATGGAGAACCTTTGCGACAAGAATCCTTTGACTAACTGTAGCATAGGAATATCATTTCCTATTAGGAGAATGTCATCCACGTACAAGACGAGGAATACCACAGTTCTCCCTACAATCTTACTGTAAATGCATGGTTCATCTGGGTTTTTGATAAAGTCAAATTCTTTGACAGTATCATCAAAGTAGATGTTCCAACTCCGCGATGCCTGCTTAAGTCCATAAATGGACTTGAGCAACTTGCACACTCTACCGCTGCTCCCACTCTGAATGAATCCCTCCGGCTGATCCATATAGACGCACTCTTCCAAATTTCCATTTAGGAAAGCCGTCTTTACGTCCATCTGCCAGATTTCATAATCGTGGAAGGCAGCAATTGCAAGAAGGATCCGAATGGATTTCAGCATAGCCACTGGAGAAAAGGTCTCGTCACGGTCCAAACCAGGTGTTTGACGAAAACCCTTTGCAACAAGTCTAGCTTTATAGGTCTCAACCTGCCCATCTACACCAATCTTCTTTCTGAAGATCCATTTGCAGCCTACGGGTTTTACCCCTTCTGGAGCAAAGTCCAAAGTCCAAACTTTGTTGGTGTACATAGACTCCATCTCGGCCCGCATAGCATCCAGCCATTTTACCGAGTCACCGCTCTGAATGGCTTGCTGGAAGATAGTAGGCTCACCATAATCCATAGTGCAATCCTCTCTATCCCCGTCAATGAGAAAACCGTAGTATCTTTCGGGCGGATGAGACTGCCTTCTACTCCTGTGGAGTGGCGCTGGGATGTCCTGTTCTTTCGAACCCTCTGGTTCTACTAAGCTTTCAGTAATAGCTTGTGGTTCTGGAATTTCTTCCAGTTCTATTGCGCTCCCACTTATCTGGTTTTCCAAAAACTCAGTTTCCAAGAAGCGGGCATGACGAGAAACAAAAACCTTTTGTTCCTCTGCGCAATAGAAAAGATACCCCTTGGAGCTCTTTGGGTATCCCACAAACTTACACTGTACTGAACGTATCTCGAGCATGTCCGCATGCTGCTTTTTTACAAAAGCTGGACATCCCCATGTCTTAATGTGATTAATATAGGGTTTCTTCCCACACCACATCTGATATGGTGTAGTAGGCACAGTCTTAGTTGGAACTCGGTTCAAAAGGTATGCAGCTGATTCTAGTGCATAACCCCAGAAGGATCGCGGCAACTCAGCCTTACTCATCATGGAACGAACCATATCCAATAGGGTTCGATTCCTCCTTTACGATACACCGTTGTGTTGTGGTGTGTATGGAGGAGTAAGCTGAGAGAGAATTCCATTCTCTTTTAAGAAGCCCAGAAACTCGGCACTCAAGTATTCACCACCTCGATCAGATCTCAGTGTCTTGATACTTTTTCCTGTTTGGTTTTCAACTTCATTCTTATATTCCTGAAATTTCTCAAAGGCCTCGAATTTGTGCTTCATCAAGAAGACATATCCATACCTAGAGAAATCGTCTGTGAAAGTAATGAAGTATGAATAACCATTTCGCGCATGTGTAGACATTGGACCATACACGTCACTGTGTATGAGTCTCAAGAGCTCGCTCGCTCTTTCTCCATGTCCAGTGAACGGAGTCTTTGTCATCTTTCCCATGAGACAAGATTCACAAGTGGTATAAGACTGGTACTCGAACGGATCCAAGTATCCTTCTTTATGTAACTTTGTCAACCGTGTTTCATTAATGTGACCCAGTCTTCAATGCCATAAGAAAGCCTGATTTAATTCCGGAGACTTTCTTTTAAGTGTGTTCTGGACACTGAAGACCTGAGCTTGATTCAAAACGTATATACCGTATTTCAATGTACCTGACCCAATCAGTACTTGATTTAGGTGGATGTTTACTACATCGCTTACAAAAGTAAAATCATATCCTTCCTTAGAAAGTAAGGATACAGATATGATGTTACAAGTCGCACCTGGTACATAAAAACAGTCACGCAGAATCAATATCTGCCCAGTTGTTAGTCCTAGATGATATTCCCCTGCGGATTCAGCATACATGCTCATTCCGTTAGCAACCCTGAGAGCCATATCACCTTTCCTGATAACCCTACGGTTTCTCAGAGCCTGTAGAGAATTACAGATATGAGATTCTGATCCGGTATCCAATACCCAGGAAGTAGGGTTAACTGACATACAGTTCTCTATTACAAACACACCCGAAGCCGAAGACACAACATGCGTCGAATTCTGGCTACTGGCTTTGCAAGCCATGCAATCCTTCTACCCATGTTCATTCCCGTTACAATAGGAACATCCCTCTTTTACTACATCCAGTCCCGAAACTTCTGCCCTTCCCTTTCTTTCTACTTCCCTGGTTTCCTTCAGGGTAGTAGGTAGAGACTGTTGAACTAAGTCAGTATCTGACCCGTTCTTCAACGTGTTCTTCAGGTCCGAGAGCTCAAAAGATCTAGTCTCTGTAAGGACGTTGCCCCCTACAGATGACCCGATAGCCAACCTCGCTGGAAGCAATTCGTTCGAGGTCTCATATCTTGCGATACGAGATTGCTCTCCATATAAAACTTTGTTATGGAGGATGATAGAAGCTGAGTCCATCTTCTCGTGCTGCCTCTGGTATATACCATCAACTGAGGCTAACACGAGGCACTTGGCTTTCGCACAGTCTTCTTCCGATGTCTCGCGGATATGAATATCCATGACAGGGGAAACTGAACCTGAGACGGCAGGGGTTGGATTAGTTAAGAGGTGTCCCAGCTTGTCCTGGGCAATGGACATCTGGACAGACCTTTGCCAGTCATAACAGTCAGATTCAGTCGTTTTATTATCTAGATGTAACCTAGGTGCGGTCACTGGGTCGCTGCAATTAAGAGAGAGAGAAGAAAACACTCAGCATGATGCTCTTGTAAGTTTAGATTGGTTTTTAATTTATCTAAATAGGATGGCTCCCACTGTCTCTCGAATCCCTCCTCAAACCATAAAAGAAGAATTAGTCGGGATCAATCTCACCGTACAATACTTGCTTAACCGTTCAGCCAGGCCAGTGTCGGTACTTCGAGGGAGGTTTTCCAACGCTTTCGTGAAGTTCCTTAATTAAGTAACCTCTTTTCCCTGTGGGCGTAGCCCCGCTAACACCTTTCTAGACACCTACTTGGTTTATAGCATTGATCGTTACGTGAGAATTTCCTGAGGAGTAGCATATACTCACAGTAGGATCGGGATCCAAATATCATCGCGTGATAAAACCGAAGGAATCCTACGAGAATCATCACACTCCAAATGGTATGCAGCGCTAGCAAGTTTCAGTACTTATGAAACTCCCGATGTGGATTTTTGCCCCATGCTCTTATGACCTTGACTTTGGCCAACAAATCATAAGTCACATGTCAAGTTCTACCAGTCATTATCCAGGTTAATTTGAACCCACCCGTACATACGCTTGACTTTGGCCAACAAGGCAGTACGACTGTCTCAAACCAACGCATCTATCTATGCTACATATGAATACCCAATAGCTACCAAACACTGTGCCTTGACTGTGGCCAACAAACACAACTTGAATACTATTGACTATCCATACGAAACGACGGAGGGCTACGGATGGTTTTGGCGAAACCGTGAACGTAGTGAACTTGATATAATCGATGGAACGAGATAGCTTTTAAAAAAGGAGTGGTTCAAGCTCCGCGTTTAAAATGCTGGTTTTTTTTTTGAAAAGAACCGAGTGGTTTTCAAAGTGTTCCAACGACTTTTACTTGGTTTATTTTTCTTGTATTAGTTCTTTTAAAGTGTCCCATCATTTAATCCTACCATTGCAGAAAACAACCAAAATATGGTGTACGCTTATGCCATCCGCATTCGCCACGGGGCCCCGTCATCACCCGTTAGGTTACTTAACTAACGACAGAGCGGGGGCTGGACTAGCGCGGATGCAAAACATAAGCAACACCTAAATAGTTATCATATATAAATATATAGCAATGAGAGTCATTTCAGATCACAGATGAACACTTTGGATATACTAGGAATCCGCGATTCGTTCGAGCCTGCAACGAAAAACGGATTACACGGTCGCGATGAATAGCCAAACCCCACCCTAGACCCCTACGGGTGCGGCAAACTACCCGCCAAGTACCCGAGGCGAAGCAACCTCCCTCAACACCGTGAGTAGGCCACTCGGCACTTCGAGATACCCGGTAGTTTGTGCACCCCACCTTGGGTCTATCCTAGGAGCAAAAACAGTAAAAAGAAATTATACAATGACGGCTACAACCCCGACCCGGTTGTGCGGCCAAACAAATAATATTACATCAATTTACAAATTTTACAATGAATGAAAGAAAAAGAAACTCTCATCTCACACCCATTCCCGGCTATTCATCCGCGACAATCCACCGAGTTCATATACACAAACCAATAAGCATTACAGATCACAGATATGTATAACCCCCACTAATCGACGTATAGCGATTAGCGGACGTTCAATACATATATCACATCACAGATAATATTCATTAGCCAAAGAGTACGGAATATCGATCAAAATACGGATTTTTAACCACCCCAAAAGTCAATTTGCTCTCTAGAAAATCTGGGTGGAAAAAAGATGTACTAAAAATCACAAAACTCCCAAATAAAAACACTGCAAGAAACCCGGTCCACGACCGAGTCAAATCGGTCGCGGAACCGCGGCACGATGCATGTTCCTGCCGCGGAACCGCGGCGGTTTGGTTGGTTCAGTGGACCGGTTTACTTCTGTGGTTTTAAAAAACCCTGAGTCGAATTTTCATGTATGTTAAAAAATTTTTAGAGCAGTATAAAAATTCGACAGAAACTTGGTTTTTGTCGGATGTGTTTTGCGACTTTTTCCCGATCGATATTCTAAACACTTTGCTAACTTACTAGTTTATGTTTAGCTAGGCTCTGATACCACTGTAAGTCCACGTTGCTCACCCCAGTTCTTACGGGGAGGCGGAAACGGCGAAAAACAATAATTTTGGCTCAAGGCAACATGGACTCAAAAGCAAGGATCTTGGCTAAACCAGAAACTAATAAACTCCTAGAGGTTTTAACTACTATGCTTGTAGAAAGTATACCTCACGGAACCGGTCCTTCGGGTCTTCATTCCGCTGTCCCGCTCGTCCATCCAAGCTCCAAGCGTCGATCCGGACCTTAGGCACCTCCGCGGCCTTCTTGAGTCGAAGACGATCCACCCGAGAGATGTACACCGAGCTCCACCTCAAGCCGAGGCAACTAGGGCAAAGAGATTGCTAGTCAAGAAGCCCTAGGATGTGTAGAGGAGATGTATGGATGTATTTGTCTTTGTGGGATCTTTTTCTCTCAACACATGAGATCAAAAGATAAGATCAAGAGGAGGAAGAAGAAGGAGAAAGCTTAGCAACCATGGAGCTTTTCTTTTCTTCTCACTTCATGAGAGAGAATGAGAAGATAATAATGAAAAAAGATTAAGCCAAATGAAATGAACCATGGTTGCAATAATACACTAAAATCATCATTACTAATCCTATCATGATAGAGTTGATGGCACATTGAATTGACCATTATCATAACTCAAGAATTAAAAAGAAAATGAAAGAAGAGTGTGGATCTCTCTTGAAGGTCAATGGTCAACACGGTCAACGGGTCAACAAAGTCAAGAGAGGTCTAAGTGGTCAAATGGTCAATGCAATTAGCCATCACAAATCAATCACTAAAAGGATTAGTAAACAATGTCTCCGGCTCATAACGGTTTTGACCAAACGAACTGTCAAAAACCTAATGAGTGTGCCACATTACGGTTTTGGCCGAACCAACTGCCAAAACCCTAACGGGGCACCTCCTCCTTCATCTTTCCTCAAAACTGTGCATACACACCCGCATCCGCATTCCGTAGAATGTGAATGCACAGAAGACAAATCAAATTCATCTGTACAATACTAGGATCTGGCTTAAACCAAAGCCCACTAGTATTGCCTGCCCGAACAGCATACGCACACAAGTGCACGTAAGTGATCGTAGCCCTGCCGTAAAACCATATGGCCTCTACACGTTTCGCTCAGTGCATGGAAACTCTCTGTGTGGGACTCTAAAGACTCGACACTACGCTGGCAGTGGGTTTAACCACAGACCGCAAGCGGCACTAGCTGTACGTAACGGTCCCCAGGTAGATGTCGATAAGAAGGACGATGAGGTAAACCCATCCGAACTCCTACTGAGCCTGTATGTGACAATCTCCGTACAGTCCGGTCTGTTCGTCTAATACATCGCATGGCGGGCCTAGGGAGGGCGGTGAATGTCAGTCCCCTAATAGCGGTACAAGTCGTGTCGGAGTGTAGCCCAGAACACCCTGAGATAACACTGGAAACCTACCAGTATATCTCGCTTGCCCTGGCCAGGGACTACTTGTGTAATGGCTCTCCTAGACACAGCGCGATGTCAACCCCCAATACCCGGAGAGACGAATCCTGTCTAACCGTCACTGCCTCCAAGTGCTTCGGGATTGCACCCAACTACTACCTGTTTGCACGACTCCTTTGAGCCGTGGTAGGGTAGTAATCTAAGTACAGTGGGAACACACTCGAGGCGAAGTGACAGTGTCAAGTCGGCGGACTAAGCTGTACTCATGTCACCTGGGAACTGATAACTGACGATAGGTATAATACCAACCAACAGTTCCCGACGAGTCCTGTCCAGTGTACTCGTAACCTAACGAGCACCCGCATACCATCTCAAGTACGACGTACTGACGGCTGTGGGATGGACCGTCTCCCCCGCCGGGCTGAGAAGCGCATACGCTAGTCTACTCCGGAGTATCGATGCCCTGTCTCGATAGTCCAACGACTAGGGACCTGTATAAGGATGTGCTTATGGATTACCCAGCCCCCAAGAGTGTGAGCGCCATCACAACGCTGGTAATCAAGCAAAAATCCTAAGGGCTCTACTAATATGTATATAAGCGATATGCTAAAAGAAACACATGCACATATTGAAGTAGAGACAAACCAAGTAGCATACTACCATTTTGAGCAATATTGTCTATACAACTGTGAATATCCCAAGCTTCCATCAAGTAATATACAAGCTAGTATGATACAGTAATGGCCTCTATGCCATATACACTAACATTCATAACATTTATTATTTTAATTATTTAAATTCCCAAAAATAATATTTTATTTCTATGAAATGTTACAGTCATCCCCTCTTAAATAAATTCGGTCCCCGAATTTAAATTTAAACCCCTCAAATACTAAAACATTACAGTAAAATAATCAAGTCGTCGGGGCTCCGAAATCATACATACATAAAACATATCGTAGCGCAGTACATGCGCATGGAAAGCGAGTATATAACTCCAGTAAAATCAAAACTCCGTCAAGCATCCTGCAATCATCGGAGTTATGGTGAAGACACCAATGTCAAAGTCAAATACGAAAACCAACATGATACACATCAAAATTATAACATGTACATAGTACGCATCTTGGTAACTCGTCGAAACATCTGAAAGAAATGCATGCCAAACTCTTTTTCAAATCACTGTGCGATGCGCGTATCACGGCACATGTAGCGGACGTTTGTTGTAAGAAAAATAACTATATATGTTTATATCTATATTTTTTGTTTACCATACACGTCCCGTCGTTTTGAAAATAATTTAGAAGGGTTTCCTTTGTAAAATTTTCCGTGTCATCTCGGACATGTAGGTAAATACCGAGACTATATCTCCTTTTTGGAAATTCCTTCGATAACTATCAATGCATGCAAAAACATATTCAGGTACTGTCCTCTGACTAGTCCTATTCGGTTACTATATCAAAATAGTAAATATCATACAAACGTAATGCTCCAAGAAATCACACTCAATAGCATATGTAAATAATGCAACGTGCGTCTGGTGCGCACAGAAATCGAAATCCATGAATATGCCATACATGTGCACAAAAACAAAATCTAAGTGCAACGGGTGTGCACGAAAAATACCTGTCAAGGGTAACGAGTGTGCCTGACAGCAATATCAGGTGCATCTGACATGTATGAAGAATCCCGATTTAGCACATCAGGTGTGCGCCAAAATTGCATCAAACGCGCCAAGTATGCGCAAAAATCTGACTCAAGTGCACAAGGTGCACGGAAACAAATATCGAATATCACAATTGAAATCGACGGTATACAACAAATCTCAATCAAAATCAGGTATACCGTGGTATATCATCTCACAACTACGTGCATCGGCGTGCACAAAATCGAATCCAACTGAAAGTGCATGAAAACTATACCGAAGACACAATTCAAATCATATACATACTATGGGAATGAAATCAAAATCAATATCTCGAATGATATCAAATCAAAACCGAGTGCAACTGTGGTGAACGAAAACTCAATAATGCAAATAAATCGCCCAAATTACCGAAATCCAAAATGACGGGAACAGTCCCGCTCTGGCACATCCTCTAAAGATCTCTGGCCAACTATCACGGTCACTCATAACATGTCTCGTCGACGATGCCGAACTCTTGCCTACTGGGTGCGCACAATACGACCGATCCTGGGTCCAAATCTTCTCGTGTAGTATTCCAGAAAGATTCTGTCGGGGTCACTCCCAAATCTCGGTTCTGCTGAACTGCCCGTAAGTTATCACCTTTACTAAATCTTTTTTTTTCCGGAACGGCTGCATACTCATCACGACTCCTTCTGGAAGATATATCCATATTCAACGCTTCTGCATGTGTATCACATCTCTGATGTCAGCGGAGTGGAACACCATCTTATCAAAATCTCGTACGGACCTCTTAGTCCACTTTTTTCTAATGTCGACTGATTCAGACTCGTCTCTTCGTAGCTGTATGGACTATGCTACAACGGCTATACTCATACCTAGAGTCTCCCAAGTAATGTATCCCATCACATGATATCCGGACGACGTCTAACTTTTCGATCGATTCGTCAAAGTCCCATAATTCCCTGAGAGTACAGTTTAATAATATCCAGTACATGCCACAATACCTATGGACCAGCCGTAGAAGGGAAAACCCAAGCCTTATTAATAGCACCGCGGAACTGCTGCAAACCCTAAGGTTCAAAAGCGTTCCCATGGTCATTATGTCGAGTTAGGGTTTCATTCATCTAGAGGGTCCACAGAATTACTTGCATGTCTTTCCGAATACCTTAAACTTGGAAAAATGGGTTTCTGACATTCGATCGTTTTCTATCGACTCTCAACGTACCTGCGTGAAGTCTTCTCAAGCTGGAATCAATCAATCTGATGACCTCGCATCGGGGTATGCAAACAAACTACATGTCTTAGTCGTTCATCCTTGGGCGACTAGCGATCTTCTATCCTATCTTTAAGTATAAACTCGTGCTGCAATAGTTTCAAACATCTGGGGCGGTATCTTGTCAGTCGCAGCAACATTTGGCTCATTCGTCCGCACGCTAAACAATACCTCAATCATCAAGAATAAATGGTGCATCAACGATCATCACATTCTAGCCGGCCTCTATCAGTGGCCCAATCCTCTGGTGCTGATCTGCACGTTCGAGAAATTTTTGTAAAAGCAATCCATCAAACGCTCATGGCGCGAAAACACAATAAAACGACACATCTATGCAATCGTGTGTCACCGGAATTACGCCCTGGTCAGTCCTCGTCCAAGACGAGCTCATGCTGACCGCAACTCTAGCCGCAGCTCTCTTTCTGCCCGTGCAACCGAGGTAACAAAAACCACAAACCAATATCGATGAGGATAGATCATATGAATGAATATAATACTTTGCAAAGAAATGTACATCCTAAGGCTTCTTAAGCGGAGTAGCGTATCGTAAGTATGCCGTGGAACATACACACGGTACGTCACTCTACTTAAGTCACATACTCCATCAACCAAGGTCAACCTATGTGAGAAAAGTTCGGGTCTAATACCCCCTCGACCAAGTCTAAGTTCCGTAAGGTCAAGTCTAGGTTCCGAATATATATATACGCCCTAGACTCCGGATAGTCAAACCTAGACTCGAACCTAGGTTAAACCCAGCGCTCTGATACCAACTTTGTCACGACCCAAAATAGCACATGACTGTCACTTGAATCATGTGAAGTCTATAGGACCCCACCTAATTCAAGTAAGCCAAGAGCCCAAAAATCTAAACCATTTTAAAGAATAAGTGACGGAAAATTTTCTTTAAAGCAAGTGGTTTTAAAAAAATAAGTGGCATTAAACCTTTAAAAGTAACATCATATTTTCCCGAAAATTTCGGCAGAGTCTCCTTTGTAAATACTGGCTCCAAACGGGTACAAACATGCATAATATAAAGGCATCCCCAAGCGAGAGCTAGCTCTTCGCCAAATGCCAGACACAACCACGCAATGCAATATAATATACAACGCCGAAAGGAGAGGATCAAAACTCATCAAGAAAAGCAATATCCTCAAGAAAACCAGAGAAAAAAAACCCCATAATAATACAGCACGCGACTCTAAGGTCGAAAGAATTTACATACTGGTCTTATAAGTCTATCAAATAATACAAGTATGGTTGATGGAGTTTGCTAGATACAACTGAATATAAATAAATACAATGGTGGTCACGATACAAGTGAACCCACCAACCAAGGCAATCACCCGGAAAGAAGCAGTGTGCCAGCAAAGCCGCCAAGAAAACCTGTACGGCAAAACCTGCAAGAAACTGTGGCATAAAGGGGATGAGTTTCCAACTCATGAGTAGAAAACATCACAGAGCAGAAATCACATATATGACTCAATCCTAGGTCATACGATAATAATATCCTCAATAATATAACCCTGAAACCATCTACACATAAGTGTAATATCAAGTGCTCCTGTCAGTGCTTCAGGTAACAACATAATACATATATGATGTATGAATGCATTAAAATGAAAACAGAATACAAGATGAATGAGAAAACTGTTTTCTTTATTTAGTGAGATTTATGTATATAAAAATCGAGGTATCATCAATGAAATCATCATAGAATCCGTGTCAAGCATCGACACAAAACATAAATCCCAGTATCCAATATCTCGGGCTCCGGCAATCCCGACTGGACCATATCATATAATCTCAATACCTCAAAGTCTCAATATCTCGGGCTCCGGCAATCCGGACTGGCCTCTGGGCTCCGAAAATCCGGACTGGCCCAAAATCAATCTCACGACTACGTCGGTATCCTCCGGATATCCGCCGTGTCACAAATAACCGGTTGGTAGTGCTCCCCTGCCAGGCTCAACGCCATCATCTGCGACCATCTTGCCCCAGGGTACCGCACCGTGTCCACCATGCACCCGCAGAAGGTTCCTCCTCCTCCTCGAATCAGGTGTATGATACTGCTCAAGAGCTGAGAAAACTCATGGTGGACATATCTCATATCATATCACGAGAAAACCGCAATTTCTATTTGTAGAAATGATAATCAGTTTATAAAATCCTTGCGGTTTCTCCAAATCCAGAAATCTCATGGAATACGAAATCTCGAAATCATGATGTCAATAAACAGTGAATACTGGCATAAAGCTCCATAATATTGCATGGCAAGGAATATATATATACATGGGTATCTAAATACAGAATACAATATCTAAACCAGCACAGTAATAATATATTAGAACTATCCGCTAGCAAGTTGTGTCAATGAAATAATATTCTTTAAAATGTACGTGACATGACAATTATCGATGATGATGTGTGTGAGCTGGCAAGCAAGTGTTCATAGTCATACGCATCATCGGTAATGGTGCTTGTGTCCTGACAACATGGGTTTATAATACTAAAGAAAACACAGGTATAAGCATGCAATGCGATATGAACAACATGAATAAACGGAGAATAAACATTAATCACAATAATGAAGAATATACATGTGTATATACGAGTCATACAGTTTGGCATTCGAAATAGCACGAATCGTGGTTTTTAGAAAATAAGGGTTACGGTGTTTTAAAGAAAATGTATGTCCTTTGAAAATCCGTAATGCCCCCCTGGTTGCTTTTTGAAAATACTCATGATTCGTGAGTTTATGAAAATAGGTATGACTTGAGCCCAGTCTAATATCTACCAAGTAACTACATGACTAAACTAAAAGACTAAATGAAAAGGTAAGGAAATCCACCTAAGTCTGAGTCGATATATCTAGTAGTCGGTGATCCCGCCTCAATAGCATCACATACAATAAAATGTATATATAATGCGACATCCTCGAGTCAAGAGTGCAGATCAATCATCATAATTATACATCGTACGGTAAAATCCATCGTACGGCATCCCAAAATCAGGGTACGGGTCATTATCACATATACCTCATTAACTAACTGGTATCATTATCATCATATCATGAATTAGTGGTACTGATCTAACGTCTAGTACATTCCGATACCATCAACATATATCGCGTGTGTAAGAAAACACATCGCTCAACGATCCGCTATAAAATCATGTCGTGTCTCATAGCACGACCTAAATCATGTCACCGATCTCACGGCATCATGCCCAATCACATCGACTCGTTTCCAAGTATCATATACTATCAACATCAGCCGAGTATATGTATACATACACACACACACACACACACACATACATACATACATACATACTCATATACGTATATGTATATATATTTATATATCCCCATATACGCACAAGAA
Organism: Agapanthus africanus; assembly: GCA_030015575.1. Classification (NCBI taxonomy): domain Eukaryota; kingdom Viridiplantae; phylum Streptophyta; class Magnoliopsida; order Asparagales; family Amaryllidaceae; genus Agapanthus; species Agapanthus africanus. The sequence goes on from JASDDO010000014.1 coordinate 398,844,462, forward strand.
AATCAAATGTATGCGTGTGTGTGTGCGTGCGTGCCAAACTTTACTCTAGCGTTTCGTAACTAAGAATTTAACTAAACACACTAACTTCTAATATTCAAACACTATCCCATGATCTCCTAAGGACCCTATTGCTATATATCCATGTTTCACAAAAACACATATAATATATAACATAACGCATTCACGTGCTACACTACGAAACTGCGGGGGTGCTATACGCCATCCACCCGACTTTCCCCGTAGATATATATCTACTCACCTCGATTCTTGCTTGCCGAAGTCTATGTCGCCATTCTCCTCCTTGTCATCCGTAGTCCACGTGAGGGTGCCTACACATATAAACACATAGTATCGTAAACCGAAATCGCGCACGAAAACCAAAACGGCACACGTATCACACAAAGGTTAGAACCTATAGTCTACGCATGCAAAAAACTAAATAACCCTCGACATCGACGTACAAACGCCAATCAATCGAGACAAAACACATTATCCAAGGTTCAAGTCATTTAGAAGACGCAAAACAAAATAGCAACTCAAGAAAATGGTTCCATATTTTTTTCAAGGTGAAATTAGCCAATTCTGCATATGGGGTAGGTCTAATTTGCCTAAAATGGAGCCATGGACCAAGCACGAGGTGATTCCCTTGCACCAAGGCCGTAATTTGCGGCCAAAACTTGATTATTTGCAGCCACAGTAAGAAGATATGGTCTTGGGTCTTTAGAACAACTTCTAGGTTGCCTGCATGACTCTTTGTAATCGCTAAATAATTTTTATGGTCCCCAGGTTATAGCAGATCTCCAAAACACATCACCAAGGTCAACAAAATTCGATATCGGGATTTCTAAGTTCAAGTCTTGGGTTTAAATCTCTTGTGTTAGTCCAATATACTACCACTACAGGGGTTGTAGCCATGATTATCAATTAGACCTCCACAAACTAATTCATGCCCTAAACCTCATCTTGGAAATTTCCAAGATCACTAATCCTTAATTAACCAACTCTAAACTAACATAGGAACTAAATAAACTCAATTACTAAACTAATGGTTTATATATTACCTCATTTGGCAACTCAAGAATTTTCTTGAGTTGCCCCAAGTGCTCAAAATCCTAGCTTTCTTGGTTCCCCATGCTTTGTAGTGAGCTTGTGCACATTTTTTTGTGAAGAGGGTGCATGGTTTTGATGTATATTTAGGGGTGAAGTGAGGTGTGTAAGTGGTGGAGGAGGTGAGGGCAGCCATGAGGAGAAGTGAAGAGAAAATGGGGAAGATGATGAAGTGAAATACAATGAGCCTTGGTCAATGAGACCCCTCACCTCTATCTCTTCTCTCTCTTGTCCATACTTCATATTTTAATCCTTTTTCCTTTTCTTTTCTTTTTAACTCCAACAAAATAAATAAAGAACCAAGTAACAAAGAAATGATGCATGGTTTTAAATTAGCAAAAGAAATGTAACAAGTATATAACATGACATGGTGCATGTCACATGCAAAAATCAAACTTAATGCATGATTAGTGAAAATTAATCCAGTTTAGAAATAAACTTGTATATAATTAATTATAAAAATTTATGATTTGCCTAAATCACATGAATCCCTCCAAAAATCACCATTCAATATAATTTTCCAATGTTTTCCAAATTATCGGTATATAATTATACCACAACATTAAAACTAATCTCTATTCATTAAAAGATTCATAATAATTATTATTTTAATTATTTAAATTCCCCAAAATAATATTTTATTTTTCTGAAATGTTACATTTGGATCCGTTCGAATATCAGTCTTATGCTACTTGTGAATCTTTTCTCATGGGAATGATGACAAAGACTCCGTTTACTGGACACGGAGTAAGAGCGAGCGAGCTTTTGGGACTCATACACAGCGATGTGTGTGGTCCAATGTCTACACATGCGCGAGGTGGTTATTCCTATTTCATTACTTGTATGGATGATTTCTCTAGGTATGGACATGTTTTCTTGATGAAGAATAAATCCGAGGCCTTTGAGAAATTCCGGGAATACAAGAATGAAGTAGAAAAACAAACAGGCAAAAGTATCAAGTCACTGAGATCTGATCGAGGTGGTGAATACTTAAGTGCCGAGTTTCTGGACTACTTAAAAGGGAATGGAATTCTCTCTCGGCTTACTCCTCCATACACACCTCAGCACAACGGTGTATCGGAAGGGCGGAATTGAACCCTATTGGATATGGTTCGTTCCATGATAAGTAAAGCTGAGTTACCGCGATCCTTCTGAGGATATGCACTAGAATCAGCTGCATATCTTTTGAACCAGGTTCCTGCTAAGTCAGTGCCTACCACACCATATCAGATATGGAGTGGGAAGAAACCATGTCTTAAACACTTTAAGACATGGGGATGTCCAGCTTTTGTTAAAAAGCAGCATGCAGACAAACTTGAGGCACGCTTAGTACAGTGTAAGTTTGTGCGATACCCAAAGAACTCTAAGGGGTATTTTTTCTTTTACGCAGAGAAGCAAAAGGTCTTTGTTTCTCGTCATGCCCGCTTCTTAGAAACTGAATTTTTAGAAAATCAGATAAGTAGGAGCGCAATAGAACTGGAAGAAATTCCAGAACTACAAGCTATTACTGAAAGCTTGGTAGAACCAGAGGTTTCAGAAGAACCGGACATCCCAGCGCCACTCCGCAGGAGTAGTAGGCAGTCTCATCCGCCCAAGAGATACTACATTTTTCTTATAGACGGGGATAGATACGATTGCATCATTGACAATGATGAGCCTACTAGCTTCCAGCAAGCCATTCAGAGCGGCGAATCGGTAAAATGGCTGGATGCAATGCGAACCGAAATGGAGTCCATGTACACCAACAAAGTATAGACTTTGGACATTTCTCCAGAAGGGGTAAAACCCGTAGGCTGCAAATGGATCTTCAGAAAGATAATTGGTGTAGATGGACAGGTTGAAACCTATAAGGCTAGACTTGTTGCAAAGGGTTTTCGTCAAAGACCTGGTTTGGACTATGACGAAACCTTTTCTCTAGTGGCTATGCTCAATTCAATTCGGATCCTTCTTGCCATTGCTGCCTTCCACGATTATGAGATCTGGTAGATGGACGTAAAGACGGCTTTTCTAAATGGTAATTTGGAAGAGTGCGTCTATATGACTCAGTCATAGGGTTTCATTCAGAGTGGGAGCAGCGGGAAAGTGTGCAAGTTGCTTAAGTCCATTTATGGACTAAGGCAGGCATCGCGGAGTTGGAACATCTGTTTTGATGATATTGTCAAGAAATTCGACTTTATCAAAAATCTAGATGAACCATGCATATATATTAAGATTGTAAGGAGAACTGTGGTATTCCTCGTCTTATACGTGGATGGCATTCTCTTAATAGAAAATGACATTCCTGTGCTACAGCCAGTCAAAGGATTCTTGTCACAAAGGTTCTCCATGACGGACCTGGGTGATGCCTCCTACATTCTGGAGATCCAGATCTATCGTGATAGATCTAAACGGATAGTGGGACTTTCACAGTCAAGGTACATCGACACCATACTGAAAAGATTCAGTATGGAAGATTCAAAGCGTGGTAATCTACTGGCTTGTCACGGAATCACCCTCTCCAAAGAGATGTCTCCCAAGACTGATTTGGAAAGGGCTCGCATGTCAATTATACCCTACGCATCTGCGGTAGGCTCTATAATGTATGAGATGTTGTGTACCAGACCAGATGTGGCTTATGCACTGAGTGTGGTAAGAAGGTATCAGTCAAACCCAGGGGAGAAACATTGGATAGCGGTAAAGAACATTCTCATGTACCTGAGAAGGACTAAGGAGATGTTCTTAGCGTATGGCGGAAAAGACCTCCAGATCAAGGCCTTTACTGACTCCAGCTTCCAGAGTGACAAGGATGACTCCAAGTTCATGTCGGGTTATGTCTTTACCCTCAATGGAGGGGCGGTCTGTTGGAAGAGCTTTAAGCAGGACACCGTTGCTGACTCGATGAGGGAAGCGGAGTATATAGCTGCTTGCGATACCGCAAAAGAAGCTGTCTGGATAAAGAAGTTCCTTACGGAACTTCAGGTGGTTCCGACCATTGTTAATCCAATACCTCTGTATTGTGACGACAACGGCGCTATAGCTTTAGCGAAGGAACCCAGGTCCCATCAAAAGTCCAGACACATTTTGAGGCGGTACCACCTGATCAGGGAGATCGTAGATCGCCGGGAGATCGAGATGAGGAGAGTAGATACAGAGAATAACACTTCAGATCCACTCACGAAGGCCATCCCTCAAACACAATTCGAGAGGCTGATCGAGATGATAAGTCTGTGATATGCCTGTACATGTCCCTAGTGCTAGTGGGAGATTGTTAGTGATGTATGCCCTAGAGGCGATTATTGTATCATACCGGTTTGTATATCACTTAATGGAAGCTTGGGATATTCACAGTTGTTTTGACAGTCTTGCTCAAAATGGTAGTATGCTACTTGGTTTGTTTCTACTTCAATATGTGCATATGTTTCTTTTAGCATATCGCTTATATATATTAGTAGAGCCCTTAGGATCTTTGCTTGATTACCAGCGTTGTGATGGCAGTCACACTAGTGGGGGCTGGGTAATCTACAAGCACATCCTTATACAGATCCCTAGTCATAGGATTATCGAGACGGGGTATCGATACTCCGGAGTAGACTAGTGTATACGCTTCTCATCCCAGTAGGGGAGATGGTCTGTCCCACAACCATTAGTACGTCGTACTGGAGATAGTATGCAGGTGCTCGTTAGGTTACGAGTACACTGGACAGGACTCGTCAGGAACTGCTGATGGGTATTATACCTATCGTCGGGTAGCAGTTCCCACGTAACATGAGTACAGCTTAGTCCTTCGACTTGACACTTCTACTTCTCCTCGAGTGTGTTCCTACCGTACTTTGACTACTACCCTACCACAGCTCAAAGGAGTCGTACAAACAGGTAGTAGTTGGGTGTAGTCCCGAAGCACTTGGAGGCAGTGACGATTAGATAGGATTTGTTTCTTTTGGTATTGGGGGTTGATATCGCGCAGTGTTTGGAGAGCCATTACACAAAGTCCCTGGCCAGGGCAAGTGAGATTTACTGGTGGGTATTCCAGTAGTTTCTCAAGATGTTCTGGGCTACACTCCGACACGACTTATACCGCTATTAGGGGTCTGACGTTTACCATCCCCCCAGGCCCGATATGCGATACTCTTTGTTGAACAGACTGTAGGGTTGCTAGGCACACGCACAAGGGTCTACAAGGCATCAACCATGCCCAATAAAAATTTTAGCCGTGCCGAACAACCCAAAGTCGGATCTTTAAACTAGAGATTTTGCGAAAACTAACATGTTAAACACTTTAACACTAAGTGAGAGGGATTACAACCTTTGTAGATCCGGTCCTTCACTTCTAAAGCTCCGTGTTGAAGTCCCTTCACTGCGATCATCGTGTTCCGGACTCTCGAGAGGTTCCACGAAGAGAAAGATGCAGTCTTGCTTCCGATCTTCGATACAATGATGATCTACCTTGAAGTTTCGTTAACACAAGCTAACACACATAATATGAAGTGAACACCCCTCATCTAAATGGCAAGGATAGATGAGGATGATCAAGTAGGATTATTTCTCTCTTTTATTATCTTTTTCTCACACTCATTCATCACTTGGAAAAAGCTAGTAAGCTTTTTCATGAAAGAAAAAAAAGAAGGAAGAAGAAGATGAATAATATCATTAGAAACCTTTTGTGATGAATAATGAAAGATAAATATGATGAATAATGCAACCATGGTTGAATAAACCATTGTAGATAATTAACCAAGGCTAGGGTTTGGGTTAGGTTAAGAATGAGTCACCACAAAATATCTTTCACAAAACAAAACTAAACCTTCTAGAATCACCTAGAAAGTATTAACCCAAATCAAACCCTAATCTTGTTTAATCTCTACTAAACATGTTGCATTAGTTATCATATCATGTTACAATATTATATATCACATATATAATATTTTGTAACCAAATAATATAATACAATTAACATATATGGCATATATATCAATGTATTACCCGAGTGAGAAAAAGAATCTTTTAGTGAGCAAATATTAGTTAATGTAATTTAATATATCATATATATTAATACACATTAAATTATCGAATCAACACTTGATCCGACAATCCAGCTATATCGCATATAACCGACTAATATTTATCCGTACCGATTCATCGAATCAACACTTGATCCGATGACCCGGCTGATATCAAATATCGCGAGGATAGAATACGGTATCTCATATCGTATTATCCTCGGTCCCGCACATATCACATATGTGCTCCTACTCCGTTTTGCCTGAGCCAAGAAACCTCTGTGTAGGACTCTAAAGAATCGTCAATACGCCGGCAGTAGGTGATGATCATATCAAACACCTACAAGCTGCAAGCGGTCAGCTAAACGTAACAGCCACTCAGGTATTGAGCGCTCAGAAGATCAACAAGCAAGCCTGTACATTCTCCTGTGAATCCAAATAGTAACACTCCCGTACAGTCCAGTCTCGTCGTCTGATATGTCCCATATCTCTCATATGGGTGGTAAACGTCAGACCCCAGTAGGTCGATAAGTCGTGTCGATATGAGGTCTATAACTGTTCGAGAAACTACTGATAACACTTTCCAGTAAATCTCAACAACCCTGGCCAGGGATTTCCGGTTATAGCCATTCGAACACAGCACAACATCAACTCCCTTTACCGGGAGAGACGAATCCCCTCCTATCGCTCATTGCCTCCATGTGATTCGGGACTGTACCCAAAAGCCACCTTCTTGCATGCCTTCTTGGGCGTGGTATGATGGAAATCAAAGCACAGTGGGAATCACACAAGACTCTATGACGATCTCGGGTCAACAGACTACTCTGTACCAGTGTCACCGGAGAACCGCCAGCTGACGTGAGGTATAATACCATCTGGGAGTTCTCGGCGAGTCCGTCCAGTGTACCCAGTCTCCACTGAGCACCCTTACACCATCCTTGATTTCAAACAACGATGGATATGGGATCATCCATCGCCCATCATATGGGTCAAGATGCGTATACGCTAGTCTACTCTGGTGTATCGATGCCCTGTCTCGATACACCCTCGACTAGGAATAGTTATAGGATGTACTCGTCGACTACCGTGGCCCCACTAGTATGATCTCATCATAGTCCCAGTAGTTAAGTAAATATCCTAAGGGCTTTATCAACATGTAATATAGAGACAATCAGAGTACATGTTAAGATAAAGTACAACCAGATAGCGTACTATCATGTCGAGCAAGAAAGCCCTCCCTATATATGTCCAAGCATCCATTACAATATACATCATATGTACAGTAATGGCCTCTAGAGCATACATATAACTAACAATCTCCCACTTGCACTAGGGCCATCTGTTGTGGTATCACATACCCAACAATTAGCTGCGGTTGAAGTATCTCATACTCAACCATCCCATAAAAGTCTCTACTGGGAAAAAGGCCTTTGTGAGTGGATCCGCGCTGTTGTCCTCTGTGTCTACTCTTCTAACCTCGATCTTCCTGGAAATCAACCATCTCCATGATCAGGTGATACTGCCTAAGAATTATATCTGGATTTCTGATGGGACGTTAGTTCTTTGGCTAAAGCCACAACTCCATTGTCACACAATGGTAGGAACGAAGTTCATCTCATGAACCTATATATATCCAGACTGCCTCTTTGGTAGCATCCTTGGTAACGATGAATCTTGCCTTTAATCGTCTAGTATGTCACAGTATCTAGCTGGGAACTCTTCCAACATACCATCCCTCCACCGAGGGTAAATACAATGCCTGCGACTGACATTCAGTCGTCCTTATCACCCTGGAACCTTTCCAGTGATTCTCCCCAGGATCGATTGATACCATCTCACTACAACTAGTGAGAATCCTAACATCCAATTAGATCTATCTCATAGATCCAAAACCTAGGATTTAGGAGGTATCGCTTTGATCCTATATGGAGAATCCTTGTGATAAGCGGAGATTGACCGAGCGTAGCATAGGAAACTCCTTCCCTATCAAGAGTATGTCATCCACGTACTCTACGAGGATCACCACCATACTCTCTACTACCTTTTTGTATATACAAGGTTCATCTACCATTTTGATGAAGTCAAACTCTTTGACTACCACATCAAAACAGATGTTCCAACTCCGCGATGCCTGCTTCATCACATAAAACATTTTGCACACGTTTCCGCTGCTCCCACTGTCTACGAAGCCCTCTGGCTATGTACTTATAGACGCTATCTTCTAAAACATCATTTAGAAAAGCAGTCATGGCACCCAACCACCAGATATTGTAGTCATGGTATGTAGCCGTGGTAAGTAGGATCTGGATGGACTTAAGCATAGCTTTGAAAGTCTCAACTTTTCCATGTACACCAAGTAATCTTCTCAAGATATACTTGCTCCTGATGGGAATTTAACCCTTCAGATAAAGCAACCAAAGTCCATACTTTGTTGGTGTATAAGGATTCCATCTCAGATCGATAAGTATCAAGCCATTCTTACAGAGTCCCACTCCTGATAGCCTGCTCAAAACTAGTTGGGTCATCATCTCATGATGCAATCCTCACTCCCACTGTCATAGAGAAACCAAAGTATCTCTCAGGTGGGTGAGGAACCCTACTAGATCGGCGGAGAGGCTAAGGTTCGTTGGTTACTATTGAATCCTTTGGTTCTACCAAATCATCTGCTGTAGTTTGTATAGCAATAACTCCTTCCAGTTCTACCACATGACCACTAATTTCATCACAAGAAATACCCTTTCACAAAGGTGGCATGTTGAGAAACAAAACATCATTTGTTCTTCGGTTAGGTAGAAGATATTCCCTTGCGTATACTTGGGATATCCAACAAACTTCCACAGATCTGACTTTGCCTCGAGTTTGTCCGGATTATGCTTTTAGACATAGGCCGGACAACCCCAAATCTTAACAAACTTAAGATATGGGCTCTTCCCATTCCATATCACATATGAAGTGGTAGGCAACTAATTTGATTTGAACCCTATTCAATTGGTATGCAGCTTCTCAAGTGAATAACTCCCAAAAGGAAATAGGAAACTCAGTAGTACTCATCATAGAGCACACCATATCACATAGGGTGCTATTGCTCCGCCCCGATACACCGACGTGCTGTGGTGTATACGGAGGAGTAATGCTGAGAGAGAATCTCATTCTCCTTTAGAATAGTCCAGGAATTCCGTGCTCAAGTATTCTTCTCCTTGATCACATCAAAGGACATAATACTTGTTAGTTATGTATATGCCCTAGAGGCCATTGTTGTACATATGATGTATATTATGATGGATGCTTAGATATATACAGAGAGGACTGTCTTGCTCGTCATGATAGTATGCTATTTGGTGTCACTTTATCTTAACATGTTGACTTGTATTGGTTTACTGTTTTACTCTCACATGTTGATAAAGCCCTTAGGATCTGTACTCGACTACTGGGACTATGATGAGATCATAGTAGTGGGGCCGCGGTAGTCGATGAGTACATCCTATAACTGTTCCTAGTCGAGGGTATATCGAGACAGGGCATCGATACACCAGAGTAGACTAGCGTATACGCATCTTGACCCATATGATGGGCGATGGATGATCCCATATCCATCGGTGTTAGACATCAGAGATGGTGTACGGGTGCTCAGTGGAGACTGGGTACACTGGACGGACTCGCCGAGAACTCCCAGATGGTGATATATCATACGTCAGATGGTAGTTCTCCGGTGACACTAGTACAGGGTAGTCTGTAGACCCGAGATCGTCATAGAGTCTTGTGTGATTCCCACTGTGCTTTGATTTCCACCTTACCACGTCCAAGTGGGCGTGCAAAACGGTGGCTTTTGGGTACAGTCCCGAATCACATGGAGGCAATGAGCGATAGGAGGGGATTCGTCTCTCCCGGTATAGGGAGTTGATGTTGTGCTGTGTTCGATTGGCTATAACTGGAAGTCCCTGGCCAGGGCTGATATAGAGATTTACCGGTAAGTGTTACCAGTAGTTTCTCGACCCGTTATGAGCCACACATCGACACGACTTATCGGTTACTGGGGTCTGACGTATACCACCCCTAGACTTGATATGCGACATATCAGACGAACAGACCGGACTGTACGGGAGTGTTACTGATTGGATTCACAGGAGAACGCACAGGCTAGCTTGTTAATCTTCTGATCGCTCAATACCTGGGTGGCTGTTACGTTTAGCTGACTGCTTGCAGCTTGTGGGTGTTTGATATGATCATCACCTGCTACCGGCGTATTGACGATTCTTTAGAGTCCTACACAGAGGTTTCTTGGCTCAGGCGAAACGGAGTAAAGGCACATATGTGATATGTGCAGGACCGAGAATAATGCGATATGGGATACCGTATTATATTCTCGCGATATTTGGTTATGAACCGGGTCATCGGATCAAGTGTTGATTCGATGAATCGGTACATAATATATTAGTCGGTAATATTCGATATAGCCGGATCGTCGGATCAAGTGTTGATTCGATGATTTAATGTATAATAATATATATGATATATTATTACATTATCTAATATTGGCTCGCTTTATTATTTCATTTTCTCATTGGATGATACATTGATATATATGCGATATATGTTAATTGTATTATTTTCTTTTGTTGCAAATATATAATATATATGTGATATATATTATTGTGACAGGATATGATTAATTGTTAAACATGTTTAAGGATGATTAATTGAGGTTAGGGTTTGATTAGGGTTAGTTGCTTCATGCACCTTCTAGAAGCTATTTCTTTTGTCATGGTTAAGATATTTTGTGATGACACATTCTTAACCCAACCAAACCCTAACTCTAGTTTATTCTCTACACATTCTTATCCACTCATTCTTGACCATGGTTTATATATCAATCATATACTTTTATTTCTATTCATCACAAAAGAATAATTCATCATCTTTTTCCATGATCATCTTCTTCTCTCTTCAAGAAGCTTACTTGATTTTCTTTATGTGGTGAATAAATATGAGAAAATGATTTAAAAAGAAAGCAAAAATACTACTCTCTCATCCTCATCTCATCTAGCCCATGAGATTAGTGTGTTCATCTCTTTAGAGTGAGAAAGCTTGAGTCTTTGCAACTTCGACGTAGATCATCGGAGATTTGGAATACTTCAAGCTAGCATGGATCGTTCGAGTCGTGGAGCCTCTCATGAGTCCGGGAGATCGTGGATCGCGGCAAAGGGACTTCTACTCGGAGCTTGTGAAGCGAAGGAGCGGACTACAAAGGTTGTAATCCCTCACACTTAGATAAAAGTTATCATCTTGCATGTTTAAACCTAATAATCTAGCAAAGATCCCGGCTTTGGGTTGTTCGGCACGTCTAAAATTTTATCCGGGCATGTTTGATGCCTTTTGAACCTTCACAAGAGTGCCTAGGAACCCTACAGTGGTATCAGAGCCTAGCTAGAGCATTAGGCGATGTGTTTACGAAGTTAAAACTCCGATCGAACCCGAAACGACAAAATTAGACCCCTTTCTGGAAATTTTTTAAATTTTGGGATTTTTCTGAATTAAAAATATGTAAAAAAATCAGCAGGGAATTCTAAGAATTATCATAAAACCCGAGCCCCCAATTCGACCAAACGGCGGCGGAACCGCGGCGTAAGCATGCTTGCGCGGCGGTTCCGCGGCGGTTTTGGGGATTCGTGACACGTGTTTGGTATGGTAATGTCCGTAGGTTCTTGTTGATGCTTCCGGATATTTTTAACAGTGATTCCAGTATTGTTTAAATCTGGGGTTTGTTTTGTAATAGTAGATTCGATCGGAATATTTAAATTCGTATTTCTTTCCGGATATTTAGAAACTGTTAAACTATTTGAACGGATATCATTAACTCACTGTTTCCTGGCACGTAAAACTTTCAAGTGTTGAATTTTTATCGAGTTTAAATCTTTCGGAAAAATTGTACAAGTTAAGCGGTAGTCCCTCTAGAAGACAACAAACCTTAACTCGATTATGTGACCGTCTTGAACTGCCTTTTGAACCTTCGGGTTTGGGGCAGTACGGCGTGCCACATGTGAGGCGTTGGCTTGACCCTTCTACGGCTGGATCACCGGTACTTTGACATATTCTGGGATTATTTGAACTCCGCTCAAGAGTTGAGCACTTTGGAAAATTTTGGGTGTTTGATTATCTGTTCGGAAAGTTTAATACTGTCTATTTATCTGGAATGTGATACAATATGTGGAATTCATAGAGTTAGGCATGAAATACGGAGTATGTGATATTTCGGATTTACGATGTCTAAAGTGATTGTGGATTCCAAATGTTGTAGTTTTACACTTTCTTTTCTGTGAACGTAAGTGTAATATGTGAAATCGCCGGTTTCGTTGCTATATGTCAACGACAATTGGGATGCGCATATTTACTTACGTTGATGATATGTGATATTATGTGTTGCTGTGATATATTATATTGGATCGTCGCATTCTGAATAGCCGGGGGTTTTATGTGAGATGAGGGTTTTTATTTTCATTCATGTAAAATTCATTTGTAATGTAATATTCTTTTATTTGGGGCACTTCCAGGTTGCGGTTGATGTCACCAGTGTATATTATTTACTTTTCCGCATTAGGTAGACCCAAGGAGGGGAGCACAAGTAACCGGGTTCTAGGGTCCAGTGGGAGGCCATCTCGAGGAGTCGAGACCGGGTCTCCTAACCCTAGAATTGGCAGTGTTACTTGCCTCTCTCGTAGGGGTCTTGGGATGTGGGTTTGGCTATTCTTCGCGACCGTGGAATCCGTGTTTTATACATGCTCGTATTGAAAACACGGACGTCCTAGTATATCCAATATTTCATATATGTTCTTCTGCTGCAATGTTCTGTGATGAGATCATATTACTGCCTGAGACGAATGCTTATACTATATATATATATGCTGATATATAAATATTACTGCTTTCGTTTCTTCTGTGATGCTTAGGAAGCATAAGCAGATGGGATTTTATTAATGAGATTAACAAAAAGAAAAGAAACCTAAAGATGTTGTAGAATCAAAACTTTATAAAAAGGGTAGCTACAGTTTTGCTTTGCACAGTGATATATATGATATGTCCTGCACCTTATTCGATGAGGAAAGGACCGAGATCCCTTCACCGGGAGTGACTCCTTTAGCAAAACTGGCAGATGCTACAAAACTCGGTTTGACTTTTGATTGCTTTTAGAGTTTTACTTTGCACAGCGGTATATATGATATATCCTACACCTTATTCGATGAGGAAAGGGCCGACGATCCCTTCACCGGGAGTGACCCCTTTAGAGAAACTAAGAAAAGCCTCAAAAACACTCCTTTTCTAAAACACATGATTCTACGACGATATCAAGTTCATTACGCTCAGGGTTTTCTGAAAAACCTGCGTAGCCCTCCGACATTTCAGATAGGTAATACTTAGTATTCGTTCTACGTTTGTTGGCTTTCGTCAAGGCGTAGTGTGCGGTAGCTAATTATTACTTATCTGTTACATATGATGAGATTGGGTTAGGGTAGTCGTGCGGCTTTGTTGGCTTTCGTCAAGGGACGTACGGCTGGGTTTAATTCAATCAAGAAATGTTCGGGTTGAACTTGACTAGCGGACTATGGTTTGTTGGCTTTCGTCAAGGTCATAGAACGTTAGGGGCAAAATATTATCGGGAATTTCAAGTGTTGAAATTTGCAATGAGATTGCATATCTCCTATGAGATAGTTGGATCCCGATACCCACTGCGAGTAAGAGTTACTCCTGGGAGAGTTTTATACAGGACAATTAGTCATTTAAGTAGGTGTCTAGAAAAGTGTTAACGGGGTTACGCCTCTGGGAAACGAGGTTTACTTTAATTAGGTCCGTGCGAAAGCACGGGGAACCTCCCTCAAAGTACCGACACTGATCTGGCTGAAAGATTGACGAAATTGTAGGGTGTAATTAATCCCGGCTAATCTTACATTTTAGGGTTTTAAGGTAGATTTGATAAAAACAGTGGGAGACATCCTGATTAGATAAGATAATAACCAATCTAATCTTGCAAGAGCATACGCTAAAGTGTTTTCTTCTCTCTCTCTCTCCAGGTAGCGACCATGTCAGGCCATAATCAAGATAATAATATGGATGTATTGACTAAACCTATTTATTGTACTGAGCAAGAGAACGTTGGACCCGTTCTTTCTTATAAGAGTTATAAGACTGAACAGGAAACAGGAGAATATCTAGATTCTCACGCCGCCCAAAAGAACATGCATGTTGATGCATCTTCTTCGGGTGTGTTAGTTATTGAGAACTGTTTCTCAGTTCACCCTACGTCCTGGGTATTAGATACCGGATCAGGATCCCACATATGTAAACAGTTACATGGGCTACGTAAAGGTAGAGAACTGGGAAAAGGTGATCATTCCGTTCAAGTAGGGAACGATGCAAATGTTGCAGCCAAAGCAGTTGGCGAATATCACCTTGTATTACCAAGTCGTAATACACTGCTTCTAAATGAGTGCTATTATATACCGAACATGATGTGCAACATTATTTCAGTTTTTTTATTAAGTAAAGAAAGATATAATTTTGTAGTAAAGGATAATGTTATGAACATATTCCTAGATCAAAAGTTGATTGCATCAGGCTCGTTACATAAAGGCATATTCATTCTAAATCAGAATACAGTCCTGAATATACAAAACACACACAAGAGGAAAAGTTCAGATGTGAACGAATCCTACTTATGGCATTGTAGACTTGGTCATATCATGGCGACACGACTGGCTAAGTTACATAAAGATGGTTATTTGAATCCGTTCGAATTATCATCTTATGATACTTGCCATTCATGTCTCAAAGGAAAAATGACCAAAGCTCCGTTTAGTGGACACGGAGAAAGAGTTACTGAACTCTTAGGACTGATACATAGTGATGTATGTGGTCCCATGTCTACGCATGCCAGGAACGGTTCTTCCTACTTCATTACATTCACTGACGATCTCTCTAGATACAGACATGTGTTCCTGTTGAAACACAAGTCTGAAGCTTTTGAGAAATTCATAGAATATAAGCACGAAGTAGAGAACCAAACGGGAAAAAGTATTAAGATCCTTCGATCTGATCGAGGAGGAGAATACTTGAGCAATGAGTTCCAAGATTATCTAAAAGAGAATGGGATTCTCTCTCAGCTTACTCCACCTTATACACCACAGCACAACGGTGTATCGGAACGAAGGAATCGTACCCTATTAGATATGGTGCGTTCAATGATGAGTACAGCTGAGTTACCTATTTCCTTCTGGGGGTATGCGCTTGAGACAGTCATACACTTATTGAATATGGTTCCTACCAAATCAGTGCCTACCACTCCATATGAGATATGGAAAGGGAAGAGACCATCTCTTAAGTATGTTAAGATATGGGGTTGTCCAGCCTATGTCAAAAGACAAAATCCGGACAAACTCGAGGCAAGATCTGTCTTATGTAAGTTTGTAGGATATCCCAAGAACTCACAAGGGTATATCTTCTACCACACTGAGGAACAAAAGGTGTTTGTTTCTAAACATGCCACCTTTTTGGAAAAGGAATTTCTTGCAAAAGAAATTGATGGCAATGAGGTAGAACTGGAAGAGGTTCCAGCGACACAAACTACAACAGATGATTTAGTGGAACCAGAGGATTCAGTAGTGCTCGACGAACCCCAGCCTCTCCGCCAATCTAGTAGGGTTTCTCGTCCACCTGAGAGATACTACGGTTTTCTCATTGATGGCGGAAGCGAGGATTGCATCATGGATGATGATGACCCGACTAGTTTCGAGCAGGCCATCACGAGTGGTGACTCTGTGAAATGGCTGGATGCAATGCGATCTGAGATGGAATCCATGTACACCAATAAAGTATGGATTTTGGAAAATGCTCCTGAGGGGGTAAAACCCATTGGGAGCAAGTGGATTTTTAAAAAGAAATTTGGTGTAGATGGAAAAGTTGAGACTTTCAAAGCTAGACTTGTAGCAAAGGGTTTTCGTCAACGACCAGGTGTGGATTATGACGAAACCTTTTCTCCAGTGGCTATGCTTAAGTCCATCCGGATCTTACTTGCCATTGCTGTGTACCATGACTACGAAATCTGGCAAATGGATGTTAAGACCGCCTTTCTAAACAGTGATTTAGAAGAGTGCGTGTACATGACTCAACCAGAGGGCTTCGTAGATAGTGGGAGCAGCGGAAAGGTATGCAAGCTGCTTAAATCCATATATGGGTTAAAGCAAGCATCGCGGAGTTGGAACATCTGTTTTGATGTTGTAGTCAAAGAGTTTGACTTCATCAAAAATATAGATGAACCTTGTATCTATAAGAAGGTAGCAGAGGGTAAGGTTGTCTTCCTCGTATTGTACGTGGATGACATACTCTTGATAGGAAATGATATTCCTATTCTGCAATCAGTCAAGCTCTTCTTATCACAGAGATTCTCAATGAAAGATCTAGGTGATGCCTCCTGCATATTGGGAATCATGATCTATAGAGATAGATCTAAACGGATACTGGGATTGTCCCAATCCAGGTACATTGACACCATACTAAAGAGGTTTAGTATGGAAGAATCCAAGCGTGGGAATCAACCCACGATCTCTGGACTCACTCTCTCCAAAGAGATGTCTCCCAAGACTGATTTGGAGAGAGCTCGCATGCAAGGGATACCCTATGCTTCGGCAGTAGGCTCTATCATGTATGCGATGCTGTGTACCAGACCCGATGTAGCATACTCACTAAGTGTAGTGAGTCGGTATCAAGCAGATCCTGGAGAGAGTCACTGGACAGCTGTGAAGAACATTCTCAAGTACTTACGAAGGACTAAGGAGATGTTCTTGGTGTATGGTAACGAAGAACTCCCGGTGGAGTCCTTTACCGATTCCAGCTTCCAAAGTGATAAGGACGACTCTAAGTCGCACTCGGGATTTGTCTTTACCCTCAATGGAGGGGAGGTATGTTGGAAGAGTTCCAAACAGGATACCGTTGCAGACTCGACGATGGAGGCTGAATACATCGCTGCCAACGATGCTGCCAAAGAAGCTGTCTGGATAAAGAAGTTCATTAGTGAACTTGGTGTGGTTCCATCCATTGAGCATCCAATACCTCTGTATTGCGATAACAATGGATCTATGGCTTTGGCCAAGGAACCCAGGTCCCATCAAAAGTCCAGAAATATTCTGAGGCGGTATCACCTGATCAGGGAGATAGTTGATCGCCGGGAGATCGAGGTCAGGAGAGTAGATACGAAGCACAACACTGCGGATCCATTCACGAAGACTATTCCCCAGATACAATTTGATAGATTATTCGGGATGCTAGGTATGAGATACTACAGCAGCTGGCCTTAGTGCAAGTGGGAGATTGTTAGTTATGTATATGCCCTATAGGCCATTGTTGTACATATGATGTATATTATGATGGATGCTTAGATATATACACAGAGAGGACTTTCTTGCTCGTCATGATAGCATGCTATTTGGTTTCACTTTATCTTAACATGTTGACTTGTATTGGTTTACTGTTTTACTCTCACATGTTGATAAAGCCCTTAGGATCTGTACTCGACTACTGGGACTATGATGAGATCATACTAATGGGGCCGCGGTAGTCGATGAGTACATCCTATAACTGTTCCTAGTCGAGGGTATATCGAGACAGGGCATCGATACACCAGAGTAGACTAGCGTATACGCATCTTGACCCATATGATGGGCGATGGATGATCCCATATCCATCGGTGTTAGACATCAGAGATGGTGTACGGGTTCTCAGTGGATACTGGGTACACTGGACGGACTCGCCGAGAACTCCCAGATGGTGATATACCACACGTCAGATGGCAGTTCTCCGGTGACACTGGTACAGGGTAGTCTGTAGACCCGAGATCGTCATAGAGTCTTGTGTGATTCCCACTGTGCTTTGATTTCCACCTTACCACGTCCAAGAGGGCGTGCAAAACGGTGGCTTTTGGGTACAGTCCCGAATCACATGGAGGCAATGAGCGATAGGAGGGGATTCGTCTCTCCCGGTATAGGGAGTTGATGTTGTGCTGTGTTCGATTGGCTATAACTGGAAGTCCCTGGCCAGGGCTGATATAGAAATTTACTGGTAAGTGTTACCAGTAGTTTCTCGACCCGTTATGAGCCACACATCGACACGACTTATCGGTTACTGGGGTATGACGTATACCACCCCTAGACTTGATATGCGACATATCAGACGAACAGACCGGACTGTACGGGAGTGTTACTGATTGGATTCACAGGAGAACGCACAGGCTAGCTTGTTGATCTTCTGATCGTTCAATACCTGGGTGGCTGTTACGTTTAGCTGACCGCTTGCAGCTTGTGGGTGTTTGATATGATCATCACCTGCTACCGGCGTATTGACGATTCTTTAGAGTCCTACACAGAGGTTTCTTGGCTCAGGCGAAACGGAGTAGAGGCACATATGTGATATGTGCAGGACCGAGAATAATGCGATATGGGATACCGTATTATATTCTCGCGATATTTGGTTATGAACCAGGTCATCGGATCAAGTGTTGATTCGATGAATCGGTACATAATATATTAGTCGGTAATATTCGATATAGCCGGATCGTCGGATCAAGTGTTGATTCGATGATTTAATGTATAATAATATATATGATATATTATTACATTATCTAATATTGGCTCGCTTTATTATTTCATTTTCTCATTGGATGATACATTGATATATATGCGATATATGTTAATTGTATTATTTTCTTTTGTTGCAAATATATAATATATATGTGATATATATTATTGTGACATGATATGATTAATTGTTAAACATGTTTAAGGATGATTAATTGAGGTTAGGGTTTGATTAGGGTTAGTTGCTTCATGCACCTTCTAGAAGCTATTTCTTTTGTCATGGTTAAGATATTTTGTGATGACACATTCTTAACCCAACCAAACCCTAACTCTAGTTTATTCTCTACACATTCTTATCCACTCATTCTTGACCATGGTTTATATATCAATCATATACTTTTATTTCTATTCATCACAAAAGAATAATTCATCATCTTTTTCCATGATCATCTTCTTCTCTCTTCAAGAAGCTTACTTGATTTTCTTTATGTGATGAATAAATATGAGAAAATGATTTAAAAAGAAAGCAAAAATACTACTCTCTCATCCTCATCTCATCTAGCCCATGAGATTAGTGTGTTCATCTCTTTAGAGTGAGAAAGCTTGAGTCTTTGCAACTTCGACGTAGATCATTGGAGATTTGGAATACTTCAAGCTAGCATGGATCGTTCGAGTCGTGGAGCCTCTCATGAGTCCGGGAGATCGTGGATCGCGGCAAAGGGACTTCTACTCGGAGCTTGTGAAGCGAAGGAGCGGACTACAAAGGTTGTAATCCTCACACTTAGATAAAAGTTATCATCTTGCATGTTTAAACCTAATAATCTAGCAAAGATCCCGGCTTTGGGTTGTTCGTGTAAGTCTACGCTAGCGCCCCGGCAGTCTACAGACGCCAAATGCGGAACAAAAAAACTTTTAACTGGCGCTATCGTATACTTTAACCCGGATCTGCCATTATTGCTAAACTAACAAACTGTAAAGAGTGTAGAAAGATTGTACCGAACGATCCGAGTCCTTCGTTCTTCAACCATCATCCCACGCTCCGTTGCGGCTGCTCCGATCTCGTCGATCTCCGATCTCCTCGTCGAGATGGCACCACATGATCGGTTCTTTAAACGGGCTCCCGCCTCTGACTCGAGGCAACTCGATCGTCAAGTTTGCTAAAAGAGATGACCAAGAATGATGTAGAGAATGAGTAGATGACTTTGTCTCACTTCGTCCAAATCCGTGGACGATCGGTTAATGAAGTTGCCGGGGAAATCGGGTGATGGAATGAAATGAACTGTGAATTCCATACACCCCAAAACTATCATATCTTTTCTAACCGATGAAATCAACAACCATGAGAGAGAGAGGAGGGGGTCGGCCTCTTATAAAGAGAGGGGGGTGACCGTAGGAGAGGGGGGTGACCATAGGATAAATATCATGAAGAAATATCAAGCATAAAGATCTTAACCAAAACAAGATTGTTTAGAAATCAAAGCATGAGTCACATGACACCTCTCCAATTCTAGAACCTTCTAGAAGCTTCTAGAAGCATGACTCACTCTCATCTAAGAAAAGATAAATCCGTCTTTAACCAAATGTTAAAAGACGGCTGATAGAAAACTGGAAACTGGCAACTTCCAAAAGTGATCCTGAAACGAATTTCAGGACAATCCCGAAACTGTATAAATATACCCGCATTTGTATTACGACCGAATACAAATGCAACTGAGACAAAGATATTATACCTACTCAATATAATACTCGGATCCGGCTTAAACCAAAGCCGACCAGTATTATCTGCCCGAAAAATAACACGTGCGTAAACGCACGTGCATTTTCCGAACCCTGCCATAAAACCATACGGCCTCTACAACGTTTCGCCCGAACTTGGGAAACTGTCTATAGGGGACTCTAATGACTCGTCAGTACCCTGGCAGTGGGTTTAACCACAAACCGTCAGCGGCACTAGCAATGCGTAACGGCTGCCCATGGACTGACCTCAAGGGATGCCGATGAGCGCACTCATCCGGAAAACCCTACTGAGCCTAACAGTGACAATGTATATACAGTCCGGTCCGTTCGTCAATGAGTATCGCATATCTGCCTAGGGGGCTAGTAACGTCAGACCCCCAATAGCAGTATAAGTCGTGTCGGAGTGAAGCCCAATTACACCCTGAGATACTACTGGAGTACCTACCAGTAAATCTCCTGCCATGGCCATGGACTTTGTGTAATGGCTCTCCTAGACACTGCACGACCTCGCCCCCAATACCGGGAGAGACGAATCCCCAGCCGATCCGCTCACGTGCCTCCATATGGCTCGGTACTGTACCCAAAAGCTACCTGTTTGCACGACTCCTTTGAGCCGTGGTAGGGTAGAAATCAAAGCACAGTGGGAACTCACACGAGACAAATGACGACCTCAGGTCGATGAACTAACCTGTACACATGTCACCAGGGAACTGCTATCTGACGGTAGATATAATACTAACTAGCAGATTCCCGGCGAGTCCTGTCCGGTGTACTCATAACCTAATGAGCACCTGTATACATCTTAGGTGATCCAACTGACACCAGTGGCTTGTGAGACCGGCCACCGCCCCTCGTCGGGGTCTCGACTGTACACACTAGTCTACTGCGGAGTATCGATGCCCTGTCTCGAAACTCCCACGACTAGGGACCACAATTTAGGATTTGCGTATAAACTACCCAACTCTCACGTATATGATCGCCATCATACTGTTGGTAGTAAAGCAAGATCCTAAGGGCTCTATCAAAGTGTAACATGCAATCAATCACCTGAACATGTACACGACTGATAAAGGCAAACCAGATAGCATACTATCATCTCGAGTAAGACTGTCCTACCGGGATAGGTCCTCCGCAATCATTGCAATCACGTACCTGCGATCCAATAATTGACTATGAGGGCACTATCTCCAACAATCTACCACTTGCACTCAAGGCTAATATTGCGATGTCGACTACTCACAGCCCGTGTGAAACCGAACATCCAACTCCTCTACTAATCAGTTTCACAAAGCCCGTTTGTAAAACTATTGTGTTCGAGAAATAGCCTCAGTGAGTGGATCCGCCTAGAAGTATCTTTCTATATCTCTCTTAATCTCAAGTTCGCGGAGAAAACCATCTCCGAATTGAGTAATACCTGTCTTAGAACATGTCTGGATATCTGATGGGACCTTAGTTCATAAATGAACTCCATATCCAAACTTCTTAGACTGAATCGATCACTGAACCTAATCAGTATCGGGCACCTTGCTTCCCACAGTATCCTCTTGGACCACCTGTCCATAATACTGTCCCTCTTCGTCAGAGGGAAAAACTAAAACTCTGACAGTCACTCTGTCATCCACGTCACCTTTGAAGCCTGGAATGATAATCGTCTCCCGAAGGAGGCTGCCGTCATCAAATCCGTAGAACATGTACTTATGTTCTAAAACTGCTTCCTTATGTTTCTCCAGGATTGGATTAATACAAACTTATTGCATCTAGTGCAAAACCAACATTTGGTGTGGTACTTGACATCTCATGATTAACTCAATTGCCTAAGCAAGTGATCTGCCAATCATGCACATCCCTCTCCCCTTTAGTCTGTAAGACACCTTTAGAGAGGGTGACTCCATCACCTGCAGGTACACCACCATGCTAGGAGTCAACTATTCCAAAAACCATTAGAATATCTGTCAAAGTACCCACATTGGGAAACTACCTAAATCCAGATCTAAAACCATAGATCCAGAAACCAGAATGTCAAATATTATATCCATATCCTGTCTGGAGAAACAACTGTGTGACGACCACAGTACAACCGATCGTAGTATAAGAATTTTACTTCCTACTCTGTGTATGTCATCCAGATACCATGACATCACACCCTACTACCTTCTTAACTGATCCATCCCCTATTCTGATTGAAGTCAAACCCATGACTGTCACATCAAAATTAGATGATCTATCTCCGCTATAACTGCTCAAGTCTATAAATAGATATAAGCTACTTTCCCACCGTGCTTCCGTTGCTCCCACTGACTACGACAACCCTCCTACCGGGTCTCATATCCTGGAACAACAGTAGTGTCAAGTCTTGGTAGATAAGAACCTCCCTGTCACCTTCTCTGAGGCTACCGAAGTACCTCTCGGGCGTCTGAGGTTACCTACCATACCTGCGGAGTGGCTATTGGAATGTCAAACCTGATTGAATATATAGGTCCTATTAAATTTTCCGTAATCGTTCGCGGTTCTGGAATCACTTCCAGTTCTACCATACTCCCACTACTGTTTTCTGAAAAAGATCCATTTTACTAAAACTGTGGCGAGTCAAGAACAATATCACTATTGATCTTCCAAATGGTAGAATATCAACCCTCGTCATAGCCAGGGTCAACCCACAAACAGCCACTACAGAAACGTGCCCTGAGTTATCCAGTGTCTGGTTTTAATCATAAGCTGGACAACTCCCCATACCTTAGTTTCTTTTAAGGTACGTACTATTCTATATCCAATACAGAAACTTTGGCACTTATTTAATTGGAACCATATTCAAACCATGCAGCTGTCTCCAGTGCATATCAACTTAATGGAAAGAGGCTAATCAGCATTACTCAACTTAGGAATCCATCCAATTAAGAGTAACCTGAAAGAGAAACACGTTTCTCAAAACCATCACTATCATCTGAATACCAATCACAAGAATCTACATCTTCGATCTCTTTGAAGAATCCCGATACTTGTGATACCTGGTTCTCTACTTTATTCTTATACCCACAACTTCTCAAAACTTAGACCTTGTATTTCTACGAAACACTCGTCTAAATACTAGAGAAGTTATAAGTAAACAGAACATAGTACGAGGACCTACCCCTTTGTCCTGATGGACACTGGACAACATACAATACTCTGTATAAGTCCGCTGAGTTAAACAACTCAAAACCTGTGCGTTATAGGTGGAAAACTGTACCCTGGCGATTTCCTCAAATATCACCAATTACAACGAATTCCGATATAATGAGGATGATCACCTAATTCCCAATATCTTACTCCCACTCATCATCTGTAAAACCATACAGATATGAGAATGAAACCTGGTAAATACATACCCTTGGAGTAAGTGTCTAATCGGGAAAACAGTTTTTCCTTTAACAATGCATTGAAACATGAAAATGTTTCGTAGGGGTATCCTGGTATTCATAGTAATTCCTCTTCCATAATCCAATTCATGACTTCAACCATATATTTTATTGCCATCTCTCCAAATCCCCTTTATTTGTCTTTAGTCGTTACCTTCTGTACACCATCGTTAGGCTAACTGGTTTTCTTCCTTCCCTACCGTTCGGCACCAGCCTATGGTTTGGAAGAAGACTATCCAGTAAGCATAATAGGTGTACCCTCCTAAACCAAGGAGTACTCGCATCTCGAGAGAAGGTGACGATAAAAGACAACTGAATAATATCTTATTCTTTTTAAAGGTGAAATAGGAGCGGCGATGAAGTACGCGGTTTTGGTCGTGAATGATATCAGTCGCAATTTACTTTGCCCTCTTTCTAATCCCTTTATTTTGTCTTTACATATTACCTTCTGCACACCCTACTGAGGCTAATTGGTTTTCTTCATTCCCTACCTTTCGGCACCAGCCTATGGTTTGGAATAAGACTATCCAATAGGCGTAATAGGTGTACTCTCCTAAACCAAGGAGCTCTCGCAACCTGAGAGAAGGTGATAATAAAAGACAACTGAATAAACCAATTCTATTTCTCCTGAACCTGGATCCATCCCCGAAGAAGTCCCTTCGAGTTCGTATATAACCATACGATGGCTCTATCCAATGGAAGTGGATATCCGTAGTAATACGGGTCTTCTGAGAAATACAAAGGGTAAAAGAAGGAGTGGCAATGACTTATGCAACTCAGACAATCCAAAAGCCAGTATTTTAAGAAGGTTCGGTCAACCTGGTCACTGAGTCATAGTCTAGGGTCGGTCAAAGGTCGCTGCCAAAGAGAGAGAGAGAAAAGAAACACTCTGTGTGCACTCTAACCTAGATCAGAATGGTCATCATTTTATCTAATCCGGAAACCTCCCACTGTCCTGTCAAATTCTCCTCCAAACCTAAAGAAGAATCAATCGGGATCACCCGAAGAGTAAACCAACTCATCAGTGGGAATCAGGATCCAACTCTCATCGCATGATAACGTGATGGAATGCATCCACGTTACTCATACTCCAGAAGGTATGCGCATACTTGGCAAGTTTCAGTTTCTTTAGAAACTCCTGATATGATTTTTGCCCCATGCTCTTATAACCTTGGTTTTGGTCAAAGTGTCATAAGTCACATGCCAAGTTCTACCCGTCATAATCTTGTCAATTTGAACCCACCCGCACATGCCCCTGACTTTGGCCAATCGGCAGAACGACTGTCCCAAACTAACTCATCTATCTATGCAACAATTGAATACCCAACAGCTACCAAACACTATGCCTTAACTTTGGCTAAAATGCATAGCTTGAATACTACTAAATACCCAAAAGAAGTGACGGAGGGCTACGGCTGGTTTTTGGCGAAAAACCTTTAGCATAGTGAACTTGATATCGCTGAAGAACCTGATAGCTTTTTAAAATATAGTGGCGAAAACCTTTTGCTAAAGAGGCCACTCCCGGTAAAGGGATCTCGGCTCTTTCCTCGTGGAATGAGGTGCAGGATATTCCACTGAATACCGCTATGCAAAGCAACTTGTAATCGACTATAGTGAAGCTATTACTCTGACGCAAACTTCTGCCCAAGGGGTCAGTCCCGGTGAAGGGATATCGGCCCTTGCCCCATCGAATGAGGTGCAGGATATTCCACTGAATACCGCTATGCATAACAAAAGGAAACGTCTTTGCAATAACACTTTTTAAATTGTTCCAACAACTATATACAGGTTTGTTTTAACTTTGCATTGATCAGAATCAACGCAGTCCCATCAATTAATCACACCAGAAAAGAACGAAAATAAAATGTACGTATATGCCATCCGCATTCGTCACTGGGTCCCGTCATCACCCGTTAGGTTACTTAACTAACGACAGAGCGGGGACTGGACTAGCGCGGGTGTAAAACATATACAACATCTAATAGTATATAAACCAATATACATAATCGCTCCAGGCGTGATAGTATGCAACATTACAGAAAAGTAATAAGCATCACAGAACAATACAGATATCTGGGATCCCCGAGTTTCACAGAGCCACTGCTGAAACTCGACGTTCCCCTGTCGTGTGGATAGCCTGTGCAATGAAACCTAGACCCCTACGGGTGCGGCAAGTTACCCGCCAAAACCTGAAGCGAGGCAGTCCCCCACAGCATAGTGAATGGAACACCCGGCACTTCACGGAATCCGGTAAATTGAGCACCCCTCCTTGGGTCAACCTGTACCCCCTACGAGTGCGGCGAATAGTCTGCCAATTTTAGCGTGGGGCCCCTCTGCCTCCCAAAGCCATGAGATGCGGACCCGTTGCCCTCCAGAACCCGGCTATCCGTGCACTCCGTCTCGGGGCAAAACCTAGTACAGTAATGAAAAATAGTACAATAGGTACATCGACCGCAACCTGGTCGTGCCCCAAAAGAATATTATACAACAGGCAGTGACGGCTGTCCACAAGTTGGACGCTCGCCCCGCAATATCAAATGTACAAATAAACTCAAACTGTACTACCATTGGTCACTGCTATCCACCACGACAAATCCGCAACATCACAGCACAACACAGAACATCAACGCGAATGTCACGTTCGCAAACCCGTCTAAAAGAACTATAGCAATCGGACGCGGTTTACCGATCAAATGACATTCCCGGTCGGAGATATAATGTAAGCACTGTAAACTAACGTGTTTAAATTTCGATCGACCAAAGACCAAATATCAAAACTGGGCCCCACTGCTTACTGGTGAACAGTAACAAAACCTGGGCCAAAATGATATATACCAAAAATCAAAAAATCTAACAGAAAACCCACTGGAAAAATTTGGGATCATGACCTCCCCAAGTGGTCGCGGATGCGCGGCCAAACCAGGGGTTTGGCCGCGTTTCCGCGGCAAGTTGGAGGAATCACAATACCAAATTTTGTCGTGGTTTTTAGAATTCCCTGCACGGATTTTTAAGACATGCAGAAATTGATTTTGAGACCATTTAAAATTAACAGAACTGTCGAGCTAGGATTTTTGTGTTTTTCGATTTTCGGTCGGATCGATGTTTTAAACGCGTTAGCACAAGTTAGTATAGCAAAATGGTTAGGCTCTGATACCACTGTAAGTCTACGCTAGCGCCCCAGCAGTCTACAGACGCCAAATGCGGAACAAAAAAACTTTTAACTGGCGCTATCGTATATTTTAACCCGGATCTGCCATTATTGCTAAACTAACAAACTGTAAAGAGTGTAGAAAGATTGTACCGAACGATCCGAGTCCTTCGTTCTTCAACCATCATCCCACGCTCCGTTGCGGCTGCTCCGATCTCGTCGATCTCCGATCTCCTCGTCGAGGTGGCACCACATGATCGGTTCTTTAAACGGGCTCCCGCCTCTGACTCGAGGCAACTCGATCGTCAAGTTTGCTAAAAGAGACGACCAAGAATGATGTAGAGAATGAGTAGATGACTTTGTCTCACTTCGTCCAAATCCGTGGACGATCGGTTAATGAAGTTGCCGGGGAAATCGGGTGATGGAATGAAATGAACTGTGAATTCCATACACCCCAAAACTATCATATCTTTTCTAACCGATGAAATCAACAACCATGAGAGAGAGAGGAGGGGGCCGGCCTCTTATAAAGAGAGGGGGGTGACCGTAGGAGAGGGGGGTGACCATAGGATAAATATCATGAAGAAATATCAAGCATAAAGATCTTAACCAAAACAAGAATGTTTAGAAATCAAAGCATGAGTCACATGACACCTCTCCAATTCTAGAACCTTCTAGAAGCTTCTAGAAGCATGACTAACTCTCATCTAAGAAAAGATAAATCCGTCTTTAACCAAATGTTAAAAGACGGCTGATAGAAAACTGGAAACTGGCAACTTCCAAAAGTGATCCTGAAACGAATTTCAGGACAACCCCGAAACTGTATAAATATACCCGCATTTGTATTACGACCGAATACAAATGCAACTGAGACAAAGATATTATACCTACTCAATATAATACTCGGATCCGGCTTAAACCAAAGCCGACCAGTATTATCTGCCCGAAAAATAACACGTGCGTAAACGCACGTGCATTTTCTGAACCCTGCCATAAAACCATACGGCCTCTACAACGTTTCGCCCGAACTTGGGAAACTGTCTGTGGGGGACTCTAATGACTCGTCAGTACCCTGGCAGTGGGTTTAACCACAAACCGTCAGCGGCACTAGCAATGCGTAACGGCTGCCCATGGACTGACCTCAAGGGATGCCGATGAGCGCACTCATCCGGAAAACCCTACTGAGCCTAACAGTGACAATGTATATACAGTCCGGTCCGTTCGTCAATGAGTATCGCATATCTGCCTAGGGGGCTAGTAACGTCAGACCCCCAATAGCAGTATAAGTCGTGTCGGAGTGAAGCCCAATTACACCCTGAGATACTACTGGAGTACCTACCAGTAAATCTCCTGCCATGGCCATGGACTTTGTGTAATGGCTCTCCTAGACACTGCACGACCTCGCCCCCAATACCAGGAGAGACGAATCCCCTGCCGATCCGCTCACGTGCCTCCATATGGCTCGGGACTGTACCCAAAAGCTACCTGTTTGCACGACTCCTTTGAGCCGTGGTAGGGTAGAAATCAAAGCACAGTGGGAACTCACACGAGACAAATGACGACCTCAGGTCGATGAACTAACCTGTACACATGTCACCAGGGAACTGCTATCTGACGGTAGATATAATACTAACTAGCAGATTCCCGGCGAGTCCTGTCCGGTGTACTCATAACCCAATGAGCACCTGTATACATCTTAGGTGATCCAACTGACACCAGTGGCTTGTGAGACCGGCCACCGCCCCTCGTCGGGGTCTCGACTGTACATACTAGTCTACTCCGGAGTATCGATGCCCTGTCTCGAAACTCCCACGACTAGGGACCACAATTTAGGATTTGCGTATAAACTACCCAACTCTCACGTATATGATCGCCATCATACTGTTGGTAGTAAAGCAAGATCCTAAGGGCTCTATCAAAGTGTAACATGCAATCAATCACCTGAACATGTAGACGACTGATAAAGGCAAACCAGATAGCATACTATCATCTCGAGTAAGACTGTCCTACCGGGATAGGTCCTCCGCAATCATTGCAATCACGTACCTGCGATCTAATAATTGACTATGAGGGCACTATCTCCAACAGTTCGGCACGTCTAAAATTTTATCCGGGCATGTTTGATGCCTTTTGAACCTTCACAAGAGTTCCTAGGAACCCTACAATACTTATACCCGTTTTTGGTTCTCTACTTCTTACTTATATTCTGTGAATATCTTAAAAGGTTCAGACTTGTGTTTCAACCGGAACATATGTCCGAATCTTGAGAGATCATCAGAGTATGTAATGAAGTACAAAGAACTAGTCTTGGCATGTGTAGACAGGGGACCATCATACATCATCATGTATCAATCCCAAGAGTTCACTAACTCTTTCTCTGTTTCCAATAAACAGAGCTATGGTCATCTTATCTTTGTGACATGACCGGCAAGTTTCACAAGATGTAAATTCAAATAGATTTAAATATGCATCTAAATGTAACTTAGCTAGTCGGGTCGCATTGATATAACCTAGTCTACAATGCCTCAAGAAGGATTCGTTCATTTCTGAACTCTTCCTCTCGTGTGTGTTCTGTATACTAAGAACTGTAGTTTGATTTAGAATGTCAATGCTTTTAGATAACGTGCCTGAACCGATCAACTCTTGATATAGGAAATGTTCAAAACATTATCCAACAATACAAAATTATATCCTTTCTTTCCTAATAAAGAGACCGATATGATGTTGTATATCAGGTTCGGTATCTAATAACATTTGTTCAGAATCAATGTATTCTGGTAAAACAGGGTGATAGTGACCAACAGACTTGGCTGCAACACTTGCACCGTTTTCTGTCTCATGAAACTTATCACCCGTTTTCAGTTCTCTACCTTTCTGTAGCCCATGTAACAGATTACATATGCGGGATCCTGATCCGGTATCTCATACCCAGTACGTAAAGGATATTGAGAACCAGTTCTCTGTAATGAACACACCCAAAGAAGATGCATCAGCATGAACTTTCTTCATTTGGGCGACACGGGAAATCTGGTATTCCCTAGTTTCCTGCTCTGTCTTATAACAATTATAAGTTGGAGCGGGACCAACGTTCCCCAGCTCAGTATAACAAGCGGGTTCGGTCAATATATCCGTATTATTATCTTGATTAAGGCGTGATATGGTCGCTACCAGGAGAGAGAGAGAAGAAAACACTCAGCGTATGCTCTTGCAAGATTAGATTGGTTATCTAATATATCTAATCAGGATGTTTCCCACCGTTTTAATCAAATCTTACTTCAAACCCTAAAAGGAAAGACTAGCCGGGATTAATTACACGCTACAAGTTCGCCAATCTTTCAGCCAGGCCAGTGTCGGTACTTTGAGGGATGTCCCCCGTGCTTTCGCACGAACCTAATTAAAGTAAACCTCGTTTTCCCAGAGGCGTAACCCCATTAACACCTTTCTAGACACCTACTTGATCGGCTAATTGTAATGTGTAAAACTCTCCCAGGAGTAACTCTTACTCGCAGTGGGTATCGGGATCCAACTATCTCATAGAAGGTATGCAATCTCATTGCAAATTTCAACACTTGAAATTCCTGATAATATTTTGCCCCTAGCAGCTATATGACCTTAACATGGTCAACAAATCATAAGTGCTAGTCAAGTTCAACCCTTCATTTCCCGATTGAATTAAACCCACCCGCACGACGCTTAACATATTCAACAAAGTCGCGCGACTACCCTAATC
Source organism: Agapanthus africanus (assembly GCA_030015575.1). Taxonomy (NCBI): domain Eukaryota; kingdom Viridiplantae; phylum Streptophyta; class Magnoliopsida; order Asparagales; family Amaryllidaceae; genus Agapanthus; species Agapanthus africanus. The sequence goes on from JASDDO010000014.1 coordinate 398,875,172, forward strand.
CAATCGCATCATATGCTTATACAGATAAGCACTAATCAGCTACCGCACACTACGCCTTAACATGGTCAACAAACGTAGCACGAATACTAACTAGTACTTATCTGAAATGACGGAGGGCTACGACAGGTTTTTTAAGAAAACCTTTTGCGTAATGAACTTGATATCGTTGTAGAATCGAGTGATTTTAAATGGAATGTTTTTGAGGCTTTTTCTAGTTTTGCTAAAGGGGTCACTCCCGGTGAAGGGATCGTCGGCCCTTTCCTCATCGAATAAAGTGCAGGGTATATCATATATACCACTATGCAAAGCGAAAACTATAGAAGCAATCAAAAGACAGACCGAGTTTATAGCATTTGCGAGTTTCACCAAAGAGGTCACTCCCGGTGAAGGGATCTCGGCTCTTTCCTTATCGAATAAGGTGCTGGATGTTCTACAAGGAACACCGCTATGCAAAGCAAGAACTAGAGCTACCAGTTTTTAAACAAGTTTCTACAACATCTTTAGGTTTCTTTTATTTCATTAATCTCATTAATGAAGTCCCATTTTATTATGCTTCACAAGCATCTCTTTTTGAAACGAAATCTGCAATATAACATATATCTCATATATATAATATAAACATTCGTCTCAGGCAGTAATATGATCTCATCACAGAACATTGCAGCAGAAGAAACATATATGAAATATTGGATATACTAGGACGTCTGTGTTTTAATACGAGCCTGTATAAAATACGGATTCCACGGTCGCGATGAATAGCCAAACCCACATCCCTAAACCCCTACGAGAGCGGCAAGCAACACTGCCAATTCTAGGGTTAGGAGACCCGGTCTCGACTCCTCGAGATGGTCTCCCACTGGACCCTAGAACCCGGTTACTTGTGCTCCCCGCCGTGGGTCTACTTAATGCGGAAAAGTAAATAATATACAACAGTGACATCATCCTCAGCCCGGAAGTGCCCCAATAAAAAAAAATTACATACAAATGAATTTTACATGAATGAAAAAGAAAAAACTCTCATCTCATATAAAACCCCGTCTATTCAGAACACGACGATCCAATATAACATATCACAGCAACACATAATATCTCATATCATCAACGTAAGCAAGTATGCGTATCCCGATTGTCGTTGATGTATAGCAACGAAGCCGGCGATACACCACATACTACGCTTACGGTCACAGAAAAGAAAGTGTAAAACTACAACAGTTGGAATCCTTAACCTCCTTAGACATCGCATGCCTAACCAAATGAATTCCTTAGACACCGCATGCCTAACAAATATAAACCCCGCATTTTTGTCTCATTATCGAAAACTCTTTTCAATATCAAGTCGGGCAATTCAACAAGATTCTCGACATCCTGATCGAATGCTCGTCGCAAACTTTAGTAGACGGCCGCACTCCCGGATGCCGTCGACGAAGTGTACTAAGGCGGAACATCGTTGCCGCAAGCACCCGAACGGATGCTTTTGGCGACGGAGTTCTCCTACAGTCACTTGGTCGGGGATTTGGGGCATGGCTGTTTGTTAAGTTTACCCGGCGAGTATCCGCGTACGCTACGTGATTGCGACGGACTTTTGATCACATCAAAATTCCGTGGCAACCGATCATCTGAGACTAAACTGCTGTGTTTATAACATTCAAATTAATTATCTCATAACTACTTGTGGATTCCAAATATTGTATCACATTCCAGATAAATAGACAATGTTAAACTTTCCGATCGAATAATCAAACACCCAAGATTTTCCCAATATAGCTCAACACTTGAGATCAGTTTAAAAACATCCATCACATGCCATAGTACCGATGGTCCAGCAGTAGAAGGGTCAAGCCAACGCCTCACATGTGGCACGCCGTACTGCCCCAAACCCTAAGGTTTATAGGAAGTTCAAGACGACCACATAATCGAGTTAAGGTTTGTTGTCTTCTAGAGGGTCCACCGCGTTACTTGCATAACTTTACGAAAGTTTCAAACACGAGAAAAAATCCAACTTTTGAAAATTTTCCGACAGGGGAAAAAGTGAGTTATTGATATCCGTTCGAACTTTTTAACACGATCTAAAAATTACCCGGACAAAATAAACGAAGTTAAAATATCCGATCGAATCAACGAGTCACCAATACAACCCTATAAAACTCAACACTTGAGTGGAATTAAAAAAAATTCAGAAAAAATTGACAAGACAGGACCTAAGAATAAATATATGAAATATAAGGGACTAAGTCCAAATTTTGGCCGCGGCACCGCCGCCAATCCCTTGGTTTGGCTGCGGTTCCACGGTCACGCGAGCGACTTAGTGGACCGTACTTCACAGTAATTCTTAGTTTTTCCTGCTTGTTTTTCTGAGCATTTTTAATTCATAAAAAATCACATTTTTAGAAAATGTATATACAGGGGTATGCTCGGGTGTGTCGGAGTTCGATCGGACTTTAAATTTCGTCTAGACTTCTCCTAAAGCTCTAACCTGGCTCTGATACCACTGTAGGGTTGCTAGGCACACACACAAGGGTCTACGAAGCATCAACCATACCCGATTAAAATTTTAGCCGTGCCGAACAACCCAAAGCCGGATCTTTAAACTAGAGATTATGCGAAAACTAACATGTTAAACACTTTAACACTAAGTGAGAGGGATTACAACCTTTGTAGATCCGGTCCTTCACTTCTAAAGCTCCGTGTTGAAGTCCCTTCGTTGCGATCATCGTGTTCCGGACTCTCGAGAGGTTCCACGAAGAAAAAGATGCAGTCTTGCTTCCGGTCTTCGATACAATGATGATCTACCTTGAAGTTTCGTTAACACAAGCTAACACTCATAATATGAAGTGAACACCCTCATCTAAATGGCAAGGATAGATGAGGATGATGAAGTAGGATTATTGCTCTCTTTTATTATATTTTTCTCACACTCATTCATCACTTGGAAAAAGCTAGTAAGCTTTTTCATGAAAGAAAAGAAGAAGGAAGAAGAAGATGAATAATATCATTAGAAACCTTTTGTGATGAATAATGAAAGATAAATATGATGAATAATGCAACCATGGTTGAATAAACCATTGTAGAGAATTAACCAAGGCTAGGGTTTGGGTTAGGTTAAGAATGAGTCACCACAAAATATCTTTCACAAAACAAAACTAAACCTTCTAGAATCACCTAGAAAGTATTAACCCAAATCAAACCCTAATCTTGTTTAATCTCTACTAAACATGTTGCATTAGTTATCATATCATGTTACAATATTATATATCACATATATAATATTTATTGTAACCAAATAAAATAATACAATTAACATATATCGCATATATATCAATGTATTACCCGAGTGAGAAAAAGAATCTTTTAGTGAGAAAATATTAGTTAATGTAATTTAATATATCATATATATTAATATACATTAAATTATCGAATCAACACTTGATCCGACAATCCAGCTATATCGCATATAACCGACTAATATTTATCCGTACCGATTCATCGAATCAACACTTTATCCGATGACCCGGCTGATATCAAATATCGCTAGAATAGAATACGGTATCTCATATCGTATTATCATCGGTCCTGCAAATATCATATATGTGCTCCTACTCCGTTTTGCCTGAGCCAAGAAACCTCTGTGTAGGACTCTAAAGAATCGTCAATACGCCGGCAGTAGGTGATGATCATATCAAACACCTACAAGCTGCAAGCGGTCAGCTAAACGTAACAGCCACTCAGGTATTGAGCGCTCAAAAGATCAACAAGCAAGCCTGTACATTCTCCTGTGAATCCAAATAGCAACACTCCCGTACAGTCCGGTCTCGTCGTCTGATATGTCGCATATCTCGACTAGGGGTGGTAAACGTCAGACCACAGTAGGTCGATAAGTCGTGTCGATAAGAGTTCTATAACAGTTCGAGAAACTACTAATAACACTTACCAGTAAATCTCAACAACCCTGGTCAGGGATTTCCGGTTATAGCCAATCGAACACAGCATAACATCAACTCCCTATACCGGGAGAGAAGAATCCCCCTATCACTCATTGCCTCCATATGATTCGGGACTGTACCCAAAAGCCACCTTTTTGCACGCCCTCTTGGACGTGGTATGATGGAAATCAAAGCACAGTGGGAATCACACAAGACTCTATGATGATCTCGGGTCAACAGACTACTCTGTACCAGTGTCACCGGAGAACTGCCATCTGACGTGAGGTATAATACCATCTGGGAGTTCTCGACGAGTCCGTCTAGTGTACCCAGTCTCCACTGAGCACCCGTACACCATCCTTAATGTCAAACACCGATGGATATGGGATCATCCATCGCCCATCATATGGGTCAAGATGCGTATACGCTACTCTACTCTGGTGTATCGATGCCCTGTCTCGATACACCCTCGACTAGGAACAGTTATAGGATGTACTCGTCGACTACCGTGGCCCCACTAGTATGATCTCATCATAGTCCCAGTAGTCGAGTAAATATTCTAAGGGCTTTATCAACATGTAATATAGAGACAATCAGAGTACATGTTAAGATAAAGTACAACCAGATAGCGTACTATCATGTCGAGCAAGAAAGTCCTCCCTATATATGTCCAAGCATCCATTACAATATACATCATATGTACAGTAATGGCCTCTAGAGCATATATATAACTAACACAGACCAGACTGTATGGAGATTGTCACATGCAGGCTCAGTAGGAGTTCGGATGGGTTTTCTCATCAGCCTTCTTATCGACAGATACCTGGGTAGCCGTTACGTGCAGCTAGTACCGCTTGCGGTTTGTGGTTAAACCCACTGCCAGTGTACCGTCGAGTCTTTAGAGTCCTACATAGAGGGTTTCCCTGCATCGGACGAAAGATGTAGAGGTTGTATGGTTTTACGACAGGGTTCGATCACGTACGTGCACTTGTATGCGTATGATGTTCGGGTGGATAATACTAGTGGGTTTTGGTTTAAGCAGGATCCTAGTATTATATTGATGGATTGTTTCGTCTCTTTGTATTCATGTTCTTGGGAATACGGATGCGGGTATGTATATACGGATAAGGGGCATTCTCGTAATTGTGCGGGATTGGGTTCTAGAAGAGGGGACACCTATTAGGGTTTATTGTTTTTGGATTTAAACTTAATAGGTGGAGGAAATCAGGTGGATTAAGCATTAAACCTAGCATGGCTACTTGGTGACTTATGGTCATGAGTCACCACTAGATATTTGTGAGGGTTTGGAGATATTTTGTTATGATTTTTATCTCACAAAATATCTCATATTCATCACATTATTCTAAGAGGGCAGCCAAGCTAAGTCTTCAAGGCTCACAACTCCTTCTCATTTCCTCAAGCCTTTTCATCTTCCCTCAAACCCTAGACCTCTCATGAGTTGAGAAACTTAAGGTTAAAACATACAAAGCACTCCATCTACTCTTTCTACACAACTTAGGCCATCTAGTCTAGCAAGCTACTTGCCCTAGTTATCTCGGAGTTGAGGTTGGAGCTCGGACTATAGAGTCTCGGGTGGATCGTCTTTGACTCGAGGAAGCCACGATCCGTTTCGATCCTCGGAGCCTACGATGACGAGGAGGACAACGATGAAGACCCGAAGGACTTGTATCGTGAGGTATAATCTCTTATCTGAGTAGATAACCTCTTCACAAGTCTTGCTAGTTAAGGTTTAGACATGATCCGGGAGCTCGAGTCCGTGTTGCGATGCTTTGATAATCATTTTTCACAACTTCCGCCTCCCTGCGGTCATGCGGGGTGCGTGACACGGACTTATATTATCAACATGTAAGAGACAAACATTATAATAATACCAGTCTACATATTGAGATAATGGTAACCAGATAGCATACTATCATGTCGAGCAAGAAAGTTCTCTATATATATGTCCAAGCATCCACTATATCAACAATAATGGCTTCTAGGGCATACATATTCCTAACATAGTCGAATTAGAAAGCAGACGTTTCTTGATTTCCCTATTTCTTTTGTTGTGTTTTGATTCGGCCTTCAAATTAACAAAAATATTGATTACTAATATTATCTTTTCTACATTGGACTTCTGTATCATTTGGGTCAAAAGTTTGGTTAATAAAAATACACACATACAAATTTGAAATCATATATACCAATAGAAACTTACTTACATTATTAATAAGGGTTATTTGTTAAAGTATAAATGGAGGCGGCGACGGCTGTAAGGTATGTAGGGTGGGAGCTTAAGTGTCTATTAGACTAACAACCAGGAGAGGGAAAGAAAATATAATTTTAACTTATAAAACTTAACCACCAGAGAGAAGCAGAGAGCTATCACATTAATTATTCTAGTTCTTAAGAGAGGGATATTATATTAAAAAATAAGAATTTGATGAAGATATAGAAATATAAAGATTAAGGGAGGCATAGCAATGATTCAAAATAAAACTTTTTATGGTTCAAGTATTTAATAGAGATGAAGTCATTAAACAAATAATTATGTTTAGTCCATTTTAAAAATTTTCTTCAGGTGCAAATTAATGACCTGACTTTGAAGTATTTTCTTGACCTTACTTTGAAATATATCATGAAGATTAATCATAAAATCAATAAGCAAGATTTTGATCATCGGTACTTGAACCAAACACTTTTTTTTGCCAAACAGTAACAAAATTCATTAAAGGACACTTTACATATTTCAATGTGAAAATATTAATAAAATTTATCGGATCAACAGTATATGAACATTGAAAAATGCAAGTTTTTTCTTTTTGACAAAAAATTCTTACCTAATTATTTTTGAGGGTTTTATAAAATATTGAAAATCAAACAACAAGAGGTTATAATAGCATACCTTAGAGTAGATTACTCTAAAAATTGAAAAAAAAAACATTTAAAAATTAATTTGAAAAGAAGTTATCTATAGAGATCTAGGGCTTGAATGAAAACAGAGAACCGCCAAGATTGAAGGAGATTAAAACGCGAGGAAGCTTGAAGCAAAAGTGATCAACATCCAAGATTTTTTTTGAAATTTTTGTTTGGAGGCACTAGAGTTTAATTAACAAGGGATCTTGTGGAGATATTTGTTCCTCTGAGGGTTTTTATTTTTACTGCGGAGGCGGCATGTGCAGGCATGTATAGGGGAAGGCTTTTAATTTTGGTTAACATGCGATCTCTTTTTATTGTTAAGGGAAAATTAATTTATTTATTTTGAATATCTCGAATATTTTTTTTTTGGATATTAAACTTTTAATTTTGGTTACATGCGATCGTTTCTTCCGAGGTTTTTAATTTTTTTTACGGGTGGAAAATGGGGAAACGGTTATTACCGTTTCCCAATAGCCCCGTTTTTTATTTTAATTATTTTTTTAGGGTGAGGAAGTGAGGCAACGGTTAAAATGGTTCCCCGAAAAAAAATATCGGAGAACTCGTTAAACCGTTCTCGGAAAACAAAAGCTTTGGTTTCCCCTAAAGCCAATTGTAGTAGTGCATCTACGGTGATTGCTTTTGGTTGGCCGATTATATATTTGCATCGTAACCACTCTTATATATATATTCTTTTGGATATAGTTAAAAACTCTATCGACCAAAACTTGTATATTGGTGGGCTTAGAAGCGGGACTTAGATAATTTATGTGTTTTTGGGTGTCGTACACATGTGGAGTTGACTTTATATTGGATTTGTTTATGTTTCACTTGTTTTTCTTCGTCTTGGGCGTCATATATTAACTGCGTGGTTGGTCCGCCGTTTGGGCGTGGAAGCTAGCTCCCGTTGGGATGCTTATTATATATTATATTTTATATGTGGTTTTATTCAAAATTTACAAAAGACGGTAATGCCCGATTTTTAAACGACGTACGTGTTTTAAAAAAAAACTTATACTTTCAAAAGGAACTTGATTTCATTTAATAAGCCTTTTCAAAACTTCACCTCCACTATTTCTTTAAAAAGGTTTAGATTCTGGATTTTTGGCTTATTTGGGTTATGATAGGGTCCTATAGATTTCACGTGATTCAAGTGCCGGTCACGTGCCTTTTCCAGGTCATGACAAAGTTGGTATCAGAGCGCTATGTTTAACCTTTGTTCGAGTCTTGGTTCGACTATGTGGAGTCTAGGACATATATTTTCGGAAGCTAGGCTTAAACTTACGCAACGTAGACTTGATTTTGGGGGTTTTATACCCGAATTTTCGTAGGATGATCTTGGTATGATGGAGTAGGTACTAATATGCACTAGTAAGTTGACCTTGGTACGATAGAGTAGATTCCGTGCATAGTAGTGTCAAGGTCAACCTACGAAAGTTCGGGTACCGTACGTATATTCCGCGGTATATTTATGATGTGATACTCTGTTTAAGTAACCTTAGAATATATATCTTGAGATCCTTTCTTCTATTCGTTCAGTTGATCTATCCTCATCGATACTTGTTTGTTGTTCCGGTCACCATGTCTAAGCGAGCCGAGACAGCTGCGGTGAGAGACGAGGTCAAGGCGGGCTCGTCTGAGATGAGGACTGACCAGGGTGTTATCCCGGTGACACAAGAACATGTTGATTATCCTTTTTATGATAGGATTTCTCGTATGGAGGCGTGTTTTTAGGATCTGCACTAGATGGTTGGGTCATTACTTGAGACCAGCCGGACTTGGAGGCCTGATATTGTTTAGCCTACTCTGGAGAGCGTTCTGCTGCCTATTGATTCAGCCAGTGTACCAGCCGTTGCTTGGATTTTCGAGGCGTCGCTTCTAGTGTACATGAAGCTAAAGTCGTCGGTGCTTATGGGTATGGATGTGACAGAGGATCTTTAGTCATTTCGGGATAGGATGGTTAAGATATTTCGTTCGTTGTGATGCTCCGATGCGAGATCAGTGAAATTGGCTAGTTTCCGTTTGAAAGGTCTTGCTCAGACCAGGTACGAGTCGATCGAGAGAGACCGAGCAGTGGATCTTTCTCAGATGACTTAGGACGAGTCCCTGAAGGACTACTTAGCCAGATTCTTCCACAGAGCGTCAGATATGTCCGAGCTAGTATTTTTGAGTCTTTGCGTAAGACTCCGAACATGATCATAGCCAAGTATGACTTGCAATTCGCTCATCTATCGCGATGTGCTCCCTACTTGGTCGATACTATAGAGAGGTGTATTGGGAGATTCATGCGAGCTCTTGATGCGCAATTGTTCCTTTTTGTAGGTGCTAGAGATTTGATATGTATGCAGAGGCATTAGATACAGCCACACCTTCCAAGGAACGTCTTGATAAGATTGCAGCTGCTCCGGAACCAAAGCGGATTCATTGTGGTATGCCAGTTTCCGAACAGTTCGGCAGAGATGATATAAGAAGAGGCCATGCCGGGTTCTTTCCGGGATACGATAGTGATAGAGATTGGATCCAGGGCCCGTTGTATGGCGTGTACTCAGAGGGCCAGAGGCCACCGTCGTCAACGTGTTACATTGCGAGTGGCCAGGTTACATGACCAGGAGGTGTTCAGAGAGGCGTCAGTGTTGGGTTACACTAACGCCCTGACCATCTACCGTAGCCAGTTACGGAACAAATTTTTTTTAGGATTTAAAAACTGTCAGTGCACGGCGGCGCCCCGGCCGTCAATCCGAGGCCAAAATGCGGAAATGATACTTTTCTTTAAACTTTAAACCGGCACCACCGCGCACTATAAAACCCGGATCGGTCCATTAACCTACTCCTAGCTAACAAGAGAAAGGGGTAGAGAGATATACCGAGCGATCCGTGTCCTTCAGTCTTCTCGTCGTCGTCCCGATCTCCCCGCGGAATCTCCGGTCTTCATCTCCTCGTCGGAAGGGCACCACATCGCTGGGTTCTTTTACGGGCTCTCACCTATGGACCGAGGCAACTCGGGCACGAAGTTGGCGAGTCGACGTGTCCAAGAATTGCTGTAGAATAGTGTGGAACTCTATGTCTCATGGGGTTGTAAGAAGTTGCCTTTTGGTGGAGGAAATGAACTAAACTTTTGGAGATGGAGCTATAGGATTTTTACAAAGCCGAAGAGATCAAAATTCCCCCACAACAATTTTTGGACAGCCCCCTCTCATGTGTGGCCGGCCATGATAAGGAATGAGATGGGGGGGAGTGAGCAATAATCAAGAAAGAGAAAATGGATGAGTGATGATGAGGAATCCAATGATCACAACCTACTCCCATCATATCACCAAAGGTCAAACAATCATGAACCATGGAGTCAATGGAAGCTACACCCATCATGAAAACCATCATGAAGAAACAATATACAAAGACCACCCTCCACAATGTTAATTTGCACATTTGCAAATAAGCCCTCCTCCACCAATTTTCAGCCAAAGAAAGATACAAAGGAAAATGGCCGAAACGGAATGCAAACTGGCAACTTCAAAAAATTGATCCTGTAATAAATTACAGGAAACCCCGCTACTATATATACATACCCGCATTTGTATTCCGACCGAAATACAAATGCAACGAGACAAAATCTACACTGTACAATACTAGGATCCGGCTTAAACCAAAGCCCGCTAGTATTATCCGTCCGATCATGATCCGTGCAATACCGCACGTATATGATCGAACCCTGCCATATCTCCATACGGCCTCTACAGCGTTTCGTCCGAAACATGAGAAAACGGTCTGTGGGGGACTCTAAAGACTCGTCAATACTTTGGCTGTGGATTTAACCACTAGCACGTCAGAGGTATTAGCCATACGTAATGGGCTACCAGGTATTGACCAAAAGGGACGTCGATGAGCGAACTCATTCTGACACCCTACTGAGCCTGTCAGTGACAATATCCGTACAGTCCGGTCCGTTCGTCTATGAGCATCGCATGGCGGGCATAGGGGGTTGGTAAAAGTCAGACCCCCAAAAGCGGTACAAGTCGTGTCGGAGTGTAACCCAGAACACCCTGAGATACTACTGGAATACCTACCAGTAAATCTCCTGCCTTGGCCAAGGACTTCATATAATGGCTCTCCTAGACACAGCGCGACCTCACCCCAAGTACCGGGAGAGACGAACCCCTGAAGATCCGCTCACTGCCTCCATGTGGCTCGGGACTGTACCCAACTAAAACCTGCTTGCACGACTCCTTTGAGCGTGGTAGGGTAGTAATCAAAGTACAGTAGGAACTCACACGAGACAAATGACGATCTCAGGTCGATGAACTAACCTGTACACATGTCACCAGGGAACTGCAATCTGACGTCAGGTATAAGACCAACTAGCATGTTCCCGGCGAGTCCTGTCCGGTGTACTCATAACTCAATGAGCACCTGTATACATCTTAGGTGAACCAACTGACACCAGTGGCTTGTGAGACCGGCCACCGCCCCTCGTCGGGGTCTCGACTGTATACACTAGTCTACTCTGGAGTATCGATGCCCTGTCTCGAAAACTCCCAAGACTAGGGACCTTTTAAGGATGTGCTTATAGACCCCAGCTCCCACGTATATGATCGCCATCATACTGTTGGCTGTCAAGCAAGAATCCTAAGGGCTCTATCAACGCGCAATAGTGACCTGTAAGGTCACCTGAAGCAGTACACGATGATAAAGGTAAACCAGATAGCATACTATCATCTTGAGTAAGAATGTCTTACCGGCATAGGTCCTCCATCAATCATTGCAATCACATGCCTGTGATCCAATAATTGACTCCGAGGGCACTATCTCCAACAATCTCCCACTTGCACACAAGGATAATTATTGTGATGTCGCATACTCACAGCCCGTGTGATACCGAACACCCAACTCCTCTACTAATCAGTCTTACAAAACCTGTTTGCGAAACTAATGTGTTCGAGGAATAGCCTCAGTGAGTGGATCCGCTTTGATGTTTCTTTCTATGTCTCTCTTTATCTCAAGTTCGCGGAGAAAGCCATCTCCCGAAATGAGCAATACCTATCTTAGAATATGTCTGGATATCTGATGGGACCTAGTTCATAAATGAACTCCAAATCCAAACATCTTAGAGTGTATCGTCAACTGAACTTAATCCGTATCCTGCGCCATGCCTCCCTCAGTATCCACCTGGATCACCTGTCCATAGTACTACCCCTCATCAGAGGGAAAACTATAACTCTGACAACCAATCTGTCAACCAGGCCACCTTGGAAGCCAGGAATGATAACTGTCTCCCGAATGAGGCTGTCGTTATCATATCCCTAGAACATCCACTTATGTTCTAAAACTGCTTCCGATCGTTTCTCCAGGATTGGATCAATATCAACATATTGCATCCCGTGCAAAAAACAATATCTGGTGTGGTACTTGACATCTCATGATTGAATCAATTGCCTAAGCAAGTGATCTGCCAATCATGCACATCCCTCTCCACTTTAGTCTGTAAGACACCTTTAGAGAGGGTGACTCCATCACCTGCAGGTACACTACCGTACCTAGAGTTGTCCATTCAAAAACACCTTCAGAATGCTGTCTGAGTACCCTGATTGGGAAACTACCCAAATCCAGATCTAAAACCATAGATCCAGTAACCAGAATTTCTTGATATTATATCCAAGTCCCATGTGGAGAAACCACTGAGTGACAACCAAAGTATAACCGATCGTAGTATAGGAACATCACTTCCTACTCTGTGTATGTCATCCAAATACCAGGACATCACACCCTACTACCTTCTTAACAGATCCATCCCTTATTCTGATGAAGTCAAACCTATGACTGCCATATCAGAAATAGATGATCTATCTCCGCTACATCTGCTTTAGTCTATAAATAGACATAAGCCACTTGTCCACCAATGCTTCCGCTGCTCCCACTGACTACGACAACCCTCTGGAAGAGTCATATACACGTACACTTCTAAAGATAGTTTAGAACGACGCTATACTCATCCTCCTGCCGGGTCTCGCAGCCTGGAACAACAGCAATGGCAAGTCTGGGTAAACAAGAACCTCCCTGTCACCGTCCTTGAGGCTACCGGAGTACCCCTCGGGTGCCTGAGGTTACCCACCGTATCTGCGGAATGGCCAATGGAATGTCAAGCCAGATTGAATCTTTAGGTTCCTATCAAACTTTCAGTAATCGTTTGCGGTTCTGGAATCACTTCCAGTTCTACCATACTCCCACTACTGTTTTCTGAAAAAATCCATTTTTGTTAAAACTGTGGCGAGTCAAGAACAATATCACTATTGATCTTCCAGATGGTAGAAAATCAACCCTCGTCATAGCCTGGGTCAACCCACAAACAGCCATTACAGAAACGTGCCTTGAGTTATCCAGAGTCTGGTTTTAATCATAAGCCGGACAACTCCCCGTACCTTAACAATGTTAAGATATGAACTATTCTATATCCAATACAGAAACAGAGGCACAGATTTAATTGAACCATATTCAAATCATGCAACTGTCTCCAGTGCATGTCAACTAAATGGAGAGAGGTCGATCAACATTACTCAACTTAGGAGTGCTTCTAATTATGAGTAATCTGAAAGAGAAGGAAGTTCTCTTAATCATTACTATCAACTGAATACCCTACACAAGTATCTACATCTTCGATCACCTTGAAAAATCCCGATACTTGCAACACCTGGTTCTCTACTTTATTCATATACCTATAACTTCTCAAAACTCAGACCTTGTGTTTTTACGAAACACTTATCTAAGAATTAGAGAAGTCATAAGTAAACCGAATATAGTACGAGGACCAACCCCTCTGTCCTAATGGACACTGGACAACATACAATACTCTGTATAAGTCCCTTGAGTCTGATAACTCAATCCCTGTATGTCATAGGTTGAAAACTGTACCTATGGTTAAGAAGAATTACACCGTTGTTTAATGCTCCTTACCTAACCATCCACTGATATAGGTAAATGTCATGGACATAATTTCAAAAAGGTATATCTCACTCTATAAAAATAGACGTACAGATGTATCAATTTGAAATTGATGCATAACAGCGGATATTCAAAACCAAATATTTGCCGTCCGGCAAACAACCCAGGCGATTTCCTCAAATATCACCAATTACAATGAATTCCGATATAATGAGGACAATCACCTAATTCCAAATAATTTACTCCCACTCATCATCTGTAAAACCATACAGATGTGAGAATCATACCTGGTAAATACATATCCAGGAGCAAGATTTGATTGGGAAATCAGTTTTCTTTTAACAGTACACAGCGAAACTGAAACATTGAAATTTTTCGTAGGGGTATCCTGGTATTCCTAGTAATGCCTCTCCCATTATCCAGATTCACAACTGTAACCGTATATTGCTTTTCCATCTCTCCAAATCCCTTCATATGTCTTTAGTCATTACCTTCTGTACACCCTCTTAGGCTAAATGGTTTTCTTCCTTCACTACCCCTTGGCACCAGTCTATGGTTTGGAAGAAGACTATCCAATAAACATAATGGGTGTACTTTCCTAATCCTAGGAACACTCGCAATGCGAGATAAGGTGAAGATAAAAGACAACCGAATAAACCTTATTCCTATTTCTCCTGAACCAGAATCCATCCCCGAACTGGAACAAGTTCCTTTCGAGTTCGTATATAACCATACGATGTAGTATCCAATAAACTGTGGATCTTCGTAGTGATACGGAGTGTCCTGGAGAAATACAAAGGTGAAGTGGGAGTGGTAATGAAATACTTGGTTTGTTCGTGAATAGCAGTCGCAATTTACTTTGCCCTCCTTTTAATCCCTTTATTTGTCTTAACTTAATACCTTCTGCACACCATCGTTATGCTAATTGGTTTTCTTCATTCCCCACCGTTCGGCACCAGCCTAAGGTTTGGAATAAGACTATCCAATTTGCGTAATACGTGTACTATCTCCTAAACCAAGGAGTACTCGCAACCTGAGAGAAGGTAAAAGGAAAAGACTACTGAATAGTCCTATTCGTTTTCTCCAGAATGAAAAACCATCCTCGAATAAATTCCTTCGAGTTCGTATATAACCATACGATGGTTTTATCCAAAGGAAGTGGACGTTCGTAGTAATACGGGGTGTCCTGGAGAAAAGGGTAAAAGTAGGAGTGGCAATGAGGAATGCAACTCTGACAATCCAAAAGCCAGTGTTTAAGAAGGTTCGGTCAACTTGGTCACTGAGTCATAGTCTAGGGTCGGGCCATGGTCGCTGCCAAATAGAGAGAGAAAAGAAACACTCAGCGTGCACTCTAACCTAGATCAGAATGGTTACCAATTTATCTAATCTGGAAACCTCCCACTGTAACGTCAAATTCTCCTCCAAACCTGAAAGAAGAATTAGTCGGGATCACCCGAGGAGTAAACCAACTCATCAGTGGGAATCGGGATCCAACTATCATCGCATGATAACGTGACGGAATCCGCTCACGTTATCACACTTCAGAAGGTATGCGCATATCTGGCAAGTTTCAGTTTCTTTAGAAACTCCCGATGTGATTTTTACCCCATGCTCTTATGACCTTGACTTTGGCCAACAAATCATAAGTCACATGTCAAGTTCTACCCGTCATTCTCCAGGTTGATTTGAACCCACCCGTACCTACTCTTGACTTTGGCACCTAAGGCAATACGACTGTCCCAAACCAACGCATCTATCTATGCTGCATATGAATACCCAATAGCTACCAAACACTGTGCCTTGACTTTGGCCAACAAACACAGCTTGAATACAATTGACTATCCATATGAAACGACGGAGGGCTACGAATGGTTTTTGGTGAAAAACCTTTAACGTAATGAACTTGATAACGTTGAAGGAACCAGATAGCTTTATAAAAATATAGTGACGAAAACCTTTGCTAAAGAGGTCACTCCCGGTGAAGGGATCTCGGCTCTTTCCCCTTAGAATGAGGTGCAGGATATTCCAACAGAATACCACGATGCAAAGCAAAAGTAAACGACTATAGTGAAGTTATTTCCCTGACGCAAACTTCTGTCCAAGGGGTCACTCCCGGTGAAGGGATCTCGGCCCTTGCCTCGTCGACTGAGGTGCAGGATATTCCAACTGAATACCACTGTGCAAAACAAAAGAAAACGTCCTTGCAATAACAGCTTTTTGAAAAATGTTCCAACAACATCAGAATAGGTTTGTATAGCTTGCATTGATCCGAATCAATGCAGTCCCGTCAATTGATCACACCAATAAAGAATGAAAATAATGATGTATAATGGTTAATAATGTAAATATGACGATCATACTAACTGAAATGTGAACAAGTATAATGTATGATTATCTGGGGAAATCATGAATCTATAATACGAATCTCATAATCAAAACTGAAATCTCATCATTTATTTCCAATAAAAATTCATTTCCCCGTGTCCATCATCGACACAAAACTTCCACTTCTCATAGGCATCATTCCTCGAATGATCCTGAAATCAACAATACCGGTAGTTATCATCTAGATATACGCCGTATCTTTACCACTATCTCCGGTATCGAGTAACCTCGCTAGGCTCCCCCGCCTCAAATGCGGCTATCCTGCCCCTCGGCCTCGACCGGGTCCACCATGTATCCAACTGTATATCTCCCCCACTCAGTATGGATAACGTAAAATCCGCGACCGTATATCTAACCCACTCCGTCCGGAATAAAAACAAAATCATAAAACATTTCATGGTGGACATGACACATCAATCATGAAAATCACTGGATTTATGTAATAGTATTCAAAACTCAAAATCATAAATCCTCAATAATACATTTACCTCTTGTATCAACATGAAATACTCAGATACTAAATATGATATTAATGATGCAATTTACTACTATTATTGGTGTGTAAGATACGATATGAATCATTTTAATAAGAAATTTGCTAAGTGTAAAAGTGACATGGTAATATCGACGAGGTGTGTGTAACATATAAGATATGCACGTGGCATGACTCGTCGATACTTGTGTAGTGTTCTAGCAACTAAGCAAGGTAAGTGTGAATTATGAATGCATATTGTTAATTTAGCATATCAAATAACCCTTTTATTTAAATAAAACTACAGGCGTAAAACGCCATCTTTACAAAATTCCCCGGTAGATGTTTAGTCTACTCATCAGAAAACGTCGAATCTATTCAGGAATTGCCAAGCCTTTCCCTTTCCTCGCTGCCTCCGAAAATCCCGTATTCGAATCTAATATCACAATTTAACTTATATAAGGAAACGGCTACTCCGACATGACGGAAATGAAAAACACCCGTTCCCATGTACTAGTTATATTGTATACGACTATTCCAAGTTATCATACACTAATCCTTACTGGATTTTAACCCAAACCTGTATCGCGACAGAATTTAAATCGCGATGCGTTTTAACCGTGTCGTATTTTGTGTGTTTAGATATCTTTTCCGATATACGCTTCCAGATTCTATCTGCAGTGAAACTAATTTGTTTAAATAACACCAAAATGGCCAAAATTATACACTGAATTACACCCAACTATCCAAAACCACGTAGCATCCTACAAAACCGGCGTCGCCGGAATTTCCATATTGGTCGACGGCCACAATCCGATGCCTCTGGTTCGTTCTCCTATGGTTTGCTCTAGATGCTACATACATCATTTAGGTCTTGTTTAGTTGAGTTAATTATCTTCCAAACAATAGAAGATTTCAACAGAGCCTATAATTAACTAAAATACGATATTATAGAACCCTTTTCAATTCAAACTAAACTAGATACAGAATTTAAATTCCTACCGTGGTTAAGAATTTTACCTACAATAATTTATTGGAATAACCCCTCCAAGATGCTAAGTCCCTTGTCCTAGCTTGATGATGAGAAAACCTAGAACCTAGCTTCCTTCTTCTTCTTCACCTCTCTTGTTCTTCTATGCTTTGTTTTGTTTTTCTTTTCTCTAAATTTTTATAATTTTAATTAACCACTGATCTGAACAAGGTTTATATATGACAAATGAAAGGGATAAGGTGAAGGAGGAGGTGCCATCAAGTTAGAGGTAGTGATTTCATGCAAGGAGGAGGTGGTGTGTTTGTGTGTGTGCATGCAAGTAAGAGGTGTGCAAGCCTTATCTTCTAATTATTGTTTTAATTTGAAATTAAATTCTGAACCAAATGATTTTCCATCCCATTTTCAATTACACCCTTAATAATTTTCCTTTTGCACAAAAACCTAAATTTTACCTAAAAACCCCTCACAACTTAGTTTATTATAAAACACACATTTAATTAAAATGAAGCTAAAATTATCACTAAAACCCTTATAACTTATTCATGTTGCATACAAATTTTTTTATTTAATTTGTTTTACATAGAACTTATGAAAATGACTTATTTGCTTTTAATAACCTTTTGATTTTCCACTTTATTACTAATTTAATTAATTTTATTTATTTCCAAATTTTCAAAATGTTACAATATTCCCCCCTTAAGAAAATTCGGTCCCCGAATTTAAAAATAACTAACTAGACATACCTTCGAAAAGATGTGGAAATTTCTCCTGCATCGCATCCTCGGTCTCCCAAGTAATCTCCTCACGATTCATTCCTTACCAAAGAATCTTTACAGATGGAAGTATCCTCGATCGTAGTTTCTGTAAGTCCACGTTACCTCTCCCGGTACTTACGGGCTTGCGGAAATGATGAAAAACCATTTTTCTTTTGGTGGTAACATGGACTCAAAATACGGATCTTTGTTAAACAACTATCTAACAAACCTAACAAGAGTTTTACCTACTCGGTTAGGGGTTATACCTTAACCTGAACTCCTTCTCTTGGTCTCCTTGTGGTGGTCGGATGGTTCTCTCCTCGTCGTCTTTTTGTGCCGAAGATGGATCCACCTGAAAGCTTCTACCTTTGACTTCACTTCAAACTAGAAGAAACTAGAACACTTGGTTTGCTAAACCTTGTGAACTAGGATGAGTAGAGGAGTGCATTGGGTTTTATCTCAATGGTTCTTGCTTCTCAACACATGAGATAAGTGAACCATGAACTAGAGAGAGAGCAAGAGGGAGAGGGAGAGCTCAAGCATGAGAGAGAAAGGAAATGAAAGAATGAGCAAGACTTTTGTCATCCAAACTCTCATAATCCAAAATCATCATAAAAAATAATTGTAATTGAGTATTATGTGATGGTTCAAGTCAAAATGGCCATATCATTTCATGCACTCATTTTGCAAAAAGAAACAAGCAAGAAAAAGTCTTTGCCATGAAATGATACCCATTGTAATGATGAAGGTCAACAAGTCCAACCTAGTCAATCGGTCAACCAAGTCAACAAAGTCAACCATCAACAACCATGTCACAATAATACTTAATTAATATTATTGTTAATCATATTTCTTATTCTCATTAGGGTTTAGAAAAAAGTCAACAGTCAACAACCCTAATGAGAATCCTCTACCTCTGTCTCTCTGTCAACTGTGCATACACACCCGCATCCGCGTTCCGAGGAACACGAATACAAACGAGATAAAACTAATCCCAAAACGTACGCTAGGATCTGGCTTAAACCATAGCCCGCTAGTGTCAACTGCCCGGACACTAAACATGCACAAGTGCACGGATGCGACCGAACCCTGTCGCAAAACCATGCGACCTCTACTCTTTTGCCTAAAGGCGAATAGCTCTCTGTGTGGGACTCTAAAGACTCGACACTATGCTGGCAGTGGGTTTAACCATAGACCGCAAGCAGCACTAGCTGTGCGTAACGGTCCCCAGGTAGATGCCGATAAGAAGACGGACGAGGTGAAACCCACCCATCTGAACTCCTACTGAGCCTGAATGTGACAATCTGCGTACAGTCTGGTTTGTTCGTCTGAGAATATCGCATGGCGGGCCTAGGGGCGGTAAACGTCAGTCCCCTAATAGAGGTACAAGTCGTGTCGGAGTGTAGCCCAGAACACCCTGAGATAACACTGGAAACCTACCAGTATATCTCGCTTGCCCTGGCCTGGGACTTTGTGTAATTGCTCTCCTAGACACAGCGCGATATCAACCCCCAATACCGGGAGAGATGAATCCTGTCTAACCGTCACTGCCTCCAAGTGCTTCGGGACTGCACCCAACTACTACCTGTTTGCACGACTCCTTTGAGCCGTGGTAGGGTAGTAATCTAAGTACAGTGGGAACACACTCGAGGCGAAGTGACAGTGTCAAGTCAGCGGACTAAGCTGTACTCATGTCACCTAGGAACTGATAACTGACGATAGGTATAGTACCAACCAACAGTTCCCGACGAGTCCTGTCCAGTGTACTCGTAACCTAACGAGCAGCCGCATACTATCTTAAGTACGACGTACTGACGGCTGTAGGACAGACCATCTCCCACACTGGGATGAGAAGCGCATACGCTAGTCTACTCCGGAGTATCGATGCCCTGTCTCGATAGTCCTACGACTAGGGACCTGCATAAGCATGTGCTTGTGGATTACCCAGCCCCATGAGTGTGACTGCCATCACAACGCTGGTAATCAAACAAAGATCCTAAGGGCTCCACTAATGTGTATATGTGATATACAAAAATAAACACATGTACACATTAAAGTAGAAACAAACCAAGTAGCATACTACTATTTTGAGCAAGATTGTCTATACAAGGTGAATATCCAAAGCTTCCATTAAGTAATATACAAACTAGTATGATACAGTAATGGCCTCTAGGGCATATACACTAACAATCTCCCACTTGCACTTAGGCCATGTATTGGCGTATCGAAGACCTATCATCTCGATCAGCCGCTCGAACTGAGTCTGGGGTAAGGCCTTCCTGAATGGATCAGCAGTGTTATCTTCTGTAGCAACTCTTCGAACCTCGATCTCCTGGCGACCCACGATCTCCCTGATCTGGTGATACCGCCTTAAGATGTGTCTGGATCTCTGATGGGACCTGGGTTCCTTCGCTAAAGCTATAGCCCCGTTGTTGTCGCAATACAGAGGTATTGGATCAACAATGGACGGAACCACCTGAAGTTCTGTTAAGAACTTCCTTATCCAGACGGCTTCTTTTGCGGCATCTGCAGTAGCGATATATTCCGCTTCCATCGTCGAGTCAGCAACGGTTTCCTGTTTGGAACTCTTCCAACACACCGCCCCTCCATTGAGGGTAAAGACATAACCCGACATGGACATGGAATCATCCTTGTCACTCTGGAAGCTGGAGTCAGCAAAGGCCTCGATTTGGAGGTCTTTTCCGCCATACACCAAGAACATCTCCTTAGCCCTTCTCAGGTACTCGAGAATGTTCTTTACCGCTATCCAGTGCTTCTCCCCAGGGATTGACTGATACCGGCTTACCACACTCAGTGCATAAGCTATATCTGGTCTGGTACACAACATCGCATACATTATAGAGCCTACAGCAGAAGCGTAGGGTATAATAGACATGCGATCCCTTTCCAAATCAGTCTTGGGAGACATCTCTTTGGAGAGGGTGATCCCGTGACAAGCCGGTAGATTACCGCGCTTGGATTCTTCCATACTGAATCTTTTTAGTATGGCGTCGATGTACCTGGACTGTGAAAGTCCTAATATCCTCTTGGATCTGTCACGAAAGATCCTGATCCCAAGAATGTATGAGGCATCACCCAGGTCTTTCATGGAGAACCTGTATGACAAGAACCTTTTGACAGATTGTAGCATAGGAATGTCATTTCCTATCGAAAGAATGTCATCCACGTACAATACGAGGAATACGACAGTTCTTGCTACAAATCTACTATAGATGCATGGTTCATCTGGATTTTTGATAAAGCCAAATTCTTTGACCAAGCCAAATTCTTTGACCGTCTCATCAAAACAGATGTTCCAACTCCGCGATGCCTACTTTAGTCCATAGATGGACTTAAGCAACTTGCACACCTTTCCGCTGCTCCCACTCTGAATGAAACCATCTAGCTGGTCCATATAAACACACTCCTCTAAATTTCCATTTAGAAAAGCGGTCTTTACGTCCATCTGCCAAATCTCATAATCGTGGAAGGCAGCAATGGCAAGAAGGATCCGAATGGATTTCAGCATAGCCACTGGAGAAAAGGTCTCGTCATAGTCCAAACCAGGTCTTTGAAGAAAACCCTTTGCAACAAGTCTAGACTTATAGGTCTCAACCTGTCCATCTACACCAATCTTCCTTTTGAAGATCCACTTGCATCCTACGGGTTTTACCCCATCTGGAGCAACGTCCAACGTCCATACTTTGTTGGTGTACATGGACTCCATTTCGGTCCGCATTGCATCCAGCCATTTTACCGAGTCAACGCTCTGAATGGCCTGCTGGAAGCTAGTCGGCTCATCACTATCAATGATGCAATCCTCTCTATCCCCGTCTATGAGAAAACCGTAGTATCTCTCGGGCGGATGAGACTGCCTACTACTCCTGCGGAGCGACGCAGGAATGTCCTGATCTTTCGAACCCTCTGGTTCTACTAAGCTTTCAGTAATAGTCTGTGGTTCTGGAATTTCTTCCAGTTCTATTTCGTTCCCACTAATTTCTTTTTCTAAGAACTGGTGTTCCAGAAAATGGTCATTACGAGAAACAATGATCTTTTGTTCCTCTGAGTAATAGAAGAGATACCCCCTGGAGTTCGTTGGGTATCCCATAAACTTGCACAGTACTGAGCGTGCCTCGAGTTTGTCCGCATGCTGCTTTTTGACAAAAGCCGGACATCCCCAGATCTTCAGATATTGAAGATAGGGTTTCTTCCCACTCCATATCTCATATAGTGTGGTAGGCACAGTCTTAGTTGGAACTCGGTTCAAAAGGTATGCAGCTGATTCTAGTGCATATCCCCAGAATGATCGCGGTAACTTAGCGTTACTCATCATGGAACGTACCATATCCAATAGGGTCCGGTTCCGTCTCTCCGATACACCGTTATGTTTCGGAGTGTATGGAGGAGTAAGCTGAGAGAGAATTCCATTCTCTTTTAAGTAATCCAGGAACTCGGCACTTAAGTATTCACCACCTCGATCAGATCTTAGTGCCTTGATACTTTTGCCTGTTTGTTTTTCTACTTCATTCTTATATTCCTGGAATTTTCCAAAGGCTTAGGATTTATGTTTCATTAAGAAGACATATCTGTACCTTGAAAAGTCATCCGTAAAAGTAATGAAGTAAGAATAACCGCTTCGCGTATGTATAGACATTGGACCGCACACGTCGCTGTGTACGAGTCCCAAGAGCTCGCTCGCTCTTACTCTGTGTCCAGTGAACGGAGTCTTTGTCATCTTTTACTTTGAGACAGGATTGACAAGTGGCATACGATTGATATTCGAACGGATCCAAATATCCTTCTGTATGTAACTTCGCCAGCCTTCTTTCATTGATGTGACCCAGTCTACAATGCCATAAGAAAGCCTGGTTTGTTTCCGGAGACTTTCTTTTGTGTGTATTCTAGACATTGAAAATCTGTGGTTGGTTTAATACGTATATACCATTGCTTAATGTACATGAACCAATCAGAACTTGATTAAGGTGAATGTTCACAACATTGCTTACAAATGCAAATTCATAACCTTCTTTAGATAATAAAGATGCAGAAATGATATTACAAGTTGCATTGGGTACAAAATAGCAATTACGCAAAACCAAAACGTGTCCATCTGACAACCCCAGGTGATAGTCCCCCACGGACTCAGCATCCATGCCAGCTCCGTTTGCAACTCTGAGGGTCATATCACCTGCCTTCAAAACCCTACGCCTTCTCAGTGCCTGTAAAGAATTACAGATATGAGATCCAGATCCGGTATCCAATACCCAGTATGTAGAGTTTATTGATAGACAGTTTTCAATAACATACACACTTGAAGCTGAAGCCGCAACTTGCTTCAGATCCTGGGTTCTGGCCTTCCAAGCCCTGCAATCCTTTTTCTAGTGTCCACTCTTGTGACAGTAAAAGCATTCTTCCTTTCCCACAAGCTTTCCCGCTACCTTTGTTGTTTTTGTCTTTCCCTTCGTATCCACTTTACTAACACTGCCCCTTGGTTTGGCGGGGGCTTTCTTCTTCCTTCCCTTGGCTTTCGCCTTGGACCTAGAAGAGGAAGATCCTCCTACAAACAAAGTGGATGTTTCCTTACCTTTCTGTAGGGTGCCCTCTGCACTCCTCAGCATGTTGAGGAGTTCTGAAAGTTCAACTTCTTTTTCTTGCTAGTTGAAGTTCAGGATAAACTGGGCGTAAGTGGAAGGAAGGGACTGGAGAATCAAGTCCGTATAGAGCTCGTTCTTTAACATGGTCCCAAGGTCCGCGAGCTCCTCAATGAAGCCAATCATCTTAAGCACGTGTTCCGCTACCGATGATCCAACGGCCAATCTCGCCGAAAACAGCTTTTTCGAGACTTCGTATCTGGCGATATGAGATTGCACTCCATACAGTTCTTTTGTATGGAGAAATATGGATTCAAGGTCCATATTCTCGTGCCTCCTCTGATGTTCATTGTCCATAGAGGCAAGCACGAGGCACTTGGCCTTCGCGCAATCGATTTTCCAGGTCTTACGGATTTCCCTATCAGCGACGCTGGTTTTGGGACCTGGGACAGGGGGAGATTTGGTGGTAAGGAGATACCCCAACTTGTCATAAGTGATTGCCATTTTGACATTCCTGAGCCAATCTTTGTAGTTTGGCCCTGTCAGTATGTTTTTATCTAGTATTAACTTAAGTCCAGTCATGATGATTGGTCGCTGCAATTAGGAGAGAGAGAAGAAACACTTTAGCATGATACTCTTGCAAGTTTAGAGTGGTTTTTAATTTGTCTAAACAGGATGGCTCCCACTGTCTCTCGAATTCCTCCTCAAACCAAAAAGGAAGAATTAGTCAGGATCAATCTCACCGTACAATACTTGCTTAACCGTTCAGCCAGGCTAGTGTCGGTACTTCGAGGGAGGTTTTCCAATACTTTCGCGAAGTTCCTTAATTAAATAACATCTTTTCCCTCGGGGCGTTGCCCCGCTAACACCTTTCTAGACACCTACTTGGTTTATAGCATTGATCGTTAAGTGAGAAATTTCCCGAGGTGTAGCATATACTCACAGTAGGATCAGAATCCAAATATCATCGCGTGACAAAACTGAAAGAATCCTACCAGAATCATCACACTCCAAATGGTATGCAGCGCTAGCAAGTTTCAGTTCTTTTGAAACTCCCGATGTGGATTTTTGCCCCATGCTCTTATGACCTTGGCGTGAGGTCAAAATGTCATAAGTCACATGTCAAGTTCTTCCCATCATTATCCAGGTTAATTTGAACCCACCCGTACCTACCCTTGACGTAGGCCAAAATGGCAGTACGACTGTCTCAAATCAACGCTTTCTATCTATGCAACAGATAAATATCCGGCAGCTACCAATCACTATACTTTGGCGTGAGGTCAAAATACATAGCTTGAATACTACCGAATATTTAAATGAAATGATGGAGGGCTACGGATGGTTTTGGCGAAACCGTGAACGTAGTGAACTTGATATAATCGATGGAACGAGATAGCTTTTAAAAGGAGTGGCTTAAGCTCCGCGTTTAAAAGTTATTTTTGAAAAGAAACCGAGTGGTTTTGAAAGTGTTCCAACGACTCAACTTTGGTTTATTTTCTTGCATTATATTAATGCGTCCCATCATTAAATCCTACCATTGCAGAAAACAACGAAAATATGACGTACGCTTATGCCATCCGCATTTGCCACGGGGCCCCGTCATTACCCGTTAGGTTACTTAACTAACGACAGAGCGGGGGCTGGACTAGCACGGATGCAAAATATAAGCAACGCCTAAATAGATATCATATATAGATATACACATTCGTCACATGCAATGATAGCCATTCCAGATCACAGATGAACACATTGGATATACTAGGAATCCGCAATCCGTACGAGCCTGTAACGAAGAGCGGATTACACGGTCGCGAGGAATAGCCAAGACCCCACCCTAGACCCCTACGGGTGCGGCAAACTACCCGCCAAGTACCCGAAGCGAAGCAACCTCCCTCAACACCATGAGTAAGCCACTCGGCACTTTGAGATACCCGGTAGTTTGTGCACCCCACCTTGGGTCTATCCTAGGAGCAAAAACAGTAAAATAAATTATACAATGACGGCTACAATCCCATCCCGGTTGTGCGGCCATATAAATAATATTACATCAATTACAAATTACATGAATTGAAAGAAAAAGAAAACTCTCATCTCACAACCCCCCGGCTATTCATCCGCGACAATCCAATAAATTCATATACACATACCATCAACATTACAGATCACAGATATGCATAACCCCCACTAATCGACGTATAGCGATTAGCAGACGTTCAATACATATATCACATCACAGATATAAACCCGTTAGCTTAAGTCTTTAGAAGTTCGATCAAAATACGGATTTTCAGACCCCAAAAACAAATTTTTCTTTCTGGAAAATCTGGGCAGAAAAACATATTGTAAAAATCCCAAAACACCTCACAGAACACACTGCAAGAAAATTCGCCCATGACCGAGTCAACTCGGCCGCGGATCCGCGGCGGGAGCATGCTCCTGCCGCGGTTACGCGGCGGTTTGAATGAGTCCCTGGACCAATTTTCTACAGTGTGTTATAAAAATCCTGAGCCGATTTTTGGTGTAAGATTTATTGTTTTTTGAACAAGAAAAAAAATCGGCAGAAACTATACTTTTCGGGCGTGTTTCGTGACTTTTTCTCCGATCGAACTTCTAGTTACTTTGCTAACATGTTAGATAGTATTTAACCAGGCCCTGATACCACTGTAAGTCCACGTTACCACCCCCGGTACTTACGGGCTTGCGGAAATGATGAAAAACGATTTTTCTTTTGGTGGTAATATGGACTCAAAATACGGATCTTTGTTAAACAACTATCTAACAAACCTAACAAGAGTTTTACCGACTCGGTTAGGGGTTATACCTTAACTTGAACGCTTTCTCTTGGTCTCCTTGTGGTGGTCGGATGGTTCTCTCCTCGTCGTCTTTTTGTGCCGAAGATGGATCCACCTGAATGCTTCTACCATTGGCTTCACTTCAAACTAGAAGAAACTAGAACACTTGGTTTGCTAAACTTTATGAACTAGGATGAGTAAAGGAGTGTGTTGGGTTTTATCTCAATGGTTCTTGCTTCTCAACAAATGAGACAAGTGAACCATGAAGTAGAGAGAGAGCAAGAGGAAGAGGGAGAGCTCAAGCATGAGAGAGAAAGGAAATGAAAGAATGAGCAAGACTTTTGTCATCCAAGCTCTCATAATCCAAAATCATTATAACAAATAACAGTAATTGAGTATTATGTGATGGTTCAAGTCAAAATGGCCATATCATTTCATGCACTCATTTTGCAAAAAGAAATAAGCAAGCAAAAGTCTTTTCCATGAAATGATAGCCATTGTAATGATGAAGGTCAACAAGTCCAACCTAGTCAACCGGTCAACCAAGTCAACAAGTCAACAAAGTCAACCATCAACAACCATGTCACAATAATACTTAATTAATATTATTGTTAAGCATATTTCTTATTATCAATAGGGTTTAGCAAAAAGTCAACAGTCAACAACCCTAATGAGAATCCTCTGCCTCTGTCTCTCTGTCAACTGTGCATACACACCCGCATCCGTGTTCCGAGAAACATGAATACAAATGAGATAAAACTAATCCCAAAACGTACATTAGGATCTGGCTTAAACCAAAGCCCGCTAGTGTTAATTGCCGGGACACTAAACGTGCACAAGTGCACGGATGCGACCGAACCCTGTCGCAAAACCATGCGACCTCTACTCTTTTGCCTAAAGGCGAATAGCTCTCTGTGTGGGACTCTAAAGACTCGACACTACGCTGGCAGTTGGTTTAACCACAGACCGAAAGCGGCACTAGCTGTGCGTAACGGTCCCCAGGTAGATGCCGATAAGAAGACGGACGGGGTGAAACCCATCTGAACTCCTACTGAGCCTGAATGTGACAATCTGCGTACAGTCCGGTCTGTTCGTCTGAGAATATCGCATGGCGGGCCTAGGGGGGCGGTAAACATCAGTCCCCTAATAGCGGTACAAGTCATGTCGGAGTGTAGCCCAGAACACCCTGAGATTACACTGGAAACCTACCAGTATATCTCGCTTGCTCTGGCCAGGGACTTTGTGTAATGGCTCTCCTAGACACAGCGCGATATCAACCCCCAATACCGGGAGAGACGAATCCTGTCTAACTGTCACTGCCTCCAAATGCTTCGGGACTGCACCCAACTGCTACCTGTTTGCACGACTCCTTTGAGCCATGGTAGTGAGAACACACTCGAGGCGAAGTGACAGTGTCAAGTCAGCGGACTAAGTTGTACTCATGTCACCTAGGAACTGATAGCTGACGATAGGTATAGTACCAACCAACAGTTCCCGACGAGTTCTGTCCAGTATACTCGTAACCTAACGAGCACCCGCATACTTTCTCAAGTACGACGTACTGACGGCTGTGGGACAGACCGTCTCCCACACTGGGATGAGAAGCGCATACGCTAGTCTACTCCGGAGTATCGATACCCTGTCTCGATAGTCCTACGACTAGGGACCTGCATAAGGATGTGCTTGTGGATTACCCAGCCCCCACGCGTGTGACTGCCATCACAACGCTGGTAATCAAGCAAAGATCTTAAGGGCTCCACTAATGTGTATAGGTGATATACAAAAATAAACATATGTACACATTAAAGTAGAAACAAACCAAGTAGCATACTACTATTTTGAGCAAGATTGTCTATACAAGGTGAATATCCCAAGCTTCCATTAAGTAATATACAAACTAGTATGATACAGTAATGGCCTCTGGGGCATATACACTAACAGTTTCTTTGTCTTCCTGTCAAGAATAGCGAATGGCTGCAAAGTGTCGGATAAATCCGGCTCAAGATGTAAGGTCTGATGCTGGATCGAGTGAGATGGATCGTGAAGAAACTTGCGAAGCATCGAAACGTGAAACACTGGATGCACATCGGGAAAACTCGGTGGAAGTGCTAAGCGATAAGCTACAACGCCCACTGTGTCCAGAATCTCGTAAGGTCCGACATATCTGGGGCTGAGCTACCCCTTCTTCCCGAAACGCATCACACCTTTCATTGGAGATACCCGAAAGAACACATGATCTCCTACCAGAAATTCGAGTCTACGACGTCGTCGATCTGCATAAGATTTCTGTCTGCACTGGGCCACCTTCATTCTATCCCGTATCAATTGAATCTTCTCTGTAGTCTCATGTACTATCTATGGTCCCAAAATGCAACCCTCGCTCAGTTCCGTCCAGCAAACGGGTGATCGACATTTCCTCCCATATAAAGCTTCAAAGGGTGCCATCTGGATCGTCTCCTGAAAACTGTTGTTGTACGAGAATTGTTAGTTATATGTATGCCCTAGAGGCCATTACTGTACATACGATGTATATTGTAGTGGATGCTAGGACATATATAGGGAGGACTTTCTTGCTCGACATGATAGTATGCTATCTGGTTGTACTTTATCTTAACATGTACTCAGATTGTCTCTATGTTACATGTTGATAAAGCCCTTAGGATATGTACACGACTACTGGGACTATGATGAGATCATACTAGTGGGGCCACGGTAGTCGATGAGTACATCCTATAACTGTTCCTAGTCGAGGGTGTATCGAGACAGGGCATCGATACACCAGAGTAGACTAGCGTATACGTATCTTGACCCATATGATGGGCGATGGATGATCCCATATCCATCGGTGTTTGACATCAAGGATGGTGTACGTGTGCTCAGTGGAGACTGGGTACACTGGACGGACTCGCCGAGAACTCCCAGATGGTATTATACCTCACGTCAGATGGCAGTTCTCCGGTGACACTGGTACAGAGTAGTCTGTTGACCCGAGATCGTCATAGAGTCTTGTGTGATTCCCACTGTGCTTTGATTTCCATCATACCACGTCCAAGAGGGCATGCAAAAAGGTGGCTTTTGGGTACAGTCCCGAATCACATGGAGGCAATGAGCGATAGGAGGGGATTCGTCTCTCGCGGTATAGGGAGTTGATGTTGTGCTGTGTTCGATTGGCTATAACCGGAAATCCCTGGCTAGGGTTGCTGAGATTTACTGGTAAGTGTTATCAGTAGTTTCTCGAACTGTTATAGACCTCAAATCGACACGACTTATCAAGCTACTGGGGTCTGACGTTTACCACCCCTAGGCGAGATATGCGACATATCAGACGACGAGACCGGACTGTACGGGAGTGTTACTGTTTGGATTCACAGGAGAATGTACAGGCTTTCTTGTTGATCTTCTGAGCGCTCAATACCTGGGTAGCTGTTACGTTTAGCTGACCGCTTGCAGCTTGTGGATGTTTGATATGATCATCACCTACTGCCGGCGTATTGACGATTCTTTAGAGTCCTACACAGAGGTTTCTTGGCTCAGGCAAAACGGAGTAGGGGCACGTATGAGATATGTGCGGGACCGAGGATAATACGATATGAGATACCGTATTCTATTCTCACGATATTTGATATCAGCCGGGTCATCGGATCAAGTGTTGATTCGATGAATCGGTACGGATATATATTAGTCGGTTATATGCGATATAGCCGGATTGTCGGATCAAGTGTTGATTCGATAATTTAATGTATAATAATATATATGATATATTAAATTACATTAACTAATATTAGCTCACTAAAAGATTTTTTATCTCACTCGGGTAATACATTGATATATATGCGATATATGTTAAATGTATTATTTTATATTGTTATGATAAATATTATATATGTGATATATAATATTGTAACATGATATGATAACTAATGCAACATGTTTAGTGGAGTTTAAACATGATTAGGGTTTGGATTAGAGTTAAGACTTCTAGTTGATTTTAGAAGGTTTCTTTTTGTCATGATAAAGATATTTTGTTATGACTCATGCTTTAACCCAACCCAAACCCTAACCCTAGTTAATTCTCTATATGAGTTTAGTTGACCATGGTTGCATTATTCATCATATTAATTCTTTCTATTCATCACAAAAGAATAATTCTACTATTGTTCATCTTCTTCCTTCATTCTTTTCATGAAAAAGCTTTCTATGTTTTACTAAATGATGAAAAATATGTGAGAAATAGAAAATAAAAGAGAGCAAAAATCCTACTTCATAATTCTCATCTTTCCTTGCCCTTTAGATGATAGTGTTCACTTCATATTATGAGTGTTAGCTTGTGTTAACGAAACTTTAAGGTAGATCATCTTTGTATCGAAGATCGAAAGCAAGACTGCACCTTTCTCTTCGTGGAGCCTCTCGAGAGTCCGGAGCATGATGATCGCAGCGAAGGGACTTCAACACGGAGCTTATGAAGTGAAGGACCGGATCTACAAAGGTTGTAATCCCCCTCACTTAGTGTTAAAGTGTTTAGCATGTTAGTTTTCGCCTAATCTCTAGTTTAAAGATCCGGCTTCGGGTTGTTCGGCATGGCTAATTTTTAAATCGGGCATGTTTGATGCCTCGTAGAACCTTGTGCGCGTGCCCAGCAACCCTACAGTGGTATCAGAGCCAAGCTAGAGCTTTAGGCTAAGTCTAGACGAAGTTTAAAGTCCGATCGAACCCGGAAAACCCGATATAACCCCTTCTCTGGAAATTTTTCTAAAATGTGATTTTTTGTGAATTAAAAATGCTCAAAAAAATCAGCAGGGAATTATAGGAATTACTGTGAAACCCGACCCCCTAAATCCCCCAAAGCACTGTGGAACCGCGGCCAAACCTGGGTATTGGCGGCGGTTCCGCGGCAAGAAGGAAGGATTGAGGGATAGTGTTTACACAGTAACCTCCGTAGCTAATTCCTGATTCTTCGGGGAATTTTTTTATTTTCACTCCAGTGTTGTGTTTTCTGGGTTGTATTGGGGACTTAAAGATTCGATCGGATATTTTAACTTTGTTTAGTTTTGTCCGGATAATATTTAGAAACTGTTAAAAAGTTCGAACGGATATCAATAACTCACTTTTTCCTCTGTCGGAAAATTTTTCAAAAGTTGGATTTTTTCTCGTGTTTAAGAACGTTCTAAGTCATGCAAGTAACGCGGTGGACCCTCTAGAAGACAACAAACCTTAACTCGATTATGTGACCGTCTTGAACTGCCTTTTGAACCTTAGGGTTTGGGGCAGTACGGCGTGCCACATGTGAGGCGTTGGCTTGACCCTTCTACGGCTGGACCATTGGTACTGTGGCATGTGATGGATGTTTTTAAACTGATTTCAAGTGTTGAGATATATTGGCGAAATCTTGGGTGTTTGATTATTCGATCGGAAAGTTTAACATTGTCTATTTATCTGGATTGTGATACAATATTTGGAATCCACAAATTGTTATGAGATAACTGTTTTGAATATTATAGACATAGCAGTTTAGTCTCAGATGATCGGTTGCCACGGAATTTTGATGTGATCAAAAGTCCGTCGCAATCACGTAGTGTACGCGGATACTCGCCGGGTAAACTTAATAGACAGCCACGCCCCAAAGCCCCGACCAAGTGACTGTAGGAGAACCCCGTCGCCAAAAGCATCCGTTCGGGTGCTCGCGGCAGCGGTGTTCCGCCTTAGTGCACTTCGTCGACGGCATCTGGGGTGCGGCCGTCTACTAAAGTTTGCGACGAGCATTCGATCAGGTTGTCGGGAGTCTGTTGAATTGCCCGACTTGATATTGAAAAGAGTTTTCGATAATGAGACTAAAATGCGGGGTTTATAATTGTTAGGCATGCGATGTCTAAGGAATTCATTTGGTTAAGCATGCGATGTCTAAGAAGGTTGCGGATTCCAACTGTTGTAGTTTTACACTTTCTTTTCTGTGACCGTAAGCATAGTATGTGGTGTATCGCCGGCTTCGTTGCTATACATCAACGACAATCGGGATACGCATACTTGCTTACGTTGATGATATGAGATATTATGTGTTGCTGTGATATGTTATATTGGATCGTCGTGTTTGAATAGCCGGGGTTTTATGTGAGATGAGAGTTTTTCTTTTTCATTCATGTAAACACTTGTATGTAATATTCTTTTATTGGGGCACTTCCAGGTTGCGGAAGATGTCACCGTTGTATATTATTTACTTTTCCGCATTAGGTAGACCCAAGGAGGGGAGCACAAGTAACCGGGTTCTAGGGTCCAGTGGGAGACCATCTCGAGGAGTCGAGACCGGGTCTCCTAACCCTAGAATTGGCATTGTTACTTGCCGCTCTCGTAGGGGTCTAAGGGATGTGGGTTTGGCTATTCATCGCGACCGTGGAATCCGTGTTTTATACAGGCTCATATTAAAAACATGGACGTCCTAGTATATCCAATATTTCATATATGTTCTTCTGCTGCAATGTTCTGTGATGAGATCATAAAACTACCTGAGATGAATGTTTATATTATATATATGAGATATATGTTATATTGCAGATTTCGTTTCAAATGTGATGCTTTTGAAGCATAATTAAAAATGGGACTTCATTAATGAGATTAATGAAATAAAAGAAACCTATGATGTTGTAGAAACTTGTTTAAAAACTGGTAGCTCTAGTTCTTGCTTTGCATAGCGGTGTTTCTTGTAGAACATCCAGCACCTTATTCGATAAGGAAAGGACCGAGATCCCTTCACCGGGAGTGACTCCTTTAGCAATAACTGGCAGATGCTACAAATTCGGTTTGTCTTTTGATTGCTTCTATAGTTCTTGTTTTGCACAGCGGTATATATGATATATCCTGCACCTTATTCGATGAGGAAAGGGCCGACGATCCCTTCACCGGGAGTGATCCCTTTAGCAAAACTAGAAAAGCCTAAAAAACACTCCATTTAAAATCACTCGATTCTACAACGATATCAAGTTCATTACGCAAAGGGTTTTCTTAAAAATCTGACGTAGTCCTCCGTCTTTTCAGATAAGTACTAGTTAGTATTCATGCTGCGGTAGTTTGGCATGCGTCAAGGCGTAGTGTACAGTAGCTAACTAGTGCTTATCTGCTAGCATACGATGCGATTAGATTAGGGTATTCGTACGGCGTTGTTTGGCATGCGTCAAGGGTCGTGCGGGTGGGTTTAATTCAATCAAGAAATATACGGGTTGAACTTGACTAGCGGACTATGGGTTGTTTGGCATGCGTCAAGGTCATAGCACGCTAGGGGTAAAATATTATTGGGAATTTCAAGTGTTGAAATTTGCAATGAGATTGCATACCTTCTATGAGATAGTTGGATCCCGATACCCGTTGCGAGTAAGAGTTACTCCTGGGAGAGTTTTACACATTACAATTAGCCGATCAAGTAGGTGTCTAGAAAGGTGTTAACAGGGTTACGCCTCTGGGAAAACTTGGTTTACATTAATTAGGTTCGTGCGAAAGCACGGGGGACCTCCCTCAAAGTACCGACACTAGCCTGGCTGAAAGATTGGCGAACTTGTAGCGTGTAATTAATCCCGGCTAGTCTTTCCTTTTAGGGTTTGAAGGAAGATTTGATTAAAACAGTGGGAGACATCCTGATTAGATATATTATATAACCAATCTAATCTTGCAAGAGCATACGCTGAGTGTTTTCTTCTCTCTCTCTCCAGGTAGCGACCATATCACGCCTTAATCAAGATAATAAAACGGATGAATTGACCGAACCCGCTTGTTATACTGAACTGGGGAACGTTGGTCCCGCTCCAACTTATAATTGTTATAAGACAGAGCAGGAAATTGGGGATTACCAGAATTCCCGTGCCGCCCAAACGAAGAAAGTGCATACTGATGCATCATCTTCAGGTGTGTTCATTACAGAGAACTGTTTCTTAGTATCCTTTACATCCTGGGTATGTGATATCGGATCAGGATCCCGTATATGTAATCTGTTACATGGGCTACAGATAGGTAGAGAACTGAGAACGGGTGATAAGTTTCATGAGACAGAAAACGGTGCAAGTGTTGCAGCCAAGTCTGTTGGTCACTATCACCCTATATTACCAGAATACATTGATTCTGAACGAATGTTATTAGATACCGAACCTGATATACAACATCATATCTTTTTCTTTTTTAGTAAAGAAAGGATATAATTTTGTATAGTTGGATAATGTTTTGAACATTTCCTATATCAAGAGATTGATCGGTTCAGGCACGTTATCTAAAAGCATTGATGTTCTAAATTAAACTACAGTTCTTAGTATACAGAACACACACAAGAGGAATAGTTCAGAAATGAATGAATCCTTCTTGAGGTATTGTAGACTAGGTCATATCAATGCGACCAGACTAGCTGAAGTTACATTTAGATGTATATTTAAATTAGTTTGAATTTACATCTTGTGAAACTTGCCGGTCATGTCACAAAGATAAGATGACCATAGCTCTGTTTATTAGAAACAGAGAAAGAGTTAGTGAACTCTTGGGATTGATACATGCTGATGTATGAAGGTCCCCTGTCTACACATGCCAAGACCGGTTCTTTGTACTTCATTACATTCTCTGATGAACTCTCAAGATTCAGACATATGTTCCTGCTGAAACACAAGTCCGAACCTTTTGAGATATTCACAGAACGTAAGTTAGAAGTAGAGAACCAAAATACGGGTATAAGTATTATGTCCTTTGATGAGATCAAGGAGGAGAATACTTGAGCATGGAAATCCTGGACTAATTCTAAATGAGAATGAGATTCTCTTTCAGCATTACTCCTCCGTATACACCATAGCACGATGGTATATCGGGGCGGAGCAATAGCACCCTATTTGATATGGTGTGCTCTATGATGAGTACTACTGAGTTTCCTATTTCCTTTTGGAAGTTATGCACTTGAGAAGCTGCATAACTATTGAATAGGGTTCAAATCAAATCAGTTGCCTACCACTTCATATGTGATTTGGAAAGGGAAGAGCCCTTATCTTAAGTTCGTTAAGATTTGGGGTTGTCCGGCCTATGTCTAAAAGCAAAATCCGGACAAGCTAAAGGCAAAGTCTGTTATGTACAACTGGAAAGGTTCCAGCTATACAAACTGCAGCTA
This sequence comes from Agapanthus africanus, assembly GCA_030015575.1. NCBI lineage: Eukaryota > Viridiplantae > Streptophyta > Magnoliopsida > Asparagales > Amaryllidaceae > Agapanthus > Agapanthus africanus. Next base: position 398,911,051 of record JASDDO010000014.1, read on the forward strand.
ATGATTTGGTAGAACCAAAGGATTCAATAGTTTCCAACGAACCTCAGCCTCTCCGCCGATCTAGTAGGGTTCCTCACCCACCTGAGAGATACTTCGGTTTCTCTATGACAGTGGGAGCGAGGATTGCATCATGAGATGATGACCCAACTAGTTTCGAGCTGGCCATCAGGAGTGAGACTCTGTAAGAATGGCTGGATGCTTAGCGATCTGAGATGGAATCCTTATTCACCAACAAAGTATGGACTTTGGTTGCTTTATCTGAAGAGTTAAATCCCCATCAGGAGCGAGTATATCTTGAGAAGATTACTTGGTGTACATAGAAAAGTTGAGACTTTCAAAGCTATGCTTAAGTCCATCTAGATCCTACTTGCCACGGCTACATATCATGACTACGATATCTGGTGGTTGGGTGTCATGATTGCTTTTCTAAATGATGTTTTAGAAGATAGCGTCTATAAGTACACAGCCAGAGGGCTTCGTAGACAGTGGGAGCAGCGGAAACGTGTGCAAGATGCTTTATAGGTTAAAGCAGGCATCGCGGAGTTGGAACATCTGTTTTGATGTGATAGTCAAAGAGTTTGACTTCATCAAAATGGTAGATGAACCTTGTATATACAAAATGGTAGTAGAGAGTATGGTGGTGATCCTCGTAGAGTACGTGGATGACATACTCTTAATAGGGAAGGAGTTTCCTATGCTACGCTCGGTCAATCTCCGCTTATCACAAGGATTCTCCATATAGGATCAAAGTGATACCTCCTAAATCCTGGGTTTTGGATCTATGAGATAGATCTAATTGGATGTTAGGATACTCACTAGTTGTAGTGAGATGGTATCAATCGATCCTGGGGAGAATCACTGGAAAGGTTCCAGGGTGATAAGAACGACTGAATGTCAGTCGCAGGAATTGTCTTTACCCTCAGTGGAGGGACGGTATGTTGGAAGAGTTCCAAGCTAGATACCGTGACTTACTAGACGATTAAAGGCAAGATACATCGTTACCAATGATGCTACCAAAGAGGCAGTCTGGATATATATAAGTTCATAAGATGAACTTCGTTCCTACCATTGTGTGACAATGGAGTTGTGGCTTTAGCTTAGGAACTTCTGTCCCATCTGAAATCCAGATATAATTCTTAGGCAGTATCACCTGATCATGGAGATGGTTGATCTCCAGAGAGATCGAGGTTAGGAGAGTAGACACAGAGGACAACAGCGCGGATCCACTCACAAAGGCCTTTTTCCAAGTAGAGACTTTTATGAGATGGTTGAGTATGAGATACATCAACCACAACTAATTGTTGGGTATGCGATACCACAACAGATGGCCCTAGTGCAAGTGGGAGATTGTTAGTTATATGTATTGTTGGAGATAGTGCCCTCAGATTCAATTATTTGATCACAGGCACGTGATTACAATGATTGATGGAGGACCTATCCCGATAGGACAGTCTTACTTGAGATGATAGTATGCTATCTGGTTTACCTTTATCATCGTGTACTGCTTTAAGTGACCTGACAAGTCGCTATTACACGTTGGTAGAGCCCCTAGGATTCTTGCTTGACCACCAGCAGTATGAGGGCGATCATATACGTGGGAGCTGGAAGCCTATAAGCACATCCTTAAATGGTCCCTAGTCGTGAGAGTTTCGAGACAGGGCATCGATACTCCAGAGTAGACTAGTGTATACAGTCGAGACCCCGACGAGGGGCGGTGACCGGTCTCACAAGCCACTGGTGTCAGTTGGATCACCTAAGATGTATACAGGTGCTCATTGGCTTATGAGTACACCGGACAGGACTCGCTGGGAACATGCTCATTGGTCATATACCAGACGTCAGATGGCAGTTCCCTGGTGACATGTGTGCAGGTTAGTTCATCGACCTGGGGATCGTCATTTGTCTTGTGTGAGTTCCCACTGTACTTTGATTACTACCCTACCACGGCTCAAAGGAGTCGTGCAAACAGGTTTTAGTTGGGTACAGTCCCGAGCCACATGGAGGCAGTGAGCATATATTCAGGGGTTCGTCTCTCCCGGTATTGGGGGTGAGGTCGCGCTGTGTCTAGGAGAGCCATTACACGAAGCCCTCGGCCGAGGCAAGGAGATTTACTGGTAGGTATTCCAGTAGTATCTCAGGGTGTTCTCGGCTACACTCCGACACGACTTGTACCGCTTTTGGGGGTCTGACTTTCACCAACCCCCTAGGCCCGCCATGCGATGCTCATAGACGAACGGACCTGACTGTACGGATATTGTCACTGACAGGCTCAGTAGGGTTGTCAGGCTGAGTTCGCTCACAGACGTCCCTTTTAGTCAGTACCTGGTAGCCCATTACGTATTGGCTTATACCTCTGACGTGCTAGTGGTTAAATCCACAACCAAGGTGTTGACGAGTCATTAGAGTCCCCCACATTCAGTTACTCAGCTTTCGGGCGAAAAGTTGTAGAGGCCGTATGGAGATATGGCAAGGTCCGATCAGATACGTGCGGTATTGCACGGATCAGGATCGGACAGTTTGTACTAGAGACCGTATGGATATATGGCAGGGTTCGATCAGATACGTGTGGTATTGCACGGATCAGGATCGAACGGATATTACTAGCCGGCTTTGGTTTAAGCCGGATCCTAGTATAGTACAGTGTAGATTTTGTCTCATTGCATTTGTATTTCGGTCGGAATACAAATGCGGGTGTGTATGCACAGTATCGGGGTTTTCCTGTAATTTACTACGGGACCAGTTTTCTGGAGTTGCCACTTTGCTTTCCGTTTCGGCCGATTTCCTTTGTTTCGTTCATTGGCCGATGTTTGGTGGAGGAGGGCTTATTTGCATTGTTGCAAATAAGCATTTGTGGAGGGTGTTCTTTGCATATATTTGTATCATGATAGCTTTTCCTTGACCTTGACTTCTAGCTTCATCATGCCTTGACTTTTGTAGGACATGATGGTTGATGATGTTTGTGGTTGAGTGTGGGTTTGATTTTGTGATGATTCTTTTTGCATGATAGCCTTCTCTCTCTCCCCATTGTATTATTGGATGGCTCTCTTATTCTATCACACTACTCCCTCATTCTCACTCTCCCCCTCACCAAGATAGCCGGCCACTTGCATGGAGGCTGTCCAAATTTTGAGTGTGGGTTTTTTTGGCTCATTTCATGTTGCAAAATTCCCACAAGATCAATCTAAAAAGCTCCAAGTTCAATCCCTCCACCAATGGCAACCTCCACTACCCCAAAATGAGACACAAGTTCTACACAACATTCTACAGCACATCTTGGGCACGTCGACTAGCCAGCTTCGTGCCCGAGTTGCCTCGGTATTGAGGTGGGAGCCCGTAAAAGATGTAGGCGATGTGGTGCACTTCCGGCGATGAGGTGGAGACAGAACATTCCGCGAGAGATCGGGACGACGACGAGAAGACCGGAGGACTTGGATCAGTCGGTATATCTCTCTTCCCCATCTTGTAGTTAGCTAGGACTAATTAATGGTTCGATCCGGGTTTTAGTGCGCGGTGGTGCCAGTTTTCTAAGTTCGCAAAATTAAAGTTTATCACCGCTTCCGCATTCCGGCGTCGGATTGACGGCCGGGGCACCGCCGTGCACATACAGTGGTATCAGAGCCTCGCCATTAACTTAGTCTAGCTTGCCTTAATGTGTTTTTCAGTTCCGATCGATCAAAAGTTCCAAAATCCGTATTTCCTTCACGACAGTTTTCTGTTGAATTTTTTTGGTCTCAAATTTTTTTTCAGGTTATATAAAATTGATGTACTGGAGATTACAAGGCTACTGTAGAAATTCGACAGGGTGAGTCCACTGTGGAAGCGCGGAACCGCGGCCAAACCCCCCTTTGGGCCGCGGTTCCGCCGCACACTGTTGGGATCCCTGCACCAAATTTCTACAGTATCTTTCTGGGGTTAAAATTAGGGTTTTGGAATATTAACATTGGGCCCAGAATTTCCTGATCTGCTACAGTAATAATTGGGGGCCCACTTGTTAAAATTTGATTAATCGGATATTTTAAACACATTATTTCACAGTATTTACATTATATCTGCGACCGTGAATGTCACTTGATCGGTAAATCCGGTCTAACTGCTATAGCCCGGTTAGACGGATTTGCGAACGTGATTTTCACGTTGATGTTCTGTTTTTGCTGTGATGTTGCGGATCGGTCGTGGGGGATAGCCTGGATGCAATGCTAGTACAGAGTTTGTTGTATTATGTACATTTGATATTACGGGGCGAGCGTCCGACATATGGACTGCCGTCACTGCCTGATTGTATTATTATTTTGGGGCACGACCAGGTTGCGGTCGATGTACACGTTGTATGTATATTTTACTTTCTGTACTAGGATTACTCCAAGGTGGGGGTGCACGGATAGCCGGGTTCTAGAGGGCAACGGGCCCGCATCTCATGGCATTGAGACGGAGGGGGCTTCACTCTGGAATTGGCGGGCTATTCGCCGCACCCGTAGGGGGTACAAGTTGACCCAGGAGGGGTGCCCAAGTTACCCGATTCCGTGAAGTGCTGGGTGGTCCATTCACGGTACTGAAGGGGGCTGCCTCGCTTCAGGTTTTGGCGGGTGACTTGCCGCGCCCGTAGGGGTCTAGGATTTCATTGCACAGGCTATCCACACGACCAGGGGAACGTCGGGTTTCAGTAGTGGCTCTGTGAAACCCGGGGATCCCAGATAACTATATTGTTCTGTGATGCTGTACATTTCTGTGATGCTGCATTTTTTATCACGCCTTGAGCGAAATATAATATATTGGTATATATATTAGTAGATGTTGTATATGTTTTACATCCGCGCTAGTCCAGTCCCCGCTCTGTCGTTAGTTAGCTAACCTAACGGGTAATGACGGGACCCAGTGGCGAATGCGAATGGCATATACGTACATCAGTATATTTTCGTTCTTTGTGGTGTGATCTATTGATGGGACTGCGTTGATTCGGATCAATGCAAGTTAAAAACAAACCTAATCTGATGTTGTTGGAACACTTTTCAAAAAACTGTTATTACAAGGACGTTCACTTTTGTTTTGCACCGTGGTATTCGGATGGAATATCCTGCACCCCATTCTACGGGGAAAGAGCCGAGATCCCTTCACCGGGAGTGACCTCTTTAGCAACGGTTTTCGTCACTATATTTTAAAAAGCTATCCGTTCCTTCAACGATATCAAGTTCTTTACGTTAAAGGTTTTCGCCAGAAACCATTCGTAGCTCTCCGTCGTTTCAGACGGGTAGCACGTAGTATTCATGCTATGTTTGTTGGCCTTCGTCATGGCATAGTGTATGGTAGCTGCTTGTTGCCTTTCTGCAGCAAAGATATATGCGTTGGTTTGGGATAGTCATATAGCCTTGTTGACCTTCGTCAAGGGCTTGTACGGGTGGATTCAGATTAACCCTGGATAATGACGGGTATAACTTGACATGTGACTTATGATTTGTTGACCTTCGCCAAGGTCATAAGAGCATGGGGCAGAAATCACATCGGGAGTTTCAAAAGAACTGAAACTTGCCAGATATGCGCATACCTTCTGGAGTGTGACACCGTGAGCGGATTCCGTCACGTTATCATGCAATGATAGTTGGATCCCGATTCCCACTGATGAGTTAGTTTACTCCTCGGGTGACCCCGACTAATTCTTCTTTTAGGTTTGGAGGAGAATTTGACGGTACAGTGGGAGGTTTCCAGATTAGACAAATTGGTAACCATTCTGATCTAGGATAGAGTGCACGCTGAGTGTTTCTTTTCTCTCTCTCTCTGGCAGCGACCATTGACCCGACCCTAAGACAATGACTCAGTGACCAAGTTGACCGAACCTTCTTAACACTGGCTTTTGGATTGTCAGAGTTGCAAACCTCATTGCCACTTCTACTTTTACCCTTTTCTCCAGGACACCCTGTATTACTACGAACGTCCACTTCAATTGAACAAAACCATCGTATGGTTATATACGAACTCGAAAGAATTTATTCGAGGATGGTTTCAGGTTCTGGAGAAAACGAATAGGACTATTCAGTTGTCTTTTCCTTTTGCCTCCTCTCCGGTTGCGAGTACTCCTTGGTTTAGGAGTAGTACACCTGTTACGCAAATTGGATAGTCTTCTTCCAAACCTTAGGCTGGTGCCGACCGGTAGAGAATGAAGAAAACCAATTAGCCTAACGATGGTGTGCAGAAGGTATTAAGTTAAGAAAAAGCAAGGGATTAGTGAGAGGGCAAAGTAAATTGCAACAGATATTCACGAACAAACCAAGTATTCCTTCGCTAATCCTAAATCACCTTTGTATTTCTCCAGGACACTCCGTATCACTACGAAGATCCACAGTTTATTGGATACTCCATCGTATGGTTATATACGAACTCGAAAGGAACTTGTTCCAGTTCGGGGATGGATTCTGGTTCAGGAGAAATAGGAATAAGATTTATTCGGTTGTCTTTTATCTTCACCTTCTCTCGCATTGCGAGTACTCCTAGGATTAGGACAGTACACCCATTATGCTTATTGGATAGTCTTCTTCCAAACCATAGGCTGGTGCCGAACGGTAAGGAAGGAAGAAAACCATTTGGCCTAAAGGGGTATGCAGAAGGTAAAGACTAAAGACATATGAAGGGATTTGGAGAGGTGGCAAATAACTATACGGTTACAGTCGTGAATCTGGAAGAGGCATTACTAGGAATACCAGGATACCCCATCGAGACATTTCAATGTTTCAGTTTCGCTGTGTACTGTTAAAGGAAAACTGATTTCCCGATTAGACACTTGCTCCAGGGTATGTATTTACCAGGTATGATTCTCACATCTGTATGGTTTTACAGATGATGAGTGGGAGTAGGTTATTGGGAATTGGGTGATCATCCTCATTATATCGGGATTCGTTGTAATCGGTGATATTTGAGGAAATCACCTGGGCTGTTTGCCGGTCGGCAAATATTTGGCTTTGAATATCCGCTGTTATGCACCAATTTCAAATTGATATATCTGTACGTCTATTTTCATAGAGTGAGATATACCTTTCTGAAATTATGTCTACGACATTTACCTATATCAGTGGATGGTTAGGTAAGGAGCATTAAACATCAGTGTAATTCTTCTTAACCATAAGTATAGTTTTCAACCTACGACACATAGTGAATGAGTTATCAGACTCAAGGGACTTATACAGAGTATTGTATGTTGTCCAGGGTCCATCAGGACAGAGGGGTTGGTCCTCGTACTATATTCGGTTTACTTATGACTTCTCTAGTTTTTAGACAGGTGTTTCGTGGAAACACAGGGTCCGAATTTTGAGAAGTTATAGGTATTTGAATAGAGTAGAGAACCAGGTGTAGCAAGTATCGGGATTCTTCAAAGTGATAGAAGATGTAGATACTTGTGTATGGTATTCAATTGATAGTAATGATTAAGAGATCTTGCTTCTCTTTCAGGTTACTCATAATTGGAAGCATTCCTAAGTTGAGTAGCGCTGATCGGCCTCCTTCCATTTAGTTGACATGCACTGGAGACAACTGCATGATTTGAATCTGGTTCAATTAAATCAGTGCCTCTGGTTCTATATTGGATATAGAACAGTTCATATCTTAACGTTGTTAAGGTACGGGGAGTTGTCCGGCTTATGCTTAAAACCAGACACTGGACAACTCAAGGAACGTTTCTGTAATGGCTGTTTGTGGGTTGACCCAGGCTATGACGAGGGTTGACTTTCTACCATCTGGCAGATCAATAGAAATATTGTTCTAGACACGCCACAGTTTTAATAAAAATGGATTTTTTTTTGGAAAACAGTAGTGGGAGTATGGTAGAACTGGAAGTGGTTCTAGAACCACAAACGATTACTGAAGATTTGATAAGGAACCTAAAGATTCAATCTGGATTGACATTCCATTGGCCACTCCGCAGATTTGATGGGTAACCTCAGGCACCCGAGAGGTACTCCGGTAGTCTCAAGGACGGTGACACGGAGGTTCTTGTTTACCTACACTTGCCATTGCTGCTGTTCCAGGCTGCGAGACCCGGCAGGAGGATGTGTATAGCGTCGTTCTGAACTGGCTTCAGAAGTGTATGTGTATATGACTCTGCCAGAGGGTTGTCGTAGTCAGTGGGAGCAGCGGAAGCATTGGTGGACAGGTAGCTTATGTCTATTTATAGACTAAAGCTGATATAGCGGAGATAGATCATCAATTTCTGATGTGACAGTCATAGTCTTGACTTCATCGGAATAGGGGATGGATCTGTTGAGAAGGTAGTAGGGTGTGATGTCATGGTATTTGGATGACATACACAGAGTAGGAAGTGATATTCCTACACTACAATCGGTTATACTTTGGTCGTCACACAGTGTTTTCTCCACACAGGACTTGGATATTATATCAGACATACTGGTTACTAGATCTATGGTTTTAGATCTAGATTTGGGTGGTTTCCCAATTAAGGGTACTTAGACAGCATTCTAAGAGTATTTAGAATGGACGACTCCTGGCACGGTGGTGTACCTGCAGGTGACGGAGTCACCCTCTCTAAAGGTGTCTTACAGACTAAAGTAGAGAGGGATGTGCATGATTGACAGATCACTTGCTTAGGCAATTGAGTAAATCATGAGATGTCAAGTACCACACCAGATGTTGTTCTTGCACTAGATGTAATAAGTTGATATTGATTCAATCCTGGAGAAACAGTCGGAAGCAGTTTTAGAACATAAGTGGATGTTCTAGGGATATGATAACGACAGCCTCATTCGGGAGACAGTTATCGTTCCAGGCTTCCAAGGTGACATGGACGACAAGGAGGTTGTCAGAGTTATAGTTTTCCCTCTGACGAGGGGCAGTATTTTGGACAGGTGGTCCAAGGCAATACTGAGGGTGGCATGGCGCAGGATACTGATTAAGTTCAGTTGACGATACAGTCTAAGAAGTTTGGATTTGGAGTTCATTTATGAGCTAGGTCCCATCAGACTTCCAGACACATTCTAAGACAGGTATTGCTCATTTCGGGAGATGGGTTTCTCCACGAACTTGAGATATAGAGAGACATAGAAAGAGACATCTAGGCGGATCCACTCACTAAGGCTATTCCTCGAACGCAAAAGTTTCGCAAGCAAGCTTTGTGAGACTGACTAGTAGAGGAGTTGGGTGTTCGGTATCACACGTGCTGTGAGTATGCGACATCGCAATAATTATCCTTGAGTGCAAGTGGGAGATTGTTGGAGATAGTGCCCTCAGATTCAATTATTTGATCACAGGCACGTGATTACAATGATTGATGGAGGACCTATCCCAATAGGACAGTCTTACTTGAGATGATAGTATGCTATCTGGTTTACCTTTATCATCGTGTACTGCTTTAAGTGACCTGACAAGTCGCTATTACACGTTGGTAGAGCCCCTAGGATTCTTGCTTGACCACCAGCAGTATGAGGGCGATCATATACGTGGGAGCTGGTAGTCTATAAGCACATCCTTAAATGGTCCATAGTCGTGAGAGTTTCGAGACAGGGCATCGATACTCCAGAGTAGACTAGTGTATACAGTCGAGACCCCGACGAGGGGCGGTGGCCGGTCTCACAAGCCACTGGTGTCAGTTGGATCACATAAGATGTATACAGGTGCTCATTGGGTTATGAGTACACCGGACAGGACTCGCCGGGAACATGCTAGTTGGTCATATACCAGACGTCAGATGGCAGTTCCCTGGTGACATGTGTGCAGGTTAGTTCATCGACCTGGGGATCGTCATTTGTCTTGTGTGAGTTCCCACTGTACTTTGATTACTACCCTACCACGGCTCAAAGGAGTCGTGCAAACAGGTTTTAGTTGGGTACAGTCCCGAGCCACATGGAGGCAGTGAGCGGATCTTCAGGGGTTCGTCTCTCCCGGTATTGGGGGTGAGGTCGCGCTGTGTCTAGGAGAGCCATTACACGAAGCCCTCGGCCGAGGCAAGGAGATTTACTGGTAGGTATTCCAGTAGTATCTCAGGGTGTTCTGGGCTACACTCCGACACGACTTGTACCGCTTTTGGGGGTCTGACTTTCACCAAGCCCCTAGGCCCGCCATACGATGCTCATAGACGAACGGACCGGACTGTACGGATATTGTCACTGACAGGCTCAGTAGGGTTGTCAGGATGAGTTCGCTCACAGACGTCCCTTTTAGTCAGTACCTGGTAGCCCGTTACGTATTGGCTTATACCTCTGACGTGCTAGTGGTTAAATCCACAACCAAGGTGTTGACGTGTCTTTAGAGTCCCCCACATTCAGTTACTCAGCTTTCGGGCGAAAAGTTGTCGAGGCCGTATGGAGATATGGCAAGGTCCGATCAGATACGTGCGGTATTGCACGGATCAGGATCGGACAGTTTGTACTAGAGGCCGTATGGATATTTGGCAGGGTTCGATCAGATACGTGCGGTATTGCACAGATCAGGATCGAACGGATATTACTAGCCGTCTTTGGTTTAAGCCGGATCCTAGTATAGTACAGTGTATATTTTGTCTCATTGCATTTGTATTTCGGTCGGAATACAAATGCGGGTGTGTATGCACAGTATCGGGGTTTTCCTGTAATTTACTACGGGACCGATTTTCTGGAGTTGCCAGTTTGCTTTCCGTTTCGGCCGATTTCCTTTGTTTCGTTCATTTGCCGAAGTTTGGTGGAGGAGGGCTTATTTGCATTGTTGCAAATAAGCATTTGTGGAGGGTGTTCTTTGCATATATTTGTATCATGATAGCTTTTCCTTGACCTTGACTTCTAGCTTCATCATGCCTTGACTTTTGTAGGACATGATGGTTGATGATGTTTGTGGTTGAGTGTGGGTTTGATTTTGTGATGATTCTTTTTGCAAGATAGCCTTCTCTCTCTCTCCATTGTATTATTGGATGGCTCTCTCATTCTATCATACTACTCCCTCATTCTCACTCTCCCCCTCACCAAGATGGCCGGCCACTATGCATGGAGGCTGTCCAAATTTTGAGTGTGGGTTTTTTTGGCTCATTTCATGTTGCAAAATTCCCACAAGATCAATCTAAAAAGCTCCAAGTTCAATCCCTCCACCAATGGCAACCTCCACTACCCCAAAATGAGACACAAGTTCTACACAACATTCAACAGCACATCTTGGGCACGTCGACTAGCCAGCTTCGTGCCCGAGTTGCCTCGGTATTGAGGTGGGAGCCCGTAAAAGATGTAGGCGATGTGGTGCACTTCCGGCGATGAGGTGGAGACAGAACATTCCGCGAGAGCTCGGGACGACGACGAGAAGACCGGAGGATTTGGATCAGTCGGTATATCTCTCTTCCCCATCTTGTAGTTAGCTAGGACTAATTAATGGTTCGATCCGGGTTTTAGTGCGCGGTGGTGCCAGTTTGCTAAGTTCGCAAAATTAAAGTTTATCACCGCTTCCGCATTCCGGCGTCGGATTGACGGCCGGGGCGCCGCCGTGCACTTACATGTATGCCCTAGAGGCCATTACTGTACATACGATGTATATTGTAGTGGATGCTAGGACATATATAGGGAGGACTTTCTTGCTCGACATGATAGTATGCTATCTGGTTGTACTTTGTCTTAACATGTACTCAGATTGTCTCTATGTTACATGTTGATAAAACCGTTAGGATATGTACTCGACTACTGGGACTATGATGAGATCATATTAGTGGGGCCACGGTAGTCGATGAGTACATCCTATAACTGTTCCTAGTCGAGGGTGTATTGAGACAGGGCATCGATACACCAGAGTAGACTAGCGTATACGCATCTTGACCCATATGATGGGCGATGGATGATCCCATATCTATCGGTGTTTGACATCAAGGATGGTGTACGGGTGCTCAGTGGAGACTGGGTACACTGGACGGACTCGCCGAGAACTCCCAGATGGTATTATACCTCACGTCAGATGGAAGTTCTCCGGTGACACTCGTACAGAGTAGTCTGTTGACCCTGTTGGAGATAGTGCCCTCAGAGTCAATTATTGGATCACAGGCACGTGATTGCAATGATTGAGGGAGGACCTATCCCGGTAGGACAGTCTTACTCGAGATGATAGTATGCTATCTGGTTTATCTTTATCATCGTGTACTGCTTTAGGTGACCTGACATGTCGCTATTACACGTTGATAGAGCCCCTAGGATTCTTGCTTGACTGCCAGCAGTATGATGGCGATCATATACGTGAGAGCTGGTGGTTTATAAGCACATCCTTAAAAGGTCCCTAGTCGTTGGAGTTTCGAGACAGGGCATCGATTCTCCAGAGTAGACTAGTGTATACAGTCGAGACCCCGACGAGGGGCGGTGGCCGGTCTCATAAGCCACTGGTGTCAGTTGGTTCACCTAAGATGTATACAGGTGCTCATTGGGTTATGAGTACACCGGACAGGACTCGCCGGGAACATGCTAGTTGGTCTTATACCTGACGTCAGATAGCAGTTCCCTGGTGACATGTGTACAGGTTAGTTCATCGACCTGGAGATCGTCATTTGTCTCGTGTGAGTTCCCACTGTACTTTGATTACTACCCTACCACGGCTCAAAGGAGTCGTGCAAACAGGTTTTAGTTGGGTACAGTCCCGAGCCACATGGAGGCAGTGAGCGGATCTTCAGGGGTTCGTCTCTCCCGGTATTGGGGGTGAGGTCGCGCTGTGTCTAGGAGAGCCATTACGCAAAGCCCTCGGCCGAGGCAGGAGATTTACTGGTAGGTATTCCAGTAGTATCTCAGGGCGTTCTGGGCTACACTCCGACACGACTTGTACCGCTTTTGGGGGTCTGACTTTTACCAACCCCCTAGGCCCGACATGCGATGCTCATAGACGAACGGACCGGACTGTACGGATATTGTCACTGACAGGCTCAGTAGGGTGTCAGGATGAGTTCGCTCATCGACGTCCCTTTTGGTCAATAGCTGGTGGCCCGTCACGTATTGGCTAATACCTCTGACGTGCTAGTGGTTAAATCCACAGCCATAGTATTGACGAGTCTTTAGAGTCCACCACACTTTCAGTTACTCAAGCTTTCGGGCGAAACGCTGTAGAGACCGTATGGAGATATGGCAGGGTCCGATCAGATACGTGCGGTATTGCACGGATCGGGATCGGACAGTTTGTACTAGTGGCCGTATAGTTATATGGTAGGGTTCGATCTGATACGTGTGGTATTGCACGGATCAGGATCGAACGGATCTTACTAGCCGGCTTTGGCTTAAGCCGGTCCTAGTTTAGTACAGTGTATATTTTGTCTCATTGCATTTGTATCCGGTCGGAATACAGATGCGGGTGTGTATGCACAGTATCGGGGTTTTCCTGTAATTTATTACGGGACCAGTTTTCTGGAGTTGCCAGTTTGCATTCCGTTCCGGGCGGTTTTCCTTTGTTCTTTCCCGGCCGGACTTTTCTGATGGAGGGGGTAATTTGCAGTTTTGCAAATTACATTTGGTGGAGGTTTTATTTGTAAGATGATTTATTATGATAACCTTTTTTTGATACCATTCTTTTCATTCTTCTTTTCATACTTTATGAAGATTAGAAGTGAGTTGAAAGTTGATGAGAAAGGATTAGAGATGATGTGAGTTTGTGATGATTATGTTTGGATATGGTCACCACTTGCTTTACACTACACTCACCTCCCTTCATGCTTCTTATTCATTCCTCCACCTTATTCTTCTCACTTGGTGAAAATGGTAGAACACTTGAGAGAGGAAAAAGAATGAGAGAGTTCATCTTTATTTTTGTGAGGAATTCTTCATCTCCTTCTTCTTCTTGTGATGGAAAAATGAAAGCACCATTTTTCCTAACCCCATTCCTCCATCAAGGCAACTACAAACCCCAAATGAGACTAGCATGATCTACTACACATTCTACAGCATATCTTGAGCATGTCGAGTTGCCGGCTTCATGCCCGAGTTGCCTCGGTATTGAGGCGGGAGCCCGTAAAAGACGCAGGCGATGTGGTTCCCTTTCCGGCGAGGAGGCGATGATGTGGAGACAAGACTTTCCGCGGGAGATCGGGGCGATGATGAGAAGACCGGAGGACTCGGATCACTTGGTATACTTCTCACCCTATCTCTTGATTGCTAGCATTAGGTTAATGGTTACGATCCGGGTTTTCATTGTCCGCGGTAGCGCCGGTTTCCGAGTAAGGAAAAAATTTTGATTCCGCATTTTGGCCTCGAGTACGAGGCCGGGGCGTTGCCGTGGCGCAACATGGTATCAGAGCCACGCCATTAACCTTACCTAGCTTGTTCTAATGTGTTTTGCATTTTCGATCGACCAAAATCCCAAAAACCACATTTTCCTTTGCATCAGTTTTCTGTTGGAATATTTTGGTGTCTAAAAATTTTTCAGGTTGCAGAAAAATAATGTGCAGGAAATTCTAAGACCACTGTAAAAATTCGACAACTTCAGTCGACTTCTTTAGCGCGGAACCGCGGCCAAACCCCCCTTGGGCCGCGGTTCCGCCGCACTCTGGAGTCTTCACTGGGTCAAACTTTTACAGTGGGCTTCTGGGCTAATTTCAGGGGTTTTGGGATATTAAATTTGGGCCCAGATCTTCTGTGACTGCTACAGTTTTACTTGGGGCCCACTTGTTAATTGTTTGATCGATCGGATATTTTTAAACACATTATTTCACAGTATTTACATTATATCTGCGACCGTGAATGTCACTTGATCGGTAAATCCCGTCTAACTGCTATAGCCCGGTTAGACGGATTTGCGAACGTGACTTTCACGTGGATGTTCTATGTTTATGCTGTGTTGTTGCGGATCGGTCGTGGGGGATAGCCTGGATGCAATGCTAGTACAGTTTTGTTGTATTATGTACATTTGATATTGCGGGGCGAGCGTCCGACATGTGGACTGCCGTCACTGCCTGTTTGTATTATTCTTTTGGGGCACGACCTGGTTGCGGTCGATGTACCCGGTTGTATGTATATTTCGCTTTCTGTACTAGGATTACCCCGCGGAGGGGTGCACGGATAGCCGGGTTCTAGAGGGCAACGGGCCCGCATCTCATGGCATTGAGACGGAGGGGGCTTCACTCTAGGATTGGCGGGCTATTCGCCGCACTCGTAGGGGGTACAGGTTGACCCAGGAGGGGTGCCCAAGTTACCGGATTCCGTGAAATGCTGGGTGGTCCATTCACGGTGCTGGAGGGGGCTGCCTCACTTCAGGTTTTGGCGGGTGACTTGCCGCGCTCGTAGGGGTCTAGGATTTCATTGCACAGGCTATCCACACGACCAGGGGAACGTCGGGTTTCAGCAGCGGCTCTGTGAAACCCGGGGCTTCCAGATATCTGTATTGTTCTGTGATGCTGTACATTTCTGTGATGTTGCATTTTATCACGCCTTGAGCGAAATATAATATATTGGTATATATATTAGTAGATGTTGTATATGTTTTGCATCCGCGCTAGTCCAGTCCCCGCTCTGTCGTTAGTTAAGTAACCTAACGGGTGATGACGGGACCCAGTGGCGAATGCGGATGGCATATACGTACATCATTATTTTCGTTCTTTATTGGTGTGATCATTTGATGGGACTGCGTTGATTCGGATCAATGCAAGATAAACAAACCTATTCTGATGTTGTTGGAACACTTTTCAAAAAGCTGTTATTGCAAGGACGTTCACTTTTGTTTTGCATCGTGGTATTCATTTGGAATATCCTGCTCCTCAGTCGACGAGGCAAGGGCCGAGATCCCTTCACCGGGAGTGACCCCTTGGACAGAAGTTTGCGTCAGGGCATTAACTTCACTATAGCCGATTACTTTTGCTTTGCATTGTGGTATTCAGTTGGAATATCCTGCACCTCATTCTACGGGGAAAGAGCCGAGATCCCTTCACCGGGAGTGACCTCTTTAGTAAAGGTTTTCGTCACTATATTTTCTAAAAGGTTATCCAGTTCCTTCAACGATATCAAGTTCATTACGTTAAAGGTTTTTCGCCAAAAACCAGTCGTAGCCCTCCGTCATTTCAGATTAGTGTTACTTAGTATTCGTGCTGCGTTTGTCGTGCATTGCCGTGGCGTAGTGTTCGGTAGCTATGTAATGCTTTTCTGTCACAAGGATAAGTGGATTGGTTAGGACAGTCGTACGGTCTTGTTGGCATTATCAAGGACTCGTACGGGTGGGTTTAACGCAATCAAGATAATGACGGGTAGAACTTGACTAGGACTCTTTGATTTGTTGGCATTGTCAAGGTCACTTGGGTCCTAGGGGTAAAAACACACATCGGGAGTTTCAAAAGAACTGAAACTTGCCAGGCATGCGCATACCTTCTGGAGTGTGGTGACTTGAGTGGATTCCGTCAAGTTATCATGCGATGATAGTTGGATCCCGATTCCCACTGATGAGTTTGTTTACTCCTCGGGTGACCCCGACTAATTCTTCTTTCAGGTTTGGAGGAGAATTTGAGGTACAGTGGAAGGTTTTCGGATTAGACAAAGTGATAACCATTCTGATCTAGGTTAGAGTGCACGCTGAGTGTTTCTTTTCTCTCTCTCTCTTTGGCAGCGACCATTGACCCGACCCTAAGACTATGACTCAGTGACCAAGTTGACCGAACCTTCTTAACACAGGATTTTGGATTGTCAGAGTTGCAGACCTCATTGCCACTCCTACTTTTACCCTTTTCTCCAGGACACCCCGCATTACTGCGAACGTCCACTTCCATTGGACAAAACCATCGTATGGTTATATACGAACTCGAAGGACTTCGAGGATGGTTTCTGGTTCTGGAGAAAACGAATAGGATTATTCAGTTGTCTTTTTCTTTTCACCTTCTCTCAGGTTGCGAGTACTCCTTGGTTTAGGAGTAGTACACCTATTACGCAAATTGGATAGTCTTCTTCCAAACCATAGGCTGGTGCCGACGGGTAGGGAATGAAGAAAACCAGTTAGCCTAAACGGTGTACAGAAGGTATTAAGATTAAGACAAAGCAAGGGATTAGTAAGAGGGCAAAGTAAATTGCGACTGATATTCACGACCAAACCAAGTATTTCTTCGCCAATCCTAAATCACCTTTGTATTTCTCCAGGACACTCCGTATCACTACGAAGATCCACAGTTTATTGGATACTCCATCGTATGGTTATATACGAACTCGAAAGGAACTTGTTCCAGTTCGGGGATGGATTCTGGTCCGGGAGAAATAGGAATAAGGTTTATTCGGTTGTCTTTTATCTTCACCTTCTCTCGCTTTGCGAGTGCTCCTAGGATTAGGACAGTACACCCTTTATGCTTATTGGATAGTCTTCTTCCAAACCATAGGCTGGTGCCGAATGGTAGGGAAGGAAGAAAACCATTTGGCCTAAGGGATGTGCAGAAGGTAATGACTAAAGACATATAAAGGGATTTGGAGAGGTGGCAAAGAATTATACGGTTATAGTTGTGAATCTGGATAATGGTAGAGGCATTACTAGGAATACCAGGATACCCCAACGAGACATTTCGATGTTTCAGTTTCACTGTGTACTGTTAAAAGAAAACTGATTTCCCGATTAGATACTTACTACAGGGTATGTATTTACCAGGTTTGATTCTCACATCTGTATGGTTTTACAGATGATGTGTGGGAGTAAGTTATTGGGAATAGGGTGATCATCCTCATTATATCGGGATTCGTTGTAATCGGTGATATTTGAGGAGATCATCTGAGCTGTTTGCCGGTCGGCAAATATTTGGTTTTGAATATCCGCTGTTGTGCACCAATTTCAAATTGATATATCTGTACGTCTATTTTCATAGAGTGAGATATACCTTTTGATATTATGTCGATGACATTTACCTATATCAGTGGATGGTTAGGTAAGGAGCATCAAGCAGCGGTGTAATTCTTCTTAGCCATTAGTACAGTTTTCAACCTACGACGCACAGTGAAAGAGTTGTTAGACTCAGCGGACTTATACAGAGTATTGTATGTTGTCCAGTGTCCATTAGGACAGAGGGGTTGGTCCTCGTACTATATTCAGTTTACTTATGACTTCTCTAGTTTTTAGACAGGTGTTTCGTGGAAACACATGGTCTGATTTTTGAAGAGTTATAGGTATTTGAATAGAGTAGAGAACCAGGTGTAGCAAGTATCGGGATTCTTCAAAGTGATCGAAGATGTAGATACTTGTCTATGTTGTTCAGTTGATAGTAATGATAAAGAGAAATTGCTTCTCTTTCAGGTTACTCATAAATGGAAGCATTCCTATGTTGAGTAACGCTGATCGGCCTCCTTCCATTTAGTTGACATGCACTAGAGATAGCTGCATGATTTGAATCTGGTTCAATTAAATCAGTGCCTCTGTTTCTATATTGGATATAGAACAGTTCATATCTTAACGATGTTAAGGTACGGGGAGTTGTCCGGCTTATGCTTAAAACCAGACACTGGACAACTCAAGGCACGTTTCTGTAGTGGCTGTTTGTGGGTTGACCCAGGCTATGACGAGGGTTGACTTTCTACCATCTGGCAGATCAATAGAAATATTGTTCTAGACTCGCCACAGTTTTATTAAAAATGGTTTTTTTTTCAAAAACAGTAGTGGGAGTATGGTAGAACTGGAAGTGATTCCAGAACCGCAAACGATTACTGAAGATTTGATAAGGAACCTAAAGATTCAATCTGTTTTGACATTCCATTGGCCACTCCGCAGATAAGGTGGGTAACTTCAGGCACCCGAGAGGTACTCCGGTAGCCTCAAGGACGGTGACAGGGAAGTTCTTGTTTACCCACACTTGCCATTGTTGTTGTTCCAGGCTGCGAGACCCGACAGGAGGATGAGTATAGCGTCGTTCTAAACTAGTTTTAGAAGTGCGCGTCTATATGACTCTGGCAGAGGGTTGTCGTAGTCAGTGGGAGCAGCGGAAGCATTGGTGGACATCTGGCTTATGTCTATTTATAGACTAAAGCAGATATAGCGGAGATAGATCATCTATTTCTGACGTGACAGTCATAGGTTTGACTTCATCAGAATAGGGGATGGATCTGTTGAGGAGGTAGTAGGGTGTGATGTCCTGGTTTTGGGTGACATACACAGAGTAGGAAAAGAAACTCCTATACTACGATCGGTTATACTTTGGTTGTCACACAGTGGTTTCTCCACACAGGACTTGGATATTCTATCAGACATTCTGGTTACTAGATCTATGGTTTTAGATCTAGATTTGGGTGGTTTCCTAATCAGGGTACCTTGACAGCATTCTATGAGTATTTAGAATGGACGACTTCTGGCACGGTAGTACACCTGCAGGTAATGGAGTCACCCTCTCTAAAGGTGTCTTACAGACTAAAGGGGAGAGGGATACGCATGATTGACAGATCACTTGCTTAGGCAATTGAGTCAATCATGAGATGTCAAGTACCACACCAGATGTTGTTCTTGCAGTAGATGCAATAAGTTGATATTAATCCAATCCTGGAGAAACAGTCGGAAGCAATTTTAGAACATAAGTTGATGTTCTAGGGATGTGATAACGACTGCCTCTTTTAGGAGACGATTATCATTCCAGGCTTCCAAGGTGACATGGATGGCAGAGTGGCTGTCAGAGTTATAGTTTCTCCTTCTGACAAGGGGCAGTATTTTGGACAGGTGGTCCAAGGCAATACTGAGGGAGGCATGGCGTTGGGTACTGATTAAGTTCAGTCATTGATACAGTCTAAGAAGTTTGGATTTGGAGTTCATTTATGAGCTAGGTCCCATCAGATATCCAGACATATTCTAAGACAGGTATTGCTCATTTCGGGAGATGGCTTTCTCCGCGAACTTGAGATATAGAGAGACATAGAAAGAATCATCTGAGCGGATCCACTCACTGAGGCTATTCCTCGAACGCAATAGTTTCACAAACGAGCTTTGTGAGACTGACTAGTAGAGGAGTTGGGTGTTCGGTATCACACGGGCTGTGAGTATGCGACATCGCAATAATTAGCCTTGAGTGCAAGTGGGAGATTGTTGGAGATAGTGCCCTCAGAGTCAATTATTGGATCACAGGCACGTGATTGCAATGATTGAGGGAGGACCTATCCCGGTAGGACAGTCTTACTCGAGATGATAGTATGCTATCTGGTTTATCTTTATCATCGTGTACTGCTTTAGGTGACCTGACATGTCGCTATTACACGTTGATAGAGCCCCTAGGATTCTTGCTTGACTGCCAGCAGTATGATGGCGATCATATACGTGAGAGCTGGTGGTTTATAAGCACATCCTTAAAAGGTCCCTAGTCGTTGGAGTTTCGAGACAGGGCATCGATTCTCCAGAGTAGACTAGTGTATACAGTCAAGACCCCGACGAGGGGCGGTGGCCGGTCTCATAAGCCACTGGTGTCAGTTGGTTCACCTAAGATGTATACAGGTGCTCATTGGGTTATGAGTACACCGGACAGGACTCGCCGGGAACATGCTAGTTGGTCTTATACCTGACGTCAGATAGCAGTTCCCTGGTGACATGTGTACAGGTTAGTTCATCGACCTGGAGATCGTCATTTGTCTCGTGTGAGTTCCCACTGTACTTTGATTACTACCCTACCACGGCTCAAAGGAGTCGTGCAAACAGGTTTTAGTTGGGTACAGTCCCGAGCCACATGGAGGCAGTGAGCGGATCTTCAGGGGTTCGTCTCTCCCGGTATTGGGGGTGAGGTCGCGCTGTGTCTAGGAGAGCCATTACGCAAAGCCCTCGGCCGAGGCAGGAGATTTACTGGTAGGTATTCCAGTAGTATCTCAGGGCGTTCTGGGCTACACTCCGACACGACTTGTACCGCTTTTGGGGGTCTGACTTTTACCAACCCCCTAGGCCCGACATGCGATGCTCATAGACGAACGGACCGGACTGTACGGATATTGTCACTGACAGGCTCAGTAGGGTGTCAGGATGAGTTCGCTCATCGACGTCCCTTTTGGTCAATAGCTGGTGGCCCGTCACGTATTGGCTAATACCTCTGACGTGCTAGTGGTTAAATCCACAGCATAGTATTGACGAGTCTTTAGAGTCCACCACACTTTCAGTTACTCAAGCTTTCGGGCGAAATGCTGTAGAGGCCGTATGGAGATATGGCAGGGTCCGATCAGATACGTGCGGTATTGCACGGATCAGGATCGGACAGTTTGTACTAGTGGCCGTATAGTTATATGGCAGGGTTCGATCTGATACGTGTGGTATTGCACGGATCAGGATCGAATGGATATTACTAGCCGGCTTTGGCTTAAGCCGGTCCTAGTTTAGTACAGTGTAGATTTTGTCTCATTGCATTTGTATCCGGTCAGAATACAGATGCGGGTGTGTATGCACAGTATCGGGGTTTTCCTGTAATTTATTACGGGACCAGTTTTCTGGAGTTGCCAGTTTGCATTCCGTTCCGGCCGGTTTTCCTTTGTTCTTTCCCGGCCGGACTTTTCTGATGGAGGGGGTAATTTGCAGTTTTGCAAATTACATTTGGTGGAGGTTTTATTTGTAAGATGATTTATTATGATAACCTTTTTTTGATACCATTCTTTTCATTCTTCTTTTCATACTTTATGAAGATTAGAAGTGAGTTGAAAGTTGATGAGAAAAGATTAGAGTTGATGTGAGTTTGTGATGATTATGTTTGGATATGGTCACCACTTGCTTTACACTACACTCACCTCCCTTCATGCTTCTTATTCATTCCTCCACCTTATTCTTCTCACTTGGTGAAAATGGTAGAACACTTGAGAGAGGAAAAAGAATGAGAGAGTTCATCTTTATTTTTGTGAGGAATTCTTCATCTCCTTCTTCTTCTTGTGATGGAAAAATGAAAGCACCATTTTTCCTAACCCCATTCCTCCATCAAGGCAACTACAAACCCCAAATGAGACTAGCATGATCTACTACACATTCTACAGCATATCTTGAGCTTGTCGAGTTGCCGGCTTCATGCCCGAGTTGCCTCGGTATTGAGGCGGGAGCCCGTAAAAGACGCAGGCGATGTGGTGCCCTTTCCGGCGAGGAGGCGACGATGTGGAGACAAGACTTTCCGCGGGAGATCGGGGCGATGATGAGAAGACCGGAGGACTCGGATCACTTGGTATACTTCTCACCCTATCTCTTGATTGCTAGCATTAGGTTAATGGTTACGATCCGGGTTTTCATTGTCCGCGGTAGCGCCGGTTTCCGAGTAAGGAAAAAATTTTGATTCCGCATTTTGGCCTCGAGTACGAGGCCGGGGCGCTGCCGTGGCGCAACAGACCCGAGATCGTCATAGAGTCTTGTGTGATTCCCACTGTGCTTTGATTTCCATCATACCATGTCCAAGAGGGCATGCAAAAAGGTGGCTTTTGGGTACAGTCCCGAATCACATGGAGGCAATGAGCGATAGGAGGGGATTCGTCTCTCCCGGTATAGGGAGTTGATGTTGTGCTGTGTTTGATTGGCTATAACCGGAAATCCCAGGCCAGGGTTGCTGAGATTTACTGGTAAATGTTATCAGTAGTTTCTCGAACTGTTATAGACCTCAAATCGACACGACTTATCAAGCTACTAGGGTCTGACGTTTACCACCCTTAGGCGAGATATGCGACATATCAGACGACGAGACCGGACTGTACGGGAGTGTTACTGTTTGGATTCACAGGAGAATGTACAGGCTTGCTTGTTGATCTTCTGAGCGCTCAATACCTGGGTAGCTGTTACGTTTAGCTGACTGCTTGCAGCTTGTGGGTGTTTGATATGATCATCACCTACTGCCGGCGTATTGACGATTCTTTAGAGTCCTACACAGAGGTTTCTTGGCTCAGGCAAAACGGAGTAGGGGCATGTATGAGATATGTGTGGGACCGAGGATAATACGATATGAGATACCGTATTCTATTCTCGCGATATTTGATATCAGCCGGGTCATCGGATCAAGTGTTGATTCGATGAATCGGTACGGATATATTTTAGTCGGTTATATGCGATATAGCCGGATTGTCGGATCAAGTGTTGATTCGATAATTTAATGTATAATAATATATATGATATATTAAATTACATTAACTAATATTAGCTCACTAAAAGATTCTTTTTCTCACTCGGGTAATACATTGATATATATGCGATATATGTTAAATGTATTATTTTATATTGTTACGATAAATATTATATATGTGATATATAATAATGTAACATGATATGATAACTAATGCAACATGTTTAGTGGAGTTTAAACATGATTTGGGTTTGGATTAGGGTTAAGACTTCTAGTTGATTCTAGAAGGTTTCTTTTTGTCATGATAAAGATATTTTGTTATGACTCATGCTTTAACCCAACCCAAACCCTAATCCTAGTTAATTCTCTACATGAGTTTAGTTGACCATGGTTGCATTATTCATCATATTAATTCTTTCTATTCATCACAAAAGAATAATTCTAATATTGTTCATCTTCTTCCTTCATTCTTTTCATGAAAAAGCTTTCTAGCTTTTACTAAGTGATGAAAAATATGTGAGAAATGGAAAATAAAAGAGAGCAAAAATCCTACTTCATCATTCTCATCTTTCCTTGCCCTTTAGATGAGAGTGTTCACTTCATATTATGAGTGTTAGCTTGTGTTAACGAAACTTCAAGGTAGATCATCTTTGTATCGAAGATCGGAAGCAAGACTGCATCTTTCTCTTCGTGGAGCCTCTCGAGAGTCCGGAGCATGATGATCGCAGCGAAGGGACTTCAACACAGAGCTTATGAAGTGAAGGACCGGATCTACAAACGTTGTAATCCCTCTCACATAGTGTTAAAGTGTTTAGCATGTTAGTTTTCGCCTAATCTCTAGTTTAAAGATCCGGCTTCGGGTTGTTCGGCACGGCTAATTTTTAAATCGGGCATGGTTGATGCCTCGTAGAACCTTGTGCGCGTGCCCAGCAACCCTACAAGAATACTATCAAAGGTAGGTGACGATCCTAACTACCACCGAAAACAAGGCTACAAGCCCGAAGCATATCCTCTAGTATCTGAATGGTCCGCTCTGACTGACCATCTGTCTATGGGTGAAAAGCTGTACTAAAACTCAACCGTGTCCCCAGAGCTTCTTGAAGTTTCTGCCATAGCCTGCTAGTAAAATGGGTACCCCTATCAGAAACTATGTACATCGGAACTCCATGCAGACGTACAATCTCATCGATATAAATCTGAGCATACTGTGCAAAACCATACGTCGTCTTCACCAGAAGAAAATGAGCTGCCTTTGTCAATTTATCCACAATCACCCAAATGGAATCATACCCGCTACTAGTCCTGTGTAGACCCACCACGAAATCCATGGAAATCTGTTCCCATTTCCACTCTGGAATGGGTAAGGGCTGCAACTCTCCGGATGGCCTCTGGTGTTCTGCTTTGACTTGCTGACAAGTCAAGCATCTCGAAACATATTCCGCAACATCCATCTTCATTCCTTCCCACCAATAAACATCCTTCAGATTATGATACATCTTGGTGGAACCAGGATGAATACTGCATACTGACCTATGGGCCTCCTCTAAAATCTCACGCCTCAATCCGTCAGAGTCTGGTACACAGAGACGAGTCCTAAAACGTAATACTCCATGATCATCAATCACAAACTCCGTCTCCTTGCCCTGCCTAACCTGATCCATAATTTCCATCATACGAGTATCTGCGGGCTGTGCCTCTCGAATGCGATCCAATAACTGAGGTCGGGTGCTAACATGTGCTAGTTGGCCTCCTGCCGATGTGAACTCAAACTATATACGATATCACATAAGGTCTGCCAGTCTGTACAAGATTGTCTCTGTAAGATGTGCAAATGGGATAAGCTACCTCCAGGTCTCCAACTCAAAGCATCTGCTACCACATCTGTGTTGCCTGGATGATACAAGATCTCACAATCGTAATCTTTCACCAGTTCCATCCATCTACGCTGCCTTAGGTTCAGATCCCTCTACTGAAAAATATACTTTAAGATCTTATGATCTATGAAGATTTGGCACGACTCTCCATACAAGTAATGTCTCCAAATCCTCAATGCGAATACCACCGCATCCATCTCTAGATCATGAGTGGGGTAGTTTTGTTCGCACCTCGTCAATTGTCGAGAAGCATAAGCTACAACTGTGTCGTGCTGCATCAACACACAGCCTAAACCCACTCTAGAGGCATCACAATACACAACAAAACCACCTGACCCGGAAGGTAAAGATAAGACAGGTGCAGTCGTCAAGCGCGTCTTCAACTGCTGGAAACTCTGCTCACATGCATCTGTCCACTGAAATGGAACCTCCTTCCTAGTCAATCCGGTCAAAGGTGCAGCGATCCGTGAAAAATCCTGCACGAAGCGTCGGTAATAACCTGCCAGACCTAAGAAACTCCGGACCTCTGAAACTGATACAGGTCTAGGCCAGTGTTGTACCGCTTCAATCTTCTTTGGGCCCACACATATACCCTCTCTCGTAACCACGTGACCCAAGAACTCCACACTATCGAGCCAAAAAGCACACTTAGAGAATTTTGCAAACAGCTGATGATCCTTCAAGGTCTGCAACGTAATACGCAAATGCTGCTCGTGCTCCGTCCGACTTCGAGAATAAACAAGAATGTCATCTATGAACACTATAATAAACTGATCAATGAAGGGTCTAAAGATACGGTTCATCATATCCATAAAAGCTGCTAGAGCGTTAGTGAGTCCGAACGACATCACCAGAAATTCATAGTGCCCATATCTTGTACGAAATGCAGTCTTCGGAATATCGTCCTTCCGAACCCTCAACTGGTGATACCCCGACCGCAAATCTATCTTCGAGAAGTAACCGGCTCCCTGCAACTGATTGAATAAGTCATCTATACGTGGTTGTGGATACCTGTTTCGCACAGTGATGCGATTCAGCTATCGGTAGTCGATGCACAGTCTCATACTACCGTCCTTCTTCTTTACAAATAAGACAGAAGCTCCCTACGGTGATACGCTGGGACGAACAAGCCGTCTATCTAACAACCCTTGCAACTGGCTTTTGAGTTCCTTCAACTCCGTCGATGCCATTCGTTATGATGTTATAGAAATAGGCCCCACACCCGGAATCAAGTCGATGCAAAATTCAATATAACGATCAGGTGGCAATCCTGGTAACTCAGCAGGAAACACCTCAGCAAATTCTCGTGCGATCAGAACCTAGTCCAATGGAATCTCAGCGACCCTTAAGTCTTGAACAAAAGACAAGAACCCATGACAACCCTTCTTCAAGAGTCGCCCCGCACAAAGAGCAGAAATCAGGTTGGCAGGAGTTATTTTACAATCCCCCTACACAACAAATACCGTTCACCTGGAAAACAAAATCTAACCGCCTTTCCCCGACAATCTACATAGGCATGACAGGCGGCCAACTGTTCATACCAGAATATTGCATTTTATACCGCCCATTCTTACGCTCGTTTGGTTATAGGCAGGTGCTTTTAATCAGTGTTTGCTACATATTTACAGGATACTGGTTCTCAGCTCTAGACAGTGAAATTCATAGAAAAGTACGTCAAATTCCGGATTACTGCCAACAACAGATAAAACACGGGTCTCCGCTCTCTATCCATATGTTGCCACACACCAGTTTAAGGGACAAAATGGCAAATCGATGTCATTTTCGTGCACAAAGCTCAATGTCAACACAAGATCCAACATATCTACGCGGAGCTCGAGGAAATCTTGGCAAAAGATCCACATCACATCACCTTTTGATCTACTGAAATTCTGGAAGAAATGGGAAAAGTTTCTGAGAAAAAGTCATATACCACACTGAAGAGTACTAAAAACTAGGGAAAACCACCAAATTTCATGGCATAACTCCTCTAAACGGCCGCGGTTCCTCGGCATAAGAGCGCTTAGGCCGCGGAACCGCGGCCATTTAGTCTCCTCTCGTTGTCGTTTTTCAGGGGCATGTTGGTCTTTTCTTGTAGGGGCAGATTCTTGCCCTAGGTTTCCAGTTCCCTTCCTATAAATACCCCAGAACTTGCCAAGCTTTTGGTGTTAACTTCTTATGCCTCTTTTGTAGGATTTAGTGTAGTTTAGTCTTCTTCTTCTTCTTCTTCATTCTTTTCTCCATGAAAATTGTAGTGAGAGCTTTTTGAGTGGAAGATCAATGAAGATGAGGGTTTTTGTATCATTCTCTTTTGTTTAACTTCCCCTTGAGATCCTTGCTTTCTCTTGATCTTTCAACCTCTTTATTGAGCTTGAAAGTTTAAGGGTTTGTTATTGATTTCAAGGGTTGTATCTTCTTATGGAATTAGTGCTTCATTTCACATGAGTTCTTTACCCTTCTCTTGATCTTGCAACCTCTTGATTGAGCTTGCAAGTTTAAGGGTTGGCTATTGATCCCATGCTTGTCTTGAGTTCTATGTTCTTGTAATTACTTTCTTGCTTACTTCTTTCTTGCTTTTTATTACTTGCTTTACATTCATGCTTTACTTTCTTGCACTTAAATTCCATGCCCTTACTTACTTGTAATCTTTTCTTTTCTTTTGCTCTTTTTGGTTCTTTTTGTGAATGGTTGTAATTATTGTTGTTGTTAAGAATAAATACGGTTTTGTAAGTTAACGTTTCTTTGCTCGTTTCCTTTTCCCGTTATTTTCCATTGAACTCCGCCCAAACGATACGCAAGCGCTCCGTTAGGCACCCTACCCTAACAAGGTAACGGTGATTCCTAACCGCGACCGGTTGCGTTCGGTTTGGCCGGAGGCGAAAGCAAGAGACAAGAACGGAAGGACAAGGGTAAATAAGCCGGATTCCACGAATACCGTGCTTAAATCCCCTAATCCACGTTGTTGCCGATAGTTCTAGCTTCAATTGGTCAAGACTCGGCTCAAAGGTTTTGAGTACGGATTTCTTTAGCTTACATTTTCGTATCTTTTCTTCACAACTTTATACTTGCAAATAATACACATAGGTTAGATTGAACAAACATATACAAATTCTTTATTGACTCGTCTAAAACTCGAAAGGATATACAACCATCTCCCTGTGGATCGACCGTGCTCAACCGGCTAGCTGCATAGCGACACCGTCCTGATCGCGGTTAAACTTTAGAACTTTGAACATCCGACACGCTTTTGGCGTGCGATCAAATGGCGCCGTTGCTGGGGAGACGGTAGCGTATTTTCTTTCTTGTTATTCGGGTTAATATTCTTTTTGTATATATTTATAAATAAAAAAAATTCTTTTTGTTTTTTTTTGATAATTTTTGTGAGCAAGTCTGCAGATTTTTGCGGATTTGCAAACGGCGATTGTGGGGAGCAAAGTGTACGTTCAAGGCTAAGGTGA
Source organism: Agapanthus africanus (assembly GCA_030015575.1). NCBI lineage: Eukaryota > Viridiplantae > Streptophyta > Magnoliopsida > Asparagales > Amaryllidaceae > Agapanthus > Agapanthus africanus. The sequence continues at coordinate 398,939,286 of JASDDO010000014.1, forward strand.
TTGCAAAGTACAATGCCAAAGATCCGGGTAGTTTGACCCGCGCAAGCGAACTTTTCAAGCTTACCGGATTTGATTCAACGGGGGTTTCCTAACCCAAAAACTTAACGGTACGTACTTTACTAACACCTTCTTCTCAAATCCGATGCATCCAATATACTATTCTTTGCAGAATTCTTTTCAAGTTCGCTAGCAAACGCTAAAAATTGACTAACCCGTATTTGTTGCAGTGCCGTGCTTAAACTAAAAAACGATTGTTTGATTCTTTATAGAATTTTTATTGAATTGCGCATTGCATACATTAATACGGACTTAAGGGCAAGCGAACCCCACAACATACGGTAAAGGATTTCATCACCTTTTCCGTGGCCCACAAATCACGAACTTGAGCATAACGTTTACCCGCACAAAATTTAAAAGAAACTAGACTTTAAGCCTTAAGGACTTCGCGCTCACTAGGAGAAGTTAACTGTGTTTAGAACCTCGCTTAACGGTATATTGTTTACGGGGTGTCTAGAAAAGTGTTAACGGCGAAACCGCCAAAAGAGAAAGGGTTATTTAATTAAGGAACTTCGCGAAAGTGTCGGAAAACCTCCCCTTATCTCTGCACTTACCTGGCCTCGTGATCAGTGTAACTTGAGCCTGTTTCTCGACACGGTTTTACTTCGACAATCAAGTTCTGGAGCAGGTCTAGTTGACCTAGGTGAACCCTAGAACGATTAGGTGTGTGGTATTTTTGTGTCATGATTATTTTGTCCAGATTCTTTTTGTGTATATTTCATTCTTTTGTTAACAACTAACTAAAAAAAATTAAAAATTAAAAAAAAAATCACATTCTTTTTCCCCTCCTTTTTTCTACCTTTCTTTCATTCTCTCTTCATATCATGGGTACCCCACCTCGCAAAACTCTTGCCGAACTTTGGTACCCACAACCAGACATTACTTCTTACGGTTCTTGCTTTGGCCGAACATCAAACCACCCCTCCATGCCCAAAGTTTCACTGAAAGATCGCATAGCAGCGTCTAGGACAAACACTTGCCCTCCGCAATCCACTTTGTATCAACCTTTTCAACCTCCCCCACCCTCTTATGTTGATACCCCTTTTGCAAGTCGTCCTTTGTCCATCGCTGAATGTATTGAACAATCCCGTAGCCGATCTTTCACTCCTTTCACCACTTCAAATTCTTGGGATCAACAATTCCATTCACCTTCTTATCCAAATGTTGATCCTGCTCCTGTCCAGCCATTCAATTCCTACCAGTCCTACCCAACTTTTGCAACTTCCCTAGACATTGCTTCTCCACAGCCTTTTGGGAGTTTTCAGTATCCAAACAACTTTGAATCTTTTACTGAAACCCCTTCATAACCCATGTCTAGTCTGGAACAGTCGTTGGAAGACTTTAGGGTAGCGTCAAGCCAACAGATGATGGATTTGAATGCGTCCATGGTCGCTCTCATACAACCTACTGACCCGGTAGCTAGTTTCCAACTAGCTCCTAATTTTCCAATGTATGATGAGGCGGCAGGACAGGTTGAGAATTTGAGTGGAGAGAGTGAGATGTGTCCCCTTCCAAGTCAAACCTACCGGTCCCAAATTGAATCCCACAACTCCTGTTTTGAAAGTCTATCGAGTGTCCCACATGATTTATCAATTGAAGATAGAATGATGAATGAGTTGTGCGACTTTGTAGTGTTTGATTTACCCGATTATGAAGGGCCCCTTTCGAGTGAAACCAATCCCAAACCTTTTGACCTCTACACCTCCACTCTAGAACCTGAATTGATTAATATCCATGCTTTTGTTGAGGTGTCTGAGAATATAGATTTTCACTTGATTGAGGATATTGATGCCGGGAATATTTTGCATGATGAACCTGTAGATTTAGCAGAGTTTTTCTCTCCAATTCATCATCCCGAGTCATTTACTGTTTTTCCCGAACCCCATATGCGTCTAGATTTTGATGAAATTTGCATGGATAAGCTGAATTTTGAGGAAACTTTTGAGGATATTTTTGAGGATGAACCAGTTTTAATTGATGAGTCGGATTTTCCAATTCATCCTGTTCCTTTCATTGACTGTGTACACCCTCCTGAACCTTTAACCGATAACCTTCCTCAATCACCTACCTCCATCCTTTCCATCGTTCCGACCTGGCAAGAAACCGTATCATTTTCACTTCCTGTGTTTGGTTTACCAAGTTCGGTGTACCCATGCTTTCTCACGAATCTTGAGGGATTTGACCCCATTTCTCGATTGGTTAATAGATTAGCACAAACTCTTCTTACACATCAGTCATCACAAATTGTGCTAATCTATTCACTCCATTTCCACCCTCAAGTTCGTATTCCACTTCTTTCTCCCTTCCGCCATTCTTCTTCTTCTGATATACCGAGACCGTATCCCGCTTCTATCTCCATACGGTCTCGCGTATTATCCATTTCTTTCCTCTTCACCTTCTTTCACCAACCCGCATATTACAGAGATAGAATTTTTGAATGGTTGGTGTTAACTTTTGGCCTGTGTAAGGCCTTGTATAGCTTGACACTGTTCTTTCCCCCCTAATCCTGAACTTCATCGCTTAACAGTGGAAACACTGTTGCACTTAAGTTTGGGGGGAACCCTTTTTGTGTATATATTTTTTGTTTTGTTTTCTTTGTTGTATATAATTTGTTTTTAGGGAGCGCCGGCAATTTTGACCCTCTTGTTATAGCCTGACAGTGAGGGCACTGTCAAGTTTAAGTTTGGTGGTGTGCTCGGTAAGCTTTCTTCCTTCGCATTCATTTGTATATTTTGCATTTGCATACCTTATTAAAAACCCACAAAAATCGAAAATTTTTCCGAAAATATAAAAACTTTGTCGTCAAGTTAGCTAATAGGGTAACTTAGATCTTTATTCCGAAAGTTTAGTCGATATATTAGAAATAACTAAATTCTAGGCTTAGGAATTGAAAACCCTAAAAATAACCCTCATTCTGTCTAACTTTGGTAAGTATACGTTGAGTTCAGTTCTTGAGTTAAGTCAAGATGAAGGGAAAGTATTGAAGCTTTACTGGAGGATAAGTCTGAAAAATAGTTTCTTTTCTTGAGTTCAAATTTAGAAAGTACATACCCTACAAACTGCACTTACACGCACCTTGAAACTTGGGATAGTAGAGGATACCTAGAAATACTCTTGCCTGAAAGCCTAGTATGAAAGAAAAAACGGTATTTAAAGCTAAACACCAAAAGAGCATATTGAAAAATATATCGGGTCTTGAAAAAGAAAAAAGAAAAAGAAAAAGAAAAAGAAAAAATAGAATAAAGTCAAGATCTGGAAACTGCTATTTACGCTTTAAAGTTCACACATTCAGTAATCGGTCGTTAGTGCCTCAAGAAGCATTAATAGTCGCATGAAAGGTGTGTGAGCAAATCCGTCCATCTTTAATGAAAAGAAGTAGTATTAGGTATTAGGGCAAGGGTATTATAGCTTGAATTGAATTCTTGAGTGTAGGGGTGCAAATACACACACACGTAGGGATATACAATCGATGTTTGGATAAAAGATAGAAATAAAGAATAAGACTTGTGTTTTCTGTAAAGTTGATAAAAATCCCTGATTTGAGGCCGCACTTTAGAAGGAAAACTCAGGAGTTCCAAGGTTAAATAGATAGGAGGTGTGAAAAATAAGGGTTGGATATTTCTAACTTAGGATGATAGAATTTCTAACGTAAATACTAAACTGCAGGAGTAGAATCAATGTTAACTCATGACACTAGCTTGACGGGATTTTGTGGGTGTAATCCGCTGAAAACCCTCAGGAGACAACACTCCTCCTACTAGGGACACCTAGGGGTTTAATGGCTTGTTGCACGTGCTCAGTGCAATCGCGTTCCATGCGAAAGTGCGGTTAGGACTTTTTTGTGAATAATTGGTTTTGCTCGGGACGAGCAAAAGTTAAGTTTGGGGGTATTTGTTCATACCGGAATATTGCATTTTATACCGCCCATTCTTACGCTCGTTTGGTTATAGGCAGGTGCTTTTAATCAGTGTTTGCTACATATTTACAGGATACTGGTTCTCAGCTCTAGACAGTGAAATTCATAGAAAAGTACGTCAAATTCCGGATTACTGCCAACAACAGATAAAACACGGGTCTCCGCTCTCTATCCGTATGTTGCCACACACCAGTTTAAGGGACAAAATGGCAAATCGATGTCATTTTCGTGCACAAAGCTCAATGTCAACACAAGATCCAACATATCTACGCGGAGCTCGAGGAAATCTTGGCAAAAGATCCACATCACATCACCTTTTGATCTACTGAAATTCTGGAAGAAATGGGAAAAGTTTCTGAGAAAAAGTCATATACCACACTGAAGAGTACTAAAACCTAGGAAAAACCACCAAATTTCATGGCCTAATTCCTCTAAACGGCCGCGGTTCCGCGGCATAAGGGCGCTTAGGCAGCGGAACCGCGGCCATTTAGTCTCCTCTCGTTGTCCTTTTTTAGGGGCATGTTGGTCTTTTCTTGTAGGGGCAGATTCTTGCCCTAGGTTTCCAGTTCCCTTCCTATAAATACCCCAGAACTTGCCAAGCTTTTGGTGTTAACTTCTTATGCCTCTTTTGTAGGATTTAGTGTAGTTTAGTCTTCTTCTTCTTCTTCTTCATTCTTTTCTCCATGAAAATTGTAATGAGAGCTTTTTGAGTGGAAGATCAATGAAGATGAGGGTTTTTGTATCATTCTCTTTTGTTTAACTTCCCCTTGAGATCCTTGCTTTCTCTTGATCTTTCAACCTCTTCATTGAGCTTGAAAGTTTAAGGGTTTGTTATTGATTTCAAGGGTTGTATCTTCTTATGGAATTAGTGCTTCATTTCACATGAGTTCTTTACCCTTCTCTTGATCTTGCAACCTCTTGATTGAGCTTGCAAGTTTAAGGGTTGGCTCTTGATCCTATGCTTGTCTTGAGTTCTATGTTCTTGTAATTACTTTCTTGCTTATTTCTTTCTTGCTTTTAATTACTTGCTTTACATTCATCCTTTATTTTCTTGCACTTAAATTCCATGCCCTTACTTAGTTGTAATCTTTTCTTTTCTTTTGCTCTTTTTGGTTCTTTTTGTGAATGGTTGTAATTATTGTTGTTGTTAAGAATAAATACGGTATTATAAGTTAACGTTTCTTTGCTCGTTTCCTTTTCCCGTTATTTTCCATTGAACTCCGCCCAAACGATACGCAAGCGCTCCGTTAGGCACCCTACCCTAACAAGGTAACGGTGATTCCTAACCGCGACCGGTTGCGTTCTGTTTGGCCGGAGGCGAAAGCAAGAGACAAGAACGGAAGGACAAGGGTAAATAAGCCGGATTCCACGAATACCGCGCTTAAATCCCCTAATCCACGTTGTTGCCGATTGTTCTAGCTTCAATTGGTCAAGACTCGGCTCAAAGGTTTTGAGTACGGATTTCTTTAGCTTACATTTTCGTATCTTTTCTTAACAACTTTATACTTGCAAATAATTCCCATAGGTTAGATTGAACAAACATATACAAATTCTTTATTGACTCGTCTAAAACTCGAAAGGACATACAACCATCTCCCTGTGGATCGACCGTGCTCAACCGGCTAGCTGCATAGCGACACCGTCCTGATCACGGTTAAACTTTAGAACTTTGAACATCCGACACGCTTTTGGCGTGCGATCACCAACCAATCCATACCAAGAAGTATATCAAAATCTAACATATCCAGGAGAATAAGATGAACTAGTGAATCTCTATCACCAATACGCACAGAACATGATCTGAATACGTGCCGAGCTATAAAAGAATCTCCCACCAGGGTAATCACTGCTAATGGTAACTCTAACAACGATGACTCTTTCCCCAAGGAAAGTGCAAATCGTGAAGATACATAAGAATGTGTAGAACCGGGATTAAATAAAACATGTGCCTCTAACGAACATACTGTGAGAGTACCTTTCACGACTGCATTTGATGCCTGGGCATCCTGTGGAGTCAGCGCAAATATTCGTGCCTGGCCCACGCCCGTATCCTGTCGTCCTCCACCTCTATCGCCTCGACCTCTTGGTGCAACTGCCTGGCGTGTAGCGCCAACTGGGGGAGGAAGTAAAGCCATCAGCGTAGAAGGTGGAAGGGGTAAGGCAGCCTATGGAACAACGGTCCCTCCCTGGGATTTACAATCCCGTGCAAAGTGTCCAGGAAGTCCACAACTAAAGCATGTAGATGGAGGCCTCTGATCATCGGGATAAGAACTGAACATCTGGCCCTGGGTCCAACCTCGTCCGAAACTGCAGCCTGGAGTATATCTGCCTCTTCCTCTACCAAACTGTCCAGTCATTGGCCCGATCGGTCTACTCCTCTTTGGCTCTGGAACAACCACTGCCTCGCTCAAACGCTCCTCCACTCGTATCGCTGCATCCATGGCTTGCTCATACGTATCAAAATGCTGGGAGCCTATAGCCAGATATAACTGCGTGTCCAGACTCCTTAGGAACCTCTTCACCCGAAGCTCCTCCGTAGGTACCAAGTATGGGGCATAGCGAGACAGTTGGGTGAATCGTAAATCATAATTTGCCATCGACATAATTACTGATTTCCGCAACGCTTCAAAACTGCTAGCTCTAGCGTCCCTCACACTCTGTGGAAGAAATCTGGCAAGAAAGACCGTGGAAAACTCGGTCCACGACATCGGAGAAAGACCCGTAGCTCGCCCTTTCTCCATCGACTCACACCACTCCTGTGCATGTCCCTCCAAACGAAAGCTAGTCAGCTCAACCAGCCTCGCATCAGAACATCGCAATGATCTGCCAATCCTCGCCATCCTATCAAGAAAGGACTGAGGATCTTCCGCTACATCGGTCCCTGTAAATACCGGAGGTCTCAATCTCATAAACTCCGCAAGCGATACCTCTATCACCCTCGTATCTACCTGTGCTACCGTCTGCGTAGGCTGTACCTTGGACTCTGCTACGGTCGGTGTCGGATCCTGTCTCAGTACTCGAGTGGCCTCAGCTAACTGTCCTACCACTCGCTGCAATCCCAACATGCCCTCCTCAATCCTAGTCATGCGATCTGGAGGAGGAGGATCAACATGCTCATGCACCGCCGGAACGTCCGGTGTACTAGTCGCCGTCACAGGCGGACTCGCCCTAGCTGCATCTCTGGATGCGGCTCTCCTAGCCCGCGTAGCCATAGCAACTGGAACAAGAAACGAGAGTTGATAAGGCGTATGAATAGGAACAATCCATAACAGAGAATCAACGGAAGAATAGATCAAGATATACATCCTAAGGTTAGTTAGGCTGAGTACGGTAACGTAAATATGCCGCAAAACATACGTACGATGCTGCACTCATCCTAATTCACCTACTCCATCAAACCAAAGGTCATCCTGGATCACGGACTCACGTCAACGTATTTTAATTCCCAACTCGATTCCGTAAGGTTACTCCTAAGCTCTGATACCAACTTTGTCATGACCCAAAGTTTGGATGTGACGACACTTAGATTGTATAATATCTAAAGATATGCACACAGTCCAAGTAAGCCGAAAACCAAGATCAAAATCCTTTTTACGGAATTCTTTATATAGAAAATTTAAATCACAGTTTGTGAAGTTAATTATTAAACAAGTATAAGGTGTTAAGTTTGGTTGCATCCCTAGTTGGGATCAACAATATCAACAGCGGAAAAATAAAATCTCAGTATATAGGACATCAATACAATCCCAGACATAAAGAAAAGAAATAACAATTTATAGAACTAAACGATCTCAACTGTCAAATAATATACAAATAACCATCTCTCACTCTAGGTCAAAATACAGGTCTGATGGAGATTTTTTAGATACAAAATACAATATCAAAAGAGAAGGTTGCTACATATGTAACCCACCAATCAAAAGATGCGATAAAAGCGGAAAGAGTAGATCTGCACCGCTGCTAACCATCCACTTTACCCCTGCAAGTAACTGTGGCACAACGGGGGTGAGTTTCCAACTCAGTAAATAAAACTAACATATAACGGTTAATAATGTAAATATGGCGATCATACTAACTGAAATGTGAACAAGTATAATGTATGATTATCTGGGGAAATCATGAATCTATAATACGAATCTCATAATCAAAACTGAAATCTCATCATTTATTTCCATATTCTTGCGGATTTCTCCAATGAAGGGCGTTATGAGATTTGGGAGAAAGGGGAAGCTTAGTCCCTGATTTATAGGTCCCTTCGAGATCCTTGAGTGAGTGGGTTCTGTTGCTTATCGTTTGGCGCTCCCGCCCAGTTTTCCGGATGTTCACCCCATGTTCCATGTGTCGATGCTTCGTAGATACCTTCATGATCTTTCCCACATGATTCAGCACGAGACCGTTGAGCTTGAACGTGATCTTTCGTTCACCAAGTATCCGGTAGTTATATTGGATCGGCAGGTGAAGAAACTTTGGTCAAAGGTCTTGCAATCTGTGAAGGTTCTTTGGCATAGCCTGACTAGTGAGGAGATCACTTGGGTAGCCAAGAGTGAGATGCGGAAGAAATTCCCTCATCTCTTTGAAGGTATGCTTGTATGAAATTTTAATTCGGGGACGAATTTTCTTTAAAGGGGGAGATTGTAACATCTTGGAATGCGATTAGTGTTAATATAGCGATAATGCGGGGTTTTAAGGAAAAGTTTACCAAATCGGGTTCCTCACATTTTATATCAATTAATTAATAGTTTATTATTATTTGATATGGATTGCACACACACGTGCATGTTAATGTGAGGGTATATATTAGTGTTAACCTTGTTTAGCAACCATAACACCTTAAGCTAAACCTTTGCCAATTAAACTTTGCCTTAACCTTTTTCTAGATCTTTTGGGTGAGGAAATATCTAGTTTGGATTTGAGAGAGGTGGCCAGTGAGTCATGGTGCATTAATGGTGGCATTAATTGAGGTGAGGGAGAGAGTGAGCATAAGGAAATTATTGACCCTACACTCACCCTCTCACCCTTTAACTCTCTTACTCTCTCAATTTCTCTCACTCTCATTCATTTCTCATATTCTCTCAACTTCCAAACTGAAACCTCACTCCCTCTTCACAAATCTTTGCAAAAACTTCACAAAATCCCATTTAAACACTTCAAATGTTTTGATTTAGCCACTTGGTTGCCTTGGAGCTTGGAAAGCTAGGATTTTTGAGCAAGAGTGGCTAGGTAATGATCTCTAAACTGATATTTAGGAGTTATAATGTTGTATAGCTTGTTGGTTGCTGTTTTAAACACTTAAGGTATCGTTTCGTGCAAAAACAGTATTTTTAGTGTCAACTTTGAGTCTCTGAGATCTGCTGTAGAACCAGGTATTTTCTGGAAAAGTTCCCATCACAGTGACATAGTGTTGAGGTATAGAACCCACCATAAAAACCTGAGACCGCCCCTCTAAAGACAGGCCGTAGATTTATTAGTTCTGGCCGCAAATTGCGGCCAGAGTGGGGTCTGGGATGTTGGGGTTTGGGCGTAGGGTCTCTGTGGTTGTTTGTGGTCTCGTGGTACTTGCAACTTTTACCAATTATTTGTGTATCAAAATCTGGGACTACTTTTCTATATTCTTGTGTTTGGGTACGTGTGTTACGTGATCCGACACGGTTCGTGATCTCATGTAGTTGTTGCACGTGGGCTGGTTTTGGTGTGTCGCTACATACGTTAGCCGTTAGACGAACACTTGTGGGTCGGATTAAAGTTGGTGCGTTGGTCAAACGTCTTATGTACGTGGTATTGATCGCTTTTTGAGATTCGCACTGGTTATGTTTTGTGTTAATAGGATCGCAGGCGGGGAGTTCGGACGCTGCGAAGAAAGGGAAGCAGGTGAATGGATTTACCTAGCCCATGATTGTCGGTGAGTAGATTTAACATCTACGGGGAATTCACCCGCATGGCGTTTTGCGTCTGGGCTAGATAAGATATGATATTAGTTGCATGTTTATATTGCATATATAGAGTTTGCGCATAAACTTCATTGCATATTATTACTTGTTGTGCTTGGACTTGTACCCATTAGACACTGCACTATTATTGATGGCCCATGTTGCACGAGCACTGATTGTATGCCACACACACCGTCAATAATTTCCATGACACGCATAACACCTATACATACGTGATATTGTATAGTTAGGGACATTGAGACATTGATTCATATTCCATCATGCATATGACATATAGCATACATGTATACCTACATGCTTATACATATGCCTTGCCATGACTACATACTAGATGTAAGTCTACGGTAGCGCCCCGGCTGTCTACAGACGCCAAATGCGGAACAAAAACTTTTTAACTGGCGCTATCGTATACTTTAACCCGGATCTACCATTATTGCTAAACTGACAAACTGTAAAGAGTGTAGAAAGGTTATACCGAACGATCCGAGTCCTTCGTTCTTTAACCATCATCCCACGCTCCGTTGCGGCTGCTCCGATCTCTTCGATCTCCGATCTGCTCGTCCTGGTGGCACCACGTCACTGATTCTTTAAACGGGCTCCCGCCTCTGACTCGAAGCAACTCGGTCGTCAAGTTTGCTAAAAGAGACGACCAAGAATGATGTAGAGAATGAGTAGATAACTTTGTCTCCCTTCGTCCAAGTCCGTGGACGATCGGTAAATGAAGTTGCCATGGGAATCGGGTGATGGAATGAAATGAGCTGTGAAATTCCATACACCCCAAAATCTATCATATCTTTTCAAATGAAACATCAAGTGAAGTGAGAGAGAGGAGGGGCCGGCCATATATATGGAGAGGGGGTGAGTGTAGGAGAGAAGAGGGTGACCATAAAAAGCTTCTCACAAAAATATCAAGAACAAATATCCTAAGGATAAACAAGAATCATTAATGTCAAAGCATGAGTCATAATACACCTCATCAAGACATTAATGCACCAATGACTCACCAAGCCAAGTCACCCTCTCTAGAACCATCTAGAAGCATGACTCACCCTCAACCAAGAAAAGATAAATCCGTCTTTAACCGAATGTTAAAAGACGGTTGATAGAAAACTGGAAACTGGCAACTTCCAAAAGTGATCCTGAAACGACTTTCAGGATAACCCCGTAACTGTATAAATATACCCGCATTTGTATTACGACCGAATACAAATGCAACTGAGACAAAGATATTATACCTACTCAATATAATACTCGGATCCGGCTTAAACCAAAGCCGACCAGTATCAACTGCCCGAAAAATAACACGTGCGTAAACGCACGTGCATTTTCCGAACCCTGCCATAAAACCATACGGCCTCTACAACATTTCGCCTGAACTTGGGAAACTGTCTGTGGGGGACTCTAATGACTCGTCAGTACCCTGGCAGTGGGTTTAACTACAAACCGTCAGCGGCACTAGCTATGCGTAACGGCTGCCCATGGACTGACCTCAAGGGAGGCCGATGAGCGAACTCATCCGGAAACCCAACTGAGCCTAACAGTGACAATGTATATACAATCCGGTCCGTTCGTCTATGAGTATCGCATATCTGCCTAGGGGGCTAGTAACGTCAGACCCCCAATAGCAGTATAAGTCGTGTCGGAGTGTAGCCCAATAACACCCTGAGATACTACTGGAGTACCTACCAGTAAATCTCCTGCCATGGCCATGGACTTTGTGTAATGGCTCTCCTAAACACAGCACCACCTCGCCCCCAATACCGGGAGAGACGAATCCCCTGCCGATCCGCTCACGCGCCTCCATATGGCTCGGGACTGTACCCAAAAACTACCTGTTTGCACGACTCCTTTGAGCCGTGGTAGGGTAGAAATCAAAGCACAGTGGGAACTCACACGAGACAAATGACGACTTCAGGTCGATGAACTAACCTGTACACATGTCACCAGGGAACTGCTATCTGACGATATGTATAATACCAACTAGCAGATTCCCGGCGAGTCCTGTCCGGTGTACTCATAACCCAATGAGCACCTGTATACATCTTAGGTGATCCAACTGACACCAGTGGCTTGTGAGACCGGCCACCGCCCCTCGTCGGGGTCTCGACTGTACACACTAGTCTATTCCGGAGTATCGATGCCCTGTCTCGAAACTCCCACGACTAGGGACCACAATTAAGGATATGCATATAAACTACCCAACTCTCACGTATATGATCGCCATCATACTGTTGGTAGTAAAGCAAGATCCTAAGGGCTCTATCAAAGTGTAACATGTAATCAGTCACCTGAACATGTACACGACTGATAAAGGCAAACCAGATAGCATACTATCATCTTGAGTAAGACTGTCCTACCGGTATAGGTCCTCCGCAATCATTGCAATCATGTACCTGCGATCCAATAATTGACTCTGAGTGCACTATCTCCAACAATCTCCCACTTGCACTCAAGGCTAATTATTGCAATGTCGACTACTCACAGCCCGTGTGAAACCGAACATCCAACTCCTCTACTAATCAGTTTCACAAAGCCCGTTTGTAAAACTATTGTGTTCGAGAAATAGCCTCAGTGAGTGGATCCTCCTAGATGTTTCTTTCTATATCTCTCTTAATCTCAAGTTCGCGGAGAAAGCCATCTCCCGAATTTTGTAATACCTGTCTTAGAATATGTCTGGATATCTGATGGGACCAAGTTCATAAAAGAACTCCAAATCCAAACTTCTTAGACTGTATCGATCACTGAACCTAATCAGTATCCAGCACCAAGCCTCCCACAGTATCCTCTTGGACCACCTGTCCATAATACTGTTCCTCATTAGAGGGAAAACTATAACTCTGACAATCACTCTGTCAACCATGTCACCTTTGAAGCCTGGAATGATAATCGTCTCCCGAAGGAGGCTGCCGTCATAAAATCCTTAGAACATGTACTTATGTTCTAAAACTGCTTCCTTATGTTTCTCCAGGATTGGATTAATACAAACTTATTGCATCTAGTGCAAAAACAACATCTGGTGTGGTACTTGACATCTCATGATTGACTCAATTGCCTAAGCAAGTGATCTGTCAATCATGCACATCCCTCTCCCCTTTAGTCCGTAAGACACCTTTAGAGAGGGTGACTCCATCATCTGCAGGTACACCACCATGCCAGGAGTCATCTATTCTAAAAACCATTAGAATACTGTCAAAGTACCCACATTGGGAAACTACCCAAATCCAGATCTAAAACCATAGATCTAGAAACTAGAATGTCAAATATTATATTCATATCCTGTCTGGAGAAACAACTGTGTGACGACCACAGTACTGTTGGAGATAGTGCCCTCAGAGTCAATTATTGGATCACGGGCACGTGATTACAATGATTGATGGAGGTCCTATCCCGGTAGGACAGTCTTACTCAAGATGATAGTATGCTATCTGGTTTATCTTTATCATCGTGTACTGCTTTAGGTGACCTGACAGGTCACTATTGCACGTTGATAGAGCCCCTAGGATTCTTGCTTGACCACCAGCAGTATGAGGGCGATCATATACGTGGGAGCTGGTAGTCTATAAGCACATCCTTAAATAGTCCCTAGTCGTGGGAGTTTCGAGATAGGGCATCGATACTCCAGAGTAGACTAGTGTGTACATTCGAGACCCCGACGAGGGGCGGTGGCCGGTCTCACAAGCCACTGGTGTCAGTTCGTTCACCTAAGATGTATACAGGTGCTCATTGGGTTATGAGTACACCGGACAGGACTCGCCGGGAACATGCTAGTTGGTCATATACCAGACGTCAGATGGCAGTTCCCTGGTGACATGTGTACAGGTTAGTTCATCGACCTGGGGATCGTCATTTGTCTCGTGTGAGTTCCCACTGTATTTTGATTACTACCCTACCACGGCTCAAAGGAGTCGTGCAAACAGGTTTTAGTTGGGTACAGTCCCGAGCCACATGGAGGCAGTGAGCGCATCTTCAGGGGTTCGTCTCTCCCGGTATTGGGGGTGAGGTCGCGCTGTGTCTAGGAGAGCCATTACACGAAGCCCTCGGCCGAGGCAAGGAGATTTACTGGTAGGTATTCCAGTAGTATCTCAGGGTGTTCTAGGCTACACTCCGACACGACTTGTACCGCTTTTGGGGGTCTGACTTTTACCAACCCCCTAGGCCCGCCATGCGATGCTCATAGACGAACGGACCGGACTGTACGGATATTGTCACTGACAGGCTCAGTGGGGTGTCAGGATGAGTTCGCTCATCGACGTCCCTTTTGGTCAATACCTGGTAGCCCGTTACGTATTGGCTTATACCTCTGACGTGCTAGTGGTTAAATCCACAACCAAGGTATTGACGAGTCTTTAGAGTCCCCCACATTCAGTTACTCAGCTTTCGGGCGAAACGCTGTAGATGCCGTATGGAGATATAGCAAGGTCCGATCAGATACGTGCGGTATTGCACGGATCAGGGTCGGACAGTTTGTACTACAGGCCGTATGGATATATGGCAGAGTTCGATCAGATACGTGCGGTATTGCACGGATCAGGATCGAACGGATATTACTAGCCGGCTTTGGTTTAAGCCGGATCCTAGTATAGTACAGTGTAGATTTTGTCTCATTTGCATTTGTATTTCGGTCGGAATACAGATGCGGGTGTGTATGCACAGTAGCGGGGTTTTCCTGTAATTTATTACGGGACCAGTTTTCTGGAGTTGCCAGTTTGTTTTCCGTTTCGGCCATTTTCATTTGTATCTTTCAATGGCCGAAGATTGGTGGAGGAGGGCTTATTTGCATTTGTGCAAATAAGCTTTTGTGGAGGGGGTCTTTGCATATTTTTGTATCATGATACTTGCACCATCATTGCTTGACTTTCTTTAGTCATCATAGCTTGACTTTGGGTGTGATGATGGGAGATGATATGGTTGTTGAGTGTTGGTGTTTCTTGGTGATCATTTTTCATATGATAACCATTCCTCTCTCTCTCTCTTGCATTATTCTTTTGGTCACCTCCCCCTTGATTTTTTCCCCCTCTCATTTTTTCCTACAATGGCCGGCCACGTTTGGGGAAGGGCTGCCCAATTCATTTGGTGTGGGTTTTTGGCTCATTTCATGTTGCAAAAATCCCACAAGATCAATCTCCAAAACTCCAAGTGTCATTCCTCCACAAAAGGCAACCTCTATGAACCCCAAAGCGAGACATGAGCACTACACATTCTACAGCAAATCTTGGGCACGTCGACTAGCCAGCTTCGTGCCCGAGTTGCCTCGGTATTGAGGTGGGAGCCCGTAAAAGATGCAGACGATGTGGTGCCCTTCCGGCAAGGAGGCGACGACCGGAGTTTCCGCGGGAGATAGGGACGACAACGAGAAGACCGGAGGACTCGGATCAGTCGGTATATCTCTCTTCCCCATCTTGTAGTTAGCTAGGACTGGTTAATGGTTCGATCCGGGTATTAGTGCGCGGTGGTGCCGGTTCATGAAAAATTTAAAGTATATCCCCGCTTCCGCATTTGGCCTCGGGATGGAGGCCGGGGCGCCGCCGTGCACTTACAAGTACAACCGATCGTAGTATTGTTGGATATATGTATGCCCTAGAGGCCAATATGAGATAGTGTATGTACTGATGTGTATATATATATATATATTCGGGTGACAGTCTTGCTCAAAATGATAGTATGCTATCTGGTTTTACTTTATCATATGTTCACTTGATCATGTTTATATTCATTTGGTACATGTTGATAAAGCCCTGAGGATATTGGCTTAACTACTGGAATTATGATGCGGATCATACTAGTGGGACATCTGTAGTTTATAAGCATATCCTTGAAATGTTCCTAGTCGTAGGTATATCGAGACAGGGCATCGATATTCCAGCTTAGACTAGCGTATACCATTCTTGTTCCATATGATGGGCGATGGATGATCCCATATCCGTCTGGTTTGTTGACACCGAAGATAGTATACGGGTGCTCAGTGAGACTGGGTACACTGAACGGACTCACCGAGAACTCCTATATGGTATTATATCATACGTCGGATAGCAGTTCTCAGGTGACACTGGTACAGGTTAGTCTGTAGAGCCGAGATCGTCATAGAGTCTTGTGTGTCCTCCCACTGTACTTTGATCTCCACATCACTGCGGCTCTACTGAGTCGTACAAATAGGTGGATTTTGGGTATAGTCTCAAGGCATGTGGAGGCAGTGAGCGATAGGAGGGGTTTCGTCTCTCCCGGTATTGGGGGTTGATGCTGTGCTGTGCACGATTGGCTATAACGGGAAGTCCCTGGCCAGGGCTGCTGAGATATTACTGATAAGTGTTATCAGTAAGTTTCTCGATCTGTTATAGACCATATACCGGCATGACTTATTGAGTTATTGGGGTCGACGATTCCATCCCTAGACTCGATATGCAGCATATCTGACGAAGAGACCGGACTGTACGGTTAGTGTTGCCAGATGGATTGACAGGAGTTTTGACAGGTTCGCTTGTTCTTATTCTGATCGCTCAATACCCGGGTGGCCGTTACGTTTAGCTGACCGCTTGCGGCTTGTAGGTGTTTGATATGATCATCATCTACTGCTGGCGTATTGACGAGTCTTAGAGTCCCACATAGAAGTTTCTCGGCTCTGGCGAAACGAAGTGGTGCACATATGAGATATGCACGGAGCCTCGATTAAATACTAGTATATGATACTGTATTTTAATCGGGCATTTAATATTAGTCGGGTCATATGAGATATGATGGATTTATTAAATCAAGTGTTGATTTAATATTGGCTTTTATATTATTTATTTAAATCCTTTTCTTATTTTGGATACATGCATGTATATGTACATGATGATGTGCATACATACATACATGAAATGTATCATGGTTGATGATACAAAGAGGAAGGCAATATAAGAATCATATTGTAGATAAGATAATGTTTAGATTTTTCATTAAAAATTAAAGGCAAAAGAAATGGTTAATGAGTCATTGCTTCCACACTCATCTACACAATTCTTTAACTCAACCATAGTTTCCATTCCTTTTGCCTTTTAACCTTAGATGAAATATCTAGATTTTTATTCAACTATGGTTAAAGTTATGATAAGATCTCTCTCTCTCTCTCATTTATCTTTTACATTATCATTATCTTAAGAAAAGAAAAGAGTGAGACTTCTTCTTCTTCCTCAGACCCTAGCTCTCTTTTAATGGTTAAAAAGAGTTAGAAAAAGAAAAGAAAAGGTAATAAATAAGAACATCAACCACTTCATCATCCTACACAACCTTAGCCATCTTGTGTAGGGTGTTGTGCTTCAAGGATTTCCAAAGATCGTAGGAAGCATCAAGCTTAGGGCAAAGTGCTTCGGGTGGATCGTCGTGGACGAGGAGTTGATCAAGTGGACCTTTGCAAAGCCTAGGAGTCTTCCAAAGTGAACTACAAAGGTTGTAGTTTCAACACTTAGCATAACTTAACTCTTAATCTTGATACTATTAATTGTTACTTCATATATTCTAGTTCGATTCTTTGTATAGTTTGCTTAGCACCTCAAAATTTTTTATTGTTATAGCATGCATGATGCTTCTAAACCTTTATAGAGGTGTTAAGAAAACCCTACATGGTTTCAGAGCCAAGCTAGAGCTTTGTGGTAACCTAAACGACGTTGAAAACTTCGAATGGACGAAAATCGACACCTGGGAGGTGCTCTCTGGAAATTTTTTAAAAACCTGGAATTTTTCAAATTAAAAATATGTAAAAATTTAAGCAGGGAACTATAAGAGCCCACCAGAAAAACGAGCCCATAATTCAACCGTACGGCCGCGGAACCGCGGCCCAAGGGGCTTTATGCGGCGGTTCCGCGGCGGTATAGTTGACTCATGGGTCGAATTTTCTTGTGCTGGCCCGTATTAGTTCTCTGTTATTACTGGTATTTTTATAATCTGCCCAGGTGTTGAGATTACAGAGCAGTTTGTGGTTGTTTAATATGTTTGATCGGATGTTCCAACGTCGCTTAGTTTAATAATATGTGTTACAATAATTGAAATCTACAAATTTGTTTGTTGCGTGTAAATCTAGCAGTTCGGTCTCGGGATTAACGGAAATCTTGTTGAATTATCCGGTTTGTTTTGAAAAGGTGTTTTCTTGAATGAGACCCAAATGCGAGCTTTACATTGTTTAGGCATGAAATCTTGTATATGTGATATTCCGGATTTGTGTTGTCTAAAGGCGGTTAAAGATTCCAATTGTTGTATTTTTCCATTTTATTTCTCTGTGTCGATGAGATTTAATATGCAGGATTGTCGCAATGAATAGCCGGGGGGTTTTCTTTTTATGTGAGATGAGAGTATTCTTTCAATTCATGTAATCTTAATTTGTATGTAATATTCTTTTATTTGGGACACTTCCGGGGTGAGGTTGTTGTCACCAGTGTTGTATATTATTTACTTTTCCGCATTAGGATAGACCCAAGGTGGAGGGCACAAGTGACCGGGTTCTTGGGTTCAGTGGGAGGCCATCTCGAGGAGTCGGGACCGGGTCTCCTAAACTCCAGAATTGGTAGGGTCGCTTGCCGCTCTCGTAGGGGTCTAGGGGTGTGGGCTTGGCTATTTATTGCGACCGTGGAATCCGTATTTTTATTGCTGGCTAAATATAAAATACGGACCTCCTAGATATCCTTTATATGCTTCTGCTGCTTTTATTATCTGATGTGATCTTTTAAGCATATCTGAGACGAATGAAATTTTATATATGATATATTTTAAACGTTACTTATGTTTTTCACCCGCACTAGCCCCGTCCCGGTATGCCGTTAGTTAAGTAACCTAACGGTGCATATCAGGACACTGTGACGAATGCGAGTGGCATAAGTGTACGTTATATTTTCGTTTCTTTCTGTAATGGCTTAGGATTTAAATGATGGGACTACATTAATGAGATTAATGTAAAAGATAAATGAACCTAAAAAGATGTTGTAGAATCAGATTTTAAACACACTCGGCCTTTTTGTAAGAAAAAAAGCAAGTTTCAAAATGCGGAGCTTAAGCCACTCCTTTTAAACTCATTAGATTCTACAACGATATCAAGTTCAAAGCGTCAAAAGTTTTCTTAAAAACTATCCGCAACCCTCCGTCATTTTAGGAAGTAGAGTACTTAGTATTCGTGCTGCGTATTTTGACTTTAGTTAAGGCGCAGTGTACGGTAGCTGAGTGATGTCTTCCTACACTGCATATGATGCTGAATAATTAGGACATTCATATGATTATGTTGACTTTAGTTAAGGTTCATATGAGTGGGTCTAGTTAATCACGAAATGACGGGAAGAACTTGACTAGTACTTATGATATGTTGACTTTAGTTAAGGTCATAAGTACTAGGGGTAAAAATTATATCGGGAATTTCAAGAGTTGAAAATTACAATGAGATTGTATACCTACTATATGATAATAGGATCCCGATCCCACTGCGAGCAAATGTTGCTCCCGGGAGAATTTTGCACTTTACAATTAGCTGACTCGGTAGGTGTCTAGAAAGGTGCTAAACGGGGCTACGCCTCTGGGAAGACGAGGTTTACTTTAATTAGGTCCGTGCGAAAGTACGGGAAACCTCCCTCAAGTACCGGCACTGGCCTGGCTGAGAGGTTGGCGAAGTTGTAGAATGTAATTAATCCCGGCTAGTTTTCTTTTTAAAAGGTTTTAAAGAAAATTTGATAAAAACAGTGGGAGACATCGATTAGACAAGATAATAACCAATCTGATCTTTGCAAGAGCATTCGCTAAGTGTATTCTTTTCTCTCTCTTAATGGCAGATACCCATGACAGGACTTAAGCTTCTATTAGATAAAAACAAGCTGAATGGGACCAACTATAAAGACTGGCTGAGGAATTTAAACATAGCCTTGACTTATGATAAAGTATCATATGTCCTTACAGCTCCAGCCTTGTCCCCCCTAGGTCCCAAACCTTCAGTTGCGGATATAGAAGTCCACAAGACATGGGACGCTGACTGTGCCACGGCAAAATGCCTCGCGCTTGCATCGATGGATAACACACATCAGAAGCAGCACGAGAATATGGACGTACAAGCCATATTCCTCCATACAAAAGAGTTGTATGGAGAGCAATCCCGCGTATTACGATACGAAGCATCTAAGAAATTGTTTCAGATGCGCATGACCGCTGGCAAAGCAGTACAAGACCATGTTCTGAAAATGATAGCTCTCATAGAAGAGCTTGAGGACCTTGGGTGGACAATGGACAATGAACAGTATACAAATATCATTCTACAGTCTCTCCCCTCCACCTTTGCTCAGTTCATCATTAACTTCAACATGCACAACATGGAGAAGGAACTGCCTGAACTCCTTAATATGTTAAGGAGTGCAGAGAGCACACTGAAGTCAGTGAAGACTCCCGTTATGTCTGTTGGGCAATCCTCCTCATCTTACCCAAAGGCTAAGGCCAAGGGAAAGATGAAGAAGAAACCCACCAAACCTAAGGGTGGAGTCAAAAAGGTGAAGGGAAAAGGCAAGTCCAAGGTTGGGGCATCAGAGAAAGGTGAATGTTTCCATTGCAAGAAGACGGGACACTGGAAGAGGAACTGTATTGAGTACCTAGCACTCAAGAAGAAGCATGTTGATGCTTCAGCTTCAGGTGTGTTCGTAATTGAAAACTGTTTTTCTATTAATTCTGCATCCTGGGTATTGGATACCGGTTTGGGTTCTCATATTTGCAATTCTGTGCAGGCGTTGAGAAATAGCAGAGTTCTGAAGACAGGTGATCATACTCTCCAAGTTGGAAATGGTTCCAATGTAAATGCAGTTTCAGTAGGAGAGTATCACCTAGGTTTGCCTTCGGGTTGTATATTGGTTTTGAACCCGTGTTATTTTGTACCAAGTATGCTTTGTAATATTATATCAGTTTCCTTGTTAGACAATGAAGGATATCATTTTGCTGTGCAACACAATGTTATGAACATTAGACTGAATCAAGAGTTGATTGGTTGTGGTACATTAAATAACGGGATATACGTCCTTAATCAACACACAGTTTTCAACATACAACACAAAAATAAAAGGAAATTTTCAGAAATAAATGAAGCTTTTCTTTGGCATTGTAGACTTGGTCATATTAATGAAACAAGACTAAACAAGCTTCATAAAGATGGATATTTAAATTCATTTGAGTATAAATCTTATGCAACTTGCCAGTCCTGTATCAAAGGTAAAATGACCAAAACCCCGTTTACAGGACACGGAGAAAGAGCTACTGAGCTCCTAGGCCTCATTCATAGTGATGTATGCGGACCAATGTCTACACATGCAAGAGGCGGTTTTTCATACTTCATAACTTTTACTGATGATTTCTCAAGATTTGGTCATGTATATTTGATAAAACATAAATCTGAATCTTTCGAGAAATTCAAGGAGTATAAACATGAAGTAGAAAACCAAACAGGAAAGAGTATCAAGATACTTCGATTGGATCGAGGTGGAGAGTACTTAAGTACTGAGTTCTTAGACTTCCTAAAAGAGAATGGGATTCTCTCTCAGCGCACTCCACCTTACACACCACAGCACAACGGTGTGTCAGAACGAAGGAACCGTACCCTATTAGATATGGTACGATCCATGATGAGTGATGCTGAGTTACCTCTCTCGTTTTGGGGGCATGCATTGGAAACAACAGCTTTTCTGTTAAACAAAGTTCCAACCAAAACCGTGTCTACCACTCCATATGAGATATGGCATGGGAAGAAACCATCTCTTAAAAGAGTTAAGATTTGGGGTTGTCCGGCTTTTGTTAAAATGCAGAATCCAGACAAACTCGAGACACGATCAGTCAAATGTATATTTGTAGGATATCCTAAACATTCGTTTGGGTATCTTTTTTACCACAAAGAGGAACAAAAAGTGTTTGTTTCTCAGTATGCCACCTTTTTAGAAGATGAGATTTTTTCAAACAATACAAATGGCAATGTGGTAGATCTAGAAGAAGTTCTAGAAACACAAATTTCAGATGACAACTTGGCTGAACCTGAAGTTATAACAGAATCTAATGAACCTCAGCCACTCCGTAGATCTGGTAGGATTTCTCGCCCACCGGAGAGATACTACGGTTTTCTCATTGATGGTGATAGAGAAGACTGCATCATGGATGATGATGATCCTTCCAGTTTTCATCAGGCTATCACGAGTGGTGACTCTGTGAATTGGCTGGATGCCATGAGATCCGAAATGGAGTCCATGTACACCAACAAAGTATGGACTTTGGAAGATGTACCCTATGGGATAAAACCTGTGGGATGCAAATGGATCTTTAAAAGAAAGATCGGTGTAGATGGACAGGTAGAGACCTATAAGGAAAGGTTGGTAGCGAAAGGTTTTCGTCAAAGACCACGCTTGGACTATGACGAGACTTTCTCTCCGGTAGCCATGCTTAAATCCATTCGGATCCTACTCGCTATTGCTGCTCACTACGACTATGAAATCTGGCAGATGGACGTTAAAACTGCATTCCTAAATGGTGATTTAGAGGAATGCGTTTATATGGATCAACCAGAGGGATTCATTGATAGTGGGAGCAGCGGTAAAGCATGTAAGTTACTTAAATCCATTTATGGATTAAAACAGGCATCACGGAGTTGGAACATCTGTTTTGATGATGTTATCAAAGAGTTTGATTTCATCAAAAATCCAGATGAACCTTGTGTTTATAAGAAGATTGTAGGAAGAAATGTCGCAATCCTCGTATTGTACGTAGATGACATACTTCTGATAGGAAATGACATTCCTATGCTACAGTCGGTCAAATCATTCTTATCACAAAGGTTCTCCATGAAGGACCTGGGAGATGCCACATACATATTGGGTATACGGATCTATAGGGATAGATCCAAACGGTTATTGGGATTGTCCCAAACCAAGTACATAAACACCATCCTAAAGAGATTTAGTATGGAAGACTCCAAGCGGGGTGCCTTACCCGCTTGCCATGGAGTAACTCTCTCAAAAGACGATTGCCCAAAGTCTGATATAGAGAGAGCTCGCATGAGCATTATTCCCTATGCTTCGGCAGTAGGATCGATAATGTATGCGATGTTATGTACACGCCCTGATGTTGCTTATGCACTTAGTGTAGTAAGCAGGTATCAATCTAACCCAGGGGAGAATCACTGGATTGCTGTAAAGAACATTCTTAAGTACTTGCGAAGGACTAAAGAATTGTTCTTGGTGTATGGTAATGGGGATCTGCAAATAGAGGCCTTTACCGATTCGAGCTTCCAGAGTGACAAGGATGACAGCAAGTCTATCTCAGGGTTTGCATTTACCCTCAATGGAGGGACGGTGAGTTGGAAGAGTTCCAAACAGGATACCGTTGCAGACTCAACGATGGAAGCTGAATATATTGCTGCAAATGATGCTGCCAAGGAAGCTGTCTGGATGAGAAAATTCATCGCGGAGCTAGGAGTAGTTCCAACCATTATTGATCCAATACCTCTGTATTGTGACAATAATGGGGCTATGGCGTTGGCCAAAGAGCCCAGGTCCCATCAGAAGTCCAGACACATCCTGAGGAGATATCATGTGATCCGGGAGATAGTTGATCGCTGCGAGATCGAGATTAAGAGAGTAGACACAAAGGACAACGCTGCGGATCCATTCACCAAGGCCCTCCCTCAGCCGCAACATGAGCGACTTTTTGAGATGTTAGGTATGAGATATGCCAATAACTGGCCTTAGTGCAAGTGGGAGATTGTTGGATATATGTATGCCCTAGAGGCCATTATGAGATAGTGTATGTACTGATGTGTGTATATATATATATATTCGGGTGACAGTCTTGCTCAAAATGATAGTATGCTATCTGGTTTTACTTTATCATATGTTCACTTGATCATGTTTATATTCATTTGGTACATGTTGATAAAGCCCTGAGGATATTGGCTTAACTACTGGAATTATGATGCGGATCATACTAGTGGGACATCTGTAGTTTATAAGCATATCCTTGAAATGTTCCTAGTCGTAGGTATATCGAGACAGGGCATCGATATTCCAGCTTAGACTAGCGTATACCATTCTTGTTCCATATGATGGGCGATGGATGATCCCATATCTGTCTGGTGTGTTGACACCGAAGATAGTATACGGGTGCTCAGTGAGACTGGGTACACTGAACGGACTCACCGAGAACTCCTATATGGTATTATATCATACGTCGGATAGCAGTTCTCAGGTGACACTGGTACAGGTTAGTCTGTAGAGCCGAGATCGTCATAGAGTCTTGTGTGTCCTCCCACTGTACTTTGATCTCCACCCTACTGCGGCTCTACTGAGTCGTACAAACAGGTGGAATTTGGGTATAGTCTCAAGGCATGTGGAGGCAGTGAGCGATAGGAGGGGTTTCGTCTCTCCCGGTATTGGGGGTTGATGCTGTGCTGTGCACGATTGGCTATAACGGGAAGTCCCTGGCCAAGGCTGCTGAGATATTACTGATAAGTGTTATCAGTAAGTTTCTCGATCTGTTATAGACCATATACCGGCATGACTTATTGAGTTATTGGGGTCGACGATTCCATCCCTAGACTCGATATGCAGCATATCTGACGAAGAGACCGGACTGTACGGTTAGTGTTGCCAGATGGATTGACAGGAGTTTTGACAGGTTCGCTTGTTCTTATTCTGATCGCTCAATACCCGGGTGGCCGTTACGTTTATCTGACCGCTTGCGGCTTGTAGGTGTTTGATATGATCATCATCCACTGCTGGCGTATTGACGAGTCTTAGAGTCCCACAAAGAAGTTTCTCGGCTCTGGCGAAACGAAGTGGTGCACATATGAGATATGCGCGGAGCCTCGATTAAATACTAGTATATGATACTGTATTTTAATCGGGCATTTAATATTAGTCGGGTCATATGAGATATGATGGATTTATTAAATCAAGTGTTGATTTAATATTGGCTTTTATATTATTTATTTAAATCCTTTTCTTATTTTGGATACATGCATGTATATGTACATGATGATGTGCATACATACATACATGAAATGTATCATGGTTGATGATACAAAGAGGAAGGCAATATAAGAATCATATTGTAGATAAGATAATGTTTAGATTTTTCATTAAAGATTAAAGGCAAAAGAAATGGTTAATGAGTCATTGCTTCCACACTCATCTACACAATTCTTTAACTCAACCATAGTTTCCATTCCTTTTGCCTTTTAACCTTAAATGAAATATCTAGATTTTTATTCTACTATGGTTAAAGTTATGATAAGATCTCTCTCTCTCTCATTTATCTTTTACATTATCATTATCTTAAGAAAAGAAAAGAGTGAGACTTCTTCTTCTTCCTCACACCCTAGCTCTCTTTTAATGGTTAAAAAAAGTTAGAAAAAGAAAAGAAAAGGTAATAAATAAGAACATCAACCACTTCATCATCCTACACAACCTTAGCCATCTTGTGTAGGGTGTTGTGCTTCAAGGATTTCCAAAGATCGTAGGAAGCATCAAACTTAGGGCAAAGTGCTTCGGGTGGATCGTCGTGGACGAGGAGTTGATCAAGTGGACCTTTGCAAAGCCTAGGAGTCTTCCAAAGTGAACTACAAAGGTTGTAGTTTCAACACTTAGCATAACTTAACTCTTAATCTTGATACTATTAATTGTTACTTCATATATTCTAGTTCGATTCTTTGTATAGTTTGCTTAGCACCTCAAAAATTTTATTGTTATAGCATGCATGATGCTTCTAAACCTTTATAGAGGTGTTAAGAAAACCCTACAAGTATAGGAATTTTACTTTCTACTCTGTGTATGTCATCCAGATACCATGACATCACACCCTACTACCTTCTTAACAGATCCATCCCCTATTCTGATTGAAGTCAAACCCATGACTGTCACATCAAAATTAGATGATCTATCTCCGCTATAACAGCTCAAGTCTATAAATAGATATAAGCATCTTCCCCACTATGCTTCCGCTGCTCCCACTGACTACGACAACCCTCCTACCAGGTCTCATAGCCTGGAACAATAGTA
The DNA here is from genome assembly GCA_030015575.1 of Agapanthus africanus. Taxonomy (NCBI): domain Eukaryota; kingdom Viridiplantae; phylum Streptophyta; class Magnoliopsida; order Asparagales; family Amaryllidaceae; genus Agapanthus; species Agapanthus africanus. The sequence continues at coordinate 398,965,229 of JASDDO010000014.1, forward strand.
GTGTCAAGTCTGGGTAGATAAGAACCTCCCTATCACCGTCCTTGAGGCTACCGAAGTACCTCTCGGGTGTCTGAGGTTACCCACCATATCTGCGGAGTGGCTATTGGAATGTCAAACCTGATTGAATATATAGGTCCTATTAAATTTTCCGTAATCGTTCGCGGTTCTGGAATCACTTCCAGTTCTACCATACTCCCACTACTGTTTTCTGAAAAAGATCCATTTTACTAAAACTGTTGCGAGTCAAGAACAATATCACTATTGATCTTCTAAATGGTAGAATATCAACCCTCGTCATAGCCAGGGTCAACCCACAAACAGCCATTACAGAAACGTGCCCTGAGTTATCCAAAGTCTGGTTTTTAAGCAAAACCTGGACAACTCCCCGTACCTTAACATCTTTTAAGGTACGAACTATTCTATATCCAATATAGAAACTTTGGCACTTTATTTAATTAGAACCAGATTCAAATCATGAAACTGTCTCCAGTGCATATCATCTTAATGGAAAGAGGCTAATCAGCATTACTCAACTTAGGAATTCATCCAATTATGAGTAACCTGAAAAAGAAACAAGTTTCTCAAACCCATTACTATCATCTGAATACCAATCACAAGAATCTACATCTTCGATCTCTTTGAAGAATCCCCATACTTGTGACACCTGGTTCTCTCCTTTATTCTTATACCCACAACTTCTCAAAACATAGACCTTGTATTTCTACGAAACACTTGTCTAAATACTAGAGAAGTCATAAGTAAACAGAACATAGTACGAGGACCTACCCCTTTGTCCTGATGGACACTTGACAACATACAATACACTGTATAAGTCCGCTGAGTTTAAGTAACTCAAAACCTGTGCGTCGTAAGTTAAAAAACTGTACCATGGCGATTTCCTCAAATATCACCAATTACAACGAATTCCGATATAATGAGGATAATCACCTAATTCCCAATAACTTACTCCCACTCATCATCTGTAAAACCATACAGATATGAGAATGAAACCTGGTAAATACATACCCTTGGAGTTAGTATCTAATCGGGAAAACAGTTTTCCTTTAACAATGCACTGAAACATGAAAATGTTTCGTAAGGGTATCCTGGTATTCATAGCAATGCCTCTTCCATAATCCAATTCATGACTATAACCGTATATTTCTTTGCCTTCTCTCCAAATCCTTTTATTTTTCTTTAGTCGTTACCTTCTGTACACCATCGTTAGGCTAAATGGTTTTCTTCCTTCCCTACCGTTCGGCACCAGCCTATGGTTTGGAAGAAGACTATCCAGTAAGCATAATAGGTGCACCCTCCTAAACCAAGGAGTACTCATATCTTGAGAGAAGGTGATGATAAAAGTCAACTGAATAATACCTTATTCTTTTAAAGGTGAAATAGGAGTGGCGATGAAGTACGCGGTTTGGTCGTGAATGATAACAGTCGCAATTTACTTTGCCCTCTTTCTAATCCCTTTATTTTGTCTTTACATATTACCTTCTGCATACCCTACTTAGGCTAATTGGTTTTCTTCATTCCCTACCTTTCGGCACCTGCCTATGGTTTGGAATAAGACTATCCAATAAGCGTAATAGGTGTACTCTCCTAAACCAAGGAGCCCACGCAACCTGAGAGAAGGTGATAATAAAAGACAACTGAATAAACTAATTCTATTTCTCCTGAACCTGGATCCATCCTCGAAGAAGTCCTTCCGAGTTCGTATATAACCATACGATGGATCTATCCAATGGATGTGGATGTCCGTAGTAATACGGGTGTTCTGAGAAATTCAAAGGGTAAGAGAAGGAGTGGCAATGACTTATGCAACATAGACAATCCAAAAGCCAGTATTTTAAGAAGGTTCGGTCAACCTGGTCACTGAGTCATAGTCTAGGGTCGGTCAAAGGTCGCAGCCAAAGAGAGAGAGAAAAGAAACACTCTGCGTGCACTCTAACCTAGATCAGAATGGTTATCACTTTATCTAATCAGGAAAACTCCCACTGTCCTGTCAAATTCTCCTCCAAACCTAAAAGAAGAATCAATCGGGATCACCCGAAGAGTAAACCAACTCATCAGTGGGAATCGGGATCCAACTCTCATCGTATGATAACGTGATGGAATGCATCCACGTTACTCACACTCCAGAAGGTATGCGCATACTTGGCAAGTTTCAGTTTCTTTAGAAACTCCCGATATGATTTTTGCCCCATGCTCTTATAACCTTGGCGTTAGGTCAAAATGTCATAAGTCACATGCCAAGTTCTACCCGTCACTATCTTGTTAATTTGAACCCACCCGCACATGCCCTTGGCGTTAGGTCAAAATGGCAGAACGACTGTCCCAAACCAACTCATCGATCTATGCAACAATTGAATACCCAGCAGCTACCAAACACTATGCCTTGGCGTTAGGTCAAAATGCATAGCTTGAATACTACTGAATACCCAAAAGAAGTGACGGAGGGCTACGGCTGGTTTTTGGCGAAAAACCTTTAACGTAGTGAACTTGATATCGCTGAAGGAACCTGATAGCTTTTAAAATATAGTGGCGAAAACCTTTTGCTAAAGAGGTCACTCCCGATGAAGGGATCTCGGCTCTTTCCTCGTGGAATGAGGTGCTGGATATTCTACTGAATACCGCGAAGCAAAGCAACTTGTAATCGACTATAGTGAAGTTATTACCCTGACGCAAACTTCTGCCCAAGGGGTCAGTCCCGGTGAAGGGATATCGACCCTTGCCCCGTCGAATGAGGTGCAGGATATTCCACTGAATACCGCTATGCAAAACAAAAGGAAACGTCTTTGCAATAACACCTTTTAAATTTGTTACAACAACTGTAAATAGGTTTGCTTTACTTTACATTGATCAGAATCAACGCAGTCCCATCAATCAATCACACCAGAAAAGAACGAAAATAAAATGTACATATATGCCATCCACATTCGTCACTGGGTCCCGTCATCACCCGTTAGGTTACTTAACTAACGACAGAGCGGGGACTGGACTAGCGTGGGTGTAAAACATATACAACATCTAATAGTATATAAACCAATATACAATAATCGCTCCAGGCGTGATAATATGCAACATTATAGAAAAGTAATAAGCATCACAGAACAATACAGATAATATGGGATCCCCGGGTTTCACAGAGCCGCTGCTGAAACCCGACGTTCCCCTGTCGTGTGGATAGCCTGTGCAATGAAACCTAGACCCCTACGGGTGCGGCAAGTTACCCGCCAAAACCTGAAGCGAGGCAGCCCCCTACAGCAAAGTGAATGGACCACCCAGCACTTCACGGAATCCGGTAGCTTGAGCACCCCTCCTTGGGTCAACCTGTACCCCCTACGAGTGTGGCGAATAGTCTGCCAATTCTAGAGTGAGGCCCCTCTGCCTCTCAAAGCCATGAGATGCGGACCCGTTGCCCCAGAACCCGGCTATCCGTGCATTCCGTCGCGGGGTAAAACCTAGTACAGTAATGAAAAAAATAGTACAACAGGTTCATCGACCGCAACCTGTTCGTGCCCCAAAAGAATATTATACAACAGGCAGTGACGGCAGTCCACATGTTGGACGCTCGCCCCACAATATCAAATGTACAAATAAACTCAAACTGTACTACCATTGCACACTGCTATCCACCACGACAAATCCGCAACATCACAGCACAACACAGAACATCAACGCGAATGTCACGTTCGCAAACCCGTCTAAAAGAACTATAGAAATCAGACGAGGTTTACCGATCAAATGACATTCCCGGTCGGAGATATAATGTAAGCACTGTAATCTAACATGTTTAAATTTCGATCGAATAAATATCACGAAGTGGGCCCCACGAACAACTGGTGAACAGTAACAAAATCTGGGCCCAAAAGATATGTAACAAAAACCCTAATTTCCAGAGAAGAATACACTGTGCAAGTTTGGGGGCATGATCACTCAGAACGGCCGCGGATGCGCGGCCAAACCATGGGTTTGGCCGCGATTCCGCGGCAGTCTTGTCGATTCATATGCCCAAATTTGTACGGTGTTCTTATAAAACCCTGCACAGTTTTCTGAGATATGTAGAATAATTTTAGGACATCATTTAAAATCTACAGAAACTGTGAACTTGAAATTTGCAGTTTTTGATTTCCGGTTCGATCGATATTTTAAACGCGTTAGCCCAAGTTAATATAGCAAAATGGTGAGGCTTTGATACCAGTGTAAGTCTACGGTAGCACCCCGGCTGTCTACCGACGCCAAATGCGGAACAAAAATTTTTTAACTGGCGCTATCGTATACTTTAACCCGGATCTACCATTATTGCTAAACTAACAAACTGTAAAGAGTGTAGAAAGGTTATACCGAACGATCCGAGTCCTTCGTTCTTTAACCATCATCCCACGCTCAGTTGCGGCTGCTCCGATCTCTTCGATCTCCGATCTGCTCGTCCTGGTGGCACCACGTCACTGATTCTTTAAACGGGCTCCCGCCTCTGACTCGAGGCAACTCGGTCGTCAAGTTTGCTAAAAGAGACGATCAAGAATGATGTAGAGAATGAGTAGATGACTTTGTCTCCCTTCGTCCAAGTCCGTGGACGATCGGTAAATGAAGTTGCCATGGGAATCGGGTGATGGAATGAAATGAGCTGTGAAATTCCATACACCCCAAAATCTATCATATCTTTTCAAATGAAACATCAAGTGAAGTGAGAGAGAGAGGAGGGGCCGGCCATATAAATGGAGAGGGGGTGAGTGTAGGAGAGAAGAGGGTGACCATAAAAAGCTTCTCACAAAAATATCAAGAACAAATATCCTAAGGATAAACAAGAATCATTAATGTCAAAGCATGAGTCATAATACACCTCATCAAGACATTAATGACCCCATTAATGCACTAATGACTCACCAAGCCAAGTCACCCTCTCTAGAACCATCTAGAAGCATGACTCACCCTCAACCAAGAAAAGATAAATCCGTCTTTAACCGAATGTTAAAAGACGGCTGATAGAAAACTGGAAACTGGCAACTTCCAAAAGTGATCCTGAAACGACTTTCAGGATAACCCCGTAACTGTATAAATATACCCGCACTTGTATTACGACCGAATACAAATGCAACGGAGACAAAGATATTATACCTACTCAATATAATACTCGGATCCGGCTTAAACCAAAGCCGACCAGTATCAACTGCCCGAAAAATAACACGTGCGTAAACGCACGTGCATTTTCCGAACCCTGCCATAAAACCATACAGCCTCTACAACGTTTCGCCCAAACTTGGGAAACTGTCTGTGGGGGACTCTAATGACTCGTCAGTACCCTGGCAGTGGGTTTAACCACAAACCATCAGAGGCATTAGCTATGCGTAACGGCTGCCCATGGACTGACCTCAAGGGAGGCCGATGAGCGAACTCATCCGGAAACCCTACTGAGCCTAACAGTGACAATGTATATACAGTCCGGTCCGTTCGTATATGAGTATCGCATATCTGCCTAGGGGGCTAGTAACGTCATACCCCCAATAGCAGTATAAGTCGTGTCGGAGTGTAGCCCAATAACACCCTGAGATACTACTGGAGTACCTACCAGTAAATCTTCTGCCATGGCCATGGACTTTGTGTAATGGCTCTCCTAGACACAGCACGACCTCGCCCCCAATACCGGGAGAGACGAATCCCCTGCCGATCCGCTCACGTGCCTCCATATGGCTCGGGACTGTACCCAAAAACTACCTGTTCGCACGACTCCTTTGAGCCGTGGTAGGGTTGAAATCAAAGCACAGTGGGAACTCACACGAGATAAATGACGACCTCAGGTCGATGAACTAACCTGTACACATGTCACCAGGGAACTGCTATCTGACGATATGTATAATACCAACTAGCAGATTCCCGGCGAGTCCTGTCCGGTGTACTCATAACCCAATTGTTAGTGTATATGCCCTAGAGGCCATTACTGTATCATACTAGTTTGTATATTACTTAATGGAAGCTTGGGATATTCACCTTGTATATACAATCTTGCTCAAAATAGTAGTATGCTACTTGGTTTGTTTCTACTTCAATGTGTACATGTGTTTATTTTAGTATATCGCCTATACACATTAGTGGAGCTCTTAGGATCTTTGCTTGATTACCAGCGTTGTGATGGAGTCACACTAGTGGGGCTGGGTAATCTATAAGCACATCCTTATGCAGGTGCCTGGTCGCAGGACTATCGAGACAGGGCATCGATACTCCGGAGTAGACTAGCGTGTGCGCTTCTCATCCCAGTGTGGGAGATGGTCTGTCCCACAGCCATCAGTACGTCGTACTTGAGAGAGTATGCGGGTGCTCGTTGGGTTACGAGTACACTGGACAGGACTCGTCGGGAACTGACTAGTTGGTATTATGCCTATCGTCAGTTATCAGTTTCCAGGTGACATGAGTACAGCTTAGTCTGCTGACTTGACACTGTCACTTCGCCTCGAGTGTGTTCCCACTGTACTTTGATTACTACCCTACCACGGCTCAAAGGAGTCGTGCAAACAGGTGGTAGTTGGGTGCAGTCCCGAAGCATTTGGAGGCAGTGACGGTTAGACAGGATTCGTCTCTCCCGGTATTGGGGGTTGACATCGCGCTGTGTCTAGGAGAGCCATTACACGAGTAGTCCCTGGCCAGGGCAAACGAGATATACTGGTAGGCTTCCAGTGTTATCTCAGGGTGTTTTGGGCTTCACTCCGACACGACTTGTACCGCTATTGGGGGACTGACGTTTACCGCCCCCTAGGCCCGCCATGCGATGTATCAGACGAACAGACCGGACTGTACCGAGATTGTCACATTCAGACTCAGTAGGAGTTCAGATGGGTTTCACCTCGTCAGTCTTCTTGTCGGCATCTACCTGGGGACCGTTACGCACAGCTAGTGCCACTTGCGGTCTGTGGTTAAACCCACTGCCAGCGTAGTGTCGAGTCTTTAGAGTCCCACACAGAAAGCTTTTCGCCTTTAGGCAAAAGAGTAGAGGTCGCATGGTTTTGCGACAGGGTTCGGTCACATCCGTGCACTTGTGTACGTACAGTGTCCGGACAGTTTACACTAGCGGGCTTTGGTTTAAGCCAGATCTTAGTGTACCTTTTGGGATTGGATTTATCCAGTTTGTATTCGTGTTCCTCGGAACGCGGATGCGGGTGTGTATGCACAGTTGACGGAGAGACAGAGGCAGAGGATTCTCATTAGGGTTGTCGACCGTTGACAGTTGACTATTGACTTTTTGCTCAACCCTAATGAGAATATGATATGTGATTAACAATTATATTAATTAGGTATTATGGTGACATGGTTGTTGAGTTGTTGACTTTTTGACTTTTTGACTTTTGTTGACTTGTTGACTTTGTTGACCGGTTGACTAGGCTTGACTAGTTGACCATCATGATAACCATAGCTATCATTTCATGGCAAAGACTTTTGCTTGCTTGCTCTTTTGTGCAAAATGAGTGCATGAAATGATATGGCTATGGTTGCTTAAACCATCACATAATACTTGATTGATATGATGTGCTATGATTGTTTTGGATTATGAGAGCCAAATGAAAAAAATCTTCTCTCATTCTTTCATGCTCATTCTCTCTCTTGTTCTTGAGCTCTCATACTCTTGCTCTCAACCTCTTCCTCTTGCTCCTTCTCTTGACTCTATGGTTCACCTGTCTCATGAGTTGAGAACCAAGAACCATAGATCAAATCCCATACAAACTCTTCTCTACTCACTCTAGTTCACAAGGTTTAGCAAACCGAGTGAACTAGTTTCTTCAAAGATCGAAGAAGGAGCCAAAAGGTTGAAGCTTTCAGGTGGATCTATCTTCGGCGTAAGGAGACGACGGGAAGAAGCCGATCCGGACCACCATCGGAGTTTGAAGACGAAGGAGTTCAAGACAAGCAAGGTATAAACCCCCTAACCGAGTAGTTAACGACTCCTAGTTAGGTTGTTAGTTAGATGTTTAACAAAGATCCGGGTTTTAAGTCCATGTTACCACATCTAAGAAAATCGTTTTTTTATCAAATTCCGCTTGCCCGAAAGTACCGGGAGAGGTAGCATGGACTTACAGTGGTATCAGAGCCTAGTTAAACTCTATCTAACATGTTAGCAAAGTAGCTAGAAGATCGATCAATGAAAAAGTCGCAAAACGAACCCCGTTTTTAAACTTTCTGTCGATTTTAAAAGTGCTGGAAAACTTTTTTGAAATACACCAAAAATCGACTCAGGGTTTTCTGAAGAAACTGCAAAAATTTGACACCCTAACTCGATCAAAGAGCCGCGGTTCCGCGGCGGGAGCTTGCTCCCGCCGCAGAACCTTGGCCGAGTTGACTCGGTCATGGGTTTTCTTCTTTGCAGTTTGCTCATAGGGGTATTTTGGGATTTTTGGAATATGTATTTTCTGCCCAGATTTTCCAGAACGAAAATTTTGTATTTGGGGCCTATAAATCCGTATTTTTGATCGAACTTCTAAAAGACTTAAGCTGACGGGTTTTTCTGTGATGTGATATTTGTATTGAACGTCTACTAATCGCTATATGTCGACTAGTGGGGGTTATACAAATCTGTGATCTGTAATGTTGCTGGAATGTGTATATGAATTCATTGGATTGTCGCGGGTGAATAGCCGGGGGTTGTGAGACGAGAGTTTTCTTTTCTTTCAATTCATGTAAATTTGTAAATTGAGGTAATAATTATTTGTATTGCCGCACAACCGGGTCGGGGTTGTAGCCGTCATTGTATAATTTCTTTTTACTGTTTTTGCTCCTAGGATAGACCCATGGAGGGGGTACACAAACTACCGGGTATGCCGAAGTGCCGAGTGGCCTACTCATGGGGATGAGGGAGGTTGCTTCGCTTCGGGTACTTGGCGGGTAGTTTGCCGCACCCGTAGGGGTCTTGGGTGGGGTTTGGCTATTCACCGCGACCGTGTAATCTGCTTTTCGTTACAGGCTCGTACGAATTGCAGGTTCCTAGTATATCCAATGTGTTCATCTGTGATCTGAAATGTCTATCATTGCATATATCTATATATGATATTATTTAGGCGTTGCTTATGTTTTACAGCCGCGCTAGCCCAGCCCCCGCTCTGTCGTTAGTTAAGTAACCTAACGGGTAATGACGGGGCTCCGTGGCGAATGCGAATGGCATAAGCGTACGTCATATTTTGGTTGTTTTCTGCAATGGTAAGATTAAATGATGGGACGCATTAAAAGAACTAATGCAAGAATATCACGCATTAAAAGAACTAATGCATGAAAATAAACCAAGTAAAAGTCGTTGGAACACTTTCGAAAAACCACTCGGTTCTTTTCAAAACAAACTTTTAAAATGCGGAGTTTGAGCCACTCCATTTAAAAGCTATCTCGTTCCATCGACTAAATCAAGTTCACTACGTTCACGGTTTTGCCAAAACCATTCGTAGCCCTATATCATTTCAGTTAAATATTCGGTAGTATTCAAGCTACGTATTTTGACCTCACGCCAAGGCATAGTGATTGGTAGCTGCCGGATATTTATCTGTTGCATAGATAGAATGCGTTGGTTTGGGACAGCCGTACTACCATTTTGGCCTACGTCAAGGGTAGGTACGGGTGGATTCAAATTAACCTGGATAATGATGGGAAGAACTTGACATGTGACTTATGACATTTTGACCTCACGCCAAGGTCATAAGAGCATGGGGCAAAAATCCACATCGGGAGTTTCAAAAGAACTGAAACTTGCTAGTATTGCATACCATTTGGAGCGTGATGATTCTGGTAGGATTCCTTCAGTTTCGTCACGCGATGATATTTGGATCCCGATCCTACTGTGAGTATATGCTACTCCTCGGGAAATTTCTCACTTAACGATCAATGCTAAAAACCTACTAGGTGTCTAGAAAGGTGTTAGCGGGGCTACGCCCCCAGGGAAAAGAGGTTCTTAAATTAAGGAACTTCGCGAAAGCGTTGGAAAACCTCCCTCGAAGTACCGACACCAGCCTGGCCGAACGGTTAAGCAAGTATTGTACGGTGAGATTGATCCTGACTAATTCTTCCTTTTTGGTTTGAGGAGGGATTCGAGAAACAGTGGGAGCCATCCTGTTTAGAAAAACTAAAAACCACTCTAAACTTGCAAGAGCATCATGCTAAGTGTTTCTTCTTCTCTCTCCTAATTGCAGCGACCAATCGAAATGACTGGACTTAAGTTACTTCTAGATAAAAACATACTGACAGGGCCAAACTACAAAGATTGGCTCAGGAATGTCAAAATGGCAATCACTTACGACAAGCTGGGGTATCTTCTTACCACCAAAGCTCCCCCTGTCCCTGGTCCCACTTCCAGCGTCGCGGATAAGGAAATCCGTAAGACTTGGGAGATTGATAGCACGAAGGCCAAGTGCCTCGTACTTTCCTCTATGGACAATGAATATCAGAGGAGGCACGAGAATACGTACTTGGAATCCAAATTTCTTCATACAAAAGAACTGTATGGAGAGCAATCTCGTATCGCAAGATACGAAGCGTCGAAAAAGTTATTTTCGGCAAGGATGGCCGTCGAATCATCAGTAGCATAACACGTGCTTATGATGATCGGCTACATTAAGGAGCTCGCGGACCTAGGGACCACATTGGAGAGTGAGCTCTATACAGACTTAGTTCTCCAGTCCCTTCCTTCCACTTACGCCCAGTTTATACTGAACTTCAACTTACAAGAAAAAGAAGTTGAACTTTCAGAGCTCCTCAACATGCTGAGGAGCGCAGAGGGCACCCTACAGAAAGGTAGGGAAACATCCACTTTGTTTGTAGGAGGATCATCTTCTTCTAGGTCCAAGGCGAAAGCCAAGGGAAAGAAGAAGAAAGCCCCCGCCAAACCAAGAGGCGGTGTTAGTAAAGTGGATACGAAGGGAAAAGCTAAAGCAACAAAGATAGCGGGGAAGCTTGTGGATAAGGAAGAATGCTTCTATTGTCATAAGAAAGGACACTGGAAGAATGATTGCAGGGCCTGGAAGGCCAGAACACAGGAATTGAAGCAGGTTGCGGCTTCAGCTTTAGGTGTGTATGTTATTGAAAACTGTCTTTCAATAAACTCTACTTCCTGGGTATTGGATACCGGATCAGGATCTCATATCTGTAATTCTTTGCAGGCGTTGAGAAACCGTAGTGTTTTGAAAGCAGGTGACATGACCCTCAGAGTTGCGAACGGAGCTAGCATGGATGCTAAAGCCGTGGGGGAATATCACCTGGGAATGTCAGATGGACATGTTTTGGTTTTGCGTAATTGCTTTTTTGTACCCAACGCAACTTGTAATATCATTTCTGTATCTTTAGTTTTTAAAGAAGGTTATGAATTTGCGTTTGTAAGTAATGTTGTAAACATTCACCTTAATCAAGTTTTGATTGGGTCAGGTACATTGAGCAATGGTATATACGTATTAAACCAACCACAGATTTTCAATGTCCAGAATACACACAAAAGAAAGTCTCCGGAAATAAATCAGACTTTCTTATGGCATTGTAGACTGGGTCACATCAATGAGAGAAGGTTGACGAAGTTACATACAGAAGGATATTTGAATCCGTTCGAATATCAATCGTATGCCACTTGTCAATCCTGTCTCAAAGGAAAGATGACAAAGACTCCGTTCACTGGACACGGAGTAAGAGCGAGCGAGCTTTTGGGACTCGTACACAGCGACGTGTGCGGTCCAATGTCTACACATGCGCGAAGCGGTTATTCTTACTTCATTACTTTTACGGATGACTTTTCGAGGTACGGTTATGTCTTCTTAATGAAACATAAGTCCGAAGCCTTTGGAAAGTTCCAGGAATATAAGAATGAAGTAGAAAAACAAACCGGCAAAAGTATCAAGAATCTAAGATCGGATCGAGGTGGAGAATACTTAAGTGCCGAGTTCCTGGATTATTTAAAAGAGAACGGAATTCTCTCTCAGCTTACTCCTCCATACACTCCGCAACATAACGGTGTATCGGAGAGACGGAACCGAACCCTATTGGATATGGTTCGATCCATGATGAGTAACACTGAGTTACCGCGATCATTCTGGGGGTATGCGCTAGAATCAGCTGCATACCTTTTGAACCGAGTTCCGACTAAGACTGTGCCTACCACACCATATGAAGTGTGGAGTGGGAAGAAACCCTATCTTCAATATTTGAAGATCTGGGGATGTCCGTCTTTTGTCAAAAAGCAGCATGCGGACAAGCTCGAGGCACGCTCAGTACTGTGCAAGTTTGTGGGATACCCAAAGAACACCAGGGGGTATCTTTTCTACCACGCAGAGGAACAAAAAGTCCTTGTTTCTCGTAATGCCCACTTTCTAGAACACCAGTTCTTAGAAAAGGAAATAAGTGGGAGCGCAGTAGAACTGGAAGAAATTCCAGAACCACAGACTATTACTGAAAGCTTAGTGGAACCAGAGGGTTCAAAAGAACAGGACATTCCTACGCCGCTCCGCAGAAGTAGTAGGTAGTCTCATCCGCCCGAGAGATACAACGGTTTTCTCATAGACGGGGATAGAGAGGATTGCATCATAGATTATGATGAGCCTACTAGCTTCCAGCAAGTCGTTCAGAGCGTCGACTCGGTAAAATGGCTGGATGCAATGCAGACCGAAATGGAGTCCATGTACACCAACAAAGTATGGACGTTGGACATTGCTCCAGACGGGATAAAACCCGTAGGATGCAAGTGGATCTTCAAAAGGAAGATTGGTGTAGATGGACAGGTTGAGACCTATAAAGCTAGACTTGTAGCAAAGGGTTTCCGTCAAAGACCTGGTTTGGACTATGACGAAACCTTTTCTCCAGTGGCTATGCTGAAATCCATTCGGATCCTTCTTGCCATTGCTGCCTTCCACGATTATGAGATCTGGCAAATGGACGTAAAGACCTCTTTTCTAAATGGAAATTTAGAGGAGTGTGTCTATATGGACCAGCCAGAGGGTTTCATTCAGAGTGGGAGCAGCGGAAAGGTGTGCAAGTTGCTTAAGTCCATTTACGGACTAAAGCAGGCATCGCGGAGTTGGAACATCTGTTTTGATGAGACGGTCAAGGAATTTGGCTTTATCAAAAAACCAGATGAACCATGCATCTATAGTAGATTTGTAGCGAGAACTGTAGTATTCCTCGTTTTATACGTGGATGACATTCTCTTAATAGGAAATGACATTCCTATGCTACAATCTGTCAAGGGGTTCTTGTCACACAGGTTCTCCATGAAAGACCTGGGTGATGCCTCATACATTCTGGGTATCCGGATATACCGTGACAGATCCAAGAGGATATTAGGACTTTCACAGTCCATGTACATCGACACCATACTGAAAAGATTCAGTATGGAAGATTCCAAGCGCGGTAACCTACCGGCTTGTCACGGGATCACCCTCTCTAAAGAGATGTCTCCCAAGACAAATTTGGAGAGGGATCGCATGTCTATTATACCCTACGCTTCTGCGGTAGGCTCTATAATGTATGCGATGTTGTGTACCAGACCGGATGTAGCTTATGCACTGAGTGTGGTAAGCCGGTATCAGTCAAACCCTGGGGAGAAACACTGGATAGCGGTAAAGAACATTCTCAAGTACCCGAGAAGGACTCAGGAGATGTTCTTGGTGTATGGCGGAAAAGACCTCCAGATCGAGGCCTTTGCTGACTCCAGCTTCCAGAGTGACAAGGATGATTCCAAGTCCATGTCGGGTTTTGTCTTTACCCTCAATGGAGGGGCGGTGTGTTGGAAGAGTTCCAAACAGGAAACCGTTGCAGACTCGACGATGGAAGCGGAATACATCGCTGCATCTGATGCCGCAAAAGAAGCTGTCTGGATAAGGAAGTTCTTGAAAGAACTTCAGGTGGTTCCGTCCATTGTTGATCCAATACCTCTGTATTGGGACAACAACGGGGCTATAGCTTTAGCGAAGGAACCCAGGTCCCATCAGAGATCCAGACACATCTTGAGGCGGTATCACCTGATCAGGGAGATCGTGGATCGCCAGGAGATCGAGGTTCGGAGAGTCGCTTCAGAAGATAACACTGCAGATCCATTCACCAAGGCCTTGCCCCAGACTCAGTTCGAGCGGCTGATCGAGATGATAGGTCTTCGATACGCCAGTACATGGCCTTAGTGCAAGTGGGAGATTGTTAGTGTATATGCCCTAGAGGCATTACTGTATCATACTAGTTTGTATATTACTTAATGGAAGCTTGGGATATTCACCTTGTATATACAATCTTGCTCAAAATAGTAGTATGCTACTTGGTTTGTTTCTACTTCAATGTGTACATGTGTTTATTTTAGTATATCGCATATACACATTAGTGGAGCTCTTAGGATCTTTGCTTGATTACCAGCGTTGTGATGGCAGTCACACTAGTGGGGCTGGGTAATCTATAAGCACATCCTTATGCAGGTCCCTGGTCGCAGGACTATCGAGACAGGGCATCGATACTCCGGAGTAGACTAGCGTGTGCGCTTCTCATCCCAGTGTGGGAGATGGTCTGTCCCACAGCCATCAGTACGTCGTACTTGAGAGAGTATGCGGGTGCTCGTTGGGTTACGAGTACACTGGACAGGACTCGTCGGGAACTGACTAGTTGGTATTATGCCTATCGTCAGTTATCAGTTCCCAGGTGACATGAGTACAGCTTAGTCCGCTGACTTGACACTGTCACTTCGCCTCGAGTGTGTTCCCACTGTACTTTGATTACTACCCTACCACGGCTCAAAGGAGTCGTGCAAAGAGGTGGTAGTTGGGTGCAGTCCCGAAGCACTTGGAGGCAGTGACAGTTATACAGGATTCGCCTCTCCCGGTATTGGGGGTTGACATCGCGCTGTGTCTAGGAGAGCCATTACACGAGTAGTCCCTGGCCAGGGCAAACGAGATATACTGGTAGGCTTCCAGTGTTATCTCAGGGTGTTTTGGGCTTCACTCCGACACGACTTGTACCGCTATTGGGGGACTGACGTTTACCGCCCCCTAGGCCGGCCATGCGATGTATCAGACGAACAGACCAGACTGTACCGAGATTGTCACATTCAGGCTCAGTAGGAGTTCAGATGGGTTTCACCTTGTCAGTCTTCTTGTCGGCATCTACCTGGGGACCGTTACGCACAGCTAGTGCCGCTTGCGGTCTGTGGTTAAACCCACTGCCAGCGTAGTTTCGAGTCTTTAGAGTCCCACACAGAAAGCTATTCGCCTTTAGGCAAAAGAGTAGAGGTCGCATGGTTTTGCGACAGGGTTCGGTCACATCCGTGCACTTATGCACGTACAGTGTCCGGACAGTTTACACTAGCGGGCTTTGGTTTAAGCCAGATCCTAGTGTACCTTTTGGGATTGGATTTATCCAGTTTGTATTCGTGTTCCTCGGAACGCGGATGCGGGTGTGTATGCACAGTTGACGGAGAGACAGAGGCAGAGGATTCTCATTAGGGTTGTTGACCGTTGACAGTTGACTATTGACTTTTTGCTCAACCCTAATGAGAATATAATATGTGATTAACAATTATATTAATTAGGTATTATGGTGACATGGTTGTTGAGTTGTTGACTTTGTTGACTTGTTGACTTTTGTTGACTTGTTGACTTTGTTGACCGGTTGACTAGGCTTGACTAGTTGACCATTATGATAACCATAGCTATCATTTCATGGCAAAGACTTTTGCTTGCTTGCTCTTTTGTGCAAAATGAATGCATGAAATGATATCGCTATGGTTGCTTAAACCATCACATAATACTTGATTGATATGATGTGTTATGATTGTTTTGGATTATGAGAGCCAAATGAGAAAAGTCTTCTCTCATTCTCTCTCTTGTTCTTGAGCTCTCATACTCTTGCTCTCACCCTCTTCCCCTTGCTCCTTCTCTTGACTCTATGGTTCACTTGTCTCATGAGTTGAGAACCAAGAACCATAGATAAAATCCCATACAAACTCTTCTCTACTCACTCTAGTTCACAAGGTTTAGCAAACCGAGTGAACTAGTTTCTTCAAAGATCGAAGAAGGAGCCAAAAGGTTGAAGCTTTCAGGTGGATCTATCTTCGGCGTTAGGAGACGACGGGAAGAAGCCGATCCGGACCACCATCGGAGTTTGAAGACGAAGGAGTTCAAGACAACCAAGGTATAAACCGCCTAACCGAGTAGTTAACGACTCTTAGTTAGGTTGTTAGTTAGATGTTTAACAAAGATCCGGGTTTTAAGTCCATGTTACCACCTTTAAGAAAATCGTTTTTTATCAAATTCCGCTTCCCCGAAAGTACCGGGAGAGGTAGCATGGACTTACAATGAGCACCTGTATACATCTTAGGTGATCCAACTGACACCAGTGGCTTATGAGACCGGCCACCGCCCCTCGTCGGGGTCTCGACTGTACACACTAGTCTACTCCGGAGTATCGATGCCATGTCTCGAAACTCCCACGACTAGGGACCACAATTAAGGATATGCATATAAACTACCCAACTCTCACGTATATGATCGCCATCATACTGTTGGTAGTAAAGCAAGATCCTAAGGGCTCTATCAAAGTGTTACATGTAATCAGTCACCTGAACATGTACACGACTGATAAAGGCAAACCAGAAAGCATACTATCATCTTGAGTAAGACTGTCCTACCGGTATAGGTCCTCCGCAATCATTGCAATCACGTACCTGCGATCCAATAATTGACTCTGAGGGCACTATCTCCAACACTAGATACACATATTTTGCTATACTGACACGGTTACGCATACCTGGCTATAGCTACATGTTCACCTTTATATGATGTTGCGTTTGGTTTCGGATAATTTAGAACCGCATGATATATTCAATAACTTGTTGCAGTTAAATAGCAGATTTCATTTACATGCTCATATTAATGTTCCATGTTGCATATATTTCATTTCATGGATTTCGCATTGATATATGGATTTCATATAATGTTTCTGGATATTACTCTTGTGTATATATATCAGTGGTATAGGACGCTAAAATATATACATGTATATATATATATATATCAGTGGTATGGGACACTATTATATATGTTGGATATAGTGCCCTCAGAGTCAATTATTGGATCACAGGCACGTGATTGCAATGATTGAGGGTGGACCTATACTGGTAGGACCGTCTTACTCAAGATGATAGTATGCTATCTGGTTTATCTTTATCATCGTGTACTGCTTTAGGTGACCTTATAGGTTGCTATTACACATTGATAGAGCCCATAGGATTCTTGCTTGACGGCCAGCAGTATGATGGGGATCATATACGTGGGAGCTGAGGTCTATAATCACATCCTTAAAAGGTCCCTAGTCATGGGAGTTTTCGAGACAGGGCATCGATACTCCAGAGTAGACGAGTGTATACAGTCGAGACCCCGACGACGGGCGGTGGCCGGTCTCACAAGCCACTGGTGTCAGTTGGTTCACCTAAGATGTATAAAGGTGCTCATTGGGTTATGAGTACACCGTACATGACTCGCCGGGAACACGCTAGTTGGTATTATGCCTGACGTCAGATAGCAGTTCCTAGGTGACATATGTAAAGGTTAGTTCATCGACCTGAGATCGTCATTTGTTTCGTGCGAGTCCCCACTGTACTTTGATTGCTACCCTACCACGGCTCAAAGGAGTCGTGCAAACAGGTTTTAGTTGGGTACAGTCCCGAGCCACATGGAGGCAGTGAGCGGATCGGCAGGGGTTCGTCTCTCCCGGTATTGGGGGTGAGATCGCGCTGTGTCTAGGAGAGCCATTACACGAAGTCCTTGGCCAAGGCAGGAGATTTACTGGTAGATATTCCAGTAGTATCTTAGGGTGTTCTGGGCTACACTCCGACACGACTTGTACCGCTTTTGGGGGTCTGACTTTTACCAACCCCCTTGGACCGACATGCGATACTCATAGACGAACGGACCGGACTGTACGGATATTGTCACTGACAGGCTCAGTAGGGTGTCAGGATGAGTTCGCTCATCGACTTACCTTTTGGTCAATACCTGGTAGAACGTTACGTACGGCTAATACCTCTGACATACTAGTGGTTAAATCCACAGCCAAAGTATTGACGAGTCTTTAGAGTCCCCCACAGATAGTTTCTCAAGTTTCGGGCGAAACGCTGTAGAGGCCGTATGGATTTATAGCAGGGTTCGAACGTACGTGTGCACTTTTGCACGTGTTATGGTTCGGACGGATAATACTAGCGGCTTTGGTTTAAGCCGGATCCTAGTATTATACAGTGTAGATTTTGTCTCATTGCATTTGTATTCGGTCGGAATACAAATGCGGGTATGTATATACAGTCGCGGGGTTATCCGGTAATTTGTTACCGGATCGCTTTTTGAAGTTGCCAGCTTGCATTCCGTTTCTGCCATTTTCCTTTCTTTCTTTCCTTGGCTGAATTTTCCATGGAGTGTCTTATTTGCAAATGTGCAAATTAGCAAAATGGAGGGTGTTTTTTTGTGGTGGAGGGTTCATGATGGTTCTAGCATCTCATGATTCCTTTTTGGGTTCATCATTACTTGCTTTTTGGAGATGGGATTGAAAAGACTTTGGTGTGACATTCTTCATGATGATCACTCATTTCTTTCTCTTGCATTATTCTTTACCCCCTCTCCTTTTTGATGATGGCCGGCCACTTGAAGAGGGGGGGCTGTCCAAATTGTGGGTGTGGGTTTTTTTATCTCATTTGCTCACACAAAATTCCATAGCTCCATCTCAAAGTTCATCTCCTTCACCTCCACTCCAAAAATGGCAACTTCATTAACCGTTGAGACATAGCGTTCTACACTCAGTCTACAGCAATCTTGACACGTCGGCTTGCCAACTTCGTGTCCGAGTTGCCTTTGTTCAGAGGTGGGAGCCCGTAAAAAGACTCGGTGATGTGGTGCCCTTTCCGACGAGGAGATCGAGACCGGAGATGCCGCGGGGAGATCGGGATGGTAGCCAAAGACCGAAGGACACGGATCGCTCGGTATAGCTCTCTACCCTTTCTCCAGTTAGCTAGTAGTAGTTTAATGGTCCGATCCGGGTTTATAGTCCGCGGTAGCGCCGGTTTCTAGTTTGAAAAAGTTTTTGTTTTCGGCATTTTGGCCTCGTACAGACGGCCGGGGCGCTACTGTAGACTTACATGGTATCAGAGTCACGCCATTAACCTATACTAGCTTGCTCTAGCGTGTTTAGAACTTTGATCGGACGAAAATTTCAAAAACTAAATTTCCAACTTGACAGTTTCTGTCGAAATTTTTTAGTTGTCAAAAAATTATTTGGTGTATTGCAGAAATATGTGCAGGCTTTTCTAAGGGATCTGTGAAATTTTGGTTCCCTGTTCTTACTATTGGACCACGGAACCGCGGCCTTACCCATGTTTTGGCCGCGGTTCTCCATCCATTTTATCTCTTCACTGCACCAAAATTTCCAGATTTGTCCCTGACTTGGAAATGGGGTTTTTGGTAATTTCAGTTTGGGCCCAGATTTTTTTTGAGTACTGGGTATTGCGCTTGGGGCCCACTTCGGGAAATTTTGTCGATCGAATATTTTTAAACATGTTAGTTCACAGTATTTATATTATATCTGCGACCGTGAATGTCATTTGATCGGTAAATCCTATCTAGTTGCTATAGCCCTTTTAGACGGATTTGCGAACGTGACATTCACGTTGATGTTCTGTGTTGTGCTGTGATGTTGCGGATTCGTCGTGGTGGATAGCCTGGTGCAATGGTAGTACAGTTTAGTTGTATTTGTACATTTGATATTGCGGGGCGAGCGTCCGACATGTGGACTGCCGTTACTGCATGTTTGTATATTATTCTTTTGGGGCACGACCGGGCTGAGGTCGATGTACCCGTTGTATATATTTTACTTACTGTACTAGGATTGCCCCGCGGTGGGGTGCACGGATAGACGAGTTCTAGAGGGGAACGGGTCCGCATCTCATGGCTTTGAGATGGAGGGGGCTTCACTCTAGAATTGGTGGGCTATTCGCCGCACTCGTAGGGGGTATAGGTTGACCCAAGGAGGGGTGCTCAAGTTACCGGATTCCGTGAAGTGCTGGGTGGTCCATTCACGTTGTTGAAGGGGTTGCCTCGCTTCAGGTTTTTGTAGGGTTCCAAGGCACACTTGTGAAGGTTCATAAAGCATCAAACATGCCCGAATAAAATTTTACATATGCCGAACAACCCAAGGACGGGATCTTTGCTAGATTATTAGGGTTTAGCATGCAAGATAACATCTTTAAAGCTAAGTGTGAGGGATTACAACCTTTGTAGTCCACTCCTTCGCTTCACAAGCTCCGAGTAGAAGTCCCTTCGCCGTGATCCACGATCACCCGAACTCAAGAGATGCTCCACGACTCGAACGATCCATGCTAGCTTGAAGTGTTCCGATTCTCCGATGATCTACGTCGAAGTTGCTATAACCCAAGCTTTCCCACTCTAAAGAGATGAACACCCTAATCTAATGGGCTAGATTATATGAGGATGATGGAGTAGTATTTATGCTTTCTTTTTAATTCACTTTCTCACAAGAAATCATCACAAAAGGAAATTCTAGTGAGCTCTCTCTCAAAAACTAAAGAGAGAAGATGATGAAGAATGAAGATCATAATCCTTTTGTGATGAATAGTAGATAAATGTATATGATTGATTATGGAACCATGGTCAAGGATGAGAGGCTAAAAGTTTATAGAGAATAAACTAGAGTTAGGGTTTGGTTAGGTTAAGGATAAGTATCAACCATAATATCTTAACCAAGACAAAATAGAATCCTTCTAGAATGAACAAGAATGAGCTAACCCTAATCAAACCCTAATCCCTTTTTATCATCCTTAAACATGTTTCATAATAAATCATTACATGTCACAATAATATATATCACATATATATTATATATTTGCAACAAAAGAAAATAATACAATTAACATATATCGCATATATATCAATGTATTAATCCGGTGAGAAAATGAAATAATAAAGCGAGCCAATATTAGATAATGTAATACAATATATCATATATATCATTATACATTAAATCATCGAATCAACACTTGATCCAACGATCCGGCTATATCGAATATAACCGACTAATATATCATGTACTGATTCATCGAATCAACACTTGATTTGATGTCCCGGTTCATATCTAAATATCGCGAGAATATAATACGGTATCTCATATCGCATTATCCTCGGTCCTGCACATATCACATATGTGCCTCTACTCCGTTTTGCCTGAGCCAAGAAACCTGTGTGTAGGACTCTAAAGAATCGTCAATACGCCGGTAGCAGGTGATGATCATATCAAACACCCACAAGCTGCAAGCGGTCAGCTAAACGTAACAGCCACCCAGGTATTGAGCGATCAGAAGATCAACAAGCTAGCCTGTCCGTTCTCCTGTGAATCCAATCAGTAACACTCCCGTACAGTCCGGTCTGTTCGTCCGATATGTCGCATATCAAGTCTAGGGGTGGTATACGTCAGACCCCAGTAACCGATAAGTCGTGTCGATGTGAGGCTCATAACAGGTCGAGAAACTACTGGTAACACTTACCAGTATACCTCTATATCAGCCCTGGCCAGGGACTTCCAGTTATAGCCAATCGAACACAGCACAACATCAACTCCCTATACCGGGAGAGACGAATCCCCTCCTATCGCTTATTGCCTCCATGTGATTCGGGACTGTACCCAAAAGCCACCGTTTTGCACGCCCTCCTGGACGTGGTAAGGTGGAAATCAAAGCACAGTGGGAATCACACAAGACTCTATGACGATCTCGGGTCTACAGACTACCCTGTACCAGTGTCACCGGAGAACTGCCATCTGACGTGTGGTATATCACCATCTGGGAGTTCTCGGCGAGTCCGTCCAGTGTACCCAGTCTCCACTGAGCACCCGTACAGCATCTCTGATGTCAAACACCGATGAATATGGGATCATCCATCGCCCATCATATGGGTCAAGATGCGTATACGCTAGTCTACTCTGGTGTATCGATGCCCTGTCTCGATATACCCTCGACTAGGAACAGTTATAGGATGTACCCATTGACTACTATGGCCCTACTAGTATGATCTTATCATAGTCCCAGTAGTCGAGTACAGATCCTAAGGGCTTTATCAACATGTGAGAGTAAGACAGTAAACCAATACAGGTTAACATGTTAAGATAAAGTGAAACCAAATAGCATACTATTATGACGAGCAAAAAAGTCCTCTCTGTATATATCCAAGCATCCATCATAATATACATCATATGTACAACAATGGCCTCTAGGGCATATACATAACTAACAGTTTTGGTGGGTAACTTGCCGCGCCCGTAGGGGTCTAGGATCTCATTGCACAGGCTATCCACACGACTAGAGGAACGTCAGGTTTCAGTAGCGGCTCTATGAAACCCGGGGATCCCAGATTATCTGTATTGTTCTGTAATGCTTATTACATTTCTGTGATGTTGCATTTTATCACGCCTTGAGCGAATTTTATATATTGATATATATACTAGTATATGTTGTATATGTTTTGCATCCGCGTTAGTCCAGTCCTCGCTCTGTCGTTAGTTAAGTAACCTAACAGGTGATGACGGGACCCAGTGGCGAATGCGGATGGCATATACGTACATCATTATTTTCTTTCTTTATTGGTGTGATCAATTGATGGGACTGCGTTGATTTGGATCAATGCAAGCTAAACTAACCTATTATGATGCTGTTGGAACATTTTTCAAAAAACTGTTTTTGCAAGGACGTTCTCTTTTGTTTTGCACAGTGGTATTCGGTTATGAATATCCAGCACCTCAGTCGACGAGGCAAGGGCCGAGATCCCTTCACCGGGAGTGACCCCTTAGACAGAAGTTTGCGTCAGGGTAATAACTTCACTATAGCCGATTGCCTTTTGCTTTGCATCGTGGTATTCAGTTGGAATATCCTGCACCTCATTCTACGGAGAAAGAGCCGAGATCCCTTCACCGGGAGTGACCTATTTAGCAAAGGTTTTCGTCACTATATTTTTATAAAAAGCTATCCGGTTCCTTCAACGATATCAAGTTCATTACGTTAAAGGTTTTTCGCCAAAAACCATTCATAGCCCTCCGTCATTTCAGACGGGTAGCACGTAGTATTCATGCTATGTTTGTTGACCTTCGTCAAGGCATAGTGAATGGTAGCTGCTTGTTACCTTTCTGCTGCATAGATAGATGCGTTGGTTTGGGACAGTCGTATAGCCTTGTTGACCTTCGTCAAGGGCTTGTACCGGTGGGTTCAAATTAACCTGGATAATGACGGGTAGAACTTGACATGTGACTTATGATTTGTTGACCTTCGTCAAGGTCATAAGAGCATGGGGTAAAAATCACATCGGGAGTTTCTAAAGAAACTGAAACTTGCCAGATATGTGCATACCTTCTGGAGTGTGATAACGTGAGTGGATTCCATCACGTTATCATGCGATGATAGTTGGATCCTGATTCCCACTGATGAGTTGGTTTACTCCTCGGGTGATCCCGACTAATTCTTCTTTCAGGTTTGGAGGAGAATTTGACGTTACAGTGGGAGGTTTCCTGATTAGATAAAATGATAACCATTCTGATCTAGGTTAGAGTGCACGTTGAGTGTTTCTTTTATTTCTCTCTTTGGCAGCGACCATGGCCCGACCCTTGATATTGACTCAGTGACCAAAATTAACCGAACCTTCTTAAACTCTGGCTTTTGGATTGTGAGAGTTGCATACCTCATTGCCACTCCTACGTTTACCCGTTTCTCCAGAACACCCCATATTACTACGAACGTCCACTTCCATTAGATAAAACCATCGTATGGTTATATACGAACTCGAAGGAACTTGTTCCAGATTCGAGGATGGTTTCCGGTTCTGGAGAAAACGGATAGGACTATTCAGTTGTCTTTTCCTTTTACCTTCTCTCAGGTTGCGAGTGCTCCTTGGATTAGGGGATAGTACACCAATTACGCTAATTGGATAGTCTTCTTCCAAACCATAGGCAGGTGCCGAACGGTGGGGAATGAAGAAAACCAATTAGCCTAACTATGGTGTACAGAAGGTATTAAGTAAAGACAAATAAAGGGATTAGAAGGAGGGCAAAGTAAATTGCGACTGCTATTCATGACCAAACCAAATATTTCATTACCACTCCTACTTCACCTTTGTATTTCTCCAGAACACTCTGTATCACTACGAAGATCCACAGTTTATTGGATACTCCATCGTATGGTTATATACGAACTCGAAGGGACTTGTTCAAGTTCGGGGATGGATTCTGGTTCAGGAGAAATAGGAATAGCGTTTTATTCAGTTGTCTTTTATCTTTACCTTCTCTCGGGTTGCGAGTGCTCTTAGGATTAGGACAGTACACCCATTATGCTTATTGGATAGTCTTCTTCCTAACCATAGGCTGGTGCCGAACGGTAGGGAAGGAAGAAAACCATTTGGCCTAAAGGGGTGTACAGAAGGTAATGAATAAATACATATAAAGGGATTTGGAGAGATGGCAAAGAAATATACGGTTATAGTTGTGAATCTGGATAATGGAAGAGACATTACTAGGAATACCCGGATACCCCTACGAAACATTTCAATGTTTCAGTTTCACTGCGTACTGTTAAAAGAAAACTGATTTCCCAATTAGCCCTTGCTCCAGAGTATGTATTTACCATGTATGATTCCCACATCTGTATGGTTTTACAGATGATGAGTGGGAGTAAGTTATTGGGAATTAGGTGATCATCCTCATTATATCGGGATTCGTTGTAATTGGTGATATTTGAGGAAGTCACCTGGGTTGTTTGCCGGACGGCAAATATTTGGTTTTGAATATCCGTTGTTATGCACCAATTTCAAATTGATACATCTGTATGTCTATTTATATAGAGTGAGATATACCTTTTTGAAATTATGTCTATGACATTTACCTATATCAGTGGATGGTTAGGTAAGGAGAATTAAACAGCAGTGTAATTCTTCTTAACCATAAGTACAGTTTTCAACCTAAGACGCACAGGGTTTGAGTTATTCAACTCAGGGGACTTGTACAGAGTATTGTATATTGTCCAGTGTCCATTAGGACAGAGGTGTTGGTCCTCATACTATATTCGGTTTACTTATGACTTCTATAGTTCTTAGACAAGTGTTTCGTAGAACACAAGGTCCAAGTTTTGAGAAGTTATAGGTATATGAATAAAGTAGAGAACCAGGCATTGCAAGTATAAGGATTCTTCAAGGTGATCGAAGATATAGATACTTGTTGATAGTAATGGTTTTGAGAAACTTGATTCTCTTTCAGGTTACTCATAATTGGAAGCACTCCTAAGTTGAGTAATGCTGATCGGCCTCTCTCCATTTAGTTGACATGCACTGGAGACAACTGCATGATTTGAATCTGGTTCCAATTAAATCAGTGCCTCTGTTTCTATATTGGATATAGAACGGTTCATATCTTAACGATGTTAAGGTACGGGGAGTTGTCCGGCTTATGCTTAAAACCAGACTCTGGATAACTCAATGCACGTTTCCGTAATGGCTGTTTGTAGGTTGATCCGGGCTATGGTGAGGGTTGACTTTCTACCATCTGGAAGATCAATTGTGATATTGTTCTTGACTCGCCACAGTTTTAATAAAAATGGATTTTTTCAGAAAACAGTAATGGGAGCATGGTAGAACTGGAAGTGTTTCCAGAACCGCAAACGATTACTGAAAATTTGATAAGAACCTAAAGATTCAATCTGGTTTGACATTCCATTAGGCCACTCCGCAGATATGGTGGGTAACCTCAAGCACCCGAGAGGTACTGCGGTAAACTCAAGGACGGTGGCAGGGAGGTTCTTGTTTACCCAGACTTGCCATTGTTGTTGTTCCAGACTGTGAGACCCGGCAGGAGGATGAGTATAGCGTCATTCTGAACTAGCTTTAGAAGTGTACGTGTATACTATTCTGCCAGAGGGTTGTCGTAGTCAGTGGGAGCAGCGGAAGCATTGGTGGACAAGTAGCTTATGTCTATATGTGGACTAAAGCAGATATAGCGGAGATAGATCATCTATTTCTGATGTGACAGTCATAGGTTTGACTTCATCAGAATAAGGGATGGATCTGTTAAGAATGTAGTAGGGTATGATGTCCTGGTATCTGGATGACATACACAGAGTAATAAGTGAAATTCCTATACTACGATCGGTTAAACTTTGGTTGTCACACAGTGGTTTCTCCACATAAGGATATAGATATTATATCAGCAATTCTGGTTACTAGATCTATGGTTTTAGATCTAGATTTGGGTAGTTTCCCAATCTGGGTACTTAGACAGCATTCTACAGGTGTTTTAGAATGGAAGACTCCTGGCACGGTGGTGTACCTGCAGGTGATGGAGTCACCCTTTCTAAAGGTGTATTACAGACTAAAGGGGAGAGGGATGTGCATGATTGGCAGATCACTTGCTTAGGCAATTGAGTCAATCATGAGTTGTCAAGTACCACACCAGATGTTGTTTTTGTATAAGATGCAGTAAGTTAATATTGATCCAATCCTGGAGAAACATTCGGAAGCAGTTTTTGAACATAAGTGGATGTTCTTTGGATATGATAACGACAGCCTCATTCGGGAGACAGTTATCATTCCAGGCTTCCAAGGTGACCTGTGTGACAGAGTGACTGTCAGAGTTATAGTTTTCCCTCTGACGAGGGGCAGTATTTTGGACAGGTGGTCCAAGCGGATACTGAGGGAGGCATGGCGCAGGATACTGATTAAGTTCAGTTGACGATACAGTCTAAGAAGTTTGGATTTGGAGTTCATTTATGAGCTAGGTCCTATCAGATATCCAGACATATTCTAAGATAGGTATTGCTCATTTCGGGAGATGGCTTTCTCTGCGAACTTGAGATAAAGAGAGACATAGAAAGAAACATCAGGGCGGATCCACTCATTGAGGCTATTCCTCGAACGCAATAGTTTCGCAAACGGGTTGTGTGAAACTGATTAGTAGAGGAGCTGGGTGTTCGGTATCACATGGGCTGTGAGTATGCGACATCGCAATAATTAGCCTTGAGTGCAAGTGGGAGATTGTTGGATATAGTGCCCTCAGAGTCAATTATTGGATAACAGGCACGTGATTGCAATGATTGAGGGAGGACTTATACCGGTAGGACAGTCTTACTCAAGATGATAGTATGCTATCTGGTTTATCTTTATCATCGTGTACTGCTTTAGGTGACCTTATAGGTTGCTATTACACATTGATAGAGCCCATAGGATTCTTGCTTGACGGCTAGCAGTATGATGGCGATCATATACGTGGGAGCTGGTGTAGCGTTTTGAAAATCGTTTCGGTGAAAGTTCGGAAAATCGGTAAAATGAGGGGGTTTTCTGTAAAAAGTCAAAATACAAATATCTTATTATAAAAATTAAATATACATATTCTAGCTATGTAATTGCTATTTTTTGGTGTTTATTGAGCCGCTGGTGAAATTTCAAATTTTCTGAAAAAAAATATTATTTTATTATTATTTTAAGCCGTCACTAATACATTTAATTAGGGAAAATTACAAATTGGAATGAGTTGAAACAAATTTTGTGCATCATAAAACATTAAATAAAAATTTATCATGTAGTTTTTGGAACGAAATCATTTGCCAAAACGGTTTAGAAATTATTGAAGAAAAAAAAGCTTTTTTCCAAATCCAACACTTACCCATTATTCCTTAGCATTTCAAGCATGGATCCTTGTGAAAAGAGAGCATTTTGGAGTGCCATGGATGCTTGTGGATCTTCATATGCTTTAGGGTATATTTCTAAACATTTTTGTTGCTTAAATTGTTACTAATTTCTTAAGCTAATTTATTTAAGTGTTATTTGGATATGTGAGTTTAATTGCACGTTTTGGAATTCAAGAAAAGGGTTTGAATGCAAGTTAGGTTATTGTGAATTGGTGTATGGTTGTGATGGGTAGCTTACCATCTTAGAATTTGTAGAAAGTAATTTAGTAGTTAAATTTCATATTGTTGCATGGAAATGTCTAAATTAAGTTTTGTTTTTGCTAACTAGAGTTTTTGAAAAATTATCAAATGCTTAGATTAAAATATAATTAAGTGTTCATGTCATTATAACTATTATAATGAGTGGTTTAATGACTTTGGTTCATGCAAAACGAAGCTTAATTGATGAATTGTGAATTTTGCTTTAAAGGGTGTTAAATTTGATATTTTGCAAACTAGGATTTTGGAAATTATGCAAATTTATGAGTTTAAATTATGGAAATGGTTTTTATGACTTATTTAATATATTTAATAAATATATTGGCCGCTACATTCATTTAAACATCGTGTTTTTTACAAAAACGGCGAATTATGCTTGCTAGATTTTCGGAAAAATGACTTTTTGAGTGAAATTGGCGTTTTTGTGAGTTTTAACCTAGTTTATATTAAAATTAGTGTTCGTGAATGTGCAAATGAGTGTATTTTTTCTCGATGGTTTGGCGTTTGTACGCCGACGTCGAGGGTTTTTGGGTTGATTTGTGAAAGCAACCATAGGTTTTGACCTATGTGGGATTCGTGCGTCGTTTTGATCATGAGTCGGATTTTAATGAGATATGGTGCGTTATGATATGTAGGTACCCCCATGTGGACTTCGAGACGACAAGCAAGCGCGTGGCAACGTCGGCACCGGCTAGCGAGGACCAGGTGAGTAGATTTATATCTACTGGGAGAAGTCGGGTGGATGGCGTATAGCACCCCCGCAGTCCGTGGTGGTGTATACAGATGCGTATACACACCAACAATTATTATATGTTATTTAGGATTAATAACGATGCTTAGGATGGATATTGGTGTGTTGGACTATTTTTTGTGTTGCGAACCCTAGGGTAGTGTTGCACTACACATACATACATACATACTTGCATACATTCCTATTGATATGTACACATGGGATTCTTTATAGTTATGTGTTCACATGGCTATGGGACTATGTGTTCACATACGGATTGAGGATGATACTAAGGATTGAGCTGAGTCGATGAGATTTGATTTGAGGACGTGAGATCGGTGATATAGCAGGGTTCGTATCTTAGATACGACATAACGTTGTAGCGGGTCCTTGACGTAGTGTTTCACACACGTCCATGCACACGTAGGCGGTATCAGTATGGTACTAGACGTAGATCAGTACCCCGATCATGATATTTGATAAAGAGAATACCAGGTGAATAGTATGATGAATGTGATATTGACCCGTACCCAGATTGGGATGCCGTACGACGGATTTACGTACGAGCTATATTGATGATCGATCCGCACTCTTGACTTGGGATGCCTGATTATAGATATGGTATCGGATATGATATTATTGTGGCGGGATCACCGACTATACATATACAGGTATGTATATGTATCGACTCAGATGATAGGCGGTTTCCTTACCTGTAGTTCAGCTTGTTAGTTCAGCCGTATAGTTTAGTGTAGTTGTTAGATTAGATTAGACTTCTTACCTATTTCAAAAACTAACGAATCGTGGGCATTTTTAAAGACAGCTCAAGGGAATCTACTGATATTTCAAAAACGACGTATCTTTTCATAAAAACACCGTAGCCCCTATTTTCAAAATCCCATGATTCGTGTTATTTCAAAAGGCACCATTCGTAGGACTTATATTAGATTATTGAAGATTAGTTATCGTTGTGTCTAGTATTCAGCTCCCGCACATTATTGCTGTTCGCTCTGCCTCGCATATTTATTTTGCTGCACATTCCATTATTGATATCATGCTGTTAGGACACCAGCACCATTACCGATGATGCGTATGTACCACGTACACCTACTTGCCGGCTCACACACATCTTCATCGGTAATTGCCATGTCACGTACACTTTAGAGAATATAATTGCTTGACTTAGATTGTTAGCTAGTAGTTTTGACATGATATTAGTGTACTTCCATTATATGCCATATTAGACATTGTAGTTATTATCTACCACTTCATGCATACGGTTATTCAGTTGTTCATGCCTAGTTCATTATCATTGACATATGCACTTGTGATGATTTCTTGAGATTTATGATATTTCTGGATTTCGGGGAAAGCCGCAAAATTTACAACTTATGATCTTTTAAAAAATAAAATGTTGCGGTTTTCTAGTGATGTAAAGTGTCGTCCACCATGAGTTTGCTGTGGTTTTGGAGATCCGTGTCGAGGAGTGGAGGAACCGTCACGGGTATATGGTGGGCCCGGTATGGTACCCCGGGGCAAGAGGAATGTGGTGTTGACGTTGAGCCTGGCTGGGGAGCACTACCTACCGGTGATATTACCCGACGCGTCGGATATCCGGAGGATACCGTCGTGGTCTTGAGATGGATGGTAGGGGCCGGTCCGGACTGACGGCGCCCTAGATATTGAGCTTGAGACATTGATATTTCGAGACAGTGAGATTTATGTTTTGTGTCGATGCTAGACACTGTTGATACTGATTTTATTATGATACCTTAGTTTAAAAATACGAAGGAAATCTCACTAATTTATGAAAACAGTTCTTCATTTACATGTATTCTGTTTCATGCATTGATACCTCATTCATATGATATATTGCTACCTGAGGCACTGACACGGGCACATGAAATATTACTCGGGTTAGATATTACCCTAGTCATTGTTATAGGCTGCCTGTTATACTTATATTTGAGGATATATTATGATCATTGACCTAGGTTGCGTTATTTATGCGATTTCTGTGCGTAGATGTTTTTCTATTCACGAGTTGGCAACTCACCCCCGTTGTGCCCCAGTTCTTGCAGGTTGCCGTACAAGTTCCTTACTGCTTTGCGGGCATAGTTTCATTCGGGTAATTTGCTAGTAGGTGGGTTTACTTGTATCATACCCCCATTATTTACCTTGTATGATATTATTCAGTTGTATCTAGTAAATTCCATCAACCAAACATGTATTTATTGAGTTAGAGACCAGTGTTGTTTATTCTTTCGACCGTAGAGTCGCTCGTTATATTTCTGGTGGTTTTGAGTTTCCTTTTGAGTTTTGATCCTCGCCGTTGGCGTTGTATATTATATTGCTTGTGTGGTTGTGACCGTCGATTGACGAAGAGCTAGCTCCCGCTTGGGGATGCCTTTTTCTTGATTTCGTATACTATTCATGTTGTATCCCGTTTGGGGGCCAGTATTTACAAAGGAGACTCTGCCGAAATTTTCAGTAAATACTTGATGTTTTTTTAAAAAAACCGCATAATTCGGCTTATGCTATTAAAACTACTTGATTTTAAATTGGTTTTCCTTCACTCTACTACTTTTCTTGGTTTGGATTTTTGGGTTTTCGGCTTACTTAGATTACGTACGCCTCGAGACGTTTCGTAGTTTAAGTGCCGGTCATTTTCCGTACTTTCGGGACGTGACAAAGTTGGTATCAGAGCGTTAGGTTTTACCTTCGGAGCGTAGGATGACCCTTGGTTGATGGAATAGGCGACTAAAGTAGAGTGACGTACCGTTGGTATGTTCCGCGGCATATTTACGACACGCCACTCCACTTATGAAGCCTTAGGATGTACATTTCCTTGTTCAGTATTATATTCCTTCCTGATCCAGCCTCATCAGTACCAGTTATGGTTTTTCTGCCACGATTATGGGCAGGGAGAGCTACAGCTAGAGTTGCGGTCAGCACAAGCTCGTCACGAACGAGGACTGACCAGGGCGAAATTCCGGCGACACACGATTGCAGAGATGTGTCTTTTTACTGTGTTTCCGCACCGCGAGCGTTTGGCGGATCGCCTTTATGAGGTTACTCGGATGTGCCGATCGACACTAGAGGATTGAGCCACTGACAGAGGCCAGCCAGATTTTGATGACCGTTGGTGTGTTGCTTACTCCTGATGATTGAGGCACTGTTCAGCGTGCAGACGAGCGAGCCAGTTGTTGCTGCGAGCGACGAGATATTGCCCTATATGTTGGAACTATGGCGGGGCGAGTTGTACGAATAGATGATAGAAGGTCGCTAGTCACCCGATGATGAATGACTAGGACAGGTGGTCCGTTCGCTTACCCCGATGCGAGGTCATCAGATAGATTGATTCCAGCTGGAGACGACTTCACGCGGAGACGTTGAGAGTCGACAGAGACGATCGAATGTCAGAAACCTATTATTCCAAGTTTAAAGTAGTCGGAAAGACATGCAGGCAATTCTATGGTCCCTCTAGAAGAATGAAACCCTAACTCGACTTAATGACCGTGTGAAAGCCTTTGAACCTTCGGGTTTGCGGCAGTTCTACGGCGCCACTAGTGAGGCTTGGGTTTGCCCTTCTACGGCTGGACCACCGATGCTGTGGTATGTACTCGATACTATTAAACTGTGCCCAAGAGGTTGAGCTCTTGGGGGATTATGAGGTTTGACGACTCGGTCGGATGGCTCGACTTAATTCGGATGCTAGGTGGTGAGATGCATTTCTTGGGAGACTCCAGATACGAGGATAGCCGTTGGAGCTCAGTTCATATAGCCTTGATGAGACGATTCCGAAGCAGTCGACATTAGAGAAAGTGGAGTAAAGAGGTCCGTACAAGATCTGGATAAGACGACGTTCCACTCCGCCGACATCAGAGATGCGATACGCATGCCGAGGCAGAGTACTGGATATACCTTCCAGAAGGAGTCGCGATGGGTATGCAGCCGTTCCGGAGCAAGATGCAGATATAGGAAAGGACAATGACTTCCGGACAGTTGGCAGAGACGAGACATGGGAGAGACCGTGAACAGGATTCCTTCCAGGACACTGCTGCAATGATACTTGCACACAGGATCAGATGTGTCACATACATTCAGAGAGCCAGAGGCCGACGCCAGTGATATGCTGTCTTACGAGTTGTCGCGATGATTGACCAAGAGATGACCAGAGGAGTGCCAGAATGGGATCATCCCCGTTAGCATACCTGACAGGGCCGATGAGCCGATGGACCGAGAGATTGGTAATTCACAGTGGAGATCTTGACCCAGGAGTGGTCATTGTTACGCACACCAGCAGGCCAGAGTCCATGATCATCGACGAGACGTCCCACTAGTGACCGCGACAGTTGGCCGAGATTCTTAGAGGATGCACTTGAGCGGTACTATTCCGCCATTATTGATTTCGATGTTTTGGGTGATTTATTTGTATGATTTGATTTTGATGATTGTAGATTTACGATCTTTGCACAGTGTTGCACTTGATATCGTTTTCGTGCTTTAGTTTCACATGTTTGTGATTTTACGGTTTTAAACAGTTGAGTTGATTTTGTGCGTATGCACGCACGCGATTTGGTTCCTGCACTCTGTATAGTTTATATATGTTGGCAGTGCAGTGACATGTATTTTGTGCACTTGGATACACTGGATTTCGATTTCGAGGGTGATGCTCGACATTGTTTTGTGCATTTTATGCACCGGGTTGGATTTTTAGCGCCTGTTGGGCACCTGTTACGAGATGCGATTTGGTGCACACCAGATGCACTAATTCGAGATTTTTCGTGCATGTCAGATGCACCTGATTTTGCTGTCAGGCACACACGTTGCCTACGACAGATGTTTCGTGCACACCCGATGCACTTAGATGTTGTTTCTGTGCGCATGTATCGCACATTAATGGATTTTGATTTCCGTGCGCACCAGACGTACGTAGCATTCATGTGCATATTTTGGGATTGATTTCGTATAGAGCAGTACGTTTTTATGATATTGCTATGTGTTTTCGTACTGAGCAGGACTAGTCAGAGGACAGTACCTGAATATATTTTTTCATGCATTGATAGTTATTGAAGGGATTTCCAAAAAGCGAGCTATAGCCTCAGTATTTACCTACGTGTCTGATATGACACGAAATGTTTAAAATAAGGAGACCCTTCTAAATTGTTTCCAAAACGGCGGGACGAACATTTCAAATAAAGGTATATATGTATATAGTTATTTTCTTATGATAGACGTCCGCCACTGTGGAGTGTTATACGCGTTACACAGCGACTTAAAGAGATTTGGCATGCATTTCCTTCAGATACTTACAGATATAGATTCGATGTTTACATGTATAGTTTTGAGTTATATCATATTGGTTTGATTTGGATTTGGCATTGATGTCTTCTCCATGACTCCGATGATTGCGGGATGCTTGACGGAGTTTTGATTTGAGTTATATACTCATTTTTTTTTCAAGCGCATGCACTGCGCTACGATTTGTTTTATGTATTTACAATTTCGGAGCCCCGACGACTTGATGGTTTTTCTTAGATGTTTTAGTAATTGGGGGAGTTTGAATTTAAATTCGGGGACCGAATTTCTTTAAGTGGGGAAGATTGTAGCGTTTTGAAAATCGTTTCGGTGAAAGTTCGGAAAATCGGTAAAATGAGGGGGTTTTCTGTAAAATGTCAAAATACAAATATCTTATTATAAAAATTAAATATACATATTCTAGCTATGTAATTGCTATTTTTTGGTGTTTATTGAGCCGCTGGTGAAATTTCAAATTTTCTGAAAAAAATATTATTTTATTATTATTTTATGCCGTCACTAATACATTTAATTAGGGAAAATTACAAATTGGAATGAGTTGAAACAAATTTTGTACATCATAAAACATTAAATAAAAATTTATCATGTGGTTTTTGGAACGAAATCATTTGCCAAAACGGTTTAGAAATTATTGAAGAAAAAAAAGATTTTTTCCAAATCCAACACTTACCCATTATTCCTTAGCATTTCAAGCATGGATCCTTGTGAAAAGAGAGCATTTTGGAGTGCCATGGATGCTTGTGGATCTTCATATGCTTTTGGGTATATTTCTAAAAAATTTTGTTGCTTAAATTGTTACTAATTTCTTAAGCTAATTTATTTAAGTGTTATTTGGATATGTGAGTTTAATTGCACGTTTTGGAATTCAAGAAAAGGGTTTGAATGCAAGTTAGGTTATTGTGAATTGGTGTATGGTTGTGATGGGTAGCTTACCATCTTAGAATTTGTAGAAAGTAATTTAGTAGTTAAATTTCATATTGTTGCATGGAAA
This sequence comes from Agapanthus africanus, assembly GCA_030015575.1. NCBI lineage: Eukaryota > Viridiplantae > Streptophyta > Magnoliopsida > Asparagales > Amaryllidaceae > Agapanthus > Agapanthus africanus. Next base: position 399,000,227 of record JASDDO010000014.1, read on the forward strand.
TGTCTAAATTAAGTTTTGTTTTTGCTAACTAGAGTTTTTGAAAAATTATCAAATGCTTAGATTAAAATATAATTAAGTGTTCGTGTCATTATAACTATTATAATGAGTGGTTTAATGACTTTGGTTCATGCAAAACAAAGCTTAATTGATGAATTGTGAATTTTGCTTTAAAGGGTGTTAAATTTGATATTTTGCAAACTAGGATTTTGGAAATTATGCAAACTTATGAGTTTAAATTATGGAAATGGTTTTTTGACTTATTTAAGATATTTAATAAATATATTGGCCGCTACATTCATTTAAACATCGTGTTTTGTACAAAAACGGCGAATTGTGCTTGCTAGATTTTCGGAAAAATGACTTTTTGAGTGAAATTAGCGTTTTTGTGAGTTTTAACCTAGTTTATATTAAAATTAGTGTTCGTGAATGTGCAAATGAGTGTATTTGGGTTTTTCTCGATGGTTTGGCGTTTGTACGCCTACGTCGAGGGTTTTTGGGTTGATTTGTGAAAGCAACCATAGGTTTTGACCTATGTGGGATTCGTGCGTCGTTTTGATCATGAGTCGGATTTTAATGAGATATGGTGTGTTATGATATGTAGGTACCCCCATGTGGACTTCGAGACGACAAGCAAGCGCGTGGCAACGTCGGCACCGGCTAGCGAGGACCAGGTGAGTAGATTTATATCTACGGGGAGAAGTCGGGTGGATGGCGTATAGCACCCCCGCAGTCCGTGGTGGTGTATACAGATGCGGATACACACCAACAATTATTATATGTTATTTAGGATTAATAACGATGCTTAGGATGGATATTGGTGTGTTGGACTATTTTTAGTGTTGCGAACCCTAGGGTAGTGTTGCACTACACATACACACATACATACTTGCATACATTCCTATTGATATGTACTCATGGGATTCTTTATAGTTATGTGTTCACATGGGTATGGGACTATGTGTTCACATACGGATTGAGGATGATACTTGGGATTGAGCTGAGTCGATGAGATTTGATTTGAGGCCGTGAGATCGGTGATATAGCAGGGTTCGTATCTTAGATACGACATGACGTTGTAGCGGGTCCTTAACGTAGTGTTTCACACACGTCCATGCACACGTAGGCGGTATCAGTATGGTACTAGACATAGATCAGTACCCCGATCATGATATTTGATAAAGAGGATACCAGGTGAATAGTATGATGAATGTGATATTGACCCGTACCCAAATTGGGATGCCGTACGACGGATTTACGTACGAGCTATATTGATGATCGATCCGCACTCTTGACTTGGGATGCCTGATTATAGATATGGTATCGGATATGATATTATTATGGCGGGATCACCGACTATACATATACAGGTATGTATATGTATCGACTCAGATGATAGGCGGTTTCCTTACCTGTAGTTCAGCTTGTTAGTTCAGCCGTATAGTTTAGTGTAGTTGTTAGATTAGATTAGACTTCTTACCTATTTCAAAAACTAACGAATCGTGGGCATTTTTAAAGACAGCTCAAGGGAATCTACGGATATTTCAAAAACGACGTATCTTTTCATAAAAACACCGTAGCCCCTATTTTCAAAATCCCATGATTCGTATTATTTCAAAAGGCACCATTCGTAGGACTTATATTAGATTATTGCAGATTAGTTATCGTTGTGTCTAGTATTCAGCTCCCGCACATTATTGCTGTTCGCTCTACCTCGCATATTTATTTTGCTGCACATTCCATTATTGATATCATGCTGTTAGGACACCAGCACCATTACCGATGATGCGTGTGTACCACGTACACCTACTTGCCGGCTCACACACATCTTCATCGGTAATTTCCATGTCACGTACACTTTAGAGAATATAATTGCTTGACTTAGATTGTTAGCTAGTAGTTTTGACATGATATTAGTGTACTTCCCTTATATGCCATATTACACATTGTAGTTATTATCTACCACTTCATGCATACGGTTATTCAGTTGTTCATGCCTAGTTCATTATCATTGACATATGCACTTGTGATGATTTCTTGAGATTTATGATATTTCTGGATTTCGGGGAAAGCCGCAAAATTTACAACTTATGATCTTTTAAAAAATAAAATGTTGCGGTTTTCTAGTGATGTAAAGTGTCGTCCACCATGAGTTTGATGTGGTTTTGGAGATTCGTGTCGAGGAGTGGAGGAACCGTCATGGGTACATGGTGGGCCCGGTATGGTACCCCGGGGCAAGAGGAATGTGGTGTTGATGTTGAGCCTGGCTGGGGAGCACTACCTACCGGTGATATTACCCGACGCGTCGGATATCCGGAGGATACCGTCGTGGTCTTGAGATGGATGGTAGGGGCCGGTCCGGACTGACGGCGCCCTAGATATTGAGCTTGAGACATTGATATTTCGAGACAGTGAGATTTATGTTTTATGTCGATGCTAGACACTGTTGATACTGATTTCATTATGATACCTCAGTTTAAAAATACGAAGGAAATCTCACTAATTTATGAAAACAGTTCTTCATTTACATGTATTCTGTTTCATGCATTGATACCTCATTCATATGATATATTGCTACCTGAGGCACTGACACGGGCACATGAAATATTACTCGGGTTAGATATTACCCTAGTCATTGTTATAGGCTGCCTGTTATACTTATATTAGAGGATATATTATGATCATTGACCTAGGTTGCGTTATTTATGCGATTTCTGTGCGTAGATGTTTTTCTATTCACGAGTTGGCAACTCACCCCCGTTGTGCCCCAGTTCTTGCAGGTTGCCGTACAGGTTCCTTACGGCTTTGCGGGCATAGTTTCATTCGGGTGATTTGCTAGTAGGTGGGTTTACTTGTATCATACCCCCATTATTTACCTTGTATGATATTATTCAGTTGTATCTAGTAAATTCCATCAACCAAACATGTATTTATTGAGTTAGAGACCAGTGTTGTTTATTCTTTCGACCGTAGAGTCGCTCGTTATATTTCTGGTGGTTTTGAGTTTCCTTTTGAGTTTTGATCCTCGCCGTTAGCGTTGTATATTATATTGCTTGTGTGGTTGTGACCGTCGATTGACGAAGAGCTAGCTCCCGCTTGGGGATGCCTTTTTCTTGTTTTCGTATACTATTCATGTTGTATCCCGTTTGGGGGCCAGTATTTACAAAGGAGACTCTGCCGAAATTTTCAGTAAATACTTGATGTTTTTTTAAAAAAACCGCATAATTCGGCTTATGCTATTAAAACTACTTGATTTTAAATTGGTTTTCCTTCACTCTACTACTTTTCTTGGTTTGGATTTCTGGGTTTTCGGCTTACTTAGATTACGTACGCCTCGAGACGTTTCGTAGTTTAAGTGCCGGCCATTTTCCGTACTTTTGGGACGTGACAGCTGGGGTCTATAAGCACATCCTTAAAAGGTCCCTAGTCGTGGGAGTTTTCGAAACAGGGCATCGATACTCTAGAGTAGACTAGTGCATACAGTCAAGACCCCGACGAGGGGCGGTGGCCGGTCTCACAAGCCACTGGTGTCAGTTGGTTCACCTAAGATGTATAAAGGTGCTCATTGGGTTATGAGTACACCGGACAGGACTCGCCGGGAACATGCTAGTTGGTATTATGCCTGACGTCAGATAGCAGTTCCCAGGTGACATGTGTACATGTTAGTCCATCGACCTGAGATCGTCATTTGTCTCATGCGAGTTCCCACTGTACTTTGATTGCTACCCTACCACGGCTCAAAGGAGTCGTGCAAACAGGTTTTAGTTGGCTGCAGTCCCGAGCCACAAGGAGGCAGTGAGCGGAACGGCAGGGGTTCGTCTCTCCCGGTATTGGGGGTGAGATCGCGCTGTGTCTAGGAGAGCCATTACACGAAGTCCTTAACCAAGATAGGAGATTTACTGGTAGGTATTCCAGAAGTATCTCAGGGTGTTCTGGGCTACACTCCGACACGACTTGTACCCTTTTTAGGGGTCTGACTTTTACCAACCCCCTAGGCCTGACTTGCGATACTCATAGACGAACGGACCGGACTGTACGGATATTGTCACTGACAGGCTCAGTAGGGTGTCAGGATGAGTTCACTCATCGACTTCCCTTTTGGTCAATACTTGGTAGCCTGTTACGTACGGCTAATACCTCTGACGTGCTAGTGGTTAAATTCACAGCCAAAGTATTGACGAGTCTTTAGAGTCCCCCACAGACAGTTTCTCAAGTTTCGGGGGAAACGCTGTAAAGGCCGTATGGATTTATGGCAGGGTTTGAATGTACGCGTGCACTTGTGCACGTGTTATGGTTCGGACAGATAATACTAGCGGGCTTTGGTTTAATCCGGATCCTAGTATTATACAGTGTAGATTTTGTCTCATTGCATTTATATTCGGTCGGAATACAAATGCGGGTATGTATATACAGTCGCGTGGTTATCCGGTAATTTGTTACCGGATCGCTTTTTGAAGTTGCCAGCTTGCATTCCGTTTCAGCCATTTTCCTTTCTTTCTTTCCTTGGCAGAATTTTCCTTGGAGGGTCTTATTTGCAAATGTGCAAATTAGCAAAATGGAGGGTGTTTTTTTTGTGGTGGAGGGTTCATGATGGTTCTAGCATCTCATGATTCCTTTTTGGGTTCTTCATTACTTGCTTTTTGGAGATGGGATTGAAAAGACTTTGGTGTGACATTCTTCATGATGATCACTCATTTCTTTCTCTTGCATTATTCTTCACCCCCTTTCCTTTTTTATGATGGCCGGCCACTTGAAGAGGGGGGGCTGTCCAAATTTTGGGTGTGGGTTTTTTTTATCTCATTTGCTCACACAAAATTCCATAGCTCCATCTCAAAGTTCATCTCCTTCACCTCCACTCTAAAAATGGCAACTTCATTAACCATTGAAACATAGCGTTCTACACTCAGTCTACAGCAATCTTGGACACGTCGGCTTGCCAACTTCGTGTCCAAGTTGCCTCGGTTCAAAGGTGGGAGCCTGTAAAAAGACTCGGTGATGTGGTGCCCTTTCTGACGAGGAGATCGAGACCGGAGATGCCGCGGGGAGATCGGGATGGTGGCCAAAGACCGAAGGACACGGATCGCTCGGTATAGCTCTCTACCCTTTCTCCAGTTAGCTAGTAGTAGGTTAATGGTCTGATCCGGGTTTATAGTCCGCGGTAGCGCCAGTTTCTAGTTTGAAAAAGTTTTTGTTTTCCGCATTTTGGCCTCGTACAGACGGCCGGGGCGCTACCGTAGACTTACAATATATGTATACCTTTAATATATATCATCATAATGATCTGTACGTGTATTCTTATTCATTGCGATATGAGGGGCCGATATGCCCGATATGAGGGGCCGATGTGCCCGATATGAGGGGCCGAAGTGCCCGATATGAGGGCCGATATAGGGCCGATTTGAGGGAATTGTTAGTGTATATGCCCTAGAGGCCATTACTGTATCATACGAACTTGTATATTACTTAATGGAAGCTTGGGATATTCACACTTGTATACACAATCTTGCTCAAAATGGTAGTATGCTACCTGGTTTGTTTCTACTTCAATATGTGCATGTGTTTCTTTTAGCATATCGCTTATACATATTAGTAGAGCCCTTAGGATCTTTGCTTGATTACCAGCGTTGTGATTGCAGTCACACTAGTGGGGGCTGGGTAATCTACAAGCACATCCTTATACTGGTCCCTAGTCGCAGGACTATCGAGACAGAGCATTGATACTCCGGAGTAGACTAGCGTATGCGCTTCTCATCCCAGCACGGGAGGTGGTCTGTCCCACAACCATCAGTACGTCGTACTGGAGATAGTATGCGGGTGCTCGTTAGGTTACGAGTACACTGGACAGGACTCGTCGGGAACTGTTGGATGGTATTATACCTATTGTCAGTTATCAGTTCCCAGGTGACATGAGTACAACATAGTCCGCTGACTTGATACTGTCACTTCGCCTCGAGTGTGTTCCCACTGTACTTAGATTACTACCCTACCACGGCTCAAAGGAGTCGTGCAAACAGGTAGTAGTTGGGTGCTGTCCCGAAGCACTTGGAGGCAGTGACGGTTAGACAGGATTCGTCTCTTCCGGTATTGGGGTTGACATCGCGCTGTGTCTAGGAGAGCCATTACACGAGTAGTCCCTGGCCAGGGCAAGTGAGATATACTGGTAGGTTTCCAGTGTTATCTCAGGGTGTTCCGGGCTACACTCCGACACGACTTGTACTGCTATTAGGGGACTGACATTCACCACCCCTAGGCCCTCCATGCGATGTATCAGACGAACAGACCGGACTGTACGGAGATTGTCACATACAGGCTCAGTAGGAGTTCGGATGGGTTTACCTCATCGGCCTTCTTATCGACATCTACCCGGGGGCCGTTACGTACAGCTAGTGCCGCTTGCGGTCTATGGTTAAACCCACTGCCAGCGTAGTGTCGAGTGTTTAGAGTCTCACACAGAGAGTTTCCCTGCACTGAGCGAAACGTGTAGAGGCCGTATGGTTTTACGGCAGGGCTGCGATCACTTACGTGCACATGTGTGCGTATGCTGTTCGAGCAGGCAATACTAGTGGGCTTTGGCTTAAGCCGGATCCTAGTATTTCACAGATGGATTTGTTTTGTCTTTTGTGCATTCGCATTCTACGGAATGCGGATGCGGGTGTGTATGCACAGTTTTGAGGAGCGATGAAGGAGGAGGTGCCTCATTAGGGTTTTGGCAGTTGGTTCGGCCAAAACCGTTATGTGGTAGGCTTATTAGGGTTTTGGCAATTCGTTCGGTTAAAACCATTATGAGCCGCGGACATTACTTACTAATCTTTTCAGTGATAATTTTGTGATGGCTAATTGCTTTGACCATTTGACCACCTTGACCACTCTTGACTTTGTTGACGCGTTGACCAAAGTTGACCTTGACCTTCATGAAAGGTCTACACTCTTCTTTGGTTTCCTTTTTCTTTTTGGATTATGAAAATGGTCATGTCAATGTATCCATCAACTTTATCATGATAGGATTTGTAATGATGATGTTTAGTATTATTGCAACCATGGTGCCTTTTTTCTTGAGTGGATAATTCATTTCTTTTTTTTCTCATTCTCTCTCTTGCAAGTGAGAAGAAAGAAAGAGAGCTCCATGGTTGCTTGATCTCCTTCATCTTCCTCTTCTTGATAAATTCTTTTGATCTCATGTGTTGAGAGAAAAAGAATCCACATAGACAAATACTTCCATCAACCTCTTCTACACAACCTAGGACTTCAAGACTAGCGATCTTGTTGCCCTAGTTGCCTTGGCTCGAGGTGGAGCTCGGTGTACATCTCTCGGGTGGATCGTCTTCGACTCAAGAAGGCCCCGGAGGTGACCAAGATCCGGATCGACCTTGGAGCGTGAATGGATGACCCGGACAGCGGAGAGAAGACCCGAAGGACCGGTTTCGTGAGGTATAATTTCTACGGCATAGTAGTTAACGCCTCTAGTTGTTTGGTAGTTTCTAGTTTAGCAAAGATCCGGCTTTTAGTCCATGTTTCCTTTGCGCCAAAAATTGTTTTTCGCCGTTTCCGCCTCCCCATAAGAACCGAGGTGAGCAACGTGGACTTACAGTGGTATCAGAGCCTAGCTAAACATAAACTAGCAAGTTAGCAAGGTATTTAGAATATCGATCGGAAAAAATTCACAAAACAAGTCCGGAAAATTTAACTTTCTGCCGATTTTTTATACTGTTCAAAAAGTAATTTAACAAATATGAAAAATCGGCTCAGGGTTTTCTAAAGACACAGACCAAAAACGGTCCACTGAACCGGTCAAAGCGCCGCAGTTCTGCGGCAAGAACATGCTTCTTGCCGCGGATCCGCGACCGAGTTGACTCGGCCGTGGACCGAGTTTGGTGCAGTGTGCTTAGTTGGCTGTTTTGGGATTTTTAGTAAATGTTGTTTCTGCCCAGATTTTCCAGAGAACAAATTGATTTTTGGTGTGGTTACAAATCCGTATTTTGATCGATATTCCGTAGACTTTGGCTAATGGATATTATCTGTGATGTGTTATATGTATTGAACGTCTGCTAATCGCTATATGTCGATTAGTGGGGGTTATACATATTTGTCATCTATAATGTTGATGGTTTGTGTATATGAATTCGTTGGATTGTCGCGGATGAATAGACGGGGGTTGTGAGATGAGAGTTTTCTTATTCTTTCAATTCTTGTAATATGTAAATTGATGTAATATTATTTGTTTGGCCGCACAACCGGGCCGGGGTTGTTGCCGTCATTGTATAATTTCTTTTTACTTTTTTGCTCCTAGGATAGACCCAAGGTGGGGTGCACAAACTACCGGGTATCTCGAAGTGCCGAGTGGCCTACTCACGGTGTTGAGGGAGGTTGCTTCGCTTCGGGTACTTGGCGGGTAGTTTGCCGCACCCGTAGGGGTCTAGGGTGGGGTTTGGCTATTCATCGCGACCGTATAATCCGTTCTTCGTTACAGGCTCGTACGAATTGCGGATTCCTAGTATATCCAATGTATTCATCTGTGATCTGAAATGGCTATCATTGCATGTGACGAATGTTTATATATATCTATTTAGGCGTTGCTTATGTTTTGCATCCGCGCTAGTCTAACCCCCGCTCTGTCGTTAGTTAAGTAACCTAACGGGTGATGACGGGACCCCGTGGCGAATGCGGATGGCATAAGCGTACGTCATATTTTCGTTGTTTTCTGCAATGGTAGGATTAAATGATGGGACGCATTGGAATTAATGCAAGAAAATAAACCAAGTAAAAGTCGTTGGAACACTTTCAAAACCACTCGGTTCTTTTCAAAAGCCAGATTTTAAACGCGGAGCTTGAACCACTTCTTTTAAAAGCTATCAGGTTCCTTCGATTATATCAAGTTCACTACGTTCACGGTTTCGCCAAAACCATTCGTAGCCCTCCGTCATTTCAGTTAAATAGTCAGTAGTATTCAAGCTATGTATTTTGACCTTCGCCAAGGCATAGTGATTGGTAGCTGCTGAATATTTATCTGTAGCATAGATAGATGCGTTGGTTTGGGACAATCGTACTACTATTTTGGCCTTCGTCAAGGGTATGTACGGGTGGGTTCAAATTAACCTGGACAATGACAGGTAGAACTTGACATGTGACTTATGATATGTTGGCCTTTGTCAAGGTCATAAGAGCATGGGGCAAAAATCCACATCGGGAGTTTCAAAAGAACGGAAACTTGCTAGCGCTGCATACCATTTGGAGTGTGATGATTCTGGTAGGATTCCTTCAGTTTTGTCACGCGATGATATTTGGATCCTGATCCTACTGTGAGTATATGCTACTCCTCCGGAACTTTCTCACTTAACGATCGATGCTATAAACCAAGTAGGTGTCTAGAAAGGTGTTAGCGGGACTACGCCCACAGGGAAAAGAGGTTACTTAATTAAGGAACTTCGTGAAAGCGTTGGAAAACCTCCCTCGAAGTACCGACACCAACCTGGCTGAACGGTTAAGCAAGTATTGTACGGTGAGATTGATCCCGACTAATTCTTCCTTTATGGTTTGAGGAAGGATTCGAGAGACAGTGGGAGCCATCCTGTTTAGAAAAATTAAAAACCAATCTAAACTTGCAAGAGCATCATGCTAAAGTGTTTTCTTCTCTCTCTCTTAATTGCAGCGACCCAGTGACCAGACATAGGTTACATCTAGATAATAAAATGACTGAATCTGACTGTTATGACCGGCAAAGGTCTGTCCAGATGTCCATTGCCCATGAAAAGCTGGGACACCTCTTGACTGATCCAACCCCTGCCGTCTCAGGTCCAGTTTACCCTGTCACGGATATTCATATCCGCGAGACATCGGAAAAGAACTGTGCGAAAGCCAAGTGCCTCGTGTTAGCCTCAGTTGATGGTGCATACCTGAGGCAGCACGAGAAGATGGACTTAGTCTCTATCTTCCTCCATAACAAAGATTTATATGGAGAGCAATCTCGTATTGCAAGATATGAGACCTCGAAAGAATTGCTTCAAGCGAGGTTAGCTATCGGGTCATCTGTAGGGGGCAACGTCCTTACAGAGACCAGCTCTTTTGAGCTCTCGGACCTGAAGACCACGTTAAAGAACGGATCAGATGCTGACTTAGTTCAACAGTCTCTACCTACTACCCTGAAGGAAACCAGGGAAGTAGAAAGAAAGGGAAGGGCTGAAGTTTCGGGACTGGATGTAGTAAAAGAAGGATGTTCCTATTGTTACAGGAATGAACATTGGCAGAAGGATTGCAGGGCTTGCAAAGCCAGTAGCCAGAATTCGAAGCATGTTGTGGCTTCGGCTTCGGGTGTGTTTGTAATAGAGAACTGTATGTCAGTTAACCCTACTTCCTGGGTATTGGATACCGGATCAGGATCTCATATCTGTAATTCATTACAGGCTCTGAGAAACCGTAGGGTTATCAAAAAAGGTGATATGACTCTCAGGGTTGCTAACGGAATGAGCATGTATGCTGAATCCGTAGGGGAATATCATCTTGGACTGACAACTGGGCAGATATTGATTCTACGTGACTGTTTTTATGTACCAGGTGCGACTTGTAATATCATATCTGTTTCCTTACTTTCTAAGGAAGGATATGATTTTACTTTTGTAAGCGATGTAGTCAACATCCACCTAAATTAAGTTCTGATTGGGTCAGGTACATTACAAAACGGGATATACGTATTGAATCAAGCTCAGATCTTCAGTGTCCAGAACACACTTAAAAGAAAGTCTCCGGAATTAAATCAGGCTTTCTTATGGCATTGTAGACTGGGTCACATTAATGAGACACGGTTGACAAAGTGACATAAAGAAGGATACTTGGATCCGTTCGAGTACCAGTCTTATGCCACTTGTGAATCTTGTCTCATGGGAAAGATGACAAAGACTCCGTTCACTGGACACGGAGGAAGAGCGAGTGAGCTCTTGGGACTCATACACAGTGATGTGTGTGGTCCAATGTCTACTCATGCGCGAAGTGGTTATTCATACTTCATTACTTTCACAGATGATTTCTCTAGGTATGGGCATGTCTTCTTGATGAAGCACAAATCCGAGGCCTTTGAGAAATTTCGGGAATACAAGAATGAAGTTGAAAAACAAACAGGCAAAAGTATCAAGACACTGAGATCTGATCGAGGTGGTGAATACTTGAGTGCCGAGTTTCTGGGCTACATAAAAGAGAATGAAATTCTCTCTCAACTTACTCCTCCATACATACCACAACACAATGGTGTATCGGAAAGGAGGAATCGAACCCTATTGGATATGGTTCGTTCCATGATAAGTAAGGCTGAGTTGCCGCGATCCTTCTGGGGTTATGCACTAGAATCAGCTACATATCTCTTGAACAAGGTTCCCTCTGAGACTGTGCCTACCACACCATATCAGATGTGGTGTGGGAAGAAACCCCATCTTCAATATCTGAAGATATGGGGATGTCCAGCTTTTGTAAAAGAGCAGCATGTGTACAAGCTCGAGGCACGCTCAGTACTGTGTAAGTTTGTGGGATACCCAAAGAACTCCAGGGGGTATTTTTTCTATTACGCAGAGGAACAAAAGGTTTTTGTTTCTCGTCATGCCCACTTTCTGGAACATCAGTTTTTAGAGAAAGGTGAAAGTGGGAGCGTAGTAGAACTGGAAGAAATTCCAGAACCACAAGCTATTACTGAAAGCTTGGAAGAACCAGAAGGTTCAGGAGAACCGGACATCCCAGCGCCACTCCGCAGGAGTAGTAGGCAGTCTCATCCGCCCGAGAGATATCACGGTTTTCTCATAGACGGAGATAGAGAGGATTGCACCATTGACTATGGTGAGCCCACTAGCTTCCAGCAAACCATTCAGAGCGGTGACTCGGTAAAATGGCTGGATGCAATGCGGACCGAGATGGAGTCCATGTACACTAACAAAGTTTGGACTTTGGACTTTGCTCCAGAAGGGGTAAAACCCGTAGGCTGCAAATGGCTCTTCAAAAAGAAGATTGGTGTAGATGGGCAGGTTGAAACCTATAAAGCTAGACTTGTAGCAAAGGGTTTTCGTCAAAGACCTGGTTTGGACTATGACGAGACCTTTTCTCCAGTGGCTATGCTCAAATCCATTCGGATCCTTCTTGCCATTGCTGCCTTCCACGATTATGAGATCTGGCAGATGGACGTAAAGACGGCTTTCCTAAATGGAAATTTGGAAGAGTGCGTCTTTATGGATCAGCCGGACGGATTCATTCAGAGTGGGAGCAGCGGTAAAGTGTGCAAGTTGCTCAAGTCCATCTATGGATTGAAGCAGGCATCACGGAGTTGGAACATCTGCTTTGATGATACAGTCAAGGAATTCGACTTTATCAAAAATCCAGATGAACCATGCATTTACAGTAAGATTGTAGGGAGAACCGTGGTATTCCTCGTCTTGTACGTGGATGACATTCTCCTAATATGAAATGATATTCCTATGCTACAGTCAGTCAAAGGATTCTTGTCACAGAGGTTCTCCATGAAGGACCTGGGTGATGCCAACTACATTCTGGGTATCCAGATCTATCGTGATAGATCTAAGAGGATGTTGGGACTTTCACAGTCGAGGTACATAGACACCATACTAAAACGATTTAGTATGGAAGATTCCAAGCGCGGTAATCTACCGGCTTGTCACGGGATCACCCTCTCCAAAGAGATGTCTCCTAAGACTGATTTGGAAAGGGATCGCATGTCTATTATACCCTACGCTTCTGCGGTAGGCTCGATAATGTATGCGATGTTATATACCAGACCAGATGTAGCATACGCATTGAGCGTTGTAAGCCGGTATCAGTCAGACCCAGGGGAGAAACACTGGATAGCGGTAAAGAACATTCTCAAGTTCCTGAGAAGGACTAAGGAGATGTTCTTGGTGTATGGCGGAAAAGACCTCCAGATCTAGGCCTTTGCTGACTCCAGCTTCCAGAGTGACAAGGATGACTCCAAGTCCATTTCGGGTTATGTCTTTTCCCTCTATGGAGGGGCGGTTTGCTGGAAGAGTTCCAAGCAGGAGACCGTTGCTGACTCAACTATGGAAGCGGAGTACATAGCTGCTTGTGATGCCGCAAAGGAAGCTGTCTGGATGAAGAAGTTCCTCACGGAGCTTCAGGTGGATCCTACCATTGTTGATCCAATACCGCTGTATTGTGACAACAACGGCGCTATAGTTTTAGCGAAGGAACCCAGGTCCCATCAGAAGTCCAGGCACATTTTGAGGCGGTACCACCTGATCAGGGAGATCATAGATTGCCGGGAGATCGAGGTGAAGTGAGTAAATACGGAAGATAACACTGCTGATCCATTCACGAAGGCCATACCCCAGACTCAGTTCGAGCGGCTGATCGAGATGATTGGTCTTCGATACGCCAGTACATGACCCTAGTGCAAGTGGGAGATTGTTAGTGTATATGCCTTAGAGGCCATTACTGTATCATACTAGCTTGTATATTACTTAATGGAAGCTTGGGATATTCACAGTTGTATACAAAATCTTGCTCAAAATGGTAGTATGCTACCTGGTTTGTTTCTACTTCAATATGTGCATGGGTTTCTTTTAGCATATCGCTTATACATATTAGTAGAGCCCTTAGGATCTTTGCTTGATTACCAGCGTTGTGATGGCAGTCACACTAGTGGGGGCTGGGTAATCTACAAGCACATCCTTATACTGGTCTCTAGTCGCAGGACTATCGAGACAGGGCATCGATACTCCGGAGTAGACTAGCGTATGCGCTTCTCATCCCAGCACGGGAGGTGGTCTATCCCACAGCCATCAGTACGTCGTACTGGAGATAGTATGCGGGTGCTCGTTAGGTTACGAGTATACTGGAAAGGACTCGTCGGGAACTGTTGGATGGTATTACACCTATCATCAGTTATCAGTTCCCAGGTGACATGAGTACAGCTTAGTCTGCAGACTTGACACTGTCACTTCGCCTCGAGTGTGTTCCCACTGTACTTAGATTACTACCCTACCACGGCTCAAAGGAGTCGTGCAAACAGATAGTAGTTGGGTGCAGTCCCGAAGCACTTGGAGGCAGTGACGGTTAGACAGGATTCGTCTCTCCCGGTATTGGGGGTTGACATCGCGCTGCGTCTAGGAGAGCCATTACACGAGTAGTCCCTGGCCAGGGCAAGCGAGATATACTGGTAGGTTTCCAGTGTTATCTCAGGGTGTTCTGGGCTACACTCCGACACGACTTGTACCTCTATTAGGGGACTGACGTTCACCACCCCCTAGGCCCTCCATGCGATGTATCAGACGAACAGACCGGACTGTACGGAGATTGTCACATACAGGCTCAGTAGGAGTTCGGATGGGTTTACCTCATCGGCCTTCTTATCGACATCTACCTGGGGGCCGTTACGTACAGATAGTGCCGCTTGCGGTCTGTGGTTAAACCCACTGCCAGCGTAGTGTCTAGTCTTTAGAGTCCCACACAGAGAGTTTCCCTGCACTGAGCGAAGCGTGTAGAGGCCGTATGGTTTTACGACAGGGCTGCGATCACTTACGTGCACTTATGTGCGTATGCTGTTCGGGCAGGCAATACTAGTGGGCTTTGGTTTAAGCCGGATCCTAGTATTGCACAGATGAATTTGTTTTGTCTTCTGTGCATTCGCATTCTATGGAATGCGGATGTGGGTGTGTATGCACAGTTTTGAGGAGCGATGAAGGAGGAGGTGCCTCATTAGGGTTTTGGCATTTGGTTCGGCCGAAACCGTTATGTGGCAGGCTCATTAGGGTTTTGGCAATTCGTTCGGTCAAAACCATTAAGAGCCGCGGACATTACTTACTAATCTTTTCCGTGATAATTTTGTGATGGCTAATTGCTTTGACCATTTGACCACTCTTGACTTTGTTGACCCGTTGACCAAAGTTGACCTTGACCTTCATGAGAGGTCTACACTCTTCTTTGGTTTTCTTTTTCTTTTTGGATTATGAAAATAGTCATGTCAATGTACACATCAACTTTATCATGATAGGGTTTGTAATGATGATGTTTAGTATTATTGCAACCATGGTGCGTTTTTTCTTGAGTGGATAATTCATTTCTTTTTTTTATCTCATTCTCTCTTTTGCAAGTGAGAAGAAAGAAAGAGAGCTCCATGGTTGCTTGATCTCCTTCATCTTCCTCCTCTTGATAAATTCTTTTGATCTCAGGTGTTGAGAGAAAAAGAATCCACATAGACAAATACTTACATCAACCTCTTCTACACAACCTAGAACTTCAAGACTAGCGATCTTGTTGCCCTAGTTGCCTCGGCTCGAGGTGGAGCTCGGTGTACATCTCTCGGGTGGATCGTCTTCGACTCAAGAAGGCCGCGGAGGTGACCAAGATCCGGATCGACCCTCGGAGCGTGGATGGATGATCCGGACAGCGGAGAGAAGACCAGAAGGACCGGTTTCGTGAGGTATAATTTCTACGGCATAGTAGTTAACGCCTCTAGTTGTTTGCTAGTTTCTAGTTTAGCAAAGATCCGGCTTTTAGTCCATGTTGCCTTTGCGCCAAAAATTGTTTTTCGCCGTTTCCGCCTCCCCGTAAGAACCGGGGTGAGCAACATGGGCTTACAGGAATTTGCGGATTTAGATTGTCTTGATGGACACTGGTCCGCCACAATGAGGATTCCGTGAGGATGACATGTTTTACCCCGTACTCCGCATTTATTCTATATGCAATGCTTCATGTATTAGTAGTATCTGATAGAGTACCTTTCATGACTGTTGCATATACATATTGTCATACTTATGCTATCAGATTTCCTGTGATAGATTATCGTTGTTAGTTCATACTTGCGATTACTGTATGATGTTATTTACTATTCACGAGTTGGCAACTCACCCCCGTTGTGCCGCAAGGTTTTTCAGGTCTGATCATCAGAATGGTTGCGGCAGGGTGCCTTGTTATCTCTACTTTTGCGGCTACCGCTACGGTTGGCTGCAAGGCCGTTTGCTTTAGGTGGGTTGCGGTTATTCGATGTTGTACATTGTATATCTATTGTATCTAGTACTTTCCATCTACCACCTTCATGTTTTAACTTAGAGACGAGTTGTGAGAATCGATATTGTATATTCTTATGACTCTGGTTGTCGTGCTCTTGTGAGCCGGCCTTTTATATATGTGGTTTATCATTTCTTCGCTACGGCGTCGTATATCTGTTGTGGTGGTTATTCCGCCGTTGGGCGAGATTTGCTTCCGTTTGGCGATGCTTTACTTTTATCTTATGTTTGTATCCGTTTCGGGGCTAGTTTTTACAAAGAAGGTGGTGCTGAAATTTTTATGAAAAAAAACTTGAGTTTAAAAGTTTTTGCATCGAGATTTTTTTAAGTGGTCTATCTTTCTTTCTTGTAATGGTTTAGATTGCTGGGTTTTCGGCTTACTTAATTGCGTTACGCCTGTTGACGTTGCGTAGTTTAAGTGCCGGTCATGTGCCCAATTTTGGGTCGTGACAAAAATCCACCTGTTTGCACGACTCCTTTGAGCCGTGGTAAGGAGGAAATCAAAGCATAATGGGAATCACACAAAACACTATGACGATCTTGGGTCTACAGACTAACCTGTACTAGTGTCACCAGAGAATTACTTTCTGACGATAGGTATATTACCATCTAGGAGTTCTCGACGAGTCCTGTTCGGTGTAACTATTCTCTAATGAGCACCTGTGTACAATCTTTGATGTCAAACCCCAATGGATATGGGATCAATCATCACTCCCTACAGGGTCAAGAAACGTACACACTAGTCTACTCTGGAATATCGATGCCCTGTCTCGATACTCCCTCGACTAGGAACTGTTAAAGGATGTGCTTGTAGACTACACGAGTCCTAGTAGTATGATCTTCATCATAGTCCTTGTAGTCAAGCAAACATCCTAAGGGCTTTATCAACATGTATGAGAGAGATAGTATAATAATACAAGTGTACATATTAAGATAAAGAGCAACAAGATAGCATACTATCATGTCGAGCAAGAAAGTCCTCTATATATATGTCCAAGCATCCACTATATCATACAATAATGGCCTCTAGGGCATACATATTCCTAACAATCTCCCACTTGCACTAAGGCCAGTTGTTGTAGTATCTAATACCTAACATCCCAAATAGTCTCTCAAACTGAGTCTGGGAAAGGGCCTTAGTGAGTGGATCCGCTACGTTGTCCTCCGTGTCAACTCTCCTGACCTCGATCTCCCATTGATCTTCTATCTCCTAGATCAGGTGATACCGCCTAAGAATATGTCTTGATCGCTGATAGGATCAGGGTTCCTTGGCCAAAGCCACAGCTCCATTGTTATCACAATACACAGGTATTGAATGCTCAATGGATGGAACCACAACAAGTTCAGTAATGAACTTCTTCATCCAGACAGCATCTTTGGCAAAATCGTTGGCAGCGATGTATTCGGCCTCCATCGTCGAGTCAGCTACGGTATCTTACTTAGAACTTTTCCAACATACCGCCCGTCTATTGAAGGTGATGACAAAACCCGAGACCGACTTACTGTCGTCCTTATCACTCTGGAAGCTTGAATCGGTAAAGGACTCCACCTGGAGTTCACCATTACCATACACCAAGAACATTTCTTTAGTCCTTCTCAAGTACATAAGAATGTTCTTCACAGCTGTCCAGTGTTTCTCCCCAGGATTTGATTGATACCTACTCACTACACCTAGTGAGTAAACTAAATCCGGTCTGGTACATAACTCAACATACATGATTGACCCGACTGCCGAAGCATATGGTATCCCTTGCATGCGAGCCCTCTCCAAATCAGTCTTGGGAGACATCTCTTCGGAGTGAGTGATTCCTGAACAAGTGGGTAAATTACCATGCTTGGAATCTTCCATACTAAACCTCTTTAGTATGGTGTCTATGTATCTGGATTGGGACAATCCCAACATCCGTTTAGATCATCTCTATAGATCTTTATCCCTAGGATGTAGGAGGCATCACCTAGATCTTTCATTGAGAACTTTTGTGATAAGAAGAGCTTGACCGAGTGTACCATAGGAACATCGTTTCCTATCAAGAGTATGCCATCCACGTACAATACGAGGAAGACAACCTAACTCTCTACAACCTTCTTGTATATACAAGGTTCATCTACATTTTTGATGAAGTCAAACTCTTTGATAGCTTCATCAAAATAGATGTTCCAGCTCTGTGATGCCTGCTTTAATCCGTAGATGGATTTAAGCAGCTTGCACACCTTTCCGCTGCTCCCACTGTCTACGAAGCCCTCTGGCTGTGTCATGTACACGCTTTTTTCTAAATCACCATTTAGAAAAGCGGTCTTGACGTCCATCTGCTAGATTTCGTAGTCATGGTATGCTGCAATAGCAAGTAGGATCCTGATGGACTTAAGCATAGCGACAGGAGAAAAGGTTTCATTATAGTCGACACCTGGTCGTTGACGAAAACCTTTTGATACAAGTCTTGCTTTGAAAGTCTCAACTTTTCCATCCACGCCATGTTTCTTCTTAAAGATCCACTTTCTCCCGATGGGTTTTACCCCTTCAGGAGCAACTTCCAAAGTCCATACTTTGTTGGTGTACATGGGTTCCATCTCAGATCGCATAGCATCCAGTCATTTCATAAAGTCCCCACTTGTGATGGTCTGCTCAAAACTAGTTGGGTCATCATCTTCCATGATGCAATCCTCGGTCCCACCGTCTACGAGAAAACCGTAGTATCTCTCAGGTGGGTGAGGAACCCTACTAGATCTGTGTAGTGGCTGGGGTTCGTTAGGTACTATTGGATCCTCCGGTTCTACCAAATCGTCAGTTATAGTTCGTGTTACTGGAACTTCTTCCAGTTCTACCTCTTTACCACTAATTTCTTTCACAAGAAATTCCTTTTCTAAAAAGGTGGCATGTCGAAAAACAAACACCTTTTGTTCCTTGGTGTGGTAGAAGATATACCCTCGCTAATGTTTGGGATATCCTACAAACTTGCACAGAATTGACCTTGCCTCGAGCTTGTCCGAATTTTGTGTTTTCACATAAGCTGGACAACCCCATATCTTAACATAATTAAGATATGGTCTATTTCCTTTCTATATCTCATATGGAGTGGTAGGCACGGATTTGGTGGGAACCATATTCAATAGCTCTGCAGCTGTCTCAAGTGCATGACCCCAAAAGGAAATAGGTAACTGAGCAGTACTCATCATTGTGCGCACCATACCTAATAGGATGCAATTCCACCGCTTCGATACTCCGTTGTGCTGTGGTGTATACGGAGGAGTAAGCTGAGAGAGAATCCTATTCTCTTTTAAGTAGTCTCGGAATTCCGTGCTCAAGTATTCTCCTCCCCGATCAGATCGAAGGATTTTAATACTTTTACCCGTCTGGTTCTCTACTTCGTACTTATATTCCTTGAATTTCTCAAAAGCTTCAGACTTGTGTTTCAACAGGAACACATGTCCGTATCTTGAGAGATCATCAGTGAATGTAATAAAGTACGAGGAACCATTCCTGGCATGTGTAGACATAGGACCACACACATCACTATGTATCAGTCCCAAGAGTTCAGTAGCTCTTTCTCCGTGTCCAGTAAACGGAGTTTTGGTCATCTTGCCTTTGAGACATGACTCGCAAGTTTCATAAGATGTAAATTCGAACTGATTCAAATATCTATCTTTATGCAACTTAGCTAGCCTTGTCGCATTGATATGACCTAGTCTACAGTGCCACAAGAAGGCTTCGTTCATTTCTGAACTTTCCTCTTGTGTTCGTTCTGTATGTTCAGAACTGTAGTCTGATTTAGAACGCATATACCGTTACTCAACATACCAAACCCAATCAACACTTGATTTTAGAAAATGTTCATAAAATTATCCTCTAATGCAAAGTTATATCCTTCTTTATGCAACAAAGAAACTGATATGATATTGCACATCATATTTGGTACGTAATAACAGTCATTCAGAATCAGTGTATTACCATTTGGTAATACAAGATGATATTCACCAACTGCTTTGGCTGCAACAATTGCTCCATTCGCTACTTTTAGAGACATATCACCATTTCCCAGTCTCTACCTCTCTTTAGACCATGTAACAAATTACATACGTGGGATCCTGATCCGGTATCCAATACCCAGGACGTAGAGCAAACTGAGAAACAGTTCTCGGTTACGAACACACCCAAAGACGTTGCATCAACATGCTTGTTCTTCATTCGGGTTGCGTGGGAATCCTGATATTCCCCCACTCCTTTCTTAGACTTATGACAATCATAAGAAAAAGCGGAACCAACGTTCCCCACCTCAGTATAATATGCAGGTTCGGTCAGTACATCCATATTATTATCTTGATTAAAGCGTGTCATTGGTCGCTACCTGGAGAGAGAGAAGGAAACGTTTTAGCGTGCACTCTTTGCAAGATTAGATTGGTTATTATCTTATCTAATCAGGATGGCTCCCACTGTTTTTTTATCAAATCTTCCTTCAAACCATAAAAGGTAAGATTAGCCGGGATTAATTACACCCTATAAGTTCGCCAATCAGTCAGCCAGGCTGGTATTGGTACTCCAAGGGAGTCTCCCCATACTTTCGCATGGAACTAATTAAATAACCTTGTTTCCGTAGGGGCGTAACCTCGTTAACACCTTTCCTAGATACCTACTGGATCAGCTTATTGTAAAGTGGAAAACTCTCCCAGGAGTAACTCTTACTCGAAGTGGGTATCGGGATTCAACTATCTCATAGAAGGTATGCAATCTCATTGCAAATTTCAACACTTGAAATTCCCAACATCTGTTTTTACCCCTAGCGTCCTATGACCTTGACGCAGGCCGACAAACCATAGGCCGCTAGTCAAGTTCAACCCGTTCATTTCGTGATTGAATTATACCCATCCGAATGACCCTTGACGCAGGCCAACAAGGTTGTATGACTACCCTAATCCAATCGCATCATATGCGGCAGATAAGCACTAATCAGCTACCGTACACTACGTCTTGACGGAGGCTAACAAACGCAGCACGAATACTAAATAACACTTATCTGAAATGACGGAGGCTACAACTGGTTTTGATGAAAACCTTTAACATAATGAACTTGATATCGTTGTAGAATCTAGTGATTTTGAAAAGGAGTGGTTTAAGCTCCGCTTTTAAAATCGAGTAGTTTTCAAAAACATACCGAGTGAGTGGTAGTATTCGCTAGTTTTGCAAAAGAGGTCACTCCCGGTGAAGGGATCTCGGCTCTTTCCTCATCGAATGAGGTGTTGGATATTCATCAAGGAATACCACTATGCAAAGCAAGAACTAGAGAAGCAATCAAAACTAAACCATGTGGTTTGTAGCATTTGCTAGTTTTGCTAAAGAGGTCACTCTCGGTGAAGGGATCTCGGCTCTTTCCTCATCGAATGAGGTGTTGGATATTCATCAAGGAATATCACTATACAAATCAAGAACTAGAGCTACCTTTTTGAAAATTTTGATTCTACAACACTTTAGGTTTTTTTCTTTGCATTAATCTCATTAATGAAGTCCTATAATTTATGTTTCCTTAAACATCACAAAAAAGAAACGAAAATAGAACATGCGTTTATTCCATCCGCATTCGCCACGGGGCCCCGTCATGCACCGTTAGGTTACTTAACTAACGGCAGAGCGGGGGCTGGACTAGCGCGGGTGCAAAACATAAGCAACATTTATTATATATATCATATATATAGTATTCGTCTCACGCAGTTATATGATCACATCACAGAACTCAGCAGCAGAAGTAAACATATGAAATATTGGATATACTAGGAGGTCCGTGTTTTAAATTCAGCCAGTAATGAAAAACACAGATTCCACAGTCGTGAAGAATAGCCAAACCCATATCCCTAGACCCCTACGAGAGCGGCAAGCAACCCTGCCAATCTAGTGTTAGGAAACCCGGTCTTGACTCCTTGAGATGGTCTCTCACTGGACACTAGAATCCGGTTACTTGTGCTCTCCTCCTTGGGTCTATGCTAATGCGGAAAAGTAAATAATATATATCAACGGTGACATCATCCCCAATCTGGAAGTGTCCGAATAAAAGAATATTATATACAATTTTACATGAATGAAAATGAAAAACTCTCATCTCACGCAAAAACCTCCAGCTATTCAATCACGATGATCCAATATAACATATCACAGCAACACATAACATCACATGTCATCAACGTAAGTAAATATGCATATCCTAGATGTCGTTGACATATAGCAACGAGATCGGGGATACCACATATATTACACTTACGGTCGTAGAAAAGAAATGAAAAAATAAAGTATTTAGAATCCGCATTTTCCTTAGACATCATAAACCCGGAATATCTCATATTCGGAATTTCATACCTAACTTGATAAACCTTGCATCTTAGTCACAAATTGAAAACTCTTTTCAATAACTTAGTCGGGTAATTCAACAAGATTCCCGACTACCTGATCGAATGCTCGTCGGAAACTTTAGTAGATAGCCGCAACCCCGATGCCGTCGAAGAAGTGCACTTAGGCGGAACACCGTGGTCGTGAGCACCCGAGTGGGTGCTTTTGGCAACGGGGTTCTCCTATAGTCACTTTGTCGGGGCTAGAGGCATGGCTATCTTGTAGGATTATCCGGCGAGTATCCGCATACTATACGCGATTGCGACGGAGTTTTGATCCGAATCAAAACTCCGTGGCAATCGATTAACCAAGACTAAAATGCTAGATTTACCGATCACTAACTAGTTTTCACAAAACTAATTATTTTGGATTCTAAAAATTGTATCACATATCACCATAATGTATATGACGCTAAATATTTCGATCGATTCAAAAAACACCCACAAATACCAGAGACCTCAACAACTTGAGTCACATTAAAAACATCCAGAAAGTGACAAATATAACAATGGAGCAGCACAAGAAAAACGATGCCATTAAGCTACAAAAGTGCGGTGGAACCGCGACCAAACATGGGTTTGGGCCGCGGTTCCGCAGTGCTTTGGTGGAATTGGCGCCTCTAATTTCTTAAGGCTCCATTAAATACCCTGCACGAATTTCTGCATATTTTTAATCTCAAAAATTCCAACTTTTGAAAAATGAACAGAAACTTAGCAAAAACCGGGTTTCGAAAACCGATCGAACACTTTAACGTCGTAAAGACCTTCCCTAATATTCTAACTTGGCTCTGATATCATGAAAGTATACCCTAGCACCACCATGAGGTTTAAACTGGCATCAAGCATGCAATTTTAAATATTTCTTGGTGCTAAGCTTGACTAAGGATCAAACTAGATTATTAGGGTTAACCATGATATAAAACAAGAACTAATCTAAGAGATGGAGACTGCAACCTTTGTAGACAGTGTCCTTCTCTTCTAAAGCTCCGGGTTATAGTCCCTACGACTCCACTAGGCTCCTCTTGAAGAAGGTGCAAGCTTCCTACGCGATCTTCATGCCGAAGATGATCCATCTGAAGCTCCAATAATCTAAGCTACCACTTCACTAAACTATCTTTAGTGAAGGAAACACACTACACCTAAGTGCTAATCAAGTGCAGGATGGTGAAGTAAGGGTTTTGTTTGCTCACTAGGATTCTACAAAACTCTATGATTCACATCACATGTGAGGGTTAGGGTTTTGTTGAAGCAAGAGGATGAAGAAGGAAAATGGAGAGAGAGAGCTGGAGAGCAAAAATGAGCTCAAGAAAAAACTCAAGTGTAGAATGGCTAAGTGTCACTTGACCTCACTCATTCAAACATGGAATAAATTGAAACCATGCTTGAATAGTGAGTCAAGACTAATAAACAAAAGATAAATGCCATGCTTGCCCATTCCACAAACATCTCCCCATTTTTCCACCTCATTTTCTATTTTCTAGAAATAGAAAATCCATGCCATGCTTCATTTAATATATATATATATATACATATATCAAATATATATTAATATATATATATATTAAGAAGAAAATAATTAGTGAGCTAGTAATATTAGTTAATATATAATTATATCAAATATAATATATATCAAATTATTAAATCAACACTTGATTTAATAACCCGGTTATATCACATATAACCGACTAATATCATTTATCTGTATATCACATTATCAAATCAACACTTGATTCGATAATCCGATTATATCACACATAACCTAACTGATAACAAATAACCGCCAGATTAGAATACGGTATCACATACTCGTATTTAATCAGGCCCCCCGCACATATCAGCTTATGTGCCCTACTTCGTTTCGCTTGAACTAGGAAATTTCTGTGCGGGACTCTAAAGACTCATCAATACGCCAGCAGTAGGTAATGATTGTTAGTTATGTATATGCCCTAGAGGCCATTGTTGTACATATGATGTATATTATGATGGATGCTTGGATATATACCGAGAGGACTTTCTTGCTCGTCATGATAGTATGCTATTTGGTTTCACTTTATCTTAACATGTTGACTTGTATTGGTTTACTGTCTTTCTCTCACATATTGATAAAGCCCTTAGAATCTGTGCTCGACTACTGGGACTATGATGAGATCATACTACTGGGGCCACGGTAGTTGATGAGTACATCTTATAACTGTTCCTAGTCGAGGGTATATCGAGACATGGCATCGATACACCAGAGTAGACTAGCGTATACGCATCTTAACCCATATGATGGGCGATGGATGATCCCATATCCATCGGTGTTTGACATCAGAGATGGTGTACGGGTGCTCAGTGGAGACTGGGTATACTGGACGGACTTCCCGAGAACTCCCAGATGGTGATATACCACACGTCAGATGGCAGTTCTCTGGTGACACTGGTACAGGGTAGTCTGTAGACACGAGATCGTCATAGAGTCTTGTGTGATTCCCACTGTGCTTTGATTTCCACCTTACCACGTCCAAGAGGGCATGGAAAATGGTGGCTTTTGGGTACAGTCCCGAATCACATGGAGGCAATGAGCGATAGGAGGGGATTCGTCTCTCCCTGTATAGGGAGTTGATGTTGTGCTGTGTTCGGATATAACTGGAAGTCCCTGGCCAGGGATGATATAGAGATTTACTGGTAAGTGTTACCTGTAGTTTCTCGACCTGTTATGAGCCTCACATCGACACGACTTATCGGTTATTGGGGTCTGACGTATACCACCCCTAGACTTGATATGCGACATATCGGACGAACAGACCGGACTGTACGGGAGTGTTACTGATTGGATTCACAGGAGAACGGACAGGCTAGCTTGTTGATCTTCTGATCGCTCAATACCTGGGTGGCTGTTACGTTTAGCTGACCGCTTGCAGCTTGTGGGTGTTTGATATGATCATCACCTGCTACCGGCGTATTGACGATTCTTTAGAGTCCTACACAGAGGTTTCTTGGCTTAGGCAAAACGGAGTAGAGGCACATATGTGATATGTGCAGGACCGAGGATAATGCGATATTTGATACCGTACTATATTCTCGCGACATTTAGATATGAACCTGGTCATCGGATCAAGTGTTGATTCGATGGATCGGTACATGATATATTAGTCGGTTATATTCGATATAGCCGGATTATCGGATCAAGTGTTGATTCGATGATTTAATTTATAATAATATATATGATATATTGTATTACATTATCTAATATTGGCTGCTTTATTATTTCATTTCTCACCGGATAATACATTGATATATATGCGATATATATTAATTGTATTATTATTCTTTTGTTGGAAATATATAATATATATGTGATATATATTATTGCGACATGATATGATTAATAATGGAACATGTTTAGTAGAGGTTAAGCAAGGTTAGGGTTTGATTAGGGTTAGCTTCTTCTTGCACAATCTAGAAGCTTTCCTTTTGTCAAGTGTAAGATATTATGGTTGATATTATCTTATGACTCATTCTTTAAACCTAACCAAACCCTAGCCATAGTTTATTCTCTACAAAAGTTAAGCTTCTCATTCTTGACCATGGTTCCATAATCAATCATATATTCACTTCTACTATTCATCACAAAAGGATGAACTCTTTTTCATTCATCTTCTTCTCTTTTTAGCTTTGAGAAAGCTTACTAGTTATTGCTTTAGTGATGATTTCTTGTGAGAAAATGATATAAAAAGATAGCATAAATACTACTCCATCATCCTCATCTAATCTAGCCCATTAGATTAGGGTGTTCACCTCATTAGAGTGAGAGAGCTTGAGTTATAGCAACTTCGACGTAGATCATCGGAGAAGCGGAACACTGCAAGCTAGCATGGATCGTTCGAGTCGTGGAGCCTCTCTTGAGTCCGGGAGATCGTGGATCGCGGCGAATGGACTTCTACTCGGAGCATATAAAGCGAAGGAGCGGACTACAAAGGTTTTAATCCTTCACACTTAGTAGTAAAGATGTTTACTTGCATGTTAAACCCTAATAATCTAGCAAAGATCCCGGCTTTGGGTTGTTCGGCACGTCTAAAATTTTATTCGGGCATGTTTGATGCCTTATGAACCTTCACAAGAGTGCCTAGGAACCCTATAATGATCACATCAGTTACCTACAACAAGCCGTCAGCGGTACTAGCAGGACGTAACGGCTACGCAGGTATTGAGCGAATAGAAGATCAACAAGCAAGCTTGTCCAAACTCCCATGAAGTCTATAAGTAACACTTAACGTGCATTCCGGTATCTTCGTCTGATATGTCGCATATCGAGTCTAGGGGTGGAATCATCAGACCCCAGTAGCTTGATAAGTCATGCCGATGTATGGCTCATAACGGTTCGAGAAACTACTGATAACTCTTACCAGTAAATCTCATCAGCCCTGTCTAGGGACTTAATGTTATAACCAATCGAGCATACCTCAACATCAACTCCCAATATCGGGAGAGAAAAAACCCCTCCTATCGCTCACTGCCTCCATGTGACTCGGGACTGTACCCAAAATCCACCTGTTTGCACGACTCCTTTGAGCCGTGGTAGGGAGGAAATCAAAACACAGTGGGAATCACACAAGACACTATGACGATCTCGGGTCTACAGACTAACCTGTACCAGTGTCACCAAAGAACTTCTATCTGACGATAGTTATATTTCCATATAGGAGTTCTCAGCTAGTCCTGTTAGGTGTACCCATTCTCTAATGAGCACCTATGTACAATCTTTGATGTTAAACACCAATGGATATGGGATCAACCATCGCTCCCTACAGGGTCAAGAAACGTACACACTAGTCTACTCTGGAATATCGATGCCCTGTCTCGATACTCCCTCGATTAGGAACTGTTAAAGGATGTGGTGTTAGTTGATGTTGCACACCCTCAGAACACTTGTGAAGAGGCGGAAGTGGCAAACAAAAATTTTCTTGCATGCAACACCTACATTAAACCTAGATCTTGTGCTAAACCATGACTAGAAATCCTATATAGAGATCTTATCTACTATGATAGGGGGTTATACCTTGAGAATCGGTCCTTCGGGTCTTCGTTTCGATGCGACTCCTAGGCTCTTTGGATGGTAGCAACGATCTCGATCTCCGGACACCTCCAAGACGTAGATGATCCACCCGAGAGCTTTGGAACAAGCTTCAAACTCTTCACAAGAGTTAACTAAGAAGTCAAGTGTGCTAGAAATGACTACTTAGATGATGTAGAGAATGAACTAGTGGATTATTTTATCTCTTAAGCTTTTGGTTCACAACACATATGAAGGGTAAAGCTTAGAGGTGAAGAAGGAGATAATTTGGAGAGAGAAGATGAATATAAGAATGAGCAAGTATCAAGCATGAAAAAATAATTGAAGCATGCGTTATTTTTTCCAAAAATAATGCACCATTCTTCAATAGTAAACCCAAATGAATATAAAATGAAATAAGCCATTCATTCATCCATGCTTTGAAAATTCAAAATTCCACCTCATTGTTTTTATTTTCACCAAATAAAAACCCAATTATAAGGTATCTCCTTCTAGAATGTATTCTTGTACAATTACAAGAATATCCCTCACCGTATACCGTATGAGTATACCGGTATTCGTATTCTGAAAAATACGAATACAAATAATCCAATAATATAATAACGGTATCTGGATTAAACCAAAGCCTACCAGTATTATCCTTCCGATCATTATTCTTGTAGCAAGTACACGAACATGATGGAAACCCTGCCGTAACAACTTATGGCCTCTACATCTTTTGCCTGAACCAGGAAACCCTCTGTATGGGACTCTAAACACTCGACAGTACGCTGTAAGTGGGTTTAACCACAAGCACGTCAGCGGCACTAGCTGTGCGTAATGGCTACCCAGGTACATGACGAAAAGGTGGCCGACGAGCGAACTCATCCCAACCCTAACGAGCCTGTAAGCAACACTTATCGCACAGTCCGGTCTCTTCGTCTGATACGTCGCATATGAAGTCTAGGGGTGGTAAATGTCAGAGACCCCAGTAACTTTATAAGTCATGCTGATTTATGGCTCATAACGGTTCGAGAAACTAACTCTTATCAGTAAATCTCGACAACCCTAGCCAGAGATTTGCTGTTATGGCCGATCAAGCATAACGCGACATCAAATCCCAATACCGGGAGAGACAAAACCCTCCTATCGCTCACCTCCTCCATGTGACTCGACACTGTACCCAAAATCCACCAGTTTGCACGGCTTAGTAGAGCCGTGGTAGGGAGGAAATCAAAGCATAATGGGAATCACAAAAGACACTATGACGATCTCGGGTCTACAGACTAACCTGTACAAGTGTCACCAGAGAACTTCTATATGACAATAGGTATATATACCATCTAGGAGTTCTCGGTGAGTCCTGTTCGTTGTACCCATTCTTCAATGAGCACCTGTGTACAATCTTTGATGTCAAACACAAATGGTTGTGGGATCAACCATCGCCCGCAGGGTCAAGAAACGTACACACTAGTCTACTCTGGTAATATCGATGCCCTATCTCGATATACCTCGACTAGGACCAATTAAAGGATATTCTTATAGGCTGCCCGGGCCCCACTAGTATGATCTACATCATAATCCTGGCAATCAAGTATAATTCTAATGGCTTCATCAACATGTATATAAAGATATGAAATACAACATATCACACGTTAAGATGAAGATAAACCAGATAGCATGCTATCATTTCGAGCTAAGATTGTTTCTGTACATATACATGTAAGTCCACGTTGCCCACCCCGGTTCTTACGGGGAGGCGGAAATGGTAAAAAACGATTTTTTGACACAAGGCAATATGGACCAGAAAAGAGGATCTTTGCTAAACAAAACCTAGCAAACTAACTACAAGTTCAACTACTATGTTAGAGGGTTATACCTAGGTCTTGAACTCCTTCTCTTCTTGCTCCTTGGAGTGGCTTGAACGGCTCCACCTCGTAGTCTCATCTTTGTCGAAGAAGGATCCACCCGAAAGCCTCTAGCTTGAGCTCCTACCTCAAACGAGAGGCAACTAAAGTGCTTGGCTTGATAAACCTAGAACTCTAGAGTGAGTAGAGTGGAGTTTTAGTGGTTTCATCTCAATAGCTCATGGTTCTCAACACATGAGACATGAGAGCTTTGAGAGAGAGGAAGATGATGAGCTTTTGGATGAGAGAGAGTGATCAAGTGAGAATGAGATAATAATTTACAACCATGCTCACAAAAGTAAGAATAATGATGATGATAATAATAATTAAGAATTGTGACGGTTAGTTTCAATGACCATTATCATTTCATGCATTTAATGCATTTTGCAAAGAACAAGAAGCATCATGGAAATGAAATAATGATGGTCAACAAGTCCACAATGGTCAACCGGTCAACAAAGTCAACAAGTCAACAAAAGTCAAATGTTCAACTCAACCATGGCACAATAATCCTTAATTAATATTATTAATCATATTTCTTATTCTCATTAGGGTTTACAAAAAGTCAACGGTCAACAACCTTAATGAGAATTCTCTGCCTCTGTCAACTGTGCATACACATTCGCATCCGTGTTCCGAGGAACACGAATACAATGAGATAAAACTAATCCCAAAATATATACTAAGATCTGGCTTAAACCAAAGCTCGCTAGTAATAACTGCCCGGACACCAAACGTGCATAAGTGCGCGGATGTGAACGAACCCTGTCGCAAAACCATGCGACCTCTACTCTGTTTTGCCCAAAGGCGAATAGCCCTCTGTGTGGGACTCTAAAGACTCGACACTACGCTGGCAGTGGGTTTAACCATAGGCCGCAAACGGTACTAGCTGTACGTAACGGTCCCCAGGTAGATACCGATAAGAAGACTGATGAGGTGAACCCATCCGAACTCCTACTGAGCCTGAATGTGACAATCTCTGTATAGTCCGGTCTGTTCGTCTGAGAATATTGCATGGCGGGCCTAGGGGGCGGTAAACGTCAGTCCCCTAATAGCGGTACAAGTCGTGTCGGAGTGTAGCCCAGAACACCCTGAGACAACACTGGAAAACCTACCAGTATATCTCGCTTGCCCTGGCCAGGGACGACTATGTGTAATGGCTCTCCTAGACACAGCGCGATATCAACCCCCAATACCGGGAGAGACAAATCCTGTCTAACCGTCACTGCCTCTAAGTGCTTCGGGACTGTACCCAACTGCTACCTGTTTGCACGACTCATTTGACCCGTGGTTGGGTAGCAATCTAAGAACAGTGGGAACACACTCGAGGCGAAGTGACAGTGTCAAGTCAGCGGACTAAGTTGTACTCATGTCATCTGGGAACTGATAACTGACGATAGGTATAGTACCAACCAATAGTTCCCGGTGAGTCCTGTCCAGTGTACTCATAACCTAACGAGCACCCGCATACTATCTTAAGTACGACGTACTGACGGCTGTTGGACAGACCATCTCCCCTGCTGGGATGAGAAGCGCATACGCTAGTCTACTCCGGAGTATCGATGCCCCGTCTCGATAATTCTATGACTAGGGACCTGTATAAGGATGTGCTTGTAGATTGCCCAGCTCCCACCAGTGTGACTGCCATCACAACGCTGGTAATCAAGCAAAGATCCTAAGGGCTCCACTAATGTGTATAGGCGATATACTAAAAGAAACAAATGCACACATTAAAGTAGAAACAAACCAAGTAGCATACTACCATTTTGAGCAAGCAAGATTGTCTATACAACTGTCAATATCCCAAGCTTCCATTAAGTAATATACAAACTAGTATGATACAGTAATGGCTTCTAGGGCATATACACTAACAATACATGCCTAGCATCCTATACAATACAGTCCTCTAGGGCATACATATTTAACAATCTCCCACTTGCACTAAGGCTTATAGTTGGTGCAATAAGTACCCACTGTCTACACTAGAACCAGTTGCCGGCGTACCGCATGCCCAACATCTCGAACAGTTTCTCAAACTAAACTTGAGGGATGGCCTTGGTGAATGGATCTGCTTTGTTGTCTTTCGTGTCTACTCTTCGTACCTCGATGTCCTGGCGATCTACTATCTCCCTGATGAGGTGATACCGCCTCAAGATATGTCTGGATGTCTGATGGGACCATGGATCCTTTGCCAAAGCCATGGCTCCATTGTTATCACAATACAAAGGTATTGCATTAGCAATGGATGGAACCACCTGAAGTTCAGAAATGAACTTCCTCATCAAGACTGCCTTTTTTGCGGCATCATTAGCAGCAATATACTCAGCTTCCATCGTGGAGTCAGCGACGGTATCTTTTCTTGGAACTCCCAACATAGCGCCCCTCTATTTAGGGTAAATACAAACCCCGATATGGACTTACTATCATCCTTATCGCTCTGGAAGCCGGAATCGGTAAAAGCTTCCATTTGGAGTCTCCATTACCATACACCAAGAACAGTTCTTTAGTCCTCCGCAAGTACTTCAGAATGTTCTTCACAGCAGTCCAGTGTTTATCCCCTGGATTGGATTAATGCCTGCTTACTGCACTCAGTGCATAAGCTACATCTGGGCAAGTACACAACATCGCATACATTGTAGATCCTACCGCCGAAGCGTAGGGTATAATGCTCATCCGAGCCCTCTCCTCATCGGTCTTTGGAGACATCTCTTTGGAGAGGGTGATCCCGTGACAAGCGGGTAAATTACCTCGCTTGGAATCTTCCATACCAAACATCTTTAGTATGGTGTCTCGATTGGGACAATCCCAACAATCTCTTAGATCAATCTCTATAGATCTTATTTCCCAGAATATACAAGGCATCACCCAGGTCTTTCATGGAGAACCTCTGCGATAAGAATGGTTTGACCGATTTTAGCATAGGAACATCATTTCCTATCAAGAGAATGTCGTCCACATACAATACGAGAAATGTGATAGTACTCTCTACAATCATTTTATAAATACATGGTTCATCTACATTTTTGATAAAACCAAACTCTTTGATTGTATCATCAAAGAGAGATGTTCCAACTCCGTGATGCCTGCTTCAATCCATAGATGGATTTAAGCAACCTGCATGCTTTTCCGCTGCTCCCACCGTCAATGAAGCCTTCTGGCTGATCCATGAAAACACATTCTTCTAAATCACCATTTAGAAATGCCATTTTAATATACATCTTCCAGATTTCATAGTCATAGTGAGAAGCTATAGCAAGCAGGATTCGAATGGATTTAAGCATTGTGACAGGTGAAAAAGTTTCATCATAGTCCAATCCATGCCTTTGACGAAAACCTTTTGCTACCAGCCATGCTTTATAGGTCTACACCTGACCATCCACACCAATCTTTCTCTTAAATATCCACTTGCACCCTATGGGTTTTACTCCAGAAGGTGCAACCCCCAAAGTCCATACTTTGTTTGTGTGCATGGATTCCATTTCTGATATCATGGCATCCAACCACTTCACCGAATCACCACTTATGATAGCTTGCTGAAAACTAGTAGGATCATCATCATCTATGATGCAATCTTCTCTATCACCATCAATTAGAAAACCGTAGTATCTATCAGGTGGGAGAGAAGTCCTACTAGATCTACGGAGTAGCTGAGGTTCGCTGGGTTTCAATGAAACCTCAGGTTCAACCAAATCATCGGTATTTATTTTTGGTTCTGGAATTTCTTTCAGTTCTACCGCATTGCCAACAGTGTCATTTGTAAAAAAAATCATTTTCTAAAAATATGGCATACTGAGAAACAAACACCCTTTGTTCCTTCTTATGGTAGAAAAGATATCCATACGAATGTTTTGGATATCCCACAAATTTACACAAAACCGATCGTGTCTCGAGTTTTTCCGGATTCTGCTTTTTCACATAAGCCGGACAACCCCATATCCTAACTCGTTTAAGAGATGGTCTCTTCCCATACCATATCTCATATGGAGTGGTAGACACGGTTTTGGTCGGAACCATGTTCAATAGATATATTGCAGTCTCCAATGCATGCCCCCAGAATGAATGTGGTAACTCAGCATCACTCATCATTGACCGTACCATATCTAATAGGGTACGATTTCTCCGTTCGGACACACTGTTGTGCTGTGGTGTGTACGGAAGAGTGAGCTGAGACAGAATCCCATTCTCTTTTAGGAAATCTGGAAACTCTGAGCTTATATACTCACCTCCTCGATCCGATCGAAGTTTCTTGATACTCAAGCCTGTTGTTTTTCTTGGAGCCTCGGGTTTCATTTGAGCCGCAAATAAAACCCGACGTTCTCGGTCGTGTGGATAGCCCGTGCAATAAAAACCTGGACCCCTATGAGCGTGACAAGTTAACCGTCAATCCCAGAAGTGAGGCAACCTTAATCAACAAAGTGAATGGGCCACCCAGCATTTCACAGGATTCGGTAACTTGAGCGCCCCTCCATGGGTCATCCTATACCCCATACGAGTGCGAAGAATAGCCCGCCAATTCTAGAGTAAGGCCCCCTCCGTCTCAACGCCAAGAGATGCGGGCCCGTTGCTCTCTAGAACCTGGCTATTCGAGCACTCCACCGCGGGGTAATCCTAGTACAGAAAAGAAAAATAATATGTACAATGGTAACATCGACCTCAACCCGGTCGTTCCCTAATCAAATAATATACAATCAGGTAGATACGGATGTTCACATGTCGGACGCTCGCCCCGCAATAACAAATATACAAATGAATCTGAACTGTACTACTACCATTGCAACATCGGCTATCCACCACGATAATCCATCCAAAATATCAGCACATCACAGAACATCAACATGAATATCATGTTCGCAAACCCGTCTAAAAGAATATATAGCAATTAGTCGGGTTATACCGCTCAATGATATTCACGGTTGCAGATAACAACATATGTACTGATAAAACACATATTAAAAATTTCGATCGACTAAACTTTTCCGTATAGGTCCCTAGTGCTAACCAGTACTCAAACAAATCTGGGCTAAAAATATACATCTCGAAAATCACATTTCCATTCATTAGAGCACTAGAAGAAATTTTGTGCACATTGGCCCCACTTCGACCGCGGAACCGCTGCAAACAAGTATGTTTCGAGGCGGTTCCGCGGCGGAATAAAGAGTTCTTGTGTCCAAATTTCTTCTGTGTTTCTAAAATACCCTGCATGTATTTTTAAGCTCACTGAAAATATTTTTTGAACACTTTTGAAATTCGACAGAAAGTACAAAAATAGAATTGCGGTTTTGAAAATTTCGGTCGATCGATATTTTAAACACGTCTAAACTAGGTAGTTAAGGTTTCTTGGCCTGGCTCTGATACCATGTTGGGTTACACTAACGCTCTGGCCATCTACCGTGGCCATTTGAGGAACAAAATATTCTAGGATTTAAAAACTGGCGCTAGAATAACCCGATAACCAGATCTACCATAAACCTAAACTAGCTAACACTAAAGGAGCTAACTACTATGATAGGAAATCTCACCTAAGGATCTGTGTCCTTCGGTATTCTTTCCTCTTCGCTTGCTCCAAGTGATCTCCTTGAACGAGCTTGTTCTTCTTTTCTTGCTCCTTCGGTTCTCCGGGATCAATCTTGTTCGTCGATCCTCCTCCGTCGTAGATGATCCACCAAAGGGATGTAGTCCATGGCTCTAACTCCATACTAAGTGTCAAGTTGAGCAACTAGAGGCCTTAGATTGCTAGTCTAAGGAATTTAGGATGTAGTCAAAGGTTCTATGTGTGTTTCTATCTCACCTCCTCTCTTGATTCTCAACACATAAGAGTGTAGAAAGGAGGTAGTAAATGAAGGTGGAGGAGCTCAAGAAGCAAGAGGAGAGTGAAGCAAATGGTGAGCCAAGGAAAAATAATGAAGCATGCATGTGAGATAAAATCCTCACCATGGTTTTGTAAAATGATTTTTTACAATATAAAAATCCAACCATGCTTCAATAGAGAGCACAAATGAATTGAAAATTCTTTTGTCAATACTATTGAGGCATGGCTCTCACCATACTCTCCTGACCTTGCTTTACACCTCATTATCCATTTATGATAAATGGAAATAACCAAAATGAGGTGTCCACCTTCTAGAATGTTTTCCGTATAAAACAGGGATTACAGTCTACTGTATATATATACCTGCATTCGTATAAAAATAAGAATACGTGAAGAGATAGAATAAGAAAAAGAACATAATACTAGAATATACATATCGAAATACATATATGTAAATTATTAAATCTATACCTGATTTAATAATCCGGCTCAATCCCGAGCCGGCTAGTATTATCAACCGTCCGATCGAAAGTCCTGGTATATAGTACAATCAATCGATCGGAACCCTGCACGTATCCAATACGGCTACTACATCATTTCTCCTGAACCAGGGAAACCCTATGTATGGGACTCTAAAGACTCGACAGTTCGCCAGCAGTGAGTTACTAGGTAAATCCATAACCACAAGCACGTCAGTGGCAATAGCTGTACGTAACGGCTACCCGGGTACCTGTCGAAAAGGAAGGCCGATGAGCAAACTCATCCGGATCCCTACTAAGCCTATCTGTGACAATCTCCGTACAGTCCGGTCTCTTCGTCTGAGAGAATTGCATACCGGGTCTAGGGGTGGTAAACGTCAGACTCTAATAACCCGATAATTCGTGCTGATGCGGCTCATGACCAATCCGGGAAATTACTGATCAACCTATCAGTAAATCCCAATTGCCTTGGCCAAGGTCATATGGTCCTGACCAATCGAACACAGTGCGATATTGACTCCCTATACCAGGAGAGACGAATCCTCAACAATCACCCATTGCCTCCATGTGGCTTGGGACTGTACCCAACCAAAACCTATTTGCACGACTTAGTAAAGCCGTGGTAGGGTAGTGATCAAAGTACAGTGGGAACTCAAACGAGACAAATGACGATCTCGGGTCTGAAGACTAATCTGTACTCATGTCACCTGAGAACTTCTATCTGATGATAGGTATAGTATCATCTAGAAGTTCTCGGTGAGTCCGTCCAGTGTATCTCCCCCAGTGAGCACCTGTATACGATCTTAGGTGAAAAAGACCAATGGCTGCGGGACCAACCATCACCCCTCATCAGGGTCTAAAAACGTATACACTAGTCTACTCCGGAATATCGATTCCCAGTCTCGATACTCCCACGACTAGGGACCTTTTAAGGATGTGCTTATCGACTGCCCAGCTCCCATATGTATGATCATCATCACAACGCCGGTAGTCAAGAAATGATCCTACGAGCTTTATCAACATGTATAAATGATATGTAATAACAAGTAAAACATACACACATGTTAAGATAAAGACAAACCAGATAGCATACTATAATATCGAGCATGATTGTCCTGTATATACATATGTCCAAGCATCCACATGTATACAAATATAATAATGGCTTATAGGGCATACATATCCACTAGTCAGAGCGGGACTATTTCTGTCGCTGCTCCTTACCAGGATATTGAGCCGAGAGACCGTGGATTTGGTGCTCCACAGGGAGAATAAGGACCCAGAGGCAGAGGACGCCAGACCTTAGGTAGAAGGCAAGCAAGAATCCTTTCTCTGCCACCTCCGGATGCACATGCATCTTTCAATATTGAAGAAGGTGTACTTTATAGTCATTTTTTTAATTTGTGTTTGGTGATACGGGCATCATATTTTCGACGTTGAAGAAGGAATACTTCGACGTCCGTTGTTTTGATTTATGTGTTTTGATGATTTAGGAGACACATATGCTTTCATGCACATTAGTTGCACTTGATTGAGGATTTCTGTCCACATCAGTTGCACTTGATTAATATTTCCGTGTACACCAGTTGCACTTGATTGAGAATTTCCGTGCATAGTAGTGCACTTGATTGATGTTTTCATGTATCCTAGATGCACTTGGTGTTGTTTCATGCACATTCGATGCATTATATATTTTCATGCACACCCATTGCACTTGATGTTGTTTTCATGCACACTGATGGCATACGATTTAGTTTTCATGCATGCCTGTTGAGATTGATGTCGTTTTTCATGCATCGCATTTTTATGAGATATATTATGTTATATAGTAGCCGAACTGAACTGGTCTGAGAGACGGTACCTGAAATATCGTTTTCATATATCGATGTATACAGAAGTGGTTATCAAAGGAGCTATAGTCTCATTATTTTCCACGTGTCTATGATTGACACAAGAATTTTTCAAAAGAAAACCCTTCTAAATCATTTTCAAAAGGCGGGACACATACCTTAAGTGAAAAGTATATATATATTTCTTCAAAAATGAACATCCGCTACATGTGCCGTGATATACATATCATACGACTATTTTTGAAAGGATTTTTCATACCTACATCTTTCAGCTATTTATATGATTTCACAAGGATGCGTGATATATACGTATTATAACTTTGATTATATTTGTGCTTTCATACATACATCTTTCAGCTATTTATATTTGTGCTTGGTCGTGTGCTTGATTTAAAACAATTGATTTCACTCGTTGTACTTTGTATCCAAGCTTGTGGGATTCTCATAGCATTTATTAGAATGTCGGTTATTTGAGTTTAACACTTTTGTTTTTATGCGCATGCGTTGCGCTATGGTATTTCTAAGTTGTGCGTTATTGTATTTCTAACTTGTTCGTGATTTCGGAGTCCCGTTGATTTGATTTGAGTAGATAAAATGTTTTGAGATTTGGAGTAAATTTAAACTCGTGGACTGAATTTTTTTAAGTGGGGGATATTGTAACATTTTGAAAATTATAAATATTATTGTATAATTTAAATATGGATATTACGAGTTTTTACGAAAATAATACCGAGTATGGATTTTTGGGTTTTCGTAGATTGATATCCGTATGTGTACTTATTTTTGGGATTTGGAAAATATGAGGTATTTTGACATGGCATGTATTTAAAAATGATAAGTATTTTGTTATGAGGAATGATATGGATTTTGATGATAAGGATATAATTTTATTTGGTTAAAGAGAGGGGAATATGTTAGCTTGTAGCATATCCTCATACATAACTTGCCACAAACACCCTCTCATATTATGACATACCCTCTCATAATTTCCCCCCACTATTTCTTCCAAAATGTCTTACATAAGAAAATATCCCAACTCCAAACCCTCCACCAAACCCTTAACTTTTCTCCATCAAAATTCTTTTTGATCCAATATGTTGCAACTAGAACTTCAAGACTTCAAGTGGAGACACCCTCATCCTCCTTGAAGCTTCATACAATGCTTGGATCTCCACATTGGCTCACCCCAATTCGGTAAAAATCCCATCTTTTAATTTTATTATAGTTCTACTCATGGAATGATAGAGTTTTTTGTGAGTAATTTCTAAAATTATGATAAATATATATGAGTTAATTTCAAGAGTTTTAGTAATTTTAATTGTTCCCTTAATGCATGAAAATCAGTGACATGTTAGGGGCTTCAAATATTTTTGATGACTATGTTGATAATTAGTTAAAATTTAAAACTACAAAGTTATAGATAATTGGCTTATCCTTTAGCAAAGAATTTTTGGTTAAGTTTTATTGTAAAATGAATTTTATACGAATTTTAAAGAAAAGGTTTCCAAACTTGAAATTGCGTTTCCAGTGGCTGTTTTTCATTCAAATTGTAACAATTTTCTTAATTTTTCTATTACCAATTTGGAAAATCAGAAAATTGTAGGTTTTAGATAATTTTGTTTAAATATCTCTAAAATTTTAATTTTCGTTATTTTCTTTACAAAATCAAGAGATATAAATTTTTTTTGTGAAGTTTCTTTTCTGCTTTCTGCAGAATATCTAGAAACATGTTTTAAGATTGTATTTTATTTTATGTCGTATACTTTGAAACTGGAAAAGATATTTTGGTGTGTCAAAGCTAACCCCTTTATCTATATGTAGAATTTTATTTTAATTCCAACTATCGTGTTTACTATTTTTGGTGATTTTTCAAAGTGAGCCAAAAAACTACCAATTTCAGACTTCCATTATAGAATCTGCAAGCATTTAAAGTTAAAATTCAACGATTCAGAATAGTTCTAGGTAACTTCGTACATGATTAGCACACTATGGTCACATGTTTTAACTTACATGGGTTTGATTCGCTTAGTATATGTATATATGTCGGTATCAGTAGTTTATATTCTCACGTGCGAAAGTTATTGTTCTATGTTAGGATCGATCGCGGAAACATCGGAAGCGGCAAGAAAAGGGAAGGCGGTGATTGGATTCGATTAGCACGGAGCGCTTTTTGTGAGTAGATCTATATCCATGGGGGAAGTCGGGTGGATGGCGTATAGAACCTCTGCAACCCTTTTAAATATAATACTTATACTATTGTAGGATATATGTATGCCCTAGAGGCTATTATATGTATAGTGGATGCTTGGACATGTATGTGTGTGTGTGTGTGTGTATATATATATATAGATCACTTTCTTGCTCGACATGATAGTATGCTATCCGGTTGTACTTTATCTTAACATATTTATTTGATCATGCATCTTACTCATTTGGTATAAGTCGATAAAGCCCTTAGGATATTTGCTTGACTACTGGGACTATGATGCGGATCATACTAGTGGGACACGTATAGTTCATGAGCATATCCTTGAACTGTTCCAAGTCGTGTGTATATCGAGATGGGGCATCGATATTCTAGAGTAGACTAGCGTATACCATTCTTGTCCCATATGATGGGCAATGGATGATCCCAAATCCATCTGGTGTGGTGACACCAAAGATTGTATACGGGGTGCTCAGTGGAGACTGGTACACTGAACGGACACGCCGAGAACTCCTATATGGTATTATATCTATCGTCGGATAGAAGTTCTTAGGTGATTGGTACAGGTTAGTCTGTAGACCCGAGATAGTCATAGAGTCTTGTATGTCCTCCTAATGTACATTGATTTCCACCCTACCACAGCTCTATCGAGTCATGAAAACAGGTGGATTTTAGGTAGAGTCCCGAGGCACATGGAGGCAATGAACGATAGGAGGGATTTCATCTCTTCCGGTATTGAGGGTTGATGTTGCGCTGTGCTCGATTGTCTATAACAGGAAGTCCCTGGCCAGGGCTGCTGATATTTACTGATAAGTCTTATCAGTAGTTTCTCGATCTGTTATGAGCCATACAAGGACATGACTTATTGAGTTATTGGGGTCGATACCATCCCTAGACTGCATTTGCAACATATCTGACGAAGAGACCGGACTGTACGGTAAGTGTTGCCAGTTGGCTCAACGGGAGTTTTGACAGGTTTGCTTATTTTTCTTCTGATCGCTCAATACCCGGATGGCCGTTACGTTTAGCTGACCGCTTGCGGCTTGTGGGTGTTTGATATGATTATCACCCACTGCCGGAGTATTGACGA
Organism: Agapanthus africanus; assembly: GCA_030015575.1. NCBI lineage: Eukaryota > Viridiplantae > Streptophyta > Magnoliopsida > Asparagales > Amaryllidaceae > Agapanthus > Agapanthus africanus. The sequence continues at coordinate 399,040,979 of JASDDO010000014.1, forward strand.
GTCTTAGAGTCCCATACAAGAGTTTCCTAGCTCAGGCGAAAAGATGTGGTGTGCATATGAGATATGCGCGGGAGCTCGATTAAATGCGTGTATGTGATACCGTATATTAATTGGGTGTTTACTATTGGTCGGGTCGTATGTGATATGACCGGTTTGTTAAATCAAGTGTTGATTTAACATTTACTTTTTATCTCACTTTTATTAAAACTTTTCTTTTGGATGTATGCATGCATGTATACATATATTTATGTTCATATACATGATGATGTGAATGCACACATACATACATACATTGTGTCATGGTTGTTGATACACTTGTGATGGCAATGCAAGACTCACATGGAACTAATATGTATGTATATATATATATTTGCTTTTGAGTTAAAGAAAAAGAAAATTAATTCATGGTTGATAATTCTACACACTTCTTTATTTAACCTTTACTTTGACCATGAGTTAACTTTCCTTAGTTGCTTTAAACTCTAAAATAAATATCTAGATATTTAGTTACCATGGTTAGATGAGAGTGTGACTTTCATTTATAATTTCCATTCTCTTTTTAATTTAGGGATTATCACAAAATTTAGCTCAAGCTTGCCATCTTCATCTTCTTCCTCTCTCAAGCTCTCTTGAGTTTTCTAATGAGTGAGATAGATAAAAAGAAAGGGTTTTGAAGTGAGAAAACAAACCTCATCACCATTCTACACCACTCTAGCCCATTAGTGTAAAGTTTTTTCTTCATCTTCACTCTTGATCAAGTGAAGCAAGGAGCTTTGAGCAAAGGGACTTCGGGTGGATCATCGTGGACTAGGAAGGTTTCTAGCGAGCCGGTTCAAACTCTCAAAGGTCCAAGGAGTCAAGGAGGCAAGTCTAGAAAGGTTGTAATCTCTCCACTTAGTGATAGATTCTTTATAGTATGTGATACTATTAGTTGTTACCCTAAATATCTAGTTTGATTCCTAGGTTTGTTTGCTTAGCACCTCATTAAAATTTTATTGTGGCATGTGTGATTCTTCCAAACCCTAGATAAGGTGCTGAGGAAACCCAACAGTGGTATCAGAGCCAAGCAAGAACTTTAGAGTAACCTAGACGACGTTAAAAACTTCGAACGAACATCGATTGCTCCGAGAAAATGTTCTCTGGAAAATTTTCAAAATGTTAGAATTTTTCATATTAAAAATATTCAAAAATTCGTGCAGGTAATTCTATGGACCCTCTAGAAGAACAATACTCTAACTTGATTAAATGACCGTGGAACCGCGGCCAAAACGCGCTTTTGGCGGCGGTTCCGCGACTCCATTTGTGAGGCACGGGTCGGCCCTTCTACGGTTGGCCCATAGATTCCAGGGCATGTTTCTTGGCATTTTTAATACTTCTCAAGTGTTGAGCTTCTCTGTGAATTTTTGGGAATCGATTAATCAATCGAATTGTTTAACATCGTCTAATATTCGTGAATGTTATACAATAAATGAAATCTACACTAATTAGTTTTGTGAAAATTAATTAGTTGCGTGTAAATATAATATTTTGGCCTCGGTAGAATCGGGAATCTTGTTGAATTACCCGACTTTTTTTGAAAAGGTGTTTTCATAGTTGAGACCCAAATGTATGATTTTCATCGTTAGGCATGAAATCCTGAATATGTGATATTCCGGGTTTATGATGTCTAAAGGCAGTGTCGATTCCAATTGTTGTAGTTTTTCACTTTCTTTTCTGCGACCATAAGTGTAGTATGTGGTGTATCGCCGGTTTCGTTGCTATACATCAACGAAAATTGGGGTACGCATACTTACTTACGTTGATGATATGTGATATTATGTGTTGCTGAGATATGATGTGCAGGATCGTCGTGATGGAATAGCCGGAGGTTTTATATGAGACGGGAGTTTTTATTTTCATTCATGTAAAATTATTGTATGTAATATTCTTTTATTTGGGGCACTTCCGGGTTGAGGATGATGTCACCATTAATGTATATTATTTACTTTTCTGCATTAGAATAGACTCAAGGAGGGGAGCACAAGTGGCCGGGTTCTAGAGTTCAGTGGGAGGCCATCTCGAGAAGTTGAGACCGGGTCTCCTAAACTCTAGAATTGGTAGGGTCACTTGCCGCTCTCATAGAGGTCTAGGGGAGTGGGCTTGGCTATTCGTCACGACCGTGGAATCCGTATTTTCTATTGTTGGCTAAATACAAAATACAGACCTCCTAGATATCCTATATTTTCATATGTGCTTTTGCTGTTGATATTCTGTGATGTGATTACTTAATATCTGAGACGAATGGATTATTATTATATATATGATATTTAATAAACGTTGCTTATGTTTTACACCCGCGCTAGTCCCGCCCTGCTATGTCGTTAGTTAAGTAACCTAACGGTGCATAACGGGACACTGTGGCGAATGCAGATGGCATAAGTATACGTTCTATTTTCGTTTCTTTTCTGTGATGGCTTAGGAACTTAAATGATAGGACTACATTAATAAGATTAATGTAAAGAAAAAGAAACCTAAAGATGTTGTAGAATCGGATTTGAAACCACTCGGCCTTTTTTTTTTGAAAAAGCAAGTTTCAAAATATGCGGAGCTTAAGCCACTCCTTTTCTAAACTATTTTGATTCTACAACGAGATCAAGTTCAAAGCATTAAAGGTTTTCATAAAAAAAACCATCCGCAACCCTCCGTCATTTTAGGAAGCAGAGTACTTAGTATTCGTGCTACGTATGTTGATCATAGTCAAGGCGTAGTGTACGGTAACAAAGTGATGTCTTCCTACAAAACATATGATGTGATCAATTAGGACGTTCATGTGATTATGTTGATCATAGTCAAGGGCCATATAGGTGGTTCTAGTTAATCACGAAATGACAGGTAGAACTTGACTAGTGCTTATAATATGTTGACCATAGCCAAGGTCATAAGCAGCTAGGGGTAAAAACCATATCGGGAGTTTCAAAAGTTGAAATTTGCAATGAGATTGCAGACCTTCTATATGATAGTTGGATCCCGATCCCACTGTGAGTAAGAGTTACTCCCAGGAGAGTTTTGCACTTTACAATTAGCTAATCTAATAGGTGTTTAGAAAGGTGTCGACGGGGTTAGACCTCTGGGAAAAACAGGGTTTATTTTAATTAGGTCCGTGCGATAGCACGGGGAACCTCCCTCAAAGTACCGACGCTGGCCTTGCTGACCGGTTAGCGAAACTGTAGAATGTAATTAATCCTGGCTAGTTTTCTTTTCCAGGTTTTCGAAAGAAAATTTGATACAAGCAGTGGGAGACATCGATTAGATAAGATAATAACCAATCTAAATATTTGCAAGAGCATTTCGCTGAGTGTTTTTCTTTTCTCTCTCCTAATGGCAGATACCGATGGCGGGACTTAAGCTTCTTTTAGAGAAAAACAAACTGACAGGACTGAATTATAAAGAATGGTTGAGAAACCTAAACATTGCACATACATATGATAAAGTATCATATGTCCTCACTGCCAAAGCCCCACCCGTCCCAGGTCCTGAATCATCTATTTCGGATAAGGAGATCCAAAAAACATGGGATATTGATTGTGACACGGCCAAGTGCCTCGCTCCTTCTTCTATGGACAATATACATCAGAAGCAGCATGAGAAGATAGATGTACAATCCATCTTTCTTTATACAAAAGAGTTGTATGGAGAGCAATCTCCTTCTTTACGATACGAGGCATCTCGAAAATTGTTTCAGATGCGGATGGCTCCTGGCACATCAGTAGGTGAACATGTCTTGAAGATGATTGGTCTTATAGAAGAACTGGAGGACCTAGGATGGACCATGGATAACGAGCAATATACTTATATTGTTCTACAGTCTCTCCGGCCTTTGCTCCATTCATAGTAAACTTTAATATGAATGATTTGGAGAAATCACTGCCTGAACTTCTCAATATGTTGAGAAGTGCAGAGACCACGCTTAAGACAGCGAAAACTGCCGCTCTGCTTGCTGGACCATCTTCCTCTTCCATCCCAAAATCCGAGGTCAAGGGAAAGAAGAAGAAGAAACCCACCAAACCGAGAGGTGGAGTTGAAAAGGCGAAGGGGAAAAACAAATCTGGGGCCGCGGGAAGTGAAAAAGGAGAATGTTTTTTTTGCCACAAGTCGGGACACTGGAAACATAATTGTGCTCTGTATCTTTCTGATCTCAAGAAAAGAAGCATACCGATGCTTCCACTTCTGGTGTGTTTGTAACTGAAAATTGTTTTTCTATAAAATCTGCATCTTGGGTATTAGATACCGGTTCTGGTTCTCACATCTGCAATTGTATGTAGGGATTGAGAAGCAGTAGAGTTTTGAAGACTGGTGACCATACTCTTCGGGTTGGAAATGGTTCCAATGTACATGTTGTATCTGTAGGAGAGTATCATCTTGGGTTGCCTTCGGGATGTATTTTGGTTTTAAACCCTTGTTATTATGTACCTAGTATGCTATGTAATATAATATCCGTTTCCTTGTTAGACAATGAAGGATATCATTTTGTGTTGCAAAATAATGTTATGGACATTAACTTGAATCAACAGTTGATTGGGTATGGTACACTAAATAACGGTATTTACGTCCTAAACCAACACACAGTTTTCAATATACAACATACAAATAAAAGAAAATTTTCAGATATAAATGAAGCTTTTCTTTGGCATTGTAGACTTGGTCATATTAATGAAACGAGACTGAACAAGCTACATAAAGATGAATATTTAAATCCTTTTGAATATAAATCTTTGCGACTTGTCAGTCCTGTATCAATGGTAAAATGACCAAAACTCCGTTTACTGGACACGGAGAAAGAGCTGGAAAACTCTTACGCCTCATGCATAGTGATGTATGCGGACCAATGTCTACACAAGCTAGAGGCGGTTTTTCATACTTCATTACTTTTACTGATGATTTCTCAAGATTCAGACACGTGCTTTTATTAAAGCATAAATCCGAAGCTTTCGAGAAATTCAAAGAGTATAAACTTGAAATAGAAAAACAAACAGGCTTGAGCATCAAGAAACTTTGATCGGATCGACGTGGAGAGTATCTGAGTACAGAGTTTTCAGACCTCTTAAAAGAGAATGGGATTCTTTCTCAGCTCACTCCCCCTTACACACCACAGCACAATAGTGTGTCAGAACGGAGGAATCGTAACCTATTAGATATGGTACGGTCCATGATGAGTGATGCTGAGTTACCGCTTTTCTTTTGGGGACATGCATTGGAGACAGCAATATATCTATTAAACAGGGTTCCAACCAAGACCGTGTCTACCACTCCATATGAGATATGGTAAGGAAAGAGACCATTTCTTAAAAGAGTTAAGATATAGGGTTGTCCGGCTTTTGTCAAAAAGCAGAATCAAGACAAACTCGAGACACGATCGGTCATGTGTAAATTTATGGGATATCCAAAACACTCATATGGACATCTATTCTACCACAAGGAGGAACAAAAGGTGTTTGTTTCTCAACATGCCACATTTTTAGAAAATGAAATTTTTACAATTAGTACTGATGGCAATGCTGTAGAACTAGAAGAGATTCTAGAGACACAAATTACTTATTACGAATTGGTTGAAACTGATGTTGCAGTAGAACTTCAAGAACCTCAGCCGCTCCGGAGATCTAGTAGAACTTCTCGCCTACTTGAGAGATACTATGGGTTTCTCATTGTGTGTGATAGAGAATATTGCATCATTGATGATGATGACCCTACTAGTTTTCAGCAAGCTATCACGAGTAGTGACTCAGTGAAGTGGCTGGATGCCTTGAAATCCGAAATGGAGTCCATGTACACCAACAAAGTATGGACTTTGGACGTTGCACCTCGTGGGATAAAACCCGTAGGGTGAAAATGGACCTTTAAGAGAACGATTGATGTAGATGGACAGGTAGAGACCTTTAAAGCAAGGCTTGTAGCGAAAGGTTTTCGTCAAAGACCAGGATTGGACTATGATAAAACTTTCTCTCCAGTAGCAATGCTTAAATCCATTTGGATCCTACTTGCTATTTCTGCTCACTACGATTATGAAATCTGGCAGATGGAAGTTAAAAATGCATTTTTAAATGGTGATTTAGAAGAATGCGTTTTTATGGATCAGCCAGAGGGCTTCATTGACAGTAGGAACAGCGAAAAGGCGTGTAGGTTGCTTAAATCCATTTATGGATTAAAGCAGGCATCACGGAGCTGGAACATCTGCTTTGATGATACAATCAAAGAGTTTGATTTTGTCAAAAATATAGATGAACTAAGTATTTATAAGAAGATTGTAGGGAGTACCGTCACATTTCTCGTATTGTACGTGGATGACATTCTCTTGATAGGAAATGATATTCCTATGCTACAATCGGTCAAACTATGCTTATCACAGAGGTTCTCCATGAAGGACCTGGGTGATGCCTCTTGCATTTTGGGCATTAGGTATTAGTTATATATATGCCCTAGAGGCCATTGTTGTACATATGATGTATATTATGATGGATGCTTGGATATATACAGAGAGGACTTTCTTGCTCGTCATGATAGTATGCTATTTGGTTTAACTTTATCTTAACATGTTGACTTGTATTGGTTTATTGTCTTACTCTCACATGTTGATAAAGCCCTTATGATCTGTACTCGACTACTGGGACTATGATGAGATCATACTAGTGGGGCCATAGTAGTCGATGAGTACATCCTATAACTGTTCCTAGTCGAGGGTATATCGAGACAGGGCATCGATACACCAGAGTAGACTAGCGTATACGCATCTTCACCCATATAATGGGCGATGGATGATCCCATATCCATCGGTGTTTGACATCAGAGATGGTGTATGGGTGCTCAGTGGAGACTGGGTACACTGGACGGACTCGCCGAGATTTCCAAGATGGTGATATACCACACGTCAGATGGCAGTTCTCCGGTGACACTGGTACAGGGTAGTCTATAGACCCGAGATCGTCATAGAGTCTTGTGTGATTCCCACTGTGCTTTGATTTCCACCTTACCACGTCCAAGAGGGCGTGCAAAACAGTGGCTTTTGGGTACAGTCCTGAATCACATGGAGGCAATGAGCGATAGGAGGGGATTCGTCTCTCCCGATATAGGGAGTTGATGTTGTGCTGTGTTCGATTGGCTATAACTGTAAGTCCCTGGCCAGGGCTGATATAGAGATTTACTGGTAAGTGTTACTAGTAGTTTCTCGACCTGTTATGAGCCTCACATTGATACGACTTATCGGTTACTGGTGTCTGACGTATACCACCCCTAGACTTGATATGCGACATATCAGAACGAACAGACCGGACTGTACGGGAGTGTTACTGATTGGATTCATAGGAGAACGGACAGGCTAGCTTGTTGATCTTCTGGTCGCTCAATACCTGGGAGGCTGTTACGTTTAGCTGACCGCTTGCAGCTTGTGGGTGTTTGATATGATCATCACCTGCTACCGGCGTATTGACGATTCTTTAGAGTCCTACACAGAGGTTTCTTGGCTCAGGCAAAACGGAGTAGAGGCACATATGAGATATGTGCAGGACCGAGGATAATGCGATATGAGATACCGTATTATATTCTCGCGATATTTAGATATGAACCGGGACATCGGATCAAGTGTTGATTCGATGAATCGGTACATGATATATTAGTCGGTTATATTCGATATAGCCGGATCGTCGGATCAAATGTTGATTCGATGATTTAATGTATAATGATATATATGATATATTGTATTACATTATCTAATATTGGCTCGCTTTATTATTTCATTTTCTCACCGGGTTAATACATTGATATATATGCGATATATGTTAATTGTATTATTTTCTTTTGTTGCAAATATAATATATATGTGATATATATTATTGTGACATTATATGATTTATTATGAAACATGTCTAAGGATGATAAAAAAGGATTAGGGTTTGATTAGGGTTAGCTCCTTCTTGTTCATTCTAGAAGGATTCTCTTTTGTCTTGGTTAAGATATTATGGTTGATACTTATCCTTAACCTAACCAAACCCTAACTCTAGTTTATTCTCTACAAAGTTTTAGCCTCTCATCCTTGACCATGGTTCCATAATCAATCATATACTTTAATCTACTATTCATCACAAAAGGATTATTCTTTTCATTCTTCATCTTCTTCTCTCTTGAGTTTGAGAGAGAGCTCACTAGAAATTCCTTTTGTGATGATTTATTATGAGAAAGTGAATTAAAAAGATAGCATAAATACTACTCCGTCATCCTCATCTAATCTAGCCTATTAGATTAGGGTGTTCATCTCTTTAGAGTGAGAAAGCTTGGGTTATAGCAACTTCGACGTAGATCATCGGAGAAGCGGAACACTTCAAGCTAGCATGGATCGTTCGAGTCGTGGAGCCTCTCTTGAGTCCTGGAGATCGTGGATCGCGGCGAAGGGACTTCTACTCGGAGCTTGTGAAGCGAAGGAGCGGACTACAAAGGTTGTAATCCCTCACACTTAGGGTTAAAGATGTTATCTTGCATGTTAAACCCTAATAATCTAGCAAAGATCACGTCATTGGGTTGTTCGGCATATCTAAAGTTTTATTCGGGCATGTTTGATGCTTTATGAACCTTCACAAGAGTGCCTACGAACCCTACAGTGGTATCAGAGCCTAGCTAGAGCATTAGGCGACGTGTTTACGAACTTAAAACTCCGATCGAACCCGAACCGACGAAAATGAACCCCTCTCTGGATATTTTTCAAAAATGCGATTTTTTCTGAATTAAAAATAGCTGAAAAATACCTCAGACAAAGATAAGAATAACTGTGAAATACGAGCCATTGATCCGTACAAACGACCACGGAATCGCGGCCGTACCCTGCTTGGGCCGCAGTTCCGCGGCAGTACTGCTTGATGGGACAATTTTAATTTTACAGTAATTTTTGTTTTTGATTCTTATACAGTTTCTGGTATTTTTATTTTTACTCAAGTGTTGAGTATTCTGGGGTTTATTTTGTAATCGTAGATTCGATCGGAATATTTAAATTCGTTATTATTTCCGGATATTTAAAAATTGTTAAAATGTTCGAACGTATATCATTAACTCACTTTTTCCCGGCACGGCAAAATTTTCAAGTGTTGAATTTTTTTTCGGGTTTGAATCTTTCGGAAAAATGTGCAAGTAACACGGTGGACCCTCTAGAAGACAACAAACCTTAACTCGATTATGTGACCGTCTTGAACTGCCTTTGGAACCTTCGGGTTTGGGGCAGTACGGCATGCCACATGTGAGGCGTTGGCTTGACCCTTCTATGGCTGGATCACTGGTATTGTGACATATTCTGGGATTATTTGAACTCCGCTCAAGTGTTGAGCTATTTGGGAAATTTTAGGTATTTGATTATCTTTTCGAAAAGTTTAATACTGTCTATTTATCTGGAATGTGATACAATATGTGGAATTCATAGAGTTAGGCATGAAATGCGAAGTATGTGATATTTCGGATTTACGATGTCTAAAGTGATTGTGGATTCCAAATATTGTAGTTTTACAATTTCTTTTCTGTGACCGTAAGTGTAGTATGTAGTTGTATTGCCGGTTTTCGTTGCTATACATCGACGACGATCAGTGTATGCATACTTACTTACGATGATGATATGAGATATTATGTGTTGCTGAGATATGATGTGCAGGATTGTCGCGATTGAATAGCCCGGGGTTTTATGTGAGATGAGAGTTTTATATTTTCATTCATCTAAATTCAAATGTAATGTAATATTCTTTTATTTGGGGCACTTCCGGGTTGAGGTTGATGCCACCAGTGTTGTATATTATTTACGTTTCCGTATTAGGATGGACCCAAGGAGGGGAGCACAGGTGACCGGGTTCTGGGGTTTAGTGGGAGGCCATCTCGAGGAGTCGAGACCGGGTCTCCTAAACTCCAGAATTGGTAGGATCGCTTGGCGCTCTCGTAGGGGTCCAGGGTGTGGGCTTGGCTATTCATCGCGACTGTGGAATCCGTATTTTTCTATTGTTGGCTAAATACTAAATACGGACGTCCTAGTATATCCCACATTACATCTATGTTTCTGCTGCGATATCTGTGATGTGATCATTTGATATGTTGTGATGGATACAGTATATAGTATATATGATATATTATATAGACGTTACTTATGTTTTACACCCGCACTAGTACCCTGCTCTGTCGTTAGTTACCTAACCTAACGGTGCACGAGGAGACATCGAGGCGAATGCGGATGGCATAAGTGTACGTCGTATTTATCTGTGATGCTTAGGAAGCATAAGCTGATGGGATTCTTTATTAATGAGATTAATAAAAAGAAAAGAAACCTAAAAGATGTTGTAGAATCAAAACTTTATAAAAAAAGGTAGCTACAGTTTTGCTTTGCATAGTGGTATATATGATATACCCTACACCTTATTCGATGAGGAAAGAGCCGAGATCCCTTCACCGGGAGTGACCTCATTAGCGAAACTGGCAGATGCTACAAAACTCGGTTTGTCTTTTGATTGCTTTTAGAGTTTTGCTTTGCACATTGATATATATGATATGTCCTGCACCTTATTCGATAAGGAAAGAGCCAAGATCCCTTCACCGGGAGTGACCTCTTTAGCAAAACTAATGAAAGCCTAAAAAACACTCCATTTCAAAATTTCACTTGATTCTACGACGATATCAAGTTCATTATGCAATAGGTTTTCAGAAAAACCTGCGTAGCCCTCCGTCATTTCAGATAGATATTATTTAGTATTCGTGCTATGTTTGTTGATTTAGTCAAGGCATAGTGTACGGTAGCTAAGTAGTGTTTATCTGTTAAAACATGAGATGCGATTGGATTAGGGTATTCGCACGGCCTTGTTGACTCAGTCAAGGGTCGTACGGGTGGGTTTAATTCAATCGGGAAATGTACGGGTTGAACTTGACTTGCGATTTATGGTTTGTTGACTTAGTCAAGGTCATAGATCGCTAGGGGCAAAATATTATCGGGAATTTCAAGTGTTGAAATTTGCAATGAGATTGCATACATCCTATGAGAAAGTTGGATCCCGATACCCACTGCAAGTAAGTGTTACTCCTGGGAGAGTTTTACACAGGACAATTAGCCGATCAAGTAGGTGTCTAGAAAAGTGTTAACGAGGTTACGCCTCTGGGAAAATGAGGTTTACTTTAATTAGGTCCGTGCGAAAGCACGGGGAACCTCCCTCAAGTACCGACACTGATCTGGCTGAAAGATTGACGAAATTGTAGGGTGTAATTAATACCGGCTAATCTTACCTTTTAGGGTTTGAAGGAAGATTTGATAAAAACAGTGGGAGACATCCTGATTAGATAAGATAATAACCAATCTAATCTTGCAAGAGCATATGCTAAAGTGTTTTCTTCTCTCTCTCTCAAGGTAGCGACCATATCAGGCCATAATCAAGATAATAATATGGATGTATTGACTGAACCCGCTTATTATACTGAGCAGGGGAACGTTGGACCCGTTCTTTCTTATAAGAGTTATAAGACTGAACAGGGAATAGGAGAATATCTGGATTCTCACGCCGCCCAGAAGAACATGCATGTTGATGCATCTTCTTCAGATGTGTTAGTTATTGAAAACTGTTTCTCAGTTCACCCTACGTCCTGGGTATTAAATACCGGATCAGGATCCCACATATGTAAATTGTTACATGGGCTACGAAAAGGTAGAGAACTGGGAAAAGGTGATCATTCCATTCAAGTAGGGAATGGTGCAAGTATTGCAGCCAAAGCAGTTGGCGAATATCACCTTGTATAGCCAAGTCGTAATACACTGATTCTAAATGAGTGCTATTATATACCGAAGATGATGTGCAACATTATATCAGTTTCTTTATTAAGTAAAGAAAGATATAATTTTGTAGTAAAGGATAATGTTATGAACAAATTCCTAGATCAAAAGTTGATTGCATCAGGCTTGTTACATAATGGCATATTCATTCTAAATCAGAATACAGTCCTCAATATACAAAACACACACAAGAGGAAAAGTTCAGAAATGAACGAATCCTTCTTGTGGCATTGTAGACTTGGCCATATCAATGAGACACGGCTAGCTAAGTTACATAAAAATGGATATTTGAATTCATTCGAATTTTCATCTTATGATACTTGCCATTCATGTCTCAAAGGAAAAATGACTAAAGCTCCGTTTAGTGGACACGGAGAAAGAGTTACCGAACTCTTAGGACTGGTACATAGTGATGTATGCGGTCCCATGTCTACGCATGCCAGGAACAGTTCTTCCTACTTCATTACATTCATTGACGATCTCTCTAGATACGGACATATGTTCCTGTTGAAACACAAGTCTGAAGCTTTTGAGAAATTCAGAGAATATAAGCACGAAGTAGAGAACCAAATGGGCAAAAGTATTAAGATCCTTCGATCTGATCGAGGAGGAGAATACTTGAGCAATGATTTTCTGGATTATCTAAAAGAAAATGGGATTCTCCCTCAGCTTACTCCTCCTTATACACCACAGCACAACAGTGTATCGGAACGGAGGAATCAGACCCTATTAGATATGGTGCGCTCTATGATGAGCGAAGCTGAGTTACCTATTTCCTTCTGGGGGTATGAGCTTGAGACAGCCATATACATATTGAATCTAGTTCAGTCTAAATCTGTATCTACCACACCATATGAGATATGGAGTGGGAAGAGACCATATTTTAAACGAGTTAAAATATGGGATTGTCCGGCCTATGTCAAAAGGCAAAATCCGGACAAACTCGAGGCACGATCAGTTCTTTGCAAATTTATGGGATATCCAAAGAATTCTCAAGGATATTTTTTCTACCACGCTGAGGAACAAAAAGTGTTTGTTGCTCAACAAGCCACCTTTTTGGAAAGGGAATTTCTTGCAAAAGAAATTAGTGGCAAAGAGGTAGAGCTGGAAGAGGTTCCAGCACCACAAACCGCAACTGATGATTTGTTGGAACCAGAAGATTCAGTAGTACCCGACGAACCCCAGCCACTCCGCCGATCTAATAGGGTTTCTCATCCACCTGAAAGATACTGCGGTTTTCTCATTGATGGTGGAAACGAGGATTGCATCATGGAAGATGATGACCTGACTAGTTTCGAGCAGGCTATCACGAGTGGTGACTCTGTGAAATGGCTGGATGCAATGCGATCTGAGATGGAATCCATGTACACCAATAAGTATGGATTTTGGAAAATGCTCCTGAAGGGGTAAAACCCATTGGGAGCAAGTGGATTTTTAAAAGGAAATTTGGTGTAGATGGAAAAGTTGAGACTTTCAAAGCTAGACTTGTAGCAAAGGGTTTTCGCCAACGACCAGGTGTGGATTATGACGAAACCTTTTCTCCAGTGGCTATGCTTAAGTCCATCCGGACCTTACTTGCCATTGCTGCATACCATGACTACGAAATCTGGCAAATGGATGTTAAGACCGCCTTTCTAAATGGTGATTTAGAAGAGTGCGTGTACATGACTCAGCCAGAGGGCTTCGTAGATAGTGGGAGCAGCGGAAAGGTGTGCAAGCTGCTTAAATCCATTTATGGGTTAAAGAAAGCATCGCGGAGTTAGAACATATGTTTTGATGTAGTAGTCAAAGAGTTTGACTTCATCAAAAACATAGATGAACCATGTATCTATAAGAAGGTAGCAGAGAGTAAGGTTGTCTTCATCGTATTGTACGTGGATGACATACGCTTGATAGGAAATGATATTCCTATGCTGCAATCAGTCAAGCTCTTCTTATCACAAAAATTCTCAATGAAAGATCTAGGTGATGCCTCATGCATATTGGGGATTAGGATCTATAGAGATAGATCCAAACGGATACTGGGATTGTCCCAATCCAAGTACATTGACACCATACTAAAGAGGTTTAGTATGGAAGAATCCAAGCGTGGGAACCAACCCATGATCTCTGGACTCACTCTCTCCAAAGAGATGTCTCCCAAGACTTATTTGGAAAGAGCTCGCATGCAAGGGATACCCTATGCTTCGACAGTAGGCTCTATCATGTATGCGATGCTATGTACCAGACCCGATGTAGCATACTCACTAAGTGTAGTGAGTCGGTATCAAGCAGATCCTGGAGAGAGTCACTGGACAGCTGTGAAGAACATTCTCAAGTACTTACGAAGGACTAGAGAAATGTTCTTGGTGTATGGTAACGGAGAACTCCGGGTGTAGTCCTTTACCGATTCCAGCTTCCAAAGTGATAAGGACGACTCTAAGTCGCACTCGGGATTTGTCTTTACCCTCAATGGAGGGGCGGTATGTTGGAAGAGTTCCAAACAGGATACCGTTGCAGACTCGACGATGGAGGCTGAATACATCGCTGCTAACGATGCTGCTAAAGAGGCTGTCTGGATGAAGAAGTTCATCACTGAACTTGGTGTGGTTCCATCCATTGAACATCCAATACCTCTGTATAGCGATAACAATGGAGCTGTGGCTTTGGCCAAGGAACCCAAATCCCATCAGAAGTCCAGACATATTCTGAGGCGGTATCACCTGATCAGGGAGATAGTTGATCGCCGGGAGATCGTGGTCAGGAGAGTAGATACGAAGGACAACACTGCGGATCCACTCACGAAGGCCATTCCCCAGATACAGTTTGAGAGATTATTCGGGATGCTAGGTATGAGATACTACAACAGCTGGCCTTAGTGCAAGTGGGAGATTTTTAGTTATATATATGCCCTATAGACCATTGTTGTACATATGATGTATATTATGATGGATGCTTGGATATATATAGAGAGGACTTTCTTGCTCGTCATGATAGTATGCTATTTGGTTTAACTTTATCTTAACATGTTGACTTGTATTGGTTTACTGTCTTACTCTCACATGTTGATAAAGCCCTTAGGATTTGTACTCGACTACTGGGACTATGATGAGATCATACTAGTGGGGCCATAGTAGTCGATGAGTACATCCTATAACTGTTCTTAGTCGAGGGTATATCGAGACAGGGCATCGATACACCAGAGTAGACTAGCGTATACGCATCTTGACCAATATGATGGGCGATGGATGATCCCATATCCATCGGTGTTTGACATCAGAGATGGTGTACGGGTGCTCAGTGGAGACTGGGTACACTGGACGGACTCGCCGAGAACTCCCAGATGGTGATATACCACACGTCAGATGGCAGTTCTCCGGTGACATTGGTACAGGGTAGTCTGTAGACCCAAGATCGTCATAGAGTCTTGTGTGATTCCCACTGTGCTTTGATTTCCACCTTACCACGTCCAAGAGGGCGTGCAAAACGGTGGCTTTTGGGTATAGTCCCGAATCACATGGAGGCAATGAGCGATAGGAGGGGATTCGTCTCTCCCGGTATAGGGAGTTGATGTTGTGCTGTGTTCGATTGGCTATAACTGGAAGTCCCTGGCCAGGGCTGATATAGAGATTTACTGGTAAGTGTTACTAGTAGTTTCTCGACCTGTTATGAGCCTCACATCGATACGACTTATCGGTTACTGGTGTCTGACGTATACCACCCCTAGACTTGATATGCGACATATCAGAACGAACAGACCGGACTGTACGGGAGTGTTACTGATTGGATTCACAGGAGAATGGACATGCTAGCTTGTTGATCTTCTGGTCGCTCAATACCTGGGAGGCTGTTACGTTTAGCTGACCGCTTGCAGCTTGTGGGTGTTTGATTTGATCATCACCTGCTACCGGCGTATTGACGATTCTTTAGAGTCCTACATAGAGGTTTCTTGGCTCAGGCAAAACGGAGTAGAGGCACATATGAGATATGTGCAGGACCGAGGATAATGCGATATGAGATACCGTATTATATTCTAGCGATATTTAGATATGAACCGGGACATCGGATCAAGTGTTGATTCGATGAATCGGTACATGATATATTAGTCGGTTATATTCGATATAGCCGGATCGTCGGATCAAATGTTGATTCGATGATTTAATGTATAATGATATATATGTATCTAATATTGGCTCGCTTTATTATTTCATTTTCTCACCGGGTTAATACATTGATATATATGCGATATATGTTAATTGTATTATTTTCTTTTGTTGCAAATATAATATATATGTGATATATATTATTGTGACATTATATGATTTATTATGAAACATGTTTAAGGATGATAAAAAGGGATTAGGGTTTGATTAGGGTTAGCTCCTTCTTGTTCATTCTAGAAGGATTCTCTTTTGTCTTGGTTAAGATATTATGGTTGATACTTATCCTTAACCTAACCAAACCCTAACTCTAGTTTATTCTCTACAAAGTTTTAGCCTCTCATCCTTGACCATGGTTCCATAATCAATCATATACTTTAATCTACTAATCATCACAAAAGGATTATTCTTTTCATTCTTCATCTTCTTCTCTCTTGAGTTTGAGAGAGAGCTCACTAGAAATTCCTTTTGTGATGATTTATTGTGAGAAAGTGAATTAAAAAGATAGTATAAATACTACCCCATCATCCTCATCAAATCTAGCCCATTAGATTAGGGTGTTCATCTCTTTAGAGTGAGAAAGCTTGGGTTATAGCAACTTTAACGTAGATCATCGGAGAAGCGGAACACTTAAAGCTAGCATGGATCGTTCGAGTCGTAGAGCCTCTCTTGAGTCCGGGAGATCGTGGATCGCGGCGAAGGGAATTCTACTCGGAGCTTGTGAAGCGAAGGAGCGGACTACAAAGGTTGTAATCCCTCACACTTAGGTTTAAAGATATTATCTTGCATGTTAAACCCTAATAATCTAGCAAAGATCCCGTCTTTGGGTTGTTCGGAACATCTAAAATTTTATTCGGGCGTATTTGATGCTTTATGAACCTTCACAAGAGTGCCTAGGAACCCTACATTAGGATCTATAGAGATAGATCCAAGAGGTTATTGGGATTGTCCCAATCAATTTACATTGGCAACATCCTAAAAAGGTTTAGTATGGAAGATTCCAAGCGTGGTGCCTTGCCCGCTTGACATGGAATCGCTCTCTCCAAGGACTTCTTTTCGAAGACTGATGAAGAGAGAGCTCGCATGAGCATTATACCCTACGCTTTTGCCGTACGATCTATGTATACGATGTTATGTACTCGCCCTGATGTAGCTTATGCACTAGCTGTTGTAAGCAGGTATCAATCCAACCCAGGGGAGAAACATTGGATAGAAGTGAAGAACATTCTTAAGTACTTGCGAAGGACTAAAGAATTGTTCTTGGTGTATGGTAATGGGGATCTCCAAATGGAGGTCTTTACCTATTCCACCTTCCAAAGTGATAAGGATGACAAAAAATCTATCTCATGGTTTGTATTTACCCTCAATGGATGGGCGGTTAGTTGGAAAAGTTCCAAACAGGATACCGTTGCAGACTCCACGATGGAAGCTGAATATATTGCTGCAAATGATGCTGCCAAGGAAGCCGTTTGGATGAAGAAGTTCGTCACGGAACTAGGAGTAGTTCTAACCATTATTGATCCAATACTATTGTATTGTGATAATAATGGGGCTATGGCATTGGCCAAAAAACACAGGTCCCATCAGAAGTCCAGACACATCCTAAGGCGATATCATTTGATCCGGGATATACTAGATCGCCACGGGATCGAGATTCGGAGAGTAGATACAAAGAATAACACCGCGGATCCACTCACCAAGGCCCTTCCACAGCCGCAACATGAGCGAATTTTTGAGATGTTGGGTATGAGATACGCCAATAATTGGTTTTAGTGCAAGTGGGAGATTGTTGGATATATGTATGCCCTAGAGGCCATTATATGTATAGTGGATGCTTGGACATGTATATATATATATATATATATATATGACTTTCTTGATCGATATGATAGTATGCTATCTGGTTGTACTTTATCTTGACATGTTCATTTGATCATGTATCTTACTCATTTGGTACATGTTGATAAAGCCCTTAGGATATTTTCTTGACTACTAGGACTATGATGCGGATCATTCTAGTGGGACACGTGTAGTTTATGAGCATATCCTTGAACTGTTCCTAGTCGTGTGTATATCGAGACGAGACATCGATATTCCACAGCAGACTAGCGTATACCATTCTTGTCCCATATGATGGGCAATGGATGATCCCATATCCATATGGTGTGGTGACACCAAAGATTGTATACGGGTGCTCAGTGGAGACTGGGTACACTGAACGGACTCGCCGAGAACTCCTATGTAGTATTATATCTATCGTCGGATAGAAGTTCTCAGGTGACACCGGTACAGGTTAGTCTGTAGACCCGAGATTGTTATAGAGTTTGTGTGTCCTCCCACTGTACTTTGATCTCCACCCTACTATGGCTCTAATGAGTCGTGCAAACAGGTGGATTTTGGGTACAGTCCCGAGGCACATGGAGGCAATGAGCGATAGGAGGGGTTTCGTCTCTCCCGGTATTGGGGGTTGATGTTGCGCTGTGCTCGATTGGCTATAACAGGAAGTCCCTGGCCAGGGCTGCTGAGATTTATTGATAAGTGTTATCAGTAGTTTCTCGATCTGTTATGAGCCATACAACGGCATGACTTATTGAGTTATTGGGGTCGACGATAACATCCCTAGACTGCATATGCAACATATCTGACGAAGAGACCGGACTGTACGGTAAGTGTTGCCAGTTGGCTCGACGGGAGTTTTGACAGGTTTGTATGTTTTTCTTCTGATCGCTCAATACCTGGGTGGCCGTTACGTTTAGCTGACCGTTTGTGGCTTGTGGGTGTTTGTTATGATCATCACCCACTGCTGGAATATTGACGAGTCTTAAAGTCCCACACATCAGTTTCCTAGCTCAGGCGAAAAGATGTGGTGTGCATATGAGATATGCGCGGGAGCTCGATTAAATGCGTGTATGTGATACCGTATATTAATCGGTGTTTACTATTGGTCGGGTCGTATGTGATATGATCGGTTTGTTAAATCAAGTGTTGATTTAACATTGACTTTTTATCTCACTTTTATTAAACCTTTTCTTTTGGATGTATGCATGCATGTATGCATATATTTATGTTCATCCACATGATGATGTGAATGCACACATACATACACTGTGTCATAGTTGTTGATACACTTGTGATGGCAATACAAGACTAACATGGAACTAATATGTGTTTGTGTGTGTCTGTGTGTGTGTCTATATATATATATATATATATATATATATATATATATATATATATTTATTAATTTTTGAGTTAAAGAAAAAGAAAATTAATTCATGGTTGATAATTCTACACACTTCTTTATTTAACCTTTGTTTTGACCATGAGTTAACTTTCCTTAGTTTCTTTAAACTCTAAAATAAATATCTAGATATTTAGTTACCATGGTTAGATGAGAGTGTGACTTTCATTTATAATTTCCATTCTCTTTTTAATTTAGGGATTATCACAAAATTGAGCTCAAGCTTGTCATCTTCATCTTCATCCTCTATCAAGCTCTCTTGAGTTTTCTAGTGAGTGAGATAGATAAAAAGAAAGGGTTTTGAAGTGAGAAAACAAACCACATCACCATTCTACACTACTCTAGCCTATTAGTGTAAAGTGTTTGCTTCATCTTCATTCTTGATCAAGTGAAATAAGGAGCTTTGAGCAAAGGGACTTCGGGTGGATCATTATAGACTAGGAAGGTTTCTAGTGAGCCGGTTCAAACTCTCCAAGGTCCAAGGAGTCAAGGAGGCGAGTCTACAAATGTTGTAATCTCTCCACTTAGTGATAGATTCTTTATAGTATGTGATACTATTAGTTGTTACCCTAAATATCTAGTTCGATTCCTAGGTTTGTTTGCTTAGCACCTCATTAAAATTTTATTGTGGCATGTGTGATGCTTCCAAACCTCATTAAAATTTTATTCCTTAGCACCTCATTAAAATTTTGTCAAGACCCGCTTCCCAAAATACATAAATACAGCACGTGACAGAGCCAACCATGCTACCTATGGCTAGGAATAATCACTCTATAGTCACATTACGGCTGCCAATCAGATATCAAGAACAGTAAATAAAATCTAACTAACACGTGTCCATCTGCTACAATTAATAAAAGTCAAGAAATGCATATAGCGGAAACGAATCAAGATCCAATAAATAATATTATTTGAATCACATCCCTTATAGGATCACATCGATAAAATAAAACTACGGAATTAAAATAAACTAAGCATCTCTAAAATTAAATCAAGCTCTTCACTGCTCGGCTTGCTTGTTAAAATACTCCTGATCTTCCTGCGACAAGATCATAGGCACCGGGCCATGCAAAATCCAGACGTCAGTGCGTCATAAATATCAAACAATAGTAATAACCAGAATAGGATGCTATGATAAAACATGAGTGTAAATAATAAACACAGGTATAAAACAACGAGGTATATGTATGTGATGTATATCCTAAAGTCTGTGCTTCTAGATTATCTATTCTATTAGTCTTTGAAATCAATTAAATGGAATCGTCGATGTAACTCAATAGTATCCTGTGCGTGCCCTTGACCATGGTCAAGACTCTAGGAGCTGAATTCGAGACGTGCCGCTAAGAAGTAAAAACATGTATCATGTACAGACGAATGATGTCAGCAACATCATTCCGGGGCCGAAGCCCGTATCGATTGATCGGTCTCTGGAAGTATTGAACTGTTGAGTTACAATTCAGGTTTCATTATTGATTTCCCCTTACCCCAAATTTTGTGTTCAAGTTAGGTATTGATGATATCAATCTAATGCCAACACAGGGTCAAGCAGGTACAGGTCTTGTCTATGTAGACAACAAGTCATGTCCGTGTAAGTATATCATGCATTTGGCTAAAGGAAAAACACGATGCGGAATGGTAAAATCAAAATTTTCTAGCAAGAATGGTATACTGATCATGTGATCCTCCTAAAATTACAACATGCATGAACTAAAAAGGATAAGAGCTAAGATAGAAAAATCATACTACCTATGATGCTTCTTATTTCAAGCTCCAAGATGTGTAGCAAGATGGCTCCTTTGATTTGAACTCCTAGATTGGTCTCCTAGAGTTCACCGACTTGAGTCTTATTGTCGGCCCTTTCCATCGAAGATGATCCACGGTGATGAGTGGCAACTTGAGCTACTCCTTCCTCTTTACTATTTGCTAGATAGCAAAGAGAAGTATGTGTAGTTTGTAATGGTGAAGGGTTTCTCTCTTATTATCTCTATTCTTTTTCTTTTGCTACCTTTTTTCCTTTCTCTCATGGAATTTGCAAGTATGAAGGAGAGAGAGTGTGAGAGTTAGGTTATGGACACTCACCATGCTCCCATGACCTAAGCCATGCCACCTCTCTCTTCTATCATCCTAACACATATCTTAGGGTGTGTGAGATGGTTACACATCACCCTTGGGCATGAAAAAATGAGATAAAAGAAGATAAAAGGAAAAAGATTTATTATGGTTAAATAAAGATACACCAGCCATGATAAAAAGATAATGTTCATAGCATATGGAACAATAAAATAAAGAGTGATAGAGAGAGAGTAGTTTATGATATTTGATTAATTACATGTATTTACACATAATCACATATATTTAAACTTGTCATTGAATTAACAATTAATACAATTACCAGGTTTATCTCAATAAATCGGCTAGTATCATATCCTGTTCGGCTAAAATACGAACGTCTAACCGGACCCTGCACGCATCCCATGCGTGCAATACATTATTTCACTCGAGTGGACAAAACATCTGTGTGGGACTCTAAAGACCCCTCAACACGCTGGTAGTAAGTTGTCGGATCACATCATTACCTTACAAGCACATCAACGGTACTAGTTGTACGTAACGACTAACGAGGTATTGAACAAATGAAAGGTCGACAAGAAAGCTTGCCCGTACCTTACAAAGTCAATCAATGACACTTACCGTACTGTCCGGTCTTTTCGTCTGAGAATGTCACATATCGGGTCTGGGAGGTGGTATCCGTCAGACTCCCACTAAACCGATGAATCATGTAAGAATAAAGCTCATAACCATATGAGAAACTACTAATAACGCTTATCAGTAAAACTCGCTTTCCCTGGCCCGGGACTTATGGTTATAGCTAGTCTCACACAGCGCAATATCAACTCCTCGTACCGGGATAGACGAATCCCTTCCGATCGCTCATTTCCTCCACATGATCCGAAACTGTACCCAACCACTACCTGTTTGCACAGCCCTTTAAGGCCATAGTAGGGTAGTAATCTAAGTACAGTGGGGACCATATGAGACACTATGACGATCTCAGGTCTACAGAATAACCTGTACTTGTGTCACCTAAGAACTGTTATCTGACGATAAGTATAATACCATCTTGAAGTTCTCGGCGAGTCCGTTCGGTGTACTCAAGTTTATAATGAGCACCTGCATACAATTTTTGGTGTCAAACACCAATGGTTGTAGGATCAACCATCGCCCTATATTGGGTCGAGAAACGTATACACTAGTCTACTCTGGAATATCGATGCCGTCTCGATACCCCTATGACTAGGAACTTTTTAAGGATGTGCTTATCAACTACCCAGGGCCTAATAGTATGATTGAGATCATAGTCCTGGTAGTTAAGCAAAGATCCTAAGGGCTCTATCAACATGTATAACTAAGAGCAGGATATAAATGTATACACGTTAAGATAAAGTCAAAACCAGATAGTTCACTATCATTTTGAGCAAGTTTATTCTATGCTTACATATGTCCCTGATGTCCAATATAATATACAATAATGGCCTCTAGGGCATACATATCCAACAAACTCCCACTTACACTAGGGCTAGTTATTGGCATATCTCATACCCAACAAACCAAAATTTCGCTCAAACTGTACTTGGGGAATGTCCTTCATGAATGGATCCGCTAGGTTCTCTTTTGTATCTACCCTCCGTATCTCGATCTCTTTACGATCAATGATCTCCCTGAACAGATGATACCGCCATAAGATGTGTCTGGACTTTAGATTGGACCACGGTTCCTTCAAAAGTGCTACTGCTCCATTGTTTTCACAATACAAAGGTATTGGATCAGCAATGGTTGGAACCACCTCAAGCTCCATAATGAACTTACGCATCCAGACTACTTCTTTGGCAGTGTTCACCACAGAAAACTGCATTTTAATACCTTTCATTCATTATCTATTTTGCTATTTATCAGTACTATTAATCGGTGTCTGCTCAATAATTACAGTTTACAGGTATCCGTGACAAATACTGGAAAACATACTCAAAATCATGGATATAACGTCTAAGAGCCGTTGATCAGTCGAAAATAATGTATTTTTAACACGGCAATTTCCCTATCATTTGCACTCATTTAGAAGCGTTCGGTATTCATACTTCACATATTAGCAAATCAGTCGTTAAATATCAAATTGCATGTGTTAGACTCTAAAACCGACATTTCTAAGGAAATTGACTGCATTTCATGGCATTGCAACATCTCTATATTGCGCAACACTTGTCTTGAGAAATTGTGCAGGAAAATCCGGAAGAAAAGCAAAAATTGTCGATTTGCTGATTAAACATTACACCAACTCCAAATTTTGAGATCTGGTAGCAATCCAAAGGGAGAAATACAATTCAACATATCAAAGAAATGCCCACAACTCGAGCCCAACAAGCACCAGAAGAACCAAGCCCTGAAGCTTCAAAAGAGCCGCGGAACCGCGGCGGGAGCCGGCTTGCGCCGCGGTTCCACGGCGGTTTGGTCAGATCATCATGCCATTTTTAGTGCGTTATTCTTATCTCAGTGGCCACAGCTCAGAATGATATGTAAAATTCCAGAAGGATCTCGAAGCTATTGCCAGATCAGCAAAGATCATTAAGCAAGGCTAATCTTAATTAAGCTCCTAACAAACTATTTCTAGAAGCTCCCTCGTAACTAATCACATCTAGAAGCTTCTCCTCTAACTAAATTTTGGAGGGAAATTCAAATTCCCTCAACAAACTTTTGGAGGGAAACTTAAAATTTGAAATCCTAGATCTAGGGTTTTGGATATCTATAAATAGAAGCCTAGACCTAGGGTTAAAGGCTAATCAATCATTAGGTAATCAATCTTTAGTTAGTTCATTAATTTTTTCCCTCTTACATCATCTTCTTCCACAAGTCTAGTGACAAGGCTTGTGCGAAACCCTAACCCTAATTCCAATCAAATTCAAGATCCCGAGTACCAATCAAGCAAGAAGCCCTTCAACCTTTTAGGAGCGGCGCCGATCTCCAATCGAGCAAGTGATCCAAGCCGATCCGCGACTCACGAGGACGAGCGAAGCCAAATCGACGATCGAGTTCTTCCTCTTGTAGTTCTTGAGCGAATGTAATGAAATTGTTGATATAAATAAAAGGTGAAATTCTTTAATCTTGTTTTCTTTAAATTCTTGCATCATGATTCGATCTCAATTTGTAATTGTAGTTCTTATTGTGATGTTTGAGTAAAACTCCGCTCGTAAAGGAGTCGAGACGATCAATAGAACGATGATGTAACAAATCTTAATATGATTTTTAAGTCCTACGAGTTTTGTAAACCCTAGCAAGTTCAAGAATCGATGACCTAGTTTCGTTGCGATGCTTTCTTGATTGTTATCGCTCGAAATTAGGGATCTACGATCGTTTCTTGAATTTACTAGAGACTAGAATGTGAATGATATCGACGAAAGAACAAGGGATAAGATGAAACCCTAGTTTCACTAGAAAGCCCTAATTCTTGTCGATCATCATCGATCTATTATCAATTTATCGAAGGATAAGAATACGTAATTGTAAGATTACATCACATCTATAGATCCGATTGATTCCTACGAGCCTCATTTCGATTCTTGATATTTGTTTTGGAAAAATCAACAAACTATCAATTCTTGATTCTATCTTTTTCTTGTTATTAGATCTAGATTTTTCTAATTCTTGAACTTCAACTATAAATCATGAATTTTTTTTTCTTTTCTTTAAAGTTTCGACTCATCTAATTCAAAAGACGAACTATTACACTGTCCCTGTGGACGATCCGCACTCACTTACAATCTACATCCGACACTGTAGTTGATTGCGGTCAAATAATTTTTGGTTGTCATTTCTATACAATTCTCAATTACTACACATCAAGAATTCTTTTCAATCAGCCGTCACTGCAAACAGAACAGAAAACTGATGAATGTCCCAAGAGCTCTTTTAGAAATAATGCATGTGTACACACTTTTTTCCAAGAATGGTCCAACACATACAAGTGTGCACATAGCTTGGACCTAGGAGGGGGCTGCCATGAGCAAGTAAGGGACAAGCCATGAGCACATTGGGGGACATGGCTAATAAATGCATAAAGTTTTGATTTGATATATGGTATCTTGTTCCCTCCAATTCTCTGCATGCAAACCAGATTACTTTAGACCAAACAAACAACACCAGAGTGATATTGGGATGCACATATGCATTCCACATCAACCCGAGACCCTCTCCTCGGATTTAGACCGAGCACAAGCCTCCCAAAACCGGCCAGGCCGGCCCCACAATCTCCATTGTGCCCCATATTTCTGTGGGCCTTCCCTTGCCGCTTACTCACCTCATTTTTATTATTTGTTTATTTTTCATTGGTGCCTATAAAAGAAAACCAGCAGCAAAGGGAAGCACTCTCATTCTTATAGATTCACATATAGTTTTTCTTAGTTTCTTCTCTTTTTGGTTTAGCTTGAGGGTGAGTGGGTTTCATCATTGGTTTCTTCTTCTTTTTCCCCCTTGAAGCTTTCTTTGGAAAGCTTCATTAAGGAGGCTGAACAAGTTACCAAAATTCTTGTATCTCTTCTCTCAAGTGTTGATATATTGCATTGTTGTTTCTTTTCTTTACATGCTTTTTTTTTTATTCATTATGCTTAACTAATCATTTCTTTGGTTGTGGTATTGGTGAGGAAGTGAGATGAAAAGCTTTTGCCTCCTCCACCTCTTGTTTATGTTTAATGTGCTTAACTATACGATTATAACTTAATGATTATTTTATATATTGATGTAATATGGTATTTTGAAACCATGGTTACTTGTAACCTCTTTATATACCATATTCACTCCCCTTCCCTATTTAACAATGTTTAAGTTAGAATCCATTTTTGGTGTTAAGTTTGCTATGTTTGGATACGGTATTTTATGACCGAGTGCTTGACAAACCCCCGGCTTTCATATACCGTATACCATCACAAACCCTTATCAAAGTTAACACCAATACTATTTGTTCTCACTAACTACTTTTTGTTTTTGTTGTTGACGTATGCTTGTTAAGACTTGTACTTAGCATTGATACCTCAAGCGCGGAGATACAAACGGTAAGTGAACAAACGGACTCATTTCGTGATTATGGAGAATATCAGAATTTGACGACTTGTGCCTCGCAACCGCTTCGAAAAGTCGTGCTTCATGCCGGGATCAACGCGAGAACGAACAACTAATGAAAAAGGGAGCGTCGAGGGAATCATCGCGATTCAACCTTCCGAACCAAAGCCGCAACCATTCTTTCTTAACTTGTTTTCCTTCTTTCTTTGTTTTCCGTATTTCCGTATTCTTTTTATATTTTTGTGAAAAAACCAACCATTCATTAATTTGTTGAACCTTAAATCACAATACCCAATACAAAATTCCCTGCGGATCGACCCGTACTTGCCGGCTTGCTACAACACGCCGTGCACTTGCGGTTTATAAATATTTAAAACAAGAATGATCTCGCGTGCGCATTCCGTTTCCATAAAATGATCACATTTCTAAAACATACGCGTTTGCGCGCGCGGGTGAATTCCCAACAAGTTTTTGGCGCCATTGCCGGGGAGTTGGTGGTATTAGGAATTGTTATTTCTGGTTCTTACTAACTCATTAATTACAAATTCAATTTTTTTTTCAAAACTAACAAAAACACAAAACTAACAACTTGTTCTCTGTCCTTTATACCTGATAGCACTCTGTAATTCAATTAAAAAATCAAGTTAGACCATTAGAATACTCACATATCCTAGAGAACTCACCCAAAATTCCAGCACAAAACAACTTGACGTGGCCGACGACATCAAGGAAAATTCCGAGCTCGCCGGCCCAATGGGGAGGTTTTTGATTTTTTTCTTTTTTGGTGATCTCCAGTGCAGTGTTGGTACTCTTTTGGTATTGCTTGATTTTTACAATTTTGAGTGTGCGGGAATTGGGGCATATATATCGCTTTTTACAATAAATATCGTATTTTCCGACATTTCAGGTATTTAAGGAATTACGACTAGCGATCGTGCGGAGCGAGGCCCAAATGCAATTGCATGACGTTAGGAAAGTACAGTACCAAAGATCCGGGTAGTTTGACCCACGGAAGCGAACAATCAAAGACTCAGATCATTTCAAAGTGGGTTTTAACTAAATCACACATTGGTACGTATTTCGTAACACACTCTTCTCGAATCCGACGCAGACCAATTTTTCTATCTTCTGCAAGATTCTTCGCACAAACTTGCCGCCAATTGAACAGAGAACTAACTGTATTTGTTGCAGCGCTTAATACTTAAATGAAAAAGAATTGCCTAAATTGATTGATTTCTTAAATTCTATTTATTGATTGTGCATTTACATCTTAATATGGAATTAAGGGCAAAATTGACTAAACAAGATACAGTAAAGGATTTCATCACCTTTTCTCCATAGCCCACAAATCACAAAACTGCATTCTTGCATACCCCCAGTAATTTAAAATCAACTATACTTTGACTTTAAGGACATCGCGCACATTAGGAGAAGTTAATTGTGTTTCGAACACCGCTTAACGGTATATCGTTCACGAGGTGTCTAGGCAAGCGTTCAAGAGAAAGGGTTATTTAATTAAGGGATTTCGCGAAAGCGTTGGAAAACCTCCCTTCTCTCTTGCACTTACCTGGCTTCGTGATCCGTATATCTTGAGCCCGTTTCTCGACACAGTTTTATTTCGACAATCAGGTTCTTGAGCAGGTCTAGTTGACTAGCATACCGTAGATTGCTAGGGGTGTGATATTCTTTGTGTTTGTGATATTTGTGAATTCTTGCTAATATGGGTGATACACAATTCACTTCAATTTCTCACGATTCTTATTCTTTTGTTTATACTCAGTCCCAATTAATATGTTCAAATTGCCACAATTCTTCCCACATTCATGAACATTGTCCTTTTCTAGGGGGTGACCAACCGTCCCAGAATTTTGATCATGGTCACCCACCTAACACTCTTGACCCCAGTCCCACTTCAATTAGAGACCTAATGATTGAAGATTGTGAGAAAGAAGTCGACAAATTGACTGCTTTAGCATCACCACCATCACAACCCTCCTTACGTGAAACAACTGTCACATCATTTGGGTTTGATAGTGAGATGGATGCTAAGTTGACCGCTTTAGAAAAGGGTATTGAAGTGATGATTTAGGTCGAGAATCAAATAGCTTCTACGCTAGTCCTGTGCATACAGCAGTCTGAGCAATTGTTTCTTGCTCAAGCCCAATCATTGGCTAGAATAGAGGAACACACGAAACATTTAACTGTGAGGATTCTAAGGAGTGAACACTGTCAATCGGAGCCCAATAGTGTTAATGTCTGTCATCTAAGAAGTCATCCGAGCGAGAAAAACGATCAAACGAATTTTGATGATTTCATAGATGATGATGCAAATGAATTGACTGAGTGTTACCACGACACACAGGAAAACCCTTTAAGTCAGTCCACCACTAACCTTTAGGTATCCACTAAATCTCTTGTCACTTGTGATTTAGAGATTGATTTAACCGAAATTATACTTGATGAGGAAATTCTTGAACCGACTGATTTTTGCACTCCGATTTTAAAAGAGGGACCTTGTGAATTTGTCGGGTATGGTTTGGATGGATTGTCAGAAGAGATCAATGATCAGGAACCCACAATTTTTGTATCTCCTAGTGATATTATTTCGGAAGAAACGTCATGGTAGGAACCTACTTTTTTAGATGACATGAACCTACCCATTCGTGAATGTGATGAGGGCGATATAGTATTGGGAGAGTCTTTGAGCTATAGTGATAAGAATAGAATCGTGGTAGATTCTAGGGAGGAAGACAGCAATGAAGAATATTCTTTCATATCAAGTTTTAAGGAAATTTTTGCGGATGAACTAGATATACTTGGTGAGTTTGAGTCGGGATCCATTTGGGAACATCCTAAGAACCTTTCTTTTGCCGAACTTTTTGCGAATGAACTCCAGTTTTTGAACGAACCCGACTTCGAAACTCCACATATACTTCTTGAAAATTCAATTCATTCGAACAACAATTCTATTTCCACTTCAAAACATCCTCTTCACCTTCAGCGTCTTACGATCCCTACTTTTATACGCCCATGCCCTTCACTAACATCTAACATATACCTTTTCTTTTTCTTTTTCTTTTGTATATACATATTCTTTTTCCAGCCATTACGCTATATAGACAAAATCTTTAAATGGCTGATATTATTTCTGGACTAATCCAGTCTTTTAACCTGTAAATGTTGTAATTAGTCTTAGGTTTATTCTTTTTCTTTAAATAAATTCTCACCCTGATTTCTAAGTCTAGCTACCGGAGACGGGGGCAACGATGAGGACATCGTAAAACTCAGGTTTGGGGGTGAGCACTGCGTTATTTTACTGCATCATGTGTACATTCTGCATTGCATACATATTTAAAAAAACGCATAAAAATTGAAATTTTTTCCATAAAAATATAAAAACTTTGTCAATTTAGCTAGTAGGGTAACTTGGATTGTTATTCCAAAAATTTTGTTGATATATTAGAAATAACTAACTCCTAGGCTTAGGAATTGAAAACCCTAAAAATAATCTCATTCTGTTTAAACTTGGTAATTATACGTCCTTACAGTTTTTCTAGAAATAGGTAATCTTGAGTTCAGTTATTTAGTTAAGTCGAAATGAAGGGAGAGTATTGAAGCTTTACTGAAAGATAAATCTGAAAAATAGTTTCTATTCTTGAGTCCAAATTTAGAAAATATATACCCTACAAACTGCACATACACGCACCTTAAAACTTGGGATAGTAGAGGATACCTAGAAATACTCTTGCCTGAAAGCCTAGTATGAAAGAAAAAACGGTATTTAAAAGCTAACCACCATAAGAGCATCATTGAAAAATATATTCGGACTTGAAAAGAAAAAGAAAAATAAATAAATAATAAAGTCAAGACCTGGAAACTGCAATTTACGCTTTAGGCTCATACAGTAATCGGCTGTTAGTGCCTCAAGAAGCATTAATAATCGCATGAAAAATGTGTGAGCATATGTTCATATCAGATTTTTGCATTTTTATATCGCCCATTCTTAATCACATTGCAAATAAGTAGGTATTTTTGATCCATGTCTACTAAATTGTTGTAGGTTACAGGTTCTCAGCTCGTTACAGTGAAATTCATGAAAAGTCGCTATAAATGTGAGACTACGACCAACAACATATGAATCTGGATGATGCCGCCTACCAGTTCAAGGAACAAATGGAAAATCATTTAGACATTTTAATGCACAAAGCAAAAGGGCAGCACAAGATTCAAGACTTCAATGCGAAGCTCACGGTAAAAGTCCACATAATTCTGCAATGTGGAAATCTGGAAGAAAATAGAAGAGATTCTATGGAACCAAGTGAAGAAAATAAAAGTTAAAAGCAACATGAAGCAGCCCTGAGAAGTTGATCTTATGATCCCACCAATTGGCCGCGGAACCGCGGCTAAACATGGCTTTCTGCCGCGGAACCGCGGCCGTGCAATGCACGTGTCGGTGCTTGTGTCGGTGGGTGTTGGTGCTTTGACCCGGCTTTCTTAGGGTATTCTTGTAAATTCAAATGTGGATTAGATGTAAAACCCAGGGTTTCTCCTATTTATAAATAGGAAAGCCAGAAGCCTAATTAGGCATGCCTCTTTTTAATTCTTAGAGTTAAATTTTAATTTCCCTTGTAATCGTTGAGAGGTCATCAATAAAAGTAAAAGTTTTTATTTTTATCTCGCATTCTTTTATTATCTGAATTTAATTCTAACATTTTTTATCTGCGAATTAGTTTTCTAATATAAATAATTATAAAAATGAATTCTATTGTCACCTTCCTAATTAGTGAGTAATTCCTCACTTGTTAGGGTTATGATAGGGAAGGTTTGAGAGAAGGAAATCTCTCTCACTCCTTTCTTTGCCCATATAATTTTTAAAATAGGTACTCTTTTTAATTCAACCACACACTGCTCACTACGGAACCCTATCTTAAATGATAGTGGTGATTCCCTAATTAGACCGGTTGTGGTTGAATTAACTGGAGGTTAGGGCTAAGAGCCAAGAAAGGACGGACAAGGACCAAAAGGAAGATACTAAGTTTCTTCCTAGTCGTGCTAATCCCCTTTGTTGACTATTACCCTAACACCTATATTCTTAACTAGGGCATTAGAAGCACTGAGTAGAATCCCTATTCCAAACTAACCTAATCCTAACCCCAGCAAGCCTTTAAAACAATTTAATCTCATTCTTAGATCTCAAAACCAAAACCTACCAAAAATAGGACTT
The DNA here is from genome assembly GCA_030015575.1 of Agapanthus africanus. NCBI lineage: Eukaryota > Viridiplantae > Streptophyta > Magnoliopsida > Asparagales > Amaryllidaceae > Agapanthus > Agapanthus africanus. Next base: position 399,072,496 of record JASDDO010000014.1, read on the forward strand.
AACTCGTTAAAACATAAAGAAAAAACACCATTTCCCTGTGGATCGACTCGTACTCAACCGGCTAGCTACCAAGCGACACCGTCTTGATTGCGGTATTCTTTAATTTAAACACGCACGCAAAAACTTGAACAATCAGCACAACCGTCCATCCATTAATGAAAAGAAGTAGTATTAGATATTAAGGCAAGGGTACTATAACTTGAATTGAATTCTTAAGTGTTGGGGTGAAAATTTACACACACGTAGGGGTATACAATCGATGTTCGGAGAAAAGATAGGAATGAAGAATAAGACTTATGTTTTCTGTAATGATGATAAAAATCCCTGATTGGAGACCGGACTTTAGAAAGAAAACTCAAAAGATACTGAGATCTTTCTAAACTGTAAAACGTATAGGATTTGAGGTTAAATAAATAGGAGGCGTGAAACATAAGGGTTGAATATTTCTAACTTAGGATGATAGAATTTCTAACTTAGATACTAAACTGTAGGAGTAGAATCGACGTTAACTTATGAAACTAGCTTGATTGGATTTTGTGGGTGTAATCCGCTGAAAACCCTAAGGAGAGAACACTCCTCCTACTAGGGACACCTAGAGGTTTAACGGCTTGTTGAACATGCTCAGTGCAATCACGCTCCCTATGAAAGTGAGGCTAGGATTTTTTTTGTATTGCTCGGGACGACCAATAGATAAGTTTGGGGGTATTTGTTCACCACAGAAAACTGCATTTTAATACCTTTCATTCATTATCTATTTTTCTATTTATCAGTACTATTAATCAGTGTCTGGTCTGTAATTACAGTTTACAGGTATCCGTGATAAATACTGGAAAACATACTCAAAATCACGGATATAACGTCTGAGAGCCGACACTGCAAACAGAACAGAAAACTGATCAATGTCCCAAGAGCTCTTTTGTAAATAATGCATGTGTATACACTTTTTGCCAAGAATGGTCCAACACATACAAGTGTGCACATAGCTTGGACCTAGGAGGGGGCTGCCATGAGCAAGTAGGGGACAAACCATGAGCACCTGGGGGTACATGGCTAATAAATGCATAAAGTTTTGATTTGATTTATGGCATCTTGTTCCTCTCTGCATGCAAACCAGGTTACTTTAGACCAAATAAACAGCACTAGAGTTATATTGGGATGCACATATGCCTACCACATCAACCCGAGACCCTCTCCTCGGATTTGAACCGAGCACAAGCCCCCCAAAACGGCCAGGCCGGCCCCACCATCTCCATTGTGCCCAGATTTCTGTAGGCCCACCCTTGCTGCCTAGTCATCTCATTTTTATTGTTTGTTTATTTTTCTTTGGTGCCTATAAAAGCATACCAGCAGCAAAGGGAAGCACAATCATTCTCATAAATTCACATATAGTTTTTCTTAGTTTCTTCTCTTTTTGGTTTAGCTTGAGGGTGAGTGGGTTTCATCATTGGTTTCTTCTTCCCTCTTGAAGCTTTCTTTGGAAGGCTTCATTTAGGAGATTGAACAAGCTACCAAAATTCTTGTATCTATTCTCTCAAGTGTTAATATATTGCATTGTTGTTTCTTTTCTTTACTTGCTTTGTTTTTTTATTCATCATGGTTAACTAATCTTTTCTTTAGTTGTGGTATTGGTGAGGAAGTGAGATGAAAGGCTTTTGCCTCCTCCACCTCTTGTTTATGTTTAATGTGCTTAACTATACGATTATAACTTAAGGATTATTTTATTTATTGATGTAATATGGTATTTTGAAACCACGGTTACTTGTAATCTCTTCATATACCATATTCACTTCCCTTCCCTATTTAACAATGTTTAAGTTAGAATCCATTTTTGGTGTTAAGTTTGCTATGTTTGGATACGATATTTTATGACCGAGTTCTTGACAAACCCCCGGCTTTCATATACCGTATACCATCACAAACCCTTAGCAAAGTTAACACCAATACTATTTGTTCTCACTAACTACTTTGTGTTTTTTGTTGACGTATGCTTGTTAAGACTTGTACTTAGGATTGATATCTCAAGCGCGGACATACAAACGGTAAGTGAACAAACGGACTCGTTTCGTGATTATGGAGAATATCGGAATTTGACGACTTGTGCTTCGTAACCGCTTCGACAAGTTGTGCTTCATGCCGGGATCAACGCGAGAACGAACAACTCATGTATAAGGGAGCGTCGAGGGAATCGTCGTGATTCAACCTTCCGAACCAAAGCCGCAACCATTCTTTCTTAACATGTTTTCCTTCTTTCTTTGTTTTTCGTATTTTCGTATTCTTTTTATATTTTTGTGACAAAACCAACCATTCATTAATTTGTTGAACCTTAAATCACAATACCCAATACACAATTCCCTGCGGATCGACCCATACTTGCCGTCTTGCTACAACACGTCGTGCACTTGCGGTTTATAAATATTTAAAATGAGAACGATCTTGCGTGCGCATTTCATTTCCATAAAATGATCACATTTCTAAAACATATGCGTTTGCGCGCGCGGGTGAATTCCCAACAAGATTTTGGCGCCGTTGCCCGGGAGTTGGTGGTATTAGGAATTGTTATTTCTGGTTCTTACTAACTCACTAATTACTAATTCAATTTTTTTTTCAAAACTAACAAAAACAAAAAACTAACAACTTGTTCTCTGTCCTTTATACAAGAGAGCACACTGTAATTCAATTAAAAAATCAAGTTAGACCATTAGAATACTCACATATCCTAGAGAACTGTCACGACCCAAAATTTGGCCCGTAACCGGCACTTAAACTACGTAACGTGTACAGGCGTACGCAACTCAAGTAAGCCGAAACCCAGAAATCTAAACCACCCAAAACTGGATCAACGGAGAAAACATAGTTTTAAACATTCGGAAATTTTCAAGTAAAAATATTTAAGTTTAGTTCTCGTTCTTAAAAATTTCGGCAGCACCTCCTTTGTAAAAACTAGCCCCGAAAATGGGTACAATATAGATAATAATAAAAGCATCCTAAACGGGAGCAAATCACGCCCAACGGCGGAGACAACTACCACAAACATATATACGACGCCGAAGCGAAGAAATATAAAAGAAAACTGCATAAAGAAGTAAAACATTTCAACAAAACCGGCTCCCACGAGCACGACACCGAAAGTCACCATAAAATATAACATTGAATCCTCACAAGTCGTCTCTAAGTCATATACAACATAGTGGTAGATGGAGAATACTAGATCTAACAAAACATATACAAGGTATAAATAGATAACCGCAAACCCACATAAAAGCAAGGCCTCACAGCCAACCGTAGCGGTATCCGCAAAAGTAGAGATAATAAGATGCCCTGTCGCGAATACTCAGAGGGTAAGTCCTGCAAAACACTGTGGCACAATGGGGGTGAGTTGCCAACTCGTGAATAGTAAATAACATCATACAGTAATCGCAAGTATGCACGAACAGCGATCTATCTATTACATGTAATCCGATAGCATAAGTATGATAAGTGAATATGCAACAATCATATAAAGGTACATCATCAGGGTACTACAACTACATGAAGCAATGCATATAAACATAATCCTGAGTATGGGATGATATAATATAAAATCTCATGCAAAATCATCAGCATGGAAAAACACCAGTGTCCCTCAATGACACATCAAATCCCAAATCCTCAGGCACCGCATCCTCAGATCGGCCCTCACATCCTATAAAAATCATGGAAACCTGAGTGTCTAACACCGACACTCGAAACATCATGAAACCCGTGTCTAGCATCGACACGTAAATCCTCATAACTCAGGTGCTGTCACCACGACTGGCCCTGACGATATGTCGTACATCACTCCGGTCGGTATCCCCACGATAACCGCCGAGTCCAAATACAATCACCGGTAGGTACTTGCCAACCTTCCAGGCTCATCGTCTGTACCACGAACATCTTGCCGAGGGGAACCGTACCGGGCCCCACCATGTACCCGCACACAGCCCACTCACTCCTCGCATCGGGTATATATCACAAATCTCAGAACCGAGAAATCTCATGGTGGACGCATCAAATATCATATCAAGAAAACCGGGTTTTCAAACAATACATAGTTTCTTGAAAATACCCCCACGGTTCTCAAACCCATAAATCATATGAAATCCATATCTCAATGCGTAAAACTATGAAAACTGATATATGCAACATAAAACAACAATATGAGCATATCAAGGAAAATCCGCTCTTTTAAATGAATCCATCTTTAAAATATATCATGTGGTTCCCAAATCCTTCAAAAACAAATGCAGTATCATATGAGGTGTACATGTAAGTGTAGCAAGGTTTAAGTATCTACATGTAATCAAGTATGTGGGTGTACATGCCAATATGTATGCAAGATGTATAAGTAGCTATAGCAAGATATACGTGAAGTGGAATAAGGGTCAGTACCTCAACTATTCCTGCCCAATGCAATATCACGTATGTATGTGTCCACAGTATTTCATATGCACAATAGAATAAGAGTTACTACTCCAATCATTCCTATCCACTACCCTATCACGTATGTAGGTGTTTGTGCGTGTCATGGCAATTACAGACCGTGTGGGTGTAGCATACAATTTAGTGCTCGTGCAACATGAACCGTCAGTAATGTGTTATATTTAAAGGTACCAGTCAAGTACAACAGATAATGCTATGCAATGAAATTCATATGAAAGTAACTAATATGCAAATACATGCAGCTATCATATCATAATCGCCCCGACGCATAACGCCATACGGGCGATTTCCCCGTAGATCTTAAATCTACTCACCGATGGTGTCGGGCTATGAAAATCCGACCACCTGCTTCCCCTTTTCCGCAGCACCCGAAGTCCCTACTTGCGAACCTAAAATTTCATAAATACAACACATAAGCTAAATATCCTATAATGACGAAAAGACAACGAAACGCGATGAAAACGCCCGGAAAATTACACTGTGCGCTTAGCGCATCTATCGCGCACGACATCGGCCAAAAAACCCTAACTATGGTCGCTAAACAACAAAACACCAAGTGTAGACCCCGATCGTCCCGATCGGGCAACACAACACAAATAATTACGTGGAATACAATAGATATAAGCTCGCAACGACCAATCGAACCCACGTCGGAAAACCCCCAAAATCTAGTAAGCTACCTATCGCAATATTTCACACTAGTTTCAAGCTAACGCATATCTAGCGATTAAAAACACCTTAAAATAGCTTAACTAAGCTATCTAAACCATTCATATATTTTTAACACTCGCTAATTATGTTTTAGCAAAAACTTAGTAAGCAATTTGCATAATTAAACCAAAGTGTTCATTAGCAAAAATTAACATTTTCTACTAAGTTAATCTTTTCCAAAACACAAATTAACACTTTAAATGAACACTAATCACTTAAACAAACTTTAACCGTAACATAAATTTCTTAAAACAATTATAAATGAATTAATCATGATTTAAAAACTAAACTAAACACATAATTAGCTAACTAAATTAGCTAGATTAAGATTAAAACAATAATATAAGGATTAAGGTAAGAATTATACCTCTCCAAGAACACCAAATTGAAACTTAATCCATCATCTTAGCATCAAAAACCATGATTTGTTGAAGATCCAAGAAGGATTAGTGAAGGAAAATGATGGTTTTATTTTATTTAGGATTTTTGTGGATTTATTTTAGGAATTTTTTTGAAGAATTTTGAAGGATTAATGAAGAAGTGAGCTAAACAAATGGAAAGGGCAGAAATGGGGAGGGGTTTCGGCCAAGGAGGAATGGGGGTAGTTTTGTGAAATTTGTGTGAGGAAATTGCTAGGAAAAAGGGTAATAAATGCTAATTAAAGCTAATTGCCACCTTTCTCTCTTTTCTTTTTTCTTTAAAATCAATTCCTTTTGCACAAAAGAAAAGCCTAGATATTTAAAAAGAAGCTTCTAAAATAATTCTAGTGACAAAATTAATTTATTCACAAGAGAAAATTTTCCCGATTTACGTGCACAAAATACCGCTTAAAATAATATTTTATTTGGGAAAAATTCTATTTGAACCAAAACCTCCCAAATACTCCCAAAGTTCGCGCACAAGCTTTATTTTAGCTAAACTGGGTGCCGACAAGTTTATACGGACGTTTGATCGAAATCGGGTTAAAACGGGAAAAACCGACAATTTTGCCCTAAAACTGGAAAATTCGCAAAACGATTTCTAAACCGTTACAATCTCCCCTCCTTATAGAAATTCGGTCCCCGAATTAAAATTTAACTACGCGTACCTTCAAAGAGATTAGGGAATTTCTTCCGCATCTCGCTCTCGGCTTCCCAAGTGATCTCCTCATTAGTCGGGCTACGCCAAAGAACCTTCACAGATGGCAAGACCTTTGACCGAAATTTCTTCACCTGCCTATCCAATATAACTACCGGCTGCTCGTTGAACGAAAGATCGCGCTCAAGCTGAACGGTCTTGTGCTGAATCTTGTGAGAAGGATCATGAAGGTATCTACGAAGTATCGACACATGGAAAATGGGGTGAACATCCGGAAAACTAGGCGGGAGCGCCAAACTATAAGCAACAGAACCCACTCGCTCAAGGATCTCGAAAGGACCTACAAATCTGGGACTGAACTTCCCCCTCTTCCCAAATCGCATAACACCCTTCATCGGAGAAATCCTCAGGAATACATGATCACCCACTACGAACTCAAGTCTGCGACGACGACGGTCGGCATAAGACTTCTGCCTGCACTGGGCTGCTCTCATCCTGTCCTGAATCAGCTGGATCTTCTCTGTAGTCTCCTGAACTAGCTGGAGTCCCAAAACCAGACTCTCACTAAGCTCGGTCCAACAGACTGGCGATCGACATTTCCTACCATATAAAGCCTCAAAAGGTGCCATCCGAATAGTCTCCTGAAAGCTGTTGTTGTAGGAGAATTCAATCAACGGCAAGTGACGATCCCAACTGTCACCAAAATCAAGCACACATGCACGGAGCATATTCTCCAGAGTCTGTATAGTCCGCTCCGACTGGCCATCGGTCTGTGGATGAAAAGCGGTACTAAAACTCAGTCGGGTACCTAAAGCTTCCTAAAGCTTTTGCCAAAGACGGCTAGTAAACTGGGTGCCTCTGTCGGATACTATGCATGTGTGAACACCGTGCAAACGCACAATCTCATCTATGTACAACTGAGCATATTGAGCATAACCGAAAGTGGTCTTCACTGGAAGAAAGTGAGCCGCTTTCGTCAACCGGTCTACAATAACCCAAATGGAGTCATACCCTCGACTGGTCCTGGGTAGACCCACAATGAAGTACATGGAAATCTGCTCCCATTTCCACTCAGGAACGGGTAAAGGCTGCAACTCTCCAGCCAGTCTCTGATGCTCAACCTTGACTTGCTGACAAGTCAGGCACCTCGAAACGAAGTCCGATATATCACGCTTCATCCCTTCCCACCAGTAGAAGTCCCTCAAGTCACGGTACATCATGGTGGAACCTGGATGAACGCTAAAGGCCGACTGATGTGCCTGCTCTAGGATCTCACGTCTCAACCCATCATCATCTGGTACACACAAGCGAGTCCCGCATCGTAGCACACCCTGGTCATCAATCATGAACTCCGAAACTCTTCCCTGCCTAACAAGTTCAAGAATCTCAGTCAAACGGGCATCACTGGGCCGCGCCTCACGGATACGATCAAGTAGTAGTGGACGGGCGCGGACATGAGCAAGTTGTCCCCCAGCGGAAGTGAACTCGAACTGCACTCTACCATCACACAAGAGCTGCCAATCTGCAGAAGACTGACGCTGAACTGCGCTAAACTGGGACAAGCTACCCCCGGTCCTACGACTCAAAGCATCAGCTACCATATTCGCCTTGCCCGGGTGATAAAGGATCTCACAATCATAATCCTTCACTAGCTCCATCCATTAGCGCTGTCCCAGGTTTAGATCCCGCTGCTGGAATATATATTTAGAGCTCTTATGATCCGTGAAGATCTGACACGACTCCCCGTACAAGTAGTGTCTCCAAATCTTCAACGCAAAGACTACCACAGCCATCTCAAGATCGTGAGTGGGGTAATTCTGCTCGTGCTTCTTCAACTGCCTAGAAGCATACGCAATCACCCTATCATGCTGCATCAAAACACAGCCGAGCCCCACTCGAGAAGTATCACAGTAAACAACATAGCCACCCGATCCAGAAGGTAAAGATAGAACTGGTGCTGTCGTCAACCGAGTCTTCAAATGCTGAAAACTCTGCTCGCACACATCGGTCCAAACAAAAGGAACTCCCTTCCGGGTCAGTCCAGTCAGCGGTGCAGCGATACTCGAGAAATCCTGCACAAAACGGCGATAATAACCAGCTAAGCCCAAAAAGCTACGGACCACCGTCACCGATACAGGTCTAGGCCAAAGCTGTACAGCCTCGATCTTCCTCGGGTCCACAAGAATACCATCACCAGTCACCACATGACCCAGGAAGTCAACTCTATCAAGCCAAAACACGCACTTGGAGAATTTAGCATACAACTGGTGCTCTCTCAATATCTGCAAAGTAATCCTCAAGTGCTGCTCATGCTCCTCACGACTCCTAGAGTAGACCAGTATGTCATCAATAAACACTATAATGAACTGGTCGAGGAACGGCCTGAAAATCCGGTTCATCAGATCCATGAACTCTGCTGGTGCATTGGTGAGTCCGAACGACATCACCAAAAACTCATAATGCCCATAGCGCGTACGAAAAGCAGTCTTCGGAATGTCATCATTCCGAACCCGCAACTGATGATAACCCGAACACAAATCAATCTTTGAAAAATGTTTCGCACCCTGGAGCTGATCAAATAAAACGTCAATGTGAGGTAAAGGATACCTATTTTGCACCGTAACTCGGTTCAGCTGACGATAATCCACACATAACCTCAAACTGCCGTCCTTCTTCTTGACGAACAGACCAGGAGCTCCCCACGGCGAAACACTCGGACGCACAAGTCCCAAATCAAGCAACTCTTGCAATTGATTTTTAAGCTCTCTAAGCTCTGCCGGAGCCATCCGATAAGGCGGTATGGAAATAAGCTCCGTGCCAGGAATCAGATCAATGCAGAACTCAATATCGCGCTCTGGCGGCAACCCAGGTAACTCATCGGGAAAGACATCGGGAAACTCTCGCACGGTAGAAACCTGGTCCAACGACTCCACTGTGGCCCCAGTATCATGAATGAAAGCCAAGAATCCCTGACATCCTCTCCTCAAAAGCCGACTAGCGCACAGGACGGAAATCAAACTATGAGCGGCGGCACCATGACCCCCCTGCACAACAAACACTGACTCGCCGGGAAAACAAAATCTAACTGTCTTCTCGGGGAAGTCCACGGACGCATAGCAAGTAGCTAGCCCGTCCATGCCTAACAGAACGTCGAAGTCCAACATCTCATGAAGGATCAAGTCGACGGACAGATCTCTATCTCCTAAACGGACAGCACACGATCGGAACACGTGTCGCGCAATAAATGACTCTCCCACAGGAGTAGTCACGACAAGTAGCTGATCCAGCAAACACTACTCTCGGCCTAACCTCAGCACGAAGTGCGTAGAAACATATGAATGCGTAGATCCCGGATCGAAAAGAACACGTGCATCATAAGAACATACAGAAAGGGTACCTAAAACCACAGCATTGGACGCCTGAGCGTCCTGGTGAGTCAAGGCAAAAACCCGTGCCTGCCCTCTACCGGCTACTGGCTGTCCTCTGCTTCTGCCACCTCGTCCTCTCGGCACAAAACCACCGCGACTACGACCTCTCTGAGCAGGAGTCTGACGCGGCGCAACAACAGGAATAAGAGACAACGCTCTCTGAGGCGGAGAAGGTCGTAAGGTAACCTGGGGTACTGCTGGCCCTCTCTGATGCACCACGGTACAATCCCTTACTAGGTGCTGTAAACTGCCACATCCAAAACACCCACGTGTCGACGGCTGACCCTCCTGGGAAAAAGTACTGAACAACTGGCCATGTCCCATGTCTCTGCTACTCCCAGTGTCTGATCGAACTCTGTCTCGGAATCTAAACCTCTGCCTCCTGGCTGCTATACCTGTACAAGCCCTCTTCGGTTCCGGAATAACCGATGACTCAGCTAGACGCTCCTCGACCAAAAGGGCTGCATCCACAGCTGCCGCATATGTGTCGCAATGCTGAATGCTGATGGCTAGGAACAACTGGGTAAGCAGGCCTCGAACAAACCTCTTCACCCTCATCTCCTTAGTCTCCACCAAGTACGGAGCATATACAGATAGCTCGGTAAACAGTACATCATACTCAGACATCGTCATCCCCGGAGTCTGACGTAACGACTCAAATTTGCGCGCTCGCGCATCCCTGATTCTTGCTGGAAGAAAACGGGCAAGAAATACTGTCACAAACGTAGCCCAGGTCATAGGAGCAAGACCCGCGGCTCTGCCCCTCTCCAAGGACTCACACTACTTCTGGGCCAGAACCTCCAGCCGGAAACTTGCAAACTACACCCATCTCTCGTCGGAGTATCGGAGCGAATGACAAATCCTGGCCATCCGGTCGATAAACTGTAAGTCCATGTCACGCACCCCACGACTTGCGGGGAGGCGGAAAATTGAAAAACGATCTTGTTTTTGCGTAATCATCGACTAACCGAGAATCTTTGCTAAACTATAACTAACAAGAAACATAGAAGTTGTTAACTACTATGATAAGTGATTATACTTAATGAACCGTGTCCTTCTCCTTTCCGTTATCCACCTCCTTCTCGGCCTCCTCCACGTAATAGATGATCCACCCGAGAGCTATACTCCATGCTTCACCTCTAACTTGAGGTAACTAGGTTTCTTAAAGTGCTAATCTAAGCAACCTAGGTGATATAGAATTGGATTGTGGATGTATTAGTCTAGTTAACCCTTGATCTCAACACATGAGAGGTTAGGGTTAGGGTTTGAAGAGAGAGAGAGAGCTTGAAAAGAGAGAAGGTGAGAATGATAATGAATTGAAATTGTTTCTCACTTCTAATATATCATGAAGCATAAAGAATATCGAATAAAAAAAATCAAATGATTTATCATCATGCTTCATTTAATATGTGCAATGAATCATCAAGTGAGTCATTAAGCAATAAATGCTTCATTAACTCACTTGAATGATTCATCTCATGAGTCAAAAAATCAATTAATGCTAATGCCACCTAAACCCTCAAGTCACCATCCTTCTAGAAGCTTCCCACGAAATTACGAGAACGCCCCTCCTATCCGTGAAAACACGGAAAAACTTTAGACTGTATAAATCTAATAACCTGATACTAGAAACTGGCTTAAACCAAAGCCGGCTAGTAAAAACTGTCCAAATGTCGTACGTGCGTAAACACACATATGCGTCCGAACCCTTGTCGTAAAACCATACGACCTCTATATCGTTTCGCCTGGAGTAGGGAAACTCTCTGTGTGGGACTCTAAAGACTCGACTACTACGCTGGCAGTGGGTTTAACCACAGACCGCAAGCGGCACTAGTTGTACGTAACGGTCCCCAGGTCGATGTCGATAAGAAGGCCGATGAGGAAACCCATCCGAACTCCTACTGAGCCTGATGTGACAATCTCCGTACAGTCCGGTCTGTTCGTCTAAGACAATCGCATATCGGGTATAGGGGCGGCAAGCGTCAGTCCCCTAATAGCGGTATAAGTCATGTCGGAGCGTAGCCCATTACACCTTGAGAAACAACTGGAACCTACCAGTAAATCTCGCTTGCCCTGGCCAAGGACTTTGCGTAATGGCTCTCTGACACGGCGCGATATCAACTCCCAATACCGGGAGAGACGAATCATGTCTAACCGCCACTGCCTCCAAGTGGTGGGACCTGCACCCAACTGCTACCTGTTTGCACGACTCCTTTGAGCCGTAGTAGGGTAGCAATCTAAGAACAGTGGGACACACTCGAGGCGAAGTAGCAGTGTCAAGTCTGCGGACTATGCTGTACTCATGTCACCTGGGAACTGTTAACTGACGACGGGTATAATACCAACCAACAGTTCCCCGTGAGTCCTGTCCGGTGTACCCCTAACCCAACGAGCACCTGTATACTATCTCCAGTACGACGTACTGACGGCTGTGGGACAGACCATCTCCCCAACTGGGATGAGAAGCGTACACACTAGTCTACTCCGGAGTATCGATGCCCTGTCTCGATAATCCTACGACTAGGGACCTGTATAGGATATTGCTTATGGACTACCCAGCCCCCACTAGTGTGACTGCCATCACAACACTGGTAATCAAGCAAATATCCTAAGAGCTATACTAATATGTATAAGCGATACGTTACAAGAAACATATGCACATATTAAAGTAGACTCAAACCAAGTAGCATACTACCATTTTTAGCAAGACTGTCAATACAACTGTGAATATCCCAAGCTTCCATTAAGTAATATACAAACTAGTATGATATAGTAATGGCCTTCTAGGGCATAAACACTAACAATCTCCCACTTGCACTAGGGCCATGTACTGGCATATCGCAGACCTATCATCTCGAATAGCCTCTCGAACTGCGTCTGAGGAATGGCCTTTGTGAATGGATCAGCAGTGTTATTTTATGTATCTACTCTCTTTACCTCGATCTCCTGGCGATCTACGATCTCCCTGATCAGGTGATACCGCCTTAAGATGTGTCTGGAATTCTGATGGGACCTGGGTTCCTTCGCTAAATCTATAGCGTCGTTGTTGTCGCAATACTGAGTTATTAGACCAACACTGGTAGGAACCACCTGAAGTTCTGTGAGGAACTTCTTCATCCAGACAGCTTCTTTTGCGGCATCACAAGCAGCTATGTACTCCGCTTCCATTGTTGAGTCAGCAACGATCTCCTTCTTGGAACTCTTCCAACAGACCGCCCCTCCATAAAGGGTAAAGACATAACCCGACATGGACTTGGAGTCATCCTTGTCACTCTGGAAGCTGGAGTCGGCAAAGGCCTCGATCTGGAGGTCTTTTCCGCCATACACCAAGAACATCTCCTTAGTCCTCCTCAGGTACTTGAGAATGTTCTTTACTGCTATCCAGTGCTTCTCCCCTGGGTTTGCCTGATACCGGCTTACAACGCTCAATGCGTATGCTACATCTGGTCTGGTACATAACATCGCATATATTATAGAGCCTACCGCAGAAGCGTAGGGTATAATTGACATGCGATCCCTTTCCAAATCAGTCTTGGGAGACATCTCTTTGGAGAGGGTGATTCCGTGACAAGCCGGTAAGTTACCGCGCTTAGAATCTTCCATACTGAATCTTTTCAATATGGTGTCTATGTACCTGGACTGCGAAAGTCCCAACATCCTCTTTGATCTATCACGATAGATCTGGATCCCCAGAATGTAGGTGGCATCACCCAGGTCCTTCATGGAGAACTTCTGTGACAAGAATCTTTTGACTGACTGTAGCATAGGAATATCATTTCCTATTAGGAGAATGTCATCTACGTACAAGACGAGGAATACAACAACTCTCCCTACAATCTTACTGTATATGCATGGTTCATCTAGATTTTTGATAAAGTTGAATTCTTTGACAGTATCCTCAAAACAGATGTTCCAACTCCGCGATGCCTGCTTTAGTCCATAAATGGACTTAAGCAGCTTGCATACTTTACCGCTGCTCCTACTCTGAATGAATCCCTCTGGCTGATCCATATAGACGCACTGTTCCAAATTAACATTTAGAAAGGCCCTCTTTACGTCCATCTGCCAGATCTCATAATCGTGGAAGGAAGCAATAGCAAGAAGGATCCGAATGGATTTGAGCATAGCTACTGGAGAAAAGGTTTCGTCATAGTCCAAACCAGGTCTTTGACGGAAACCCTTTCCAATAAGTCTAGCCATATAGGTTTCAACCTGTACATCCACACCAATCTTCTTTCTGAAGATCCATTTGCATCCTACGGGTTTTACCCCATCTGGAGCAATGTCCAAAGTCCATACTTTGTTAGTGTACATGGACTCCATTTCGGTCCGCATTGCATCCAGCCATTTTACCGAGTCGCCTCTCTGAATGGCTTGCTGGAAGCTAGTAGTGTCATCATTATCAATGACGCAATCTTCTTGATCCCCGTCTATGAGAAAACCGTAGTATCTCTCGGGCGGATGAGACTGCCTACTACTTCTGCGGATAGGCGCTGGTATGTCCCTTTCTTCTGAAACTTCTTGTTCTACCAAACTTTCAGTAACAGCTTGTGGTTCTGGAATTTCTTCCAGTTCTACTGCGCTCCCACTCTTCTGATTTTCTAAAAATTCAGTTTCTAAGAAGTGGGCATGACGAGAAACAAAAACCTTTTGTTCCTCTGCGTAATATAAATAATATCCCTTGGAGTTCTTTGGATATCCCACAAACTTACACTGTACTGAACGTGCCTCGAGCTTGTCCGCATGCTGCTTTTTTACAAAAGCTGGACATCCCCATGTCCTAAAATGTTTAAGACAGGGTTTCTTCCCACTCCACATCTTATACGGTGTGGTAGGCACAGTCTTGGTTGGAACCTTGTTCAAAAGATATGCAGCTAATTCTAGTGCATAACCCCAGAAAGATCGCGGTAACTCAGCCTTACTCATCATGGAACGAACCATATCCAATAGAGTTCAATTCCTTCTTTCCGACACACCGTTGTGTTGTGGTGTGTATGGAGGAGTAAGCTAAGAGAGAATTCCATTCTCTTTTAAGTATCTCAGGAACTCGGCACTTAAGTATTCACCACCTCGATCAGATCTCAGTGTCTTGATACTTTTGCCTGTCTATTTTTCAACTTCATTCTTGTATTCTCGGAATTTCTCAAAGGCCTCGGATTTATGCTTCATTAAGAAGATATATCCATACCTAGAGAAATCATCCGTAAAAGTAATGACGTAGGAATAACCACCTCGCGCATTTGTAGACATTGGACCGCACACGTCACTGTGTACGAGTCCCAAGAGCTCGCTCGCTCTTACTCCGTGTCCAGTAAACAGAGTCTTTGTCATCTTTCCCATGAGACAAGATTCACAAGTAGCATAAGATTGATATTCGAACGGATTCAAATATCCTTCTCTATGTAACTTCGTCAACCGTGTTTCATTGATGTGGCCTAGTCTACAATGACATAAGAAAGCCTGATTTATTTCTGGAGACTTTCTTTTAAGTGTGTTCTGGACATTGAAAACCTGAGCTTGATTCAATACGTATATACCGTCATCTAATGTACCGGACCCAATCAGAACTTGATTTAGGTGGATGTGAACTACATCGCTTACGAATGTAAAATCATATCCCTCTCTCGAAAGTGAGGACACTGATATGATATTACAAGTCAAACTAGGTACATACAAACAGTTACGCAGAATTAATATCTGCCCACTTGTCAAACCTAGGCGATATTCTCCCACGGATTCAGCGCCCATGCTCATTCCGTTTGCAACTCTGAGAGACAAATCACCAACCCTTATAACTCTACGGTTTCTCAAAGCATGTAATGAATTAAAGATATGAGATCCTGCTCCGGTATCTAGTACCTAGGAAGTAGAGTTAATTGACAAACAGTTCTCAATTACAAACACACTTGAGGCCGAAGCCACAACATGCTTCGTATCCTGGCTACTGGCTTCCAAAGCCCTGCAATCCTTCTGCCAAAGCCCGTTCCCATAACAATAGGAACATTCCTTCTTAGCTACACCAAGTCCCGAAACTTTTTCTCTTCCCTTTCCTCCTACTTTATTGACACCGTATATCGGCTTTGTAGAGGTCTTCTTCTTTTCACCCTTTGCTTTCGCCCTGGATGTAGAAGAAGAAGGTCCCCCATTAAGCAGAGCTTGTGTCTCCCTGGTTTCTTTCAGGGTGTAAGTAGAGGGTAGGGGCTGTGGAAATAAGTCAGCGTATGACCTGTTTCCCAACGTGCTCTCCAGGTCCTTGAGCTCATCAATATAGCTAGTCATAGTAAGGACGTCGTCCTCTACTGATGACCCGACAGCCAACCTCGCTTGAATTAAATCGTTCGAGGTCTCATATCTTGCGATATGAGATTGCTCTCCATATAAATCTTTGTTATGGAGAAAGATGGAAACTAAGTCCATCTTCTCGTGCTGCTTCTGGTATACACCATCAACTGAAACCAACACGAGGCACTTAGCTTTCGCTTTATCCTTTTCCCTTGTCTGACGGATATCCATATCCGCGACGGTGGAAACTGGAACTGGGACGGCGGGATCTTGAGTAGTAATAGGGTGGTCCAGCTTGTCATAGGCAATGGATATCTGGACAGACCTTTGCCAGTCATATAAGTTAGATTCAATCAACTTGTTATCTAGATGTAACCTGGTCATGGTCACAAGGTCGCTGCAATGAGAGAGAGAGAAGAAAACACTTTAGCATGATACTCTTGCAAATTTAGATTGGTTTTTAATTTATCTAAACTGGATGGCTCCTACTGTTTCTTGAATCCTTCCTCAAACCATAAAAAAAGAATTAGCCAGGACTATTCTCACCATACAATACTTGCTTAACCGTTCAGCCAGGCCGGTGTCGGTACTTCGAGGGAGGTTTTCCAACGCTTTTGCGAAGTTCCTTAATTAAATAACCTCTTTTCTCTAGGGCGTAGCCCCGCTGACACCTTTCTCGACACCTACTTGGTTTATAACATTGATCGTTAAGTGACGAATCTCCTGATGAGTAGCATATACTCACAGTAGGATCGGGATCCAAATATCATCGTATGATAATGTTGAAGGAATCCTACAAACATTCATCAAACTCCAAATTGTATGCATCTCTTTGCAAATTTCAGTTTCTTTAGAAATTCCCGATATAAATTTTTGCCCCATGCTCTTATGACCTTGGCGTTGGTCAAAATGTCATAAGTCACATGTTAAGTTCTATCCATCATTATCTTGTTAATTTGAACCCATCCGTACATATCCTTGACGTTGGCCAAAATGATAATACGACTGTCCCAAACTAACTCATCTATCTATGCAACAAATGAATACCCAGCAGCTACCAAACACTATGCCTTGGCGTTGGTCAAAATACATAGCTTGAATACTACTGAATACCCAAATGAAATGACGGAGGGCTACGAATGGTTTTGGCGAAACCGTGAACGTAGTGAACTTGATATGACCGAAGGAACCTGATAGCTTTTAAAAGGAGTGGTTAAAGCTCCGCAATTAAAAATATTTTCTGTTTTAAAAATAACCGAGTGGTTTCTTTTAAACTGTTCCAACGATTCAACTTTGGTTTATTTTCTTTGCATTAATAATAATGCGTCCAATCATTAACCTATCATCGCAGAAAACAACGAAAATACAACGTCCTCTTATGCCATCCGCATTCGCCACTGGGTCCCGTCATCACCCGTTAGGTTACTTAACTAACGGCATAGCGGGGGCTGGGCTAGCGCGGGTGTAAAACATAAGTAAAGTCTAAATAGCTATCATATATAGATATTGTACATTCGTCAGACGCAATAATTGCCATTCCAGATCACAGATGAACATTATTGGATATGCAAGCAATCCGTGTTTCTTTTGAGCCTGCAACGAAAGACGGATTACACAGTTATGATTAATAGCCATTACCCCACCCCAGACCCCTACGGGTACGGCAAACTACCCGCCATGTACCCGAAGTGAAGCGGTCTCCCTCAACAAAGTGAGTAGGCCACTAAACACTTCAAAATACCCAGTAGTTTGTGCACCCCACCTTGGGTCTATCCTAGGAGTAAAAACAATAAAATGAAATAATACAACGGTGGCTACAACCGCAACCTGGATGTGCCCCGCAAAATAATATTACAACATATTACAATTACATCGAATGAATGAATATAATAACCCATCTCAAACCCCGGCTAATCATCACAACAATCCAATTAAGTTCATAACCACAAACAGTAAAATCCATTACAGAAATGTGCAACCCCCTGCCAACCGACATACTAGCAGTTAGGGGAGGTTTACGAAAACATTAAACAGTTCACAGATATAATCAAATTAGCAAACATCGTATAATTTCGATCGAACAAACATATCAGATTCTACTCCAAAACTTCTCTGTGCACCTGAGACTTGAGCAGAAAATAAACATTCCAGAAAAGAAAAAAACATCACAGAAGAGCCACTGGAAAAACTTGGGTTGAATCGGCTCCAACTTGGCCGCGGATCCGCGGTGGATCGGTGGGATCGGCCGTGGTTCCGCAGCTGTTTAGCCGATTCATGAACCCAATTTTTTCAGTGTTCTTATATTTCTCTGTAAATTATTCTGCAGGTCCCTGAAAAATTTTTAGAGCCTGTATTAAATTCGACAGAAACTTAGTCATATCGATGTCTTTTTCGGTTCGTTTTGCGTTCGAAATACATACGACTTTGCTAATGAGTTAATTATTGTTTAGCGAGGCTCTGATACCACTGTAAGTCCATGTCATGCACCGCACGACTTGTGGGGAGGCGGAAAATTGAAAAACGATCTTGTTCTTTGCGTAAACATCGACTAACCGAGAATCTTTGCTAAACTATAACTAACAAGAAACATAGAAGTGGTTAACTACTATGATAAGTTTTTATACCTAATGAACCGTGTCCTTCTCCTTTTCGTTATCCACCTCCTTCTCGGCCTCCTCCACGTAATAGATGATCCACCCGAGAGCTATACTCCAAGCTTCACCTCTAACTTGAGGTAACTAGGTTTCTTAAAGTGCTAATCTAAGCAACCTAGATGATATAGAGTTGGATTATGGATGTATTATTCTAGCTAACCATTGATCTCAACATATGAGAGGTTAGGGTTAGGGTTTGAAGAGAGAGAGCTTGAGGAGAGAGAAGGTGAGAATGATAATGAATTGAAATTGTTTCTCACTTCTAATATATCATGAAGGATAAAGAATATCAAATAAAATAAATCAAATGATTTATCATCATGCTTCATTTAATATGTGCAACGAATCATCAAGTGAGTCATTAAGCAATAAATGCTTCATTAACTCAATTGAATGATTCATCTCATGAGTCACAAAATCAATTAATGCTAATGCCACCCAAACCCTCAAGTCACCATCCTTCTAGAAGCTTCCCGCGAAATTACGAGAACGCCCCTCCTATCCGTGAAAACACGGAAAAACTTTAGACTATATAAATCCAAAAATCTGATACTAGAAACTGGCTTAAACCAAAGCCGGCTAGTAAAAACTTTCTGAATGTCGTACGTGCGTAAATACACGTATGCGTCCGAACCCTTTTCGTAAAACCATACGACCTCTATATCGTTTCGCCTGGAGTAGGGAAACTCTATGTGTGGGACTCTAAAGACTCGACTACTACGCTGGCAGTGGGTTTAACCACAGACCGCAAGCGGCACTAGCTATACGTAACGGTACCCAGGTAGATGTCGATAAGAAGGCCGATGAGGAAACCCATCTGAACTCTTACCGAGCCTGATGTGACAATCTCCGTACAGTCCGGTCTGTTCGTCTAAGACTATCGCATATCGGGCCTAGGGGGCGGCAAGTGTCAGTCCCTTAATAGCGGTATAAGTCGTGTCGGAGCGTAGCCCATTACACCCTGAGAAACAACTGGAACCTACCAGTAAATCTCGCTTGCCCTGGCCAGGGACTTTGCGTAATGGCTCTCTGACACAGCGCGATATCAACTCCCAATACCGGGAGAGACAAATCCTGTCTAACCGCCACTGCCTCCAAGTGCTGGGGCCTGCAGCCAACTGCTACCTGTTTGCACGAATCCTTTGAGCCGTGGTACGGTAGCAATCTAAGAACAGTGGGACACACTCGAGGCAAAGTAGCAGTGTCAAGTCTGCGGACTATGCTGTACTCATGTCACCTGGGAACTGTTAACTGACGACGGGTATAATACCAACCAACAGTACCCCGTGAGTCTTGTCCGGTGTACCCGTAACCCAACGAGCACCTATATACTATCTCCAGTACGACGTACTGACGGCTGTGGGACAGACCATCTCCCCAACTGGGATGAGAAGCGTACACACTAGTCTACTCCAGAGTATCGATGCCCTATCTCGATAATCCTACGACTAGGGATCTGTATAGGATGTTGCTTATAGACTACCCAGCCCCCACTAGTGTGACTGCCATCATAACGCTGGAAATCAAGCAAAGATCCTAAGGGCTCTACTAATATGTATAAGCGATACGTTACAAGAAACATATGCACATATTAAAGTAGACTCAAACCAAGTAGCATACTACCATTTTTAGCAAGACTGTCAATACAACTGTGAATATCCCAAGCTTCCATTAAGTAATATACAAACTAGTATGATACAATAATGGCCTTCTAGGGCATAAACACTATCATAAACGACTGCGGATCCTCAGTAGCATCTATGCCAGTAAACACCGGAGGCCTCAGCCTTATGAACTCCGTCAGTGACACGGTAATAACCTCCGGAGCTGTAACTGCGACTGTCGGAACTGTAGGTACCATCGTGGTCCCTGCAACGGGTGGAACAACAGCCTGTCCCTATGCTCGAATGGCCTCTACCAAAGTCCACACAATCTGGCGCAGGTCCCGTATACCTGCTCCAATCATAGCAATATGCTCCGGTACGACAGGCGTACCGCCCTGGTCAGTCCTCGCCTCAGACGAGTCAACTCTGACCTCGGCCCTCGCGGCCGCTCTCTGTGCTCTCATAGCCATCGGCGGCATATAGGCTAGAAATTGAAACAAGATTCGATAAGGAAACGGAAATCGAATCACAAAGATGTATATCAATCACGGAAGGAATTTCAACCAATAAGTCCGAAGGTCACTTAGGCGGAGTACCGTGTTGTAAGTATGCCGCGGAACATACACACGCTACGTCACTCTGCTTAAGCTACCTACTCCATCATACCAAGGTCATCCTACACTCCGAAAGGTAAAACCTAGCTCTATGATACCAACTTTGCCATGACAAAAAATTTGGCCCGTAACCGGCACTTAAACTACGTAACGTTTACAGGAGTACGCAACTCAAGTAAGCTAAAACCCAGAAATCTAAACCACCCAAAACTGGATCAACGGAGAAAACATAGTTTTAAACATTCGTAAATTTTCAAGTAAAAATATTTAAGTTTAGTTCTCGTTCTTAAAAATTTCGGCAGCACCTCCTTTGTAAAAACTAGCCCCGAAAACGGGTACAACAAAATCATCCCAAACGGGAGCAAATCACGCCCAATGGCGGAGACAACCACCATAAACAAATATACGACTCCGAAGCGAAGAAATATAAGAGAAAACTGCATAAAGAAGTAAACTTTTCAACAAAACCGGCTCCCACGAGCACGGCACCCAAAGTCACCACAAAATATAACATTGAATCCTCACAAGTCGTCTCTAAGTCATATACAACATAGTGGTAGATGGAGAATACTAGATCCAACAAAAGATATATAAGGTATAAACAGATAACCGCAAACCCACCTAAAAGCAAGGCCTCACAGCCAACAGTAGCGGTATCCGCAAAAGTAGAGATAATAAGACGCCATGCCGCGAATACTCAGAAGGTAAGTCCTGCAAAACACTGTGGCACAACGGGGGTGAGTTGCCAACTCGAGAATAGTAAATAATATCATATAGTAATCGCAAGTATGCACGAACAGCGATCTATCTATCATATGTAATCCGATAGCATAAGTATGATAAGTGAATATGCAACAATCATGTAAAGGTACACATCAGGGTACTACAACTACATGAAGCAATGCATATCAACATAATCCTGAGTGTGGGATGATATAATATAAAATCTCATGGAAAATCATCAGCATGGAAAAACACCAGTGTCCCTCAATGACACATCAAATCCCAAATCCTCAGGCACCGCATCTTCAGATCGGCCCTCACATCCTGTAAAAATCATGGAAACCTGAGTGTCTAACACCGACACTCGAAACATCAAGAAACTCATGTCTAGCATCGACATGTAAATCCTCATAACTCAGGTGCTGTCACCACGACTGGCCCTGACGATATGTCGTACATCACTCCGGTCGGTATCCCCATGATAACCGCCGAGTCTAAATACAATCACCGATAGGTACTTGCCTACCTTCCAGGCTCATCGTCTGTACCACAGACATCTTGTCGATGGGAATCGTACCAGGCCCCACCATATACCCGCACATGGCCCACTCACTCCCCGCATCGGGTATATATCACAAATCTCAGAACCGAGAAATATCATGATGGACGCATCAAATATGATATCAAGAAAAACCGGGTTTTCAAACAATACATAGTTTCTGGAAAATACCCCCACGGTTCTCAAATCCATAAATCATATGAAATCCATATCTCAATGCGTAAAACCATGAAAACTAATATATGCAACAAAAAACAACAATATGAGCATATCAAGGGAAATCTGCTCTTTTAAATGAATCCATCTTTAAAATATATCATGCGGTTCCCAAATCTTTCGAAAACAAATGCAGTATCATATGAGGTGTATATATAAGTGTAGCAAGGTTTAAGTATCTACATGTAATCAAGTATGTGGGTGTAGTATGTCAATATGTATGCATGATGTATAAGTAGCTATAGCAAGATATACGTGAAGTGGAATAAGGGTCACTACCTCAACTATTCCTGCCCAATGCAATATCACGTATGTATGTGTCCACAGTATTTCATATGCACAATAGAATAAGAGTTACTACTCCAATCATTCCTATCCACTACCCTATCACGTATGTAGGTGTTTGTGCGTGTCATGGCAATTACAGACGGTGTGGGTGTAGCATACAATTTAGTGCTCATGCAACATGAACCGTTAGTAATGTGTTATATCTAAAGGTACGAGTCAAGTAGAACAGATAATGCTATGCAATGACATTCATATGAAAGTAACTAATATGCAAATACATGCAGCTATCATATCATATTCGCCCCGACGCATAACGCCATACGGGCGATTTCCCCGTAGATGTTAAATCTACTCACCGATGGTCTCGAGCTATGAAAATCCGACCACCTGCTTCCCCTTGTCCGTAGCACCCGAAGTCCCTGCTTACGAACCTAAAATTTCATAAATTCAACACATAAGCTAAATATCCTATAATGACGAAAAGACAACGAAACGCGATGAAAACGCCCGGAAAATTACACCGTGCGCTTAGCGCATCTATCGCGCACGACATCGGCTAAAAACCCTAACCGGGGAAGATAAACTACAAAACACCAAGTCTAGACCCCGATCGTCATGATCGCGCAACACAACACAAATAATTACTAGAAATACAATAGATATAAACTCGCAACGACCAATCGAACCCACGTCGGAAAACCCCCGAAATCTAGTAAGCAACCTATCGCAATATTTCGCACTAGTTTCAAGCTAACGCATATCTAGTGATTACAAACACCTTAAAATAGCTTAACTAAGCTATCTAAACCATTCCTATATTTTTAACACTCGCTAATTATGTTTTAGCAAAAACCTAGTAAGCAATTTGCATAATTAAACCAAAGTTTTCATTAGTAAAAATTAACATTTTCTACTAGGTTAATCTTTTCCAAAACACAAATTAACATTTTAAATGAACACTAATCACTTAAACAAACTTAACCCTAACATGAATTTCTTAAAACAGTTATAAATGAATTAATCATGATTTAAAAACTAAACTAAACACATAATTAGCTAACTAAATTAGCTAGATTAAGATTAAAACAATAATATAAGGATTAAGGTAAGAATTATACATCTCCAAGAACACCAAATTGAAACTTAATCCATCATCTTAGCATCAAAAACCATGCTTTGTTGAAGATCCAAGAAGGATTAGTGAAGGAAAATGATGGTTTTATTTTATTTAGGATTTTTGTGGATTTATTTTAGGAATTTTTTTGAAGAATTTTGAAGGATTAATGAATAAGTGAGCTAAACAAATGGAAAGGGCAGAAATGGGGAGGGGTTTCGGCCCAGGAGGAATAAGGGTAGTTTTATGAAATTTGTGTGAGGAAAATGATAGGAAAAAGGGTAATAAATGCTAATTAAAGCTAATTGCCATCTTTCTCTCTCTTTTTTTTTTTAAAATCAATTCCTTTTGCACAAAAGAAAAGTCTAGATATTTGAAAAGAAACTTCTAAAATAATTCTAGTGACAAAATTAATTTATTCACAAGAGAAAATTTTACGTGTACAAAATACCGCTTAAAATAATATTTTATTTTGGAAAAATTCTATCCGAACCAAAACTCCCAAATACTCCCAAAGTTCGCGCACAAGCTTTATTTTAGCTAAACTTGGTGTCGGCAAGCTTATACGGACATTTGATCGAAATCGTGTTAAAACGGGAAAAACCGACAATTTTGCCCTAAAACGGGAAAATTCGCAAAGCGATTTCTAAAACGTTACAAGAACTCACCTAAAATTCCAGCACAAAACAACTTGACTTGGCAGGCGACAACAAGGAAAATTCCGAGTTCGCCGGCCCAGTGGGGAGGTTTTTGATTTTTTCTTTTTTGGTGATCTCCAGTGCAGTGTTGGTACCCTATTGGTATTGTTTGACTTTTAAAATTTTGAGTGTGCGGGAATTGAGGCAAATATATCGCTTTTTACACTAAATATCATTTTTTCCGACATTTCAGGTTTTTAAGGGTTACGACTGGCGATCGTGCGGAGCGAGGCTCAAATGCAATTGCAAGATGTTAGGAAAATACAGTGCCAAAGATCCGGGTAGTTTGACCCGCGCAAGCGAACAATAAAAGACTCGGATCATTTCAAAGGGGTTTTAACCAAATCACACATTGGTAAGTATTTCCCAACGCACTCTTCTCGAATCCGACATAGCCCAATTTTTCTATCTTCTGCAGGATTCTTCGCACAAACTTGCCTCTAATTGAACAGAGAACTAATCGTATTTGTTGCAGCGCTTAATACATAAATGAAAAATAATTGCTTAAATCGATTGATTTCTTAAATTCTTTTTATTTATTGCGCATTTGCATCTTAATTCGGAATTAAGGGAAAAAATGACCAAACAAGATACGGTAAAGGATTTCATCACCTTTTCTCCGTAGCACACAAATCACAAAACTGCATTCTTGCTTACCACCAGTAATTTAAAATCAACTAGACTTTGACTTTAAGGACATCGCGCTCATTAGGAGAAGTTAACTGTGTTTAGAACACCGCTTAACGATATATCGTTCACGAGGTGTCTAGGAAAGCGTTCAAGAGAAAGGGTTATTTAATTAAGGAATTTCGCGAAAGCGTTGGAAAACCTCCCCTTCTCTCTTACACTTACCTGGCTTCGTGATCCGTATATCTTGAGCCCGTTTCTCGACACAGTTTTATTTCGACAATCAGGTTCTTGAGCAGGTCTAGTTGACTAGCATACCGTAGACTGCTAGGGGTGTGATATTCTTTGTGTTTGTGATATTTGTGAATTCTTGCTAATATGAGCGATACACAATTTACTTCAATTTCTCACGATTCTTATTCTTTTGTTTAAACTCAGTCCCAATTAATTTGTTTAAATTGCCACAATTCTTCCCACATTCATGAACATTGTCCTTTTCTAGTGGGTGACCAACCGTCCCAGATTTTTGATCATGGTTACCCACCTAACACTCTTGACCCCAGTCCCACTTCAATTAGAGACTTAATGATTAAAGATTGTGAGAAAGTGGTCGATAGATTGATTGCTTTAGCATCACCACCATCACAACCCTTCTTACCTGAAACAACTATCACATCATTAGAATATGATAGTGAGATGGATGCTAAGTTGACCGCTTTAGAAAAGGGTATTGAAGTGATGATTGAGGTCGAGAATCAAACAACTTCTACGCTAGCCCTGTGCATACAACAGTCTGAGCAATTGTTTCTTGCTCAAACCCAATCATTGGCTAGAATAGAGGAACACACGAAACATTTAGCTGTGAGGATTTTAAGGAGTGAACAATGTCAATCGGAGGCCAATAGTGTTAATGTCTGTCATCTAAGAAGTCATCCAAGTGAGAAAAACGATCAAACGAATTTTGATGATTTCATAGATGATAATGCAAATGAATTGACTGAGTGTTACCACGACACACAGGAAAACCCTCAAAGTCAGTCCAACCTTCAGATATCCACTGAATCTCTTGTCACTTGTGATTTAGAGATTGATTTAACCGAAATTATACTTGATGAGGAAATTCTTGAACCGACTGATTTTTGCACTCCGATTTTAAAAGAGGGACCTTGTGAATTTTTCGGGTTTAGTTTGGATGGATTGTCAGAAGAGATCAATGATCATGAACCCACAATTTTTGTATCACCTAGTGATATTGTTTCGGAAGAAACGTCAGGGTGGGAACCAACATTTTTAAATGATATGAACCTACCCATTTGTGAATGTGATGAGGGAGATATTGTATTTGGAGAGTCTTTGAGCTATAGTGATAAGAATAGAATCGTGGTAGATTATATGGAGGAAAACACTTTGAAGAATATTCTTTCATATCAAGTTTTGAGGAAATTTTTGCAGATGAACTAGATATATGTTCATACCAGAATATTGCATTTTATACCGCCCATTCTTACGCTCGTTTGTTTATAGGCAGGTGCTTTTGATCAGTGTTTGCTACATATTAGCAGAATACTGGTTCTCAGCTCTAAACAGTGAAATCCATGGAAAAGTACGACAAATTCCGGATTACTACCAACCACAGATAAAACACGGGTCTCCGCTATCTATCCGTATGTTGCCACACACCAGTTTAAGGGACAAAATGACAAATCGATGTCATTTTCATGCACAAAGCTCAATGTCAACACAAGATCCAACATATCTACGCGGAGCTCGAGGAAATCATGGCAAAAGATCCACATCACATCACCTTTTTGATCTACTGAAATTCTGGAAGCATTGTGAAGAAATTCTGAGAAACAACATATACCACACTAAAGAGTACAGAGAACCAGGGAAAACCACAAAAAACGAGGCACCAATTCCTCTTTAAGGCCGCGGTTCCGCGGCATAAGCGCGCTTAGGCCGCGGAACCGCGGCCGTATAGACTCTTCAATTGATGATTTTTGGGGGGCTGTTTCGTAATATCATGTAGGGTCAGAATGTGGCCCTAAGGTTTCTGTACGCAGCCTATAAATACCCCAGTTCTGAACCATTGTAGGGGATCAATTCTTTTGCCCACTTTTTGTTAGTTTTTAGTTTACTTCTTCTTCTTCTTCATTCTTTCCTCCATGAAATTGTTATGAGAGCTTTTGAGTGGATGTTAAATGAAGATGAGGGTTATTTTGTATCATGCTTTTTGTTTAGCTTCCCCCTTGAGCTCTCTACCTTAACTTGATCTTGCAACCTCTTAAGCGAGCTTACAAGTTTAAGCTTTGGTCATTGATCTCAAGGGGTTGTGTCATTTTGGAATCAATAATGCTCTCATTTTTGTGCTTCATTCTCCATGAGTTCTTTGCCTTTTCTTGATCTTGCAACCTCTTAATTGAGCTTGCAAGTTTAAGATTTGGTTATTGAACCCATATCTTGTTTTGGGTTCTATGGTTCCTAGTTCCATTTCTTGCCCATTTACTTTCATGCACTTAAATTCCATGCACTTTTAATTACTTGCTTGTAATCTTTTCTTTTCTTTGTTTATCTTTTCTTTTGCTCTTTTTGGTTCGTTTTGTGAATGGTTGTAATATGTTGTTGTTAAGAACAAATACAATATTGTAAGTTAAGATTTCATTCCTCGTTTCCTTTTCCCGTTATTTTCCTTTGAGCTCCGCCCAAACGTTACGCAAGCGCTCCGTTAGGCACCCTACCCTACCAAGGTAACGGTGATTTCTAACCGCGACCGGTTACGTTCGGTTTGGCCGGAGGCGAAAGCAAGAGACAAGAACGGAATTACAGGGGTAAATAAGCCGGATTCCACGAATACCGTGCTTAAATCCCCTAATCCACGTTGTTGCCGATTTCTCTAGCTTCAATTGGTCAAGACTCGGCTCAAAGGTTTTGAGCGCGGATTTCCTTAGCTTACACTTTCGTATCTTTTTCTTAACAACTTTATACTTGCATATAACACTTAGGATAGAATTGAACAAACATATACACATTCTTTATTGACTCGTCTAAAACTCGAACGGACATACAACCATCTCCCTGTGGATCGACCCGTGCTCAACCGGCTAGCTGCGAAGCGACACTGTCCTGATCGCGGTTATAACTTTAAAACTTTGAACATCCGACACGCCAATAGCGTGCGATCAAATGGCACCGTTGCCGGGGAGATGGTAACGTATTTTCTTTCTTTTTATTCGGGTTAATATTCTTTTTGTATATATATATATATATAATAAAATATTTTTGATAATTTTTGTGTGCAAGTGTGCAGGCTAATCTGGAGCAAGTACAGTAATCTAATCAAGAAACAGAGGGTTTTTTAGGGTGTACAGAGAAGGGCACGTGTATTGACCTAAATTTCAGTCGCCAACTCATCAATTTGACCGCGGAACCGCGGTCAAAGAGGGGATACGGCGGCGGTTCCGCGGTCATATTGAGGCTTCTGAGCCCCAAATTTTTTCTGCCCTTTCTCTTTCCTTTAGTTCCCTCTCTGAATTCCACTATACTGTATTTTCTGCAGGTTTCTTTGCACAGAATTGCGCCGCCGCCAAATAATTTTTTGTTGTTTTAGATTTTGTTTGTTAATCACTTTGCATATACTAATACGGACATTAAGGGGCTTGAACACCAATTCAGATTCGGTGGGGATTTTATCACCCTTCCTAAGACCCCACAAATCACTAATTGCATACGCATTACCTTGAGCTAATAACAAATACTAGACTCAGCTCTAAGGATGTCGCGCTCAATAGGACAGAGGACTGGTTGTAGGCATCGGCCGTTTATCCTATCCTGACTTTGCGGTGTCTAGGCAAGTGTGTCCAAGGCAAGTGGTTACTTAATTAGGACCACTACTTACGTAGTGGGGAGCATCCCACTTACCTGGCACTTACCTGGCCGCAATTGGCGGAGAAGAGGCGGTTTGAGGTCCTATTTCTTGCCCTTTGGAACAATTAGGACCAGTCTAGTTGGACTTTAAAGACCCTAGCTCTAGGTGTGTTTGTGCATATTGTGATTGTGCTTGTAAATTTTAGTCCCATAATTCCGTATTCTTTCAAACAAACAATTTTTAAAACTCCAAAAACAAACAATTTTTTTCTTTTAATAAAAATAAAAAATCCACATTCTTTTTCCCCTCCTTTTCTCTGCCTTTCTTTCTTTTTCTCTTCATATCATGGGTACTCCACCTAGAAAAACTCTTGCCGAACTTTGGTACCCACAACCAGACATTACTTCTTACAGTTCTTGCTTTGGCCGGACGTCGAACGATCCCTCCATGCCAAAAATCTCTTTGAAAGATCGGATAGACGCGTCTAGGAAAAACACTTGCCCTCCGCAATCCACTTTTTATCAACTTTTTCAACCTCCCCCACCCTCTTATGTTGATACACCTTTTGCAAGTCGTCCTTTGTCCGTCGCTGAACATATTGAACAATCCTGTAGCCGATCTTTCACTCCTTTCACCACTACAGATTCTTGGGATCAACAATTCCATTCACATTCTTATCCAAATGTTGATCCTGCTCCTGTCCAGCCATTCAATTCCTACCAGTCCTACCCGACTTTTGGACCTTCCCTAGACATTGCTTCTGAACCGCCATTTGGGAGTTTTCAGTATTCAAACAACTTTGAATCTTTTACTAAAACCCCTTCACAACCCATGTCTAGTATGGAACGGTCATTGGAAGACTTTAGGGTAGCGTCGTACCAATAAATGATGGATTTGAATGCGTCCATGGCCGCCCTCATACAACCTACTGACCCGGTAGCTAGTTTTCAACTAGCTCCAAATTTTCCAATGTATGAAGAGGCGGTAGGACGGGTTGAGAATTTGAGCGGAGAGAGTGAGCAGTACACCTTTCCAAATCAGACCTACCCGTTTCAACTTGCTTCCCACAACTCCGATTTTGAATGTCTATCTAGTGTTCCAAACGATTCATTGATTAAAGATAGAACAGATAATGAGTTGTGTGACTTTGTAGTGTTTGATTTGCCCGATTGTGAAGGGTCCTTTTCGAGTGAAACCACACCCAATCCTTTTGACCTCTACACCTCCACTCTAGAACCTGAATTGATTAATATCCATGCTTTTGTTGAGATGTCTGAGAATATAGATTTTCACTTGATTGAGGATATTGGCGCTGGGAATATTTTGGATGATGAACCCGCAGATTTGGCTGAGTTTTTCTCTTCAATTCATCATCCCGAGTCATTAAATGTTTTTCCCGAACCCCATATGCGTCTGGATTTTGAGGATAAATGTATGGATGTGCTGAATTTTGAGGAAAATTTTGAGGATATTTTTTAGGATGAACCAGTTTTGCTTGATGAGTCGGATTTTCCAATTCATCCTGTCCTGTCATTGACTGTGTACACCCTCCAGAACCCTTAACCAATACCCTTCCTCAATCACTTCCCCCATCCTTTCCATCGTTCCGACATTGCAAGAAACCGTAACATTTTCACTTCCTGTGTCTGGTTTACCAAGTTCGGCGTACCCATGGTTTCTCACAAATCTTGAGGGATTTGACCCAATTTCTCGCCATATTGATAGATTAGTACAATCCATCTTTTCACATCGATCATTACAGATTGTACTAATTTATTCAATCCATTTCCACCCTCAAGTTCGTATTCCACTTCTTTCTCCCTTCCGCCATTCTTCTTCTTATCTACCTAGACCGTATACCACTTCTATCTCCATACAGTCTCGCGTATTCTCCCTCTCTTTTCTCTACGCCTTCTTCCACTAACCTGTACATTATAGCGATAAAATATTTGAATGGTTGGTGCTCACTTTTGGCCTGTGTAAGGCCTTGTATAGCTTGATACTGTTCTCTTTCCCCCATATTCCTGAACTTCAACACTGTTTTACTTAAGTTTGGGGGGGGAACCTTTTTGTGTATATATTTTTGTTTTGTATATAAAAAAATAAAAAATTTAGGGAGCGCCGGCAATTTTGGCCCTCTTGGTGTAGCATGACAGTGAGGGCACTGTCAAGTTTAAGTTTGGGGGTGTGCTCGGTAAGATTTCTTCCTTCGCATTCATTTGTATATTCTGCATTTGCATACCTTATTAAAAACCCACAAAAATCGAAAATTTTACAAAAATATAAAAACTTTGTCGTCAAGTTAGCTAATAGGGTAACTTAGATTTTTATTCTGAAAGTTTAGTTGATCTGTTAGAAATAACTAAATTCTAGGCTTAGGAATTGAAAATCCTAAAAATAACCCTCATTCTGTCTAACTTTGGTAAGTATACGTCCTTACAGTTTTTTTTTGAGAAATAGGTAATCTTGAGTTCAGTTCTTGAGTTAAGTCAAGATGAAGGGAAAGTATTGAAGCTTTACTGAAAGATAAGTCTGAAAAATAGTTTCTTTTCTTGAGTTCAAATTTAGAAAGTATATACCCTACAAACTGCACTTACACGCAACTTGAACTTGGAATAGTAGAGGATACCTAGAAATACTCTTGCCTGAAAGCCTAGTATGAAAGAAAAAACGGTATTTAAATCTAAACACCAAAAGAGCATATTGAAAAATAAAAAGAAAAATAGAATAAAGTCAAGACCTGGAAACTGCTATTTATGCTTTAAAGTTCACACATTCAGTAATCGGCCGTTAGTGCCTCAAGAAGCATTAATAGTCGCATGAAAGGTGTGTGAGCAAATCCGTCCATCCTTAATGAAAAGAAGTAGTATTAGGTGTTAGGGCAAGGGTATTATAGCTTGAATTGAATTCTTGAGTGTAGGGGTGCAAATATACACACACGTAGGGGTATACAATCGATATTTGGATAAAAGATAGAAATGAAGAATAAGACTTATGTTTTCTGTAAAGTTGATAAAAATCCCTGATTTGAGACCACACTTAAAAAAGGAAAACTCAGGAGATACCAACATCTTTCTAAACTTTTTTGGAACGTATAAGATCTGAGGTTAAATAGAAAGGAGGTGTGAAGCATTAGGGTTGGATATTTCTAACTTAGGATGATAGAGTTTCTAACGTTGATACTAAACTGTAGGAGTAGAATCGATGTTAACTTATGACACTAGCTTGACGGGATTTTGTAGGTGTAATCCGCTGAAAACCCTCAGGAGACAACACTCCTCCTACTAGGGACACCTAGAGGTTTAACGTCTTGTTGCACGTGCTCAGTGCAATCGCGTTCCCTGCGAAAGTGCGGTTAGGACTTTTTTGTGAATAATTGGTTTTGCTCGGGACTAGCAAAAGTTAAGTTTGGGGGTATTTGTTCATACCGGAATATTGCATTTTATACCGCCCATTCTTACGCTCGTTTGTTTATAGGCAGGTGCTTTTGATCAGTGTTTGCTACATAGTTGCAGAATACTGGTTCTCAGCTCTAAACAGTGAAATCCATGGAAAAGTACGACAAATTCCGGATTACTACCAACCACAAATAAAACACGGGTCTCCGCTCTCTATCCGTATGTTGCCACACACTAGTTTAAGGGACAAAATGGCAAATCGATGTCATTTTCATGCACAAGCTCAATGTCAACACAAGATCTAACATATCTACGCGGAGCTCGAGTAAATCATGGTAAAATATCCACATCACATCACCTTTTTGATCTACTGAAATTCTGGAAGCATTGTGAAGAGATTCTGAGAAACAACATATACCACACTGAAGAGTACAGAGAACCAGGGAAAACCACAAAAACGAGGCACCAATTCCTCTTTATGGCCGCGGTTCCGCGGCATAAGCGCGCTTAGGCCGCAGAACCGCGACCATATAGACTCTTCAATTGATGATTTTTGGGGGGCTGTTTGGTAATATCATGTAGGGTCGGAATGTGGCCCTAGGGTTTCTGTACGCAGCCTATAAATACCCCAGTTCTGAACCATTGTTGGGGATCAATTCTTATGCCCACTTTTTGTTAGTTTTTAGTTTACTTCTTCTTCTTCTTCATTCTTTCCTCCATGAAATTATTATGAGAGCTTTTGAGTGGATGTTAAATGAAGATGAGGGTTATTTTGTATCATGCTTTTTGTTTAGCTTCCCCCTTGAGCTCTCTACCTTAACTTGATCTTGCAATCTCTTAAGCGAGCTTGCAAGTTTAAGCTTTGGTCATTGATCTCAAGGGGTTGTGTCATTTTGGAATCAATAATTCTCTCTTTTTTGTGCTTCATTCTCTATGAGTTTTTTGCCTTTTCTTGATCTTGCAATCTCTTAATTGAGCTTGCAAGTTTAAGATTTGGTTATTGAACCCATGTCTTGTTTTGAGTTCTATGGTTCCTAGTTCCATTTCTTGCTCATTTACTTTCATGCACTTAAATTCCATGCACTTTTAATTACTTTCTTGTAATCTTTTCTTTTCTTTGTTTATCTTTTCTTTTGCTCTTTTTGGTTCGTTTTGTGAATGGTTGTAATATGATGTTGTTAAGAACAAATACAATATTGTAAGTTAAGATTTCATTCCTCATTTCCTTTTCCCGTTATTTTCCTTTGAACTCAGCCCAAACGTTACGCAAGCGCTCCGTTAGGCACCCTACCCTACCAAGGTAACGGTGATTCCTAACCGCGACCGGTTGCGTTCGGTTTGGCCGGAGGCGAAAGGAAGAGACAAGAACGGAAGGACAAGGGTAAATAAGCCGGATTCCACGAATACCGTGCTTAAATCCCCTAATCCACATTGTTGCCGATTGCTCTAGCTTCAATTGGTCAAGACTCGGCTCATAGGTTTTGAGATTTCCTTAGCTTACACTTTCGTATCTTTTTCTTAACAATTTTTTAATTGCATATAACACTTAGGATAGAATTGAACAAACATATACACATTCTTTATTGTCTTGTCTAAAACTCGAACAGACATACAACCATCTCCCTGTGGATCGACCCGTGCTCAACCGGCTAGCTGCGAAGTGATACCGTCCTGATCGCGGTTATAACTTTAGAACTTTGAACATCCGACACGCCAAAAGCGTGCGATCAATATACTTGGTGAGTTTGAGTCAGGATACATTTGGGAACATCCTAAGAACCTTTCTTTTGCCAAACTTTTTGCGGATGAACTCCTGTTTTTTAACGAACCTGACTTTGAAACTTCACATATACTTCTTGAAAATTCAATTCATTTGAACAACAATTCTTTTTCCACTTCAAAACTTCGTCTTCACCTTCAGCGTCTTCCGATCCCTACTTTTACACGCGCATGCCCTTCACTAACATCTAACATATACCTTTTTTTTTCCTTTTTCTTTTGTATATACATTTTCTTTTGCCAGCCATTACACTATATAGACAAAATCTTTAAATGGTTGATATTAATTTCTGGACTAACACAGTCTTTTAACTTGTAAATGTTATAATTAGTCTTAGGTTTTTTCTTTTTCTTTAAATAAATTCTCACCCTGATGTCTAAGTCTAGCTACCGGAGACGGGGGCAACGATGAGGACATCGTAAAACTCAGGTTCGGGGGTGAGCACTGCGTTATTTTACTGCATCATGTGTACATTTTGCATTGCATACATATTTAAAAACAAATAAAAATTGAAAAAAATTCCATAAAAATATAAAAACTTTGTCAAGTTAGCTAGTAGGGTAACTTAGATTGTTATTCCGAAAATTTAGTTGATATATTAGAAATAACTAAATCCTAGGCTTAGGAATTAAAAACCCTAAAAATAACCCTCATTCTGTTTAAACTTGGTAATTATACGTCCTTACAGTTTTTTTAGAAATATGTAATCTTGAGTTCAGTTCTTTAGTTATGTCGAAATGAAGGGAGAGTATTGAAGCTTTACTAAAAGATAAATTTGAAAAATAGTTTCTATTCTTGAGTCCAAATTTAGAAAATATATACCCTACAAACTGCACATACACGCACCTTGAAACTTGGGATAGTAGAGGATACCTAGAAATACTCTTGCCTGAAATCCTAGTATGAAAGAAAAAACGGTATTTAAAAGCTAACCACCATAAGAGGATCATTGAAAAATATATCCGGTCTTGAAAAGAAAAAGAAAAATAAAAGAAAAAAAATAAATAATAAAGTCAAGACCTGAAAACTACTATTTACGCTTTAGGCTCATACAGTAATCGGCTGTTAGTGCCTCAAGAAGCATTAATAATTGCATGAAAGATGTGAGCACAACCGTCCATCCATTAATGAAAAGAAGTATTATTAGGTATTAAGGCAAGGGTACTATAGCTTGAAATGAATTCTTAAGTATAGGGGTGAAAATTTACAAACACGTAGGGGTTTACAATCGATGTTTGGAGGAAAGATAGGAATGAAGAATAAGACTTATGATTTCTGTAATGATGATAAAAATCCCTGAATGGAGACCGCACTTTAGAAGGAAAACTCAAGAGATACTAAGATCTTTCTAAACTGTAAAAAGTATAGGATCTGGGGTTAAATAAATAGGAGGCGTGAAATATAAGGGTTGAATATTTCTAACTTAGGATGATAGAATTTCTAACTTAGATACTAAACTGTAGGAGTAGAATCGACGTTAACTTTTGAAACTAGCTTGATTGGATTTTGTGGGTGTAATCCGCTGAAAACCCTCAGGAGACAACACTCCTCCTACTAGGGACACCTAGAGGTTTAACGGCTTATTGCACATGCTCAGTGCAATCGCGTTCCCTGTGAAAGTGAGGCTAGGATATTTTTTGTATTGCTCGGGACGAGCAATAGATAAGTTTGGGGTTATTTGTTCACCACAAAAAACTGCATTTTAATACCTTTCATTCATTATCTATTTTGCTATTTATCAGTATTATTAATCAGTGTCTGCTCAGTAATTACAGTTTACAGGTATCCGTGACAAATACTGGAAAACATACTCAAAATCATGGATATAACGTCTGGGAGCCGACACTGCAAACAGAACAGAAAACTGATTAATGTCCAAAGAGCTTTTTAGGAAATAATGCATGTGTACACACTTTTTGCCAAGAATGGTCCAACACATACAAGTGTGCACATAGCTTGGACCTAGGAGGGGGCTGCCAATAGCAAATAGGGGACAAGCCATGAGCACATGGGGGGAAATGGCTAATAAATGCATAAAGTTTTGATTTGATATATGGCATCTTGTTCCCTCCAATTCTCTGCATGCAAACCGGGTTACTTTAGACCAAACAAACAGCACCAGAGTGATATTGGGATGCACATATGCCTACCACATCAACCCGAGACGCTCTCTTCGGATTTGCACCGAGCACAAGCCCCCCAAAACCGGTCAGGCCAGTCCCACCATCTCCATTGTGCCCCAGATTTATTAGTAATATGTATGTCCTAGAAGCCATTATTGATGATATAGTGGATGCTTGGACATATATATAGAGGACTTTCTTGCTCGACATGATAGTGTGCTATCTGGTTACTCTTTATCTTAACATGTTGACTGGTATTCTATATTTTCTTGCTCTCGCATGTTGATAAAGCCCTTAGGATATGTACTTGACTACCAGGACTATGATGAGATCATATACTAGTGGGGCTAGGGTAGTTCACAAGTACATCCTTTAATTGTTCCTAGTCGAGGGTATATCGAGACAGGGCATCGATATTCAAGAGCAGACTAGCGTATACGCTTCTTGACCCATATAATGGGTGATGGATGATCCCACATCCATTGATGTTTAACATCAAAGATGGTATACAGGTGCTCACGGGAGACTGGGTACACTTAACAGGACTCGCCGAGGACTCATATGTGGTAGTATACCTATCGTCAGATAGCAGTCCTCTGGTGACACTGGTACAGGTTAGTCTGTAGACTCGAGATCGTCATAGAGTCTTGTGTGGCTCCCACTGTGCTTTGATTTCCTCCCTACCACGGCTCAAAGGAGTCGTGCAAAAAGGTGGATTTTTAGTACAGTCCCGAGTCACATGGAGGTAATGAGCGATAGGAGGGGTTTCGTCTCTCCCGGTATTGGTGGTTGATGTTGCGCTATGCTCGATTGGCTATAACTGGAAGCCCCTGACCAGGGCTGCTGATGTGAACTACTCATAAGAGTTATTAGTAGTTTCTCAAACCGTTATAGGCCAGACATCGGCATGACTTATCACGTTTCTGGGGGCTGACGTTTACCACCCCTAGACATGATATGCGATATATCAGACGAAGAGACCGGACTTTACGGTAGTGTTACTGATAGGATTCATGGAGAGTATGGACGAGCTTGCTTGTTGATCTTCATATCGCTCAATACCCGGGTAGCCGTTACGTCCAGCAAGTACCGCTGACGGCTTGTAGGTGGCTGATGTGATCATCACCTACTGCTGGCGTATTGATGAGTCTTTAGAGTCCCACACAGAAAGTTTCCTGGTTCAAGTGAACGAAGTAGGACACATATGTGATATGTGTGTGGGCTTGATTAAATACGAGTATGTGATACCGTATTGTAATCTGGCAGTTATCGGTTATTAGTCAGGTTATATGTGATATAACCTGATTATCGAGTCAAATTTTGGTTTGATAATGTGATATTCAGATTAATGATATTAGTCGGTTATATGTGATATAACTGGATTATTAGATCAAGTGTTGATTTAATAATGTGATATATATTATATATGATATAATTATATCTTAACTAGTATCATTAGCTCACTAATTGCTTTATATATATATATTAATGTATATTTTGTTAGTTATGTATATGCCCTAGAGGCCATTGTTGTACATATGATGTATATTATAGTGGATGCTAGGATATATATACAGAGGACTTTCTTGCTCGACATGATAGTATGCTATCTGGTTTCACTTTGTCTTAACATCTTGACATGTATTGGTTTATTGTTTTGCTCTCACATGTTGATAAAGACCTTTGGATATGTACTCGACTACTGGGACTATGATGCAGATCATACTAGTGGGGCCAGGGTAGTCCAAGAGTACATACTATAACTGTTCCTAGTCGAGGGTGTATCGAGACAGGGCATCGATACTCCAGTGTTGACTAGCGTATACGCATCTTGACCTATATGATGGGCGATGGATGATCCCATATCCATTGGTGTTTCACATCAAAGAAGGTGTACGGGTTCTCAGTGGAGATTGGGTACACTGAACGGACTCGTCGAGAACTTCTAGATGGTATTATATCTATCGTCAGATAGCAGTTCTCTGGTGACACTGGTACAGGTTAGTCTGTAGACCCTAGATCGTCATAGAGTCTTGTGTGATTCCCACTGTGCTTTGATTTCCACCTTACCACGTTCATAAGAACGTGCAAAACGGTGGCTTTTTGGTACAGTCCCGAATCACATGGAGGCAATGAGCGATAGGAGGGGTTTCGTCTCTCCCGGTATTTGGGGTTGATGTTGCGCTGTGTTCGATTGGCTATAACTTGAAGTCCCTGGCCATGGATGATATGGAGACCTACTGATAAGTGTTATCAGTAGTTTCTCGACCCGTTATGAGCCTCACATCAACACGACTTATCGGTTACTGGGGTTTGACGTTTACCACCCCTAGACTGGATATGCGACATATCAGAAGAAGAGACTGGACTGTACGGTAGTGTTACTGCTTGGATTCACAGGAGTGTGTGCAGGCTTGCTTGTTGATCTTCTGATCACTCAATGCCCGGGTGGCTATTACGTTTAGCTGACCTCTTGCAGCTTGTGGGTGTTTGATATGATCATCACCTACTGCCGGCGTATTAACGAGTCTTTAGAGTCCTACGCAGAGGTTTCCGGGCTCAGGAGAAACGGAGTAGGAGCACATATGTGATTTGTGCGGGACCGAGATTAATACGATATGTGATACCGTATTCTATTCTCGCGATATGTGATATCGGCCGGGTATATGTGATATAGCCGGGTTATCGGATCAAGTGTCGATTCAATAAAATGATACATTTAATATTAGTCGGTTATATGTAATATAGCCGGGTTATTAAATCAAGTGTTGACTTAATAATTTAATCTATAATTATATATTTCATAAATTAAATTACAATAACTAATATTAGCTCACTTAAGAATTACTTTTTCTCACTTGATAATACATTGATATATATGTGATATATGTTAAATGTATTATTTTCTTTTGTTACAAAATATTATATATGTGATATATGATATTGTAACATGCTAGGTTACAAATGCAACTAAAGTTTATGAGACTTGAACCATAATAGGGTTAGATTAAGGTTTATGTTTATTATTAAGGAAATTCAAAAATTGTGGAATTAGTCATTGTTGATATTTTGGAAGAAGCTTGTAGGCTTCTTTGACTTTGTCCACCCTTTTTGTCTACCATAAGATATTTGTTAACCTAACTTTAACTCTAACTCATGGTTAAGTCTCTACAAGGGTTAAGTATGTCATTCTTAACCCATGGTTGCTTTTCTAACCTCATAACAATTATTCATCACACTTCATCTTCTTCTTCCTCCTCATAAAATCTTTCTAGCTTTTAAATTTGTGTTGAATGAATGTGAGAAAAAGAAAACTATAAAGAGAAAAATTCCTACTTCATCATCCTCTTCTATACTAGCCATATAGATTAGTGTGTTAGCTTCACTATTATCTAATTAGTGAAAGTGAAAGCTTGGGTTTGTGATTCCTCAAGGTAGATCATCTTCGATAGTGAAGACTTCAAGCAAGGATGCGTCATTCACTTCATGGAGCCTCTCAAGAGTATGGGAGCTTGATGATCACAGCGAAGAGACCTCAACTTGGAGCTTATGAAGCCAAGGAACGGACTACATAGGTTGTAATCCCCAATCTCTTAGTTGTAAAGTGTTTGCATTTCGATTCCGTATGATTCTCTAGTTAAAGATCTAGGGTTAGGGTTGTTTAAACATGACAAAATTTAAAATTGTCATAGATAATGCCACCCGAAACCTTGCTGTCGTGATTGAAACCCCAACAGCGGTATCAGAGTCTAGCTACAGAATTAGACGGATAAGTGTCAGATTACGAAACCGAAACAACTCCGAAACATCCGAATCGAAACCCTAGTTTCTGTCGATTTATTCTAGATGCCAAAATTTTTTTTAAACAGTTGCAGAATGATGTATGGGATACATAGTGAACACTGTACAAAATTCACCCCTTCCCTCGGAAATGGGCCGGCCACCATAGTACCAAACCGTCCATATCGGCCTCGAAGGGGTTGAAATTTTTACAGTGTTCATGGCTCTGGGTTTTGGTACTTTAGGTGTTTGTTTTTGCTAATTTTGCATGTGATGTTATCTTTTAGCAAAGGAAATTCGGAGTGTTTCGTATTCGTAATTCTAGTTTGTTTTCGGGTTATTTAGACGATGTTAAAAAGTTCGAACGGATATCAAATACCCACTTTTTCCTATGTTGAAATTTTTTCAAGAGTTGGATCTTTTTCATAGTTAAAGAACATTCAAATATCGTGCAAGTGATTCGGTGGACCTTCTAGAAGAACGAAACCTTAACTCGATTATGTGACCGTCAGAACCGCCACTAAACGCTAGGGTTTGTGGTAGTTCAGCGGTGCCACATGTGAGGCATTGGTTGGCCCTTCTACAGCTGGTACTGTGGCATGTACTGAGTATTTTCAAACTACGCTCAAGTGTTGAGATTTTGGGAATATTTGGGTGTTTGTTGATTCGATCGGAATGTTTAACGTCGTCTAGTTTTTTTTTCTGTAATGTGATACAATATGTGGAATTCATATAGTTAGGAATGAAATCCGTAATATGTGATATTTCGGGTTTACGATGTCTAAAGAGATTGTGGATTCCAAATGTTATAGTTTTTCACTTTCTTT
The DNA here is from genome assembly GCA_030015575.1 of Agapanthus africanus. Taxonomy (NCBI): domain Eukaryota; kingdom Viridiplantae; phylum Streptophyta; class Magnoliopsida; order Asparagales; family Amaryllidaceae; genus Agapanthus; species Agapanthus africanus. The sequence continues at coordinate 399,113,325 of JASDDO010000014.1, forward strand.
TCTGCGACTGTAAGTGTAATATGTGGTGTATCGTCGGTTTCGTTGCTATACATCAACGACAATTGGGATACGCATATTTACGTACGTTGATGACATGTGATGTTATGTGTTGCTGTGATATGTTATATTGGATCGTCGTGTTTTGAATAGCCGGGGGTTTTATGTGAGATGAGGGTTTTTCTTTTCATTCATGTAAAATTCATTGTATGTAATATTCTTTTATTGGGGCACTTCCGGGTTGAGGATGATGTCACCATTGTATATTATTTACTTTTCCGCATTAGGATAGACCCAAATAGGGGAGCACAAGTAACCGGGTTCTAGGGTCAAGTGGGAGGCCATCTCGAGGAGTCGAGACCGGGTCTCCTAACCCTAGAATTGGTAGGGTTGCTTGCCGCTCTCGTAGGGTTCTAGGGATGTGGGTTTGTCTATTCATCGCGACCGTAGAATCCGTGTTTTATAAAGGCTCAAAATAAAACACGGACCTCCTAGTATATCCAATATTTCATATGTTATCTTCTGCTGCTGATATACTGTGATGTGATCATTCTACATGGTGTGACGAATGCTTTATTAATTTATATATGATATATAATAAACGTTGCTTATGTTTTGCACCCGCGCTACTCCTTCCCCGGTATGCTGTTAGTTAAGTAACCTAACGGTGCATAACGGTACACTGTGGCGAATGCGGATGGCATAAGCGTACGTTGTATTTTCGTTTCTTCTGTGATGCTTAGGAAGAATAAATGATGGGATTCATTAATGAGATTAATGAAAGAAAAAGAAACCTAAAAGATGTTGTAGAATCATATTTGTAAAAAAGGGTAGCTCTAGTTTTTTGCTTTGCATAGCGGTATTCCTTGCAGAATATCCAACACCTTATTCGATAAGGAAAGAACCGAGATCCCTTCACTGGGAATGACCTCTTTACCAAAACTAGCAGATGCTACAACTCACTCGGTTTTGTTTCTGACTGCTTCTATAATTTTTTTTGCTTTGCACAACGGTATTTTTGAAATATTCTGCACCTTATTCGATAAGGAAAGAGCCGAGATCCCTTCACCGGGAGTGACCTCTTTAGCAAAACTAGAAAAATCCTAAAAAACACTCCTTTTCAAAATCACTTGTTTCTACAACGATATCAAGTTCATAACGCAAAAGGTTTTCTGAAAAACCTGTGCAGCCCTCCGTCATTTCAGATAGGTACTACTTAGTATTCGTGCTACGTTTGTTGGCCTGCGTCAAGGCGTAGTGTGCGGTAGCTAACTAGTGCTTATCTGCAACATAAGATGAGATTGGATTAGGGTAGTCATACGACTTTGTTCGCCTGCGTCAAGGGTCGTGCGGGTAGGTTTAATTCAATCAGGAAATGACGGGTTGAATTTGACTAGCGGACTATGGTTTGTTGGCCTGCGTCAAGGTCATGGCACGCTTGGGGTAAAAGTATTATCAGTAATTTCATGTTTTGAAATTTGCAATGAGATTGCATACCTTCTATGAGATAGTTGGATCCTGATACCCACTGCGAGTAAAAGTTACTCCTGGGAGAGTTTTAAACATGACAAATAGCCAATCAAGTGGGTGTCTAGAAAGGTGTTAACGGGGTTATGCCTCTGGGAAAACGAGGTTTATTCTAATTAGGTCCGTGCGAAAGCACGGGGAACCTCCCTCAAAGTACCAACACTAGCCTGGCCAAAAGATTGGCGAACTTGTAAGGTGTAATTAATCCTGGCTTGTCTTACCTTTTAGGGTTTGAAGGAAGATTTGATAAAAACAGTGGGAGCCATCCTGATTAGATAAAATAATAACCAATCTAATCTTGCAAGAGCATACGCTAAAGTGTTTTCTTCTCTCTCTCTCCAAGTAGCGACCATGTCAGGCCTTAATCAAGATAATAATATGGATGTATTGACTGATCCCGCTTATTATACCGAGTAGGGGAACGTTGGGCCCGTTCTTTCTTATATATGTTATAAGACTGAGCAGGGGAATAGTGACATATCCGGATTCTCACGCCGCCCAAACGAAGAATAAATATGTTGATGCATCTTCTTCGGGTGTGTTGGTTATCGAGAACTGTTTCTTAGTTCACTCTACGTCTTAGGTATTAGATACCGTATCGGGATCCCACATATGTAATATGTTACATAGGCTACGGAGAGGTAGAGAACTGAGAGAGGGTGATCATTCCATAAGAGTAGGGAATGGTGCAAATGTTGCAGCTAAAGTAGTTGGCGATTATCACCTTGTATTACCAAATGGTAACACATTGATTCTAAACGAATGATATACCCTGATATGAAATATTTTATCAGTTTCTTTATTAAGTAAAGAAGGATATAATTTGTAGTAAAGGATAATGTTATGAACATCTTCCTGAATCAAAAGTTGATTGGATCAGGCTCGCTAAATAATGGCATATACGTTCTAAATCAAACCACAGTTCTTAATGTACAGAACACACACAAGAGGAAGAGTTCAGAAATGAACGAATCCTTCTTGTGGCATTGTAGACTAGGTCATATCAATGCGACACGACTAGCTAAGCTACATAAGGATGGATATTTGAATCAGTTCGAATTTTCATCTTATGATACATGCCAGTCATGTCTCAAAGGCAAGATGATCAAAACTCCATTTAGTGGACACGGAGAAAGAGTTACGAAACACTTGGGACTGATACATAGTGATGTATGCGGTCCCATGTCTACACATGCCTGGAATGGTTCTTCGTACTTTATTACATTCACTGACGATCTCTCAAGATACGGACATGTGTTCCTGTTTAAACACAAGTCCGAAGCTTTTGAGAAATTCAAAGAATATAAACACGAAGTCGAGAACCAAACGGGTAAAAGTATTAAGATCCTTCGATCTGATCGAGGAGGAGAATACTTGAGCAATGAGTTCCTGGACTATCTAAAAGAGAATGGGATTCTCTCTCAGCTTACTCCTTCATATACACCATAGCACAACGGTGTATCGGAGCGGAAGAATCGCACCCTATTAGATATGGTGTGCTCTATGATGAGCACTACTGAGTTGCCTATTTCCTTTTGGGGATATGCACTGGAGACAGCTGCAGACCAATTGAATATGGTCCCCACCAAATCTGTGCCAACCACTCCATATGAGACATGGAAAGGAAAGAGACCATATCTTAATTATGTTAATATATGGGGTTGTCCGGCATATGTGAAAACAAAGAATCCGGACAAGCTCGGGGCAAGGTCTTTTCTGTGTAAGTTTATTGGATATCCCAAACAAAAGTATGATACTGGTGTCAGTTGGTTCACTTAAGATGTATACAGGTTCTCATAAGCCACTGAGGATTTGGGATTTGATGTGTCATTGAGGGACACTGGTGTTTTTCCATGCTGATGATTTTCCATGAGATTTTATATTATATCATCCCACACTCAGGATTATGTTGATATGCATTGCTTCATGTAGTTGTAGTACCCTGATGATGTACCTTTACATGATTGTTGCAGATCCGCTCACTGCCTCTATGTGGCTCGGGACTATACCCAACTAAAACCTGTTTCCATGACTCCTTTGAGCTGTGGTAGGGTAGTAATCAAGGTACAGTGGGAACTTACATGAGAAAAATGACGATCTCAGGTTGATGAACTAACCTGTACACATGTCACCAAGGAACTGCTATCTGACGTCAGGTATAAAACCAACTAGCATGTTCCCAGCGAGTCATGTCCGGTGTACTCATAACCCAATGTGAACCTGTATACATCTTAAGTGAACCAAGTCGAGAACAGCTGCAAGTCCGAAGCTTTTGAGAAATTCATAGAATATAAACACGAAGTCGAGAACCAAACGGGTAAAAGTATTAAGATCCTTCGATCTGATCGAGGAGGAGAATACTTGAGCAATAAGTTCCTGGACTATCTAAAAGAGAATGGGATTCTCTCTCAGCTTACTCCTCCATATACACCATAGCACAATGGTGTATCGGAGCGGAAGAATCGCACCTTATTAGATATGGTGTGCTCTATGATGAGCACTACTGAGTTGCCTATTTCCTTTTGGGGATATGCACTGGAGACAGCTGCAGACCTATTGAATATGGTCCCCACCAAATCTGTGCCAACCACTCCATATGAGACATTGAAAGGAAAGAGACCATATCTTAATTATGTTAAGATATGTGGTTGTCCGGCATATGTGAAAACATAGAATCCGGACAAGCTCGGGGCAAGGTCTTTTCTGTGTAAGTTTATTGGATATCCTAAACATTCACGAGGGTATATCTTCTACCACACCGAGGAACAAAAGGTGTTTGTTTCTCGACATGCCACCTTTTTAGACAAGGAATTTCTTGAAAAAGAAATTAGTGGCAAGGATGTAGAACTGGAAGATATTCCAGCTATACAAACTACGACAGAAGATTTGGTAGAACCATAGGATTCAGTAATTACTGACGAACCTCAGCCGCTCCGCCGATCTAGTAGGGTTCCTCATCCACCAGAGAGATACTACGGTTTTCTCATTGATGGTGGGAGCGAGGATTGAATCATGGAAGATGATGACCCGACTAGCTTCGAGCAGGCCATCACGAGTGGGGACTCAGTGAAGTGGCTGGATGTAATGCGATCTAAGATGGAATCCATATACATCAACAAAGTATGGACTTTGGAAATTTCTCCTGAAGGGGTAAAACCCATTGGGAGCAAATGGATCTTTAAGAAGAAACTTGGTGTAGATGGAAAAGTTGAGACTTTCAAAGCTAGACTTTTTGCAAAGGGTTTTCGTCAACGACCAGGTGTGGATTATGACGAAACCTTTTCTCCAGTGGCTATGCTTAAGTCCATCCGGATCTTACTTGCCATTTCTGCATACCATAACTATGAAATCTGGCAAATGGATGTTAAGACCGCCTTTCTAAATGGTGATTTAGAGGAGTGCATGTACATGACTCAGCCAAAGGGCTTCGTAGACAGTGGGAGCATTGGAAAGATGTGCAAGCTGCTTAAATCCATCTACGGGTTAAAGCAAGCATCGTGGAGTTGGAACATCTATTTTGATGTTGTAGTCAAAGAGTTTGACTTCATCAAGAACGTAGATGAACCTTGTACATACAAGAAGGTTGCAGAGAGTAAGGTTGTCTTCCTCGTATTGTACGTGGATGCCATACTCTTGATAGGAAATGATGTTCCTATGCTACACTCGGTCAAGCTCTTCTTATCATATAGATTCTCAATGAAAGATCTAGGTGATGCCTCCTGCATTTTAAGAATTAAGATCTATAGAGATAGATCTAAGCGGATACTGGGATTGTCCCAATCCAGGTACATTGACACCATACTAAAGAGGTTTAATATGGAAGAATCCAAGTGTGTGAACTTACCCACGATCTATAGACTCACTCTCTCCAAAGAGATGTCTCCTAGGACCGATTTGGAAAGAGCTCACATGCAAGGGATACCCTATACTTCGGCATTAGGCTCTATCATGTACGCGATGCTTTGTGCCAGACCCGATGTAGCATACTTACTAAGTGTAGTGAGTAGGTATCAAGCAGATCTAGGAGAGAGTCACTGGACAGCTGTGATGAGCATTCTTAAGTACTTGAGAAGGACTAAGGAGATGTTCTTGGTGTATGGTAATGGAGAACTCCAAGTGGAGTCCTTTACCGATTTGAGCTTACAAAGTGATAAGGACGACTCTAAGTCGCACTCGAGATTTGTCTTTACCCTAAATGTAGGGGCGGTTTGTTGGAAGAGTTCCAAACAGGAAACCGTGGCTGACTCGACGATGGAGGCTAAATACATCGCTGCCAACGATGCTGCCAAAGAGGCTGTCTAGATGAAGAAGTTCATCACTGAACTTGGTGTGGTTCCGTCCCTTGTGCATCTAATACCTTTATATTGTGATAACAATGGAGCCGTGGCTTTGGACAAGGAACCCAGGTCCCATCAAAAATCCAGGCATATTCTGAGGCGGTATCACCTGATCCGAGAGATAGTTGATCGCCGTGAGATCGAGGTCAGGAGAGTTGACACGAAGGACAACACTGCGGATCCACTCACGAAGGTCATACCCCAGATACAATTTGAGAGACTCTTCGAGATGTTGGGTATGAGATACTACAACAGCTGGCCTTAGTGCAAGTGGGAGATTGTTAGTTATGTATATGCCCTAGAGTCCATCGTTGTACATATGAAGTATATTATAGTGGATGCTTGGATATATATAGAGAGGACTTTCTTGCTCGACATGATAGTATGCTATCTGGTTTCACTTTTTCTTAACATGTTGACTTGTATTGGTTTACTGTCTTGCTCTCACATGTTGATAAAGCCCTTAGGATATGATCTCGACTACTGGGACTATAATGCAGATCATACTAGTGGGGCCAGGGTAGTCCAAGAGTACGTCCTATAAATGTTCCTAGTCGAGGGTGTATCGAGACAACGCATCGATACTCCAGTGTAGACTAGCGTATATGCATCTTGACCCATATGATGGGCGATGGATGATCCTATATCCATTGGTGTTTGACATCAAAGAAGTTGGATATAGCTCCCTCAGAGTCAATTATTGGATCACAGGCACGTGATTGCAATGATTGAGGGAGGACCATACCGGTTGGACAGTCTTACTCAAGATGATAGTATGCTATCTGGTTTATCTTTATCATCGTGTACTGCTTTAGGTGACCTTACAGGTCACTATTGCGCGTTGATAGAGCCCTTAGGATTCTTGCTTGACAGCCAGCAGTATGATGGCGATCATATACGTGAGAGCTGGTGTCTATAAGCATATGGCTAATACATCTGACATGCTAGTCGTGGGAGTTTTCGAGACAGGGCATCGACACTCCAGAGTAGACTAGTGTATACAGTCGAGACCCCGACGAGGGGCAGTGGCCGGTCTCATAAGCCACTAGTGTCAGTTGGTTCACTTAAGATGTATACAGGTTCTCATAAGCCACTGAGGATTTGGGATTTGATTTGTCATTGAGGGACTCTGGTGTTATTCCATGCTGATGATTTTCCATGAGATTTTATATTTTATCATCCCAAACTAAGGATTATGTTGATATGCATTGCTACATGTAGTTGTAGTACCCTGATGATGTACCTTTACATGATTGTTGCATATTCACTTATCATACTTATGCTATCGGATTACATATGATTGTTGCATATTCACTTATCTTTTCTGTGTAAGTTTATTGGATATACCAAACAGATTTACTGGTAGGTATTCCAGTAGATTTACTGGTGTCAGTTGGTTCACTTAAGATGTATACAGGTTCTCATTGGATTATGAGTACACCGGACATGACTCGCTGGGAACATGCTAGTTGGTTTTATACCTGACGTCAGATAGCAGTTCCTTGGTGACATTTGTACAGGTTAGTTCATCGACCTGAGATCGCTATTTTTCTCATGTGAGTTCCCACTGTACCTTGATTACTACCCTACCACGGCTCAAAGTGTTAGTGTATATGCCCTAGAGGCCATTACTGTATCATACTAGTTTGTATATTACTTAATGGAAGCTTGGGATATTCACCTTGTATAAACAATCTTGCTCAAAATAGTAGTATGCTACTTGGTTTGTTTCTACTTCAATGTGTACATGTGTTTATTTTAGTATATCGCCTATACACATTAGTGGAGCTCTTAGGATCTTTGCTTGATTACCAGCGTTCTGATGGCAGTCACACTAGTGGGGCTGGGTAATCTATAAGCACATCCTTATGCAGGTCCCTGGTCGCAGGACTATCGAGACAGGGCATCGATACTCCGGAGTAGACTAGCGTGTGCGCTTCTCATCCCAGTGTGGGAGATAGTCTGTCCCACAACCATCAGTACGTCGTACTTGAGAGAGTATGCGGGTGCTCGTTGGGTTACGAGTACACTGGACAGGACTCGTCGGGAACTGACTAGTTGGTATTATGCCTATCGTCAGTTATCAGTTCCCAGGTGACATGAGTACAGCTTAGTCCGCTGACTTGACACTGTCACTTCGCCTCGAGTGTGTTCCCACTGTACTTTGATTACTACCCTACCACGGCTCAAAGGAGTCGTGCAAACAGGTGGTAGTTGGGTGCAGTCCCGAAGCACTTGGAGGCAGTGACGGTTAGACAGGATTCGTCTCTCCCGGTATTGGGGGTTGACATCGCGCTGTGTCTAGGAGAGCCATTACACGAGTAGTCCCTGGCCAGGGCAAACGAGATATTCTGGTAGGCTTCCAGTGTTATCTCAGGGTGTTTTGGGCTTCACTCCGACACGACTTGTACCACTATTGGGGGACTGACGTTTACCGCCCCCTAGGCCCGCCATGCGATGTATCAGACGAACAGACCGGACTGTACCGAGATTGTCACATTCAGGCTCAGTAGGAGTTCAGATGGGTTTCACCTCGTCAGTCTTCTTGTCGGCATCTACCTGGGGACCGTTACGCACAGCTAGTGCCGCTTGCGGTCTGTGGTTAAACCCACTGCCAGCGTAGTGTCGAGTCTTTAGAGTCCCACACAGAAAGCTATTCGCCTTTAGGCAAAAGAGTAGAGGTCGCATGGTTTTGCGACAGGTCGCATGGTTTTGCGACAGGGTTCGGTCACATCCGTGCACTTGTGCACGTACAGTGTCCGGACAGTTTACACTAGCGGGCTTTGGTTTAAGCCAGATCCTAGTGTACCTTTTGGGATTGGATTTATCCAGTTTGTATTCGTGTTCCTCGGAACGCGAATGTGGGTGTGTATGCACAGTTGACGGAGAGACAGAGGCGGAGGATTCTCATTAGGGTTGTTGATCGTTGACAGTTGACTATTGACTTTTTGCTCAACCCTAATGAGAATATGATATGTGATTAACAATTATATTAATTAGGTATTATGGTGACATGGTTGTTGAGTTGTTGACTTTGTTGACTTTTGTTGACTTGTTGACCGGTTGACTAGGCTTGACTAGTTGACCATCATGATAACCATAGCTATCATTTCATAGCAAAGACTTTTGCTTGCTTGCTCTTTTGTGCAAAATGAGTGCATGAAATGATATGGCTATGGTTGCTTAAACCATCACATAATACTTGATTGATATGATGTGTTATGATTGTTTTGGATTATGAGAGCCAAATGTGAAAAGTCTTCTCTCATTCTTTCATGCTCATTCTCTCTCTTTGTTTTTGAGCTCTCTTGTTTTTGCTCTCACCCTCTTCCTTTTGCTCCCTCTCTTGATTCTATGGTTCACTTGTCTCATGAGTTGAGAACCAAGAACCATAGATAAAATCCCATACAAACTCTTCTCTACTCACTCTAGTTCACAAGGTTTAGCAAACCGAGTGAACTAGTTTCTTCAAATTTCGAAGAAGGAGCCAAAGGTTGGAGCTTTCAGGTGGATCTATCTTCGGCGTACGGAGACGACGGGAAGAAGCCGATCCGGACCACCATCAGAGTTTGAAGACGAAGGAGTTCAAGACAAGCAAGGTATAACCCCCTAACCGAGTAGTTAGCAACTCCTAGTTAGGTTGTTAGTTAGATGTTTAACAAAGATCCGGGTTTTAAGTCCATGTTACCACCTCTAAGAAAATCGTTTTTTATCAAATTCCGCATGCCCGAAAGTACCGGGAGAGGCAGCATGGACTTACAGTGGTATCAGAGACTAGTTAAACTCTATCTAACATGTTAGCAAGTAACTAGAATATCGATTAAAGAAAAAGTCACGAAAACGAACCCGAGAATTTCAAGTTTCTGTCGATTTTTATTCTGTTCAAAAGTTGATTATTTTCATCTCTAAAATCGGCTCAGGCTTTTATTAGAATAACCACCAAATTTGGTCCATCGATCGAGTCAAAGCGCCGCGGAAACGCGGCGGGAGCACGCTCCCGCCGCGGATCTGCGGCCGAGTTGACTCGGCCGAGGTCCATCTTTGGTGCAGTGTTATTCTGGGGTTGTTTTGGGATTTTTGGAATATAAATTTTCTACCCAGATTTTCCAGAACGAAAATTTTATTTTTAGGGTCCCGAAAATCCGTATTTTTGACGAACTTCTAAAAGACTTAAGCTAACGGGTTTTTCTGTAATGTGATATTTGTATTGAACGTCTACTAATCGCTATATGTCGATTAGTGGGGGTTATACAAATCTGTGATCTGTAATGTTGCTGGAATGTATATATGAATATGTTGGATTGTCGCGGGTGAATAGCCGGGGGTTGTGAGACGAGAGTTTTCTTTTCTTTCAATTCATGTAAATTTGTAAATTGATATAATAATTATTTGTATGGCCGCACAACCGGGTCGGGGTTGTAGCCGTCATTGTATAATTTCTTTTTACTGTTTTTGCTCCTAGGATAGACCCATGGAGGGGGTGCACAAACTACCGGGTATGCCGAAGTGCCGAGTGGCCTACTCATGGAGATGAGGGAGGTTGCTTCGCTTCGGGTACTTGGCGGGTAGTTTGCCGCACCCGTAGGGGTCTTGGGTGGGGTATTGGCTATTCACCGCGACCGTGTAATCTGCTTTTCGTTACATGCTCGTACGAATTGCAGCTTCCTAGTATATCCAATGTGTTCATCTGTGATCTGAAATGTTTATCATTGCAGTATATCTATATATGATATTATTTAGGCGTTGCTTATGTTTTACAGCCGCGCTAGCCCAGTCCCCGCTCTGTCGTTAGTTAAGTAACCTAACGGGTAATGACGGGGCCCAGTAGCGAATGCGAATGGCATAAGCGTACGTCATATTTTGGTTGTTTTCTGCAATGGTAGGATTAAATGATGGGACACATTAAAAGAACTAATGCAAGAATATCACGCATTAAAAGAACTAATGCAAGATAATAAACCAAGTTAAAGTCGTTGGAACACTTTCGAAAAACCACTCGGTTCTTTTCAAAACCAACTTTTAAATGCGGAGCTTGAGCCACTCCTTTTAAAAGCTATCTCGTTCCATCGACTATATTAAGTTCACTACGTTCACGGTTTCGCCAAAACCATTCGTAGCCCTCCGTCGTTTCGTATGAATATTCAATAGTATTCAAGCTGTGTTTGTTGACCTTCGTCAAGGCATAGTGATTGGTAGCTGTTGGGTATTCATATGTAGCATAGATAGATGCGTTGGTTTGGGACATTCGCATTACCTTGTTGACCTTCGTCAAGGGTATATACGGGTGGATTCAAATTAACCTGGATAATGACGGGAAGAACATGACATGTGACTTATGATTTCTTGACTTTCGTCAAGGTCATAAGAGCATGGGGCAAAAATCCACATCGGGAGTTTCATAAGTACCGAAACTTGCTATATTTGCATACCATTTGGAGTGTGATGATTCTGGTAGGATTCCTTCAGTTTCGTCACGCAATGATATTTGGATCCCGATCCTACTGTGAGTATATGCTACTCCTCGGGAAATTTCTCACTAAACGATCAATGCTATAAACCTAGTAGGTGCCTAGAAAGGTGTTAGCTGGGCTACGCCCCCAGGGAAAAGAGGTTCTTTAATTAAGGAACTTCGCGAAAGCGTTGGAAAACCTCCCTCGAAGTACCGACACTGGCCTGGCTGAACGGTTAAGCAAGTATTGTACGGTGAGATTGATCCTGACTAATTCTTCCTTTATGGTTTGAGGAGGGATTCGAGAAACAGTGGGAGCCATCCTGTTTAGACAAACTAAAAACCACTCTAAACTTGCAAGAGCATCATGCTGAGTGTTTCTTCTTCTCTCTCCTAATTGCAGCGACCAATCGACATGACTGGACTTAAGTTACTTCTAGATAAAAACATACTGACAGGGCCAAACTACAAAGATTGGCTCAGGAATGTCAAAATGGCAATCACTTACGACAAGCTAGGGTATCTTCTTACCACCAAAGCTCCCCCTGTCCCTGGTCCCACTTCCAGCATCGCGGATAAGGAAATCCGCAAGACTTAGGAGATTGATAGCGCGAAGGCCAAGTGCCTCGTACTTGCCTCGATGGACAACGAACATCAGAGGAGGCACGAGAATATGGACCTTGAATCCATATTTCTTCATACAAAAGAACTGTATGGAGAGCAATCTCGTATCGCAAGATACGAAGCTTTGAAAAAGTTATTTTCGGCAAGGATGGCTGTCGGATCATCAGTAGCAGAGCACGTGCTTAAGATGATCGGCTACATTGAGGAGCTCGCGGACCTAGGAACCACATTAGAGAGTGAGCTCTATACAGACTTAGTTCTCCAGTCCCTTCCTTCCACTTACGCCCAGTTTATACTGATCTTCAACTTACAAGAAAAATAGGTTGAACTTTCAGAGCTCCTCAACATGCTGAGGAGCGCAGAGGGCACCCTACAGAAAGGTAGGGAAACATCCGCTTTGTTTGTAGGAGGATCATCTTCTTCTAAGTCCAAGGCGAAAGCCAAGGGAAAGAAGAAGAAAGCCCCCGCCAAACCAAGGGGCGGTGTTAGTAAAGTGGATACGAAGGGAAAAGCTAAAGCAACAAAGAAAGCGGGGAAGCTTGTGGATAAGGAAGAATGCTTCTATTGTCATAAGAAAGGTCACTGGAAGAATGATTGCAGGGCTTGGAAAGCCAGGACACAGGAATTGAAGAAGGTTGCAGCTTCAGCTTCAGGTGTGTATGTTATTGAAAACTGTCTTTCAATAAACTCTACTTCCTGTGTATTGGATACCGGATCAGGATCTCATATCTGTAATTCTTTGCAGGCGTTGAGAAACCGTAGGGTTTTGAAGGCAGGTGACATGACCCTCAGAGTTGCGAACGGAGCTAGCATGGATGCTAAAGCCGTGGGGGACTATCACCTGGGAATGTCAGATGGACATGTTTTGGTTTTGCGTAATTGCTTTTTTGTACCCAACGCAACTTGTAATATCATTTCTGTATCTTTAGTTTCTAAAGAAGGTTATGAATTTGCGTTTGTAAGCAATGTTGTGAACATTCACCTTAATCAAGTTCTGATTGGGTCAGATACATTGAGTAATGGTATATACGTATTAAACCAACCACAGATTTTCAATGTCCAGAATACACACAAAAGAAAGTCTCCGGAAATAAATCAGACTTTCTTGTGGCATTGTAGAGTGGGTCACATCAATGGGAGAAGGTTGACTAAGTTACATACAGAAGGATATTTGAATCCGTTCGAATATCAATCGTATGCCACTTGTCAATCCTGTCTCAAAGGAAAGATGACAAAGACTCCGTTTACTGGACATGGAGTAAGAGCGAGCTCGCTCTTCGGACTTGTACACAGTGACGTGTGCGGTCCAATGTCTACACATGCGCGAAGCGGTTATTCTTACTTCATTACTTTTACGGATGACTTCTCAAGGTACGGTTATGTCTTCTTAATGAAACATAAGTCCGAAGCCTTTGGAAAATTCCAGGAGTAGAAGAATGAAGTAGAAAAACAAACCGGCAAAAGTATTAAGATTCTAAGATCGGATCGAGGTGGAGAATACTTAAGTGCCGAGTTCCTGGACTATTTAAAAGAGAACGGAATTCTCTCGCAGCTTACTCCTCCATACACCCCGCAACATAACGGTGTATCGGAGAGATGGAACCGGACCCTATTGGATATGGTATGGTCCATGATGAGTAACGCTGAGTTACCGCGATCATTCTGGGGATATGCACTAGAAGCAGCTGCGTATCTCTTGAACAAGGCTCCCACCATGACTGTGCCTACCACCCCATATCAGATGTGGACTGGGAAGAAACCCTGTCTTAAGTATCTTAAGGTATGGGGATGTCCAGCTTTTGTAAAAAAGCAGCATGCGGACAAGCTTGAGGCACGTTCAGTACAGTGTAAGTTTGTGGGATACCCAAGGAACTCCAGGGGGTATCTTTTCTATTCCGCTGAGGAACAAAAGGTTTTTGTTTCTCAGCATGCCCGCTTCTTGGAAACTGAGTTTTTGGAAACCCAGATAAGTGGGAGCACAATAGAACTGGAAGAAGTTCCAGAACCACAGACTAATACTGAAAACTTAGTGGAACCAGAGGGTTCAAAAGAACAGGACATTCCTACGCCGCTCCGCAGGAGTAGTAGGCAGACTCATCCGCCCGAGAGATACTACGGTTTTCTCATAGACGGGGATAGAGAGGGTTGCATCATAGATTATGATGAGCCTACTAGCTTCCAGCAGGCCGTTCAGAGCGTTGACTCAGTGAAATGGCTGGATGCAATGCGGACCGAAATGGAGTCCATGTACACTAACAAGGTATGGACGTTGGACATTGCTCCAGACGGGGTAAAACCCGTAGGATGCAAGTGGATCTTCAAAAGGAAGATTGGTGTAGATGGACAGGTTGAGACCTATAAAGCTAGGCTGGTAGCAAAGGGTTTTCGTCAAAGACCTGGCTTGGACTATGAAGAAACCTTTTCTCCAGTAGCCATGCTGAAATCCATTCGGATCCTTCTTTCCATTGCTGCCTTCCACGATTATGAGATCTGGCAAATGGACGTAAATACCACTTTTCTAAAAGGAAATTTAGAGGAGTGTGTCTATATGGACCAACCAGAGGGTTTCATTCAGAGTGGGAGCAGCGGAAAGGTGTGCAAGTTGCTTAAGTCCATCTATGGACTAAAGCAGGCATCGCAGAGTTGGAACATCTGCTTTGATGAGACGGTCAAAGAATTTGGCTTTATCAAAAATCCAGATGAACCATGCATCTATAGTAGATTTGAAGCGAGAACTGTAGTATTCCTCGTTTTATACGTGGATGACATTCTCTTAATAGGAAATGACATTCCTATGCTACAATCTGTCAAGGGGTTCTTGTCACACAGGTTCTCCATGAAAGAACTGGGTGATGCCTCATACATTCTGGGTATCCGGATCTACCGTGACAGATCCAAGAGGATATTAGGACTTTCACAGTCCATGTACATCGACACCATACTGAAAAGATTCAGTATGGAAGATTCCAAGCGCGGTAACCTACCGGCTTGTCACAGGATCACCCTCTCTAAAGAGATGTCTCCCAAGACTGATTTGGAGAGGGATCGCATGTCTATTATACCCTACGCTTCTGCGGTAGGCTCTATAATGTATGCGATGTTGTGTACCAGACCGGATGTAGCTTATGCACTGAGTGTGGTAAGCCGGTATCAGTCAAACCCTGGGGAGAAACACTGGATAGCAGTAAAGAACATTCTCAAGTACCTAAGAAGGACTAAGGAGATGTTCTTGGTGTATAGCGGAAAAGACCTCCAGATCGAGGCCTTTGCTGACTCCAGCTTCCAGAGTGACAAGGATGATTCCAAGTCCATGTCGGGTTTTGTCTTTACCCTCAATGGAGGGGCGGTGTGTTGGAAGAGTTCCAAACAGGAAACCGTTGCAGACTCGACGATGGAAGCGGAATACATCGCTGCATCTGATGCCGCAAAAGAAGCTGTCTGGATAAGAAAGTTCTTGAAAGAGCTTCAGGTGGTTCCGTCCATTGTTGATCCAATACCTCTGTATTGCGACAACAACGGGGCTATAGCTTTAGCGAAGGAACCCAGGTCTCATCAGAGATCCAGACACATCTTGAGGCGGTATCACCTGATCAGGGAGATCGTGGATCGCCAGGAGATCGAGGTTCGGAGAGTCGCTTCAGAAGATAACACTGCAGATCCATTCACCTAGGCCTTTCCCCAGACTCAGTTCGAGCGGCTGATCGAGATGATAGGTCTTCAATACGCCAGTACATGGCCTTAGTGCAAGTGGGAGATTGTTAGTGTATATGCCCTAGGGGCCATTACTGTATCATACTAGTTTGTATATTACTTAATGGAAGCTTGGGATATTCACCTTGTATAAACAATCTTGCTCAAAATAGTAGTATGCTACTTGGTTTGTTTCTACTTCAATGTGTACATGTGTTTATTTTAGTATATCGCCTATACACATTAGTGGAGCTCTTAGGATCTTTGCTTGATTACCAGCGTTGTGATGGCAGTCACACTAGTGGGAATGGGTAATCTATAAGCACATCCTTATGCAGGTCCCTGGTCGCAGGACTATCGAGACAGGGCATCGATACTCCGGAGTAGACTAGCGTGTGCGCTTCTCATCCCAGTATGGGAGATGGTCTGTCCCACCGCCATCAGTACGTCGTACTTGAGAGAGTATGCGGGTGCTCGTTGGGTTACGAGTACACTGGACAGGACTCGTCGGGAACTGACTAGTTGGTATTATGCCTATCGTCAGTTATCAGTTCCCAGGTGACATGAGTACAGCTTAGTCCGCTGACTTGACACTGTCACTTCGCCTCGAGTGTGTTCCGACTGTACTTTGATTACTACCCTACCACGGCTCAAAGGAGTCGTGCAAACAGTGTTAGTTATATGTATGCCCAAGAGGCCATTACTGTACATACGATGTATATTGTAGTGGATGCTAGGACATATATAGGGAGGACTTTCTTGCTCGACATGATAGTATGCTATCTGGTTGTACTTTATCTTAACATGTACTCTTATTGTCTCTATATTACATGTTGATAAAGCCCTTAGGATATGTACTCGACTACTGGGACTATGATGAGATCATACTAGTGGGGCCACGGTAGTCGACGAGTACATCCTATAATTGTTCCTAGTCGTGGGTGTATCGAGACAGGGCATCGATGCACCAGAGTAGACTAGCGTATACGCATCTTGACCCATATGATGGGCGATGGATGATCCCATATCCATCGGTGTTTGACATCAAGGATGGTGTACGGGTGCTCAGTGGAGACTGGGTACACTGGACGGACTCGCCGAGAACTCCCAGATGGTATTATACCATACGTCAGATGGCAGTTCTCCGGTGACACTGGTACAGAGTAGTCTGTTGACCCGAGATCGTCCTAGAGTCTTGTGTGATTCCCACCGTGCTTTGATTTCCATCATACCACGTCCAAGAGCGCGTGCAAAAAGGTGGCTTTTGGGTACAGTCCCGAATCATATGGAGGCAATGAGCGATAGGAGGGGATTCGTCTCTCCCGGTATAGGGAGTTGATGTTGTGCTGTGTTCGATTGGCTATAACCGGAAATCCCTGGCCAGGGTTGCTGAGATTTACTGGTAAGTGTTATCGGTAGTTTCTCGAACTATTATAGACCTCATATCGACACGACTTATCGAGCTACTGGGGTCTGACGTTTACCACCCCTAGGCGAGATATGCAACATATCAGACGACGAGACCGGACTGTACAGGAGTGTTACTGATTGGATTCACAGGAGAAGTTACAGGCTTGCTTGTTGATCTTATGAGCGATCAATACCTGGGTAGCTGTTACGTTTAGCTGACCGCTTGCAGCTTGTGGGTGTTTGATATGATCATCACCTACTGCCGGCGTATTGACGATTCTTTAGAGTCCTACACAGAGGTTTCTTGGTTCAGGAAAAACGGAGTAGGAGCACATATGTGATATGTGTGGGACCGAGGATAATGCGATATGTGATACCGTATTATATTCTCGCGATATTTGATATCAGCCGGGTCATCGGATCAAGTGTTGATTCGATGAATCGATACGGATAAATATTAGTCGGTTGTATGCGATATAGCCGGATTGTCGGATCAATTGTTGATTCGATAATTTAATGTATAATAATATATATGATATATTAAATTGCATTAACTAATATTTGCTCACTAAAAGATTCTTTTTCTCACTCGGGTAATACATTGATATATATGCGATATATGTTAATTGTATTATTTTATTTGGTTACAATAAATATTATATATGTGATATATAATATTGTAACATGATATGATAAATAATGCAACATGTTTAGTAGAGATTAAACAAGATTAGGGTTTGATTTGGGTTAATGATTTCTAGATGATTCTAGAAGGTTTTGTTTTGTCATGGAAAAGATATTTACTTATGACTCATTCTTAACTCAACCCAAAACCCTAACCCTTGGTTAATTCTCTACAATGGTTAATTGAACCATGGTTGCATAATTGATCATTATCTCCTTTTCCTATTCATCACAAAAGGATTTTTCTAATATTGTTCATCTTCTTCCTTCTTCTTTACTTGAAATGGTTTCTTGCTTTGATTTTTGTGATAGATAAATATGAGAAAAAGATAAATAAAGAGAGCAAAAATCCTACTTCATCTTCCTCATCTTCCCTTGCCATTTAGATGAGGGTGTTCACATCATTTCATGAGTGTTAGCTTGTGTTAAAGAAACTTCAAGGTAGATCATCTTAGTATCGAAGATCGGAAGCAAAGGTTGCGTCTTTCTCTTCGTGGAACCTCTCGAGAGTCCGGATCCCGATGATCGCAGCGAAGGGACCACAACACGGAGCATATGAAGTGAAGGACCGGATCTACAAAGGTTGTAATCCCTCTCACTTAGTGTTAAAGTGTTTAGCATGCTTGTTTTCGCCTAATCTCTAGTTTAAAGTTCCGTATTCGGGTTGTTCGGCACGGCTAAATTTTTAATCGGGCATGGTTGATGCCTCGTAGACCCTTGTGCGCGTGCATAGCAACCCTACAAACAGGTGGTAGTTGGATGCAGTCCCGAAGCACTTGGAGGCAGTGACGGTTAGACAGGATTCGTCTCTCCCGGTATTGGGGGTTGACATTGCGCTGTGTCTAGGAGAGCCATTACACGAGTAGTCCCTGGCCAGGGCAAACGAGATATACTGGTAGGCTTCCAGTGTTATCTCAGGGTGTTTTGGGCTTCACTCCGACACGACTTGTACCGCTATTGGGGGACTGACGTTTACCGCCCCCTAGGCCCGCCATGCGATGTATCAGACGAACAGACCGGACTGTACCGAGATTGTCACATTCAGGCTCAGTAGGAGTTCAGATGGGTTTCACCTCGTCAGTCTTCTTGTCGGCATCTACCTGGGGACCGTTACGCACAGCTAGTGCCGCTTGCGGTCTGTGGTTAAACCCATTGCCAGCGTAGTGTCGAGTCTTTAGAGTCCTACACAGAAAGCTATTCTCCTTTAGGCAAAAGAGTAGAGGTCGCATGGTTTTGCGACAGAGTTCGGTCACATCCGTGCACTTGTGCACGTACAGTGTCCGGACAGTTTACACTAGCGGGCTTTGGATTAAGCCAGATCCTAGTATACCTTTTGGGATTGGATTTATCCAGTTTGTATTCGTGTTCCTCGGAACGCGGATGCGGGTGTGTATGCACAGTTGACGGAGAGACAGAGGCGGAGGATTCTCATTAGGGTTGTTGATCGTTGACAGTTGACTATTGACTTTTTGCTCAACCCTAATGAGAATATGATATTTGATTAACAATTATATTAATTAGGTATTATGGTGACATGGTTGTTGAGTTGTTGACTTTATTGACTTGTTGACTTTTGTTGACTTGTTTACTTTGTTGACCGGTTGACTAGGCTTGACTAGTTGACCTTCATGATAACCAAAGCTATCATTTCATAGCAAAGACTTTTGCTTGCTTGCTCTTTTGTGCAAAATGAGTGCATGAAATGATATGGCTATGGTTGCTTAAACCATCACATAATACTTGATTGATATGATGTGTTATGATTGTTTTGGATTATGAGAGCCAAATGTGAAAAGTCTTCTCTCATTCTTTCATGCTCATTCTCTCTCTTTGTTTTTGAGCTCTCTTGTTTTTGCTCTCACCCTCTTCCTCTTGCTCCCTCTCTTGATTCTATGGTTCACTTGTCTCATGAGTTGAGAACCAAGAACCATAGATAAAATCCCATACAAACTCTTCTCTACTCACTCTAGTTCACAAGGTTTAGCAAACCGAGTGAACTAGTTTCTTCAAAGTTCGAAGAAGGAGCCAAAGGTTGGAGCTTTCAGGTGGATCTATCTTCGGCGTACGGAGACGACGGGAAGAAGACGATCTGGACCACCATCGGAGTTTGAAGACGAAGGAGTTCAAGACAAGCAAGGTATAACCCCCTAACCGAGTAGTTAGCAACTCGTAGTTAGGTTGTTAGTTAGATGTTTAACAAAGATCCGGGTTATAAGTCCATGTTACCACCTCTATAAAAATCGTTTTTTATCAAATTCCGCATGCCCGAAAGTACCGGGAGAGGTAGCATGGACTTACACAAAGGAGTCTTGCAAACAGGTTTTAGTTGGGTATAGTCCCGAGCCACATAGAGGCAGTGAGCGGATCTGCAGGGGTTTGTCTCTCCCGGTTTTGGGGGTGAGGTCGCGCTGTGTCTAGGAGATCCATTACACGAAGTCCTTGGCCAAGGCAGGAGATTTACTGGTAGGTATTCCAGTAGTATCTCAGGGTGTTCTGGGATACACTCCGACACGACTTTTACCGCTTTTGGGGGTCTTACTTTTACCAACCCCCTAGGCCCACCATGCGATGCTCATAGACGAACGGACCGGACTGTACGGATATTGTCACTGACAGGCTCAGTAGGGTGTAAGGAAGATTTCGCTCTTCGACGTCCCTTTTGGTCAATACCAGGTAGCCCGTTACTTATGGCTAATACATCTGACGTGCTAGTGGTTAAATCCACAGCCAAAGTATTGACGAGTCTTTAGAGTCCCCCACAGATAGTTTCTCAAGTTTCGGGTGAAATGCTGTAGAGGCCGTATGGATATATGGCTGGGTTCGATCATGTACGTGCGGTATTCCACGGATCATGATCGGACGGATAATACTAGCGGGCTTTGGTTTAAGCCGGATCCTAGTATTGTACATTGTAGATTTTGTCTCATTGCATTTGTATTCGGTCGGAATACAAATGCGGGTATGTATATACAGTGGCGGGGTTTTCCTGTAATTTATTACGAGATCGATTTTTTGAAGTTGCCAGCTTGCATTCCGTTTCGGCCATTTTCCTTTGTTTCTTTCCTTGGCTGAATATTGGTGGGAGGGGCTTATTTGCAAATGTGCAAATTAGCAATATGGAGGTTTTTTTTGTGATGATAGGTTCATGATGGTTCTAGCTTCCATTGACTTCTTTTTGTTCATCATTGCTAGCTATGATGGGTTGAGTGATGGGTTTTGGAGTTGGACTTTTTGGTGTGACATATTTCATCATCATCACCCTTTTCTCTTTCTTGCATGATTGCTCACTCCCTCTTCTCATTTTTCATGCTTGGGCCGGCCACACTAGCATGGGGGCTATCCAAATTTTTGTGTGGGGTTTTTCATATCATTTGTTCACACAAAAATCCTATAGCACCATTTCAAAGTTCATCCCTCCACCTAGACTTCCAAATGGCAACCTCACTAACCCCGTGAGACAAAACCATTCTACACTTAGCCTACATCATTCTTGGACACGCCGGCTCGCCAACTTCATGCCCGAGTTGCCTCGGTCCAGAGGTGGGAGCCCGTAAAAAGACCCTGCGATGTGGTGCCCTTTCCGACGAGGAGATGAAGACCGGAGATTCCGCGTGGAGATCGGGATGGAGGCCGAAGACCGAAGGACACGGATCTCTCGGTATAGCTCTCTACCCTTTTATCTTGTTTGCTAGTAGTAGGTTAATGGTCCGATCTGGGTTTATAGTCCGCGGTAGCGCCGGTTTCTGTTTAAAGAAAAGTTTTTGTTTCCGCATTTTGGGCTCGTTCAGACGGCCGGGGCCCTGCCGTGCATTTACAAAAGATGGTGTACGGGTGCTCAGTGGAGACTGGCTACACTGAACGGACTCGTCGAGAACTCCTAGATGGTATTATACCTATCGTCAGATAGCAGTTCTCTGGTGACACTGGTACAGGTTAGTCTGTAGACCCGAGATCGTCATAGAGTCTTGTGTGATTCCTATTGTGCTTTGATTTCCACATTACCACGTTCATGAGAACGTTCAAAACGGCAGCTTTTGGGTACAGTCCCGAATCACATGGAGGCAATGAGAGATAGGAGGGGTTTTGTCTCTCCCAGTATTGGGGTTGATGTTGCGCTGTGTTCGATTGGCTATAACTGGAAGTCCCTGGCCATGGCTGATATGGAGACCCACTGATAAGTGTTATCAGTAGTTTCTCAACCCGTTATGAGCCTCACATCAACACGACTTATCGGTTACTGGGGTCTGACGTTTACCACCCCTAGACTGGATATGCGACATATCAGACGAAGAGACCGGACTGTACGGTAGTGTTTTTGATTGGATTCATAGGAGTGTGTGCAGGCTTGCTTGTTGATCTTCTGATCGCTCAATGCCCGGGTGGCTTTTACATTTGGCTGACCGCTTGCAGCCTGTGCATGTTTGATATGATCATCACCTACTGCCGGCGTATTGACGAGTCTTTAGAGTCCTACACAGAGGTTTCCGGGCTCAGGCGAAACAGAGTAGGAACACATATGTGATATGTGCGGGACCGAGATTAATACGATATGTGATACAATATTCCATTCTCGCGATATGTGATATCGGCCGGGTATATGTGATATAGCCGGGTTATCGGATCAAGTGTTGATTCGATAAAATGATACATTTAATATTAGTCGGTTATATGTAATATAGCCGGGTTATTAAATCAAGTGTTGATTTAATAATTTAATGTATAATTATATATTTGATATATTAAATTACATTCACTAATATTAGCTCACTTAAGAATTTCTTTTTCTCACTTGATAATACATTGATATATATATGATATATGTTAAATGTATTATTTTCTTTTGTTACAAAATATTATATATGTGATATATGATATTATAACATGCTAGGTTACAAATGCAACTAGAGTTTATGAGACTTGAACCATGCTAGGGTTAGATTATGGTTTATGTTTATTATTAAGGGAATTCAAAAATTATGGAATTACTCATGGTTGATATTTTGGAAGAAGCTTGTAGGCTTCTTTGACTTTGTCCACCCTTTTTGTCTACCTTAAGATATTTGTTAACCTAACTTTAACCCTAGCTCATGGTTAAATTTCTACAAGGATTAAGCATGTCATTCTTAACCTATGGTTGCTTTTCTAACCTCATAACAATTATTCATCACACATCATCTTCTTCCTCCTCCTCACAAAAGCTTTCCAGCTTTTAAATTTGTGATGAATGATTGTGAGAAAAAGAAAACTATAGAGAGAAAAATTCCTACTTCATCATCCTCTTCTATACTAACCATATAGATTAGTGTGTTAGCTTCACTAATCTCTAATTAGTGAAAGTGAAAGCTTGGGTTTGTGATTCCTCAAGGTAGATCCTCTTCGATAGTGAAGACTTCAAGAAAGGATGCGTCATTCACTTCATGGAGCCTCTTAAGAGTATGGGAGCTTGATGATCGCAGCGAAGGGACCTCAACTCGGAGCTTATGAAGCGAAGGAACGGACTACAATGGTTGTAATCCCCAATCTCTTAGTTGTAAAGTGTTTGCATTTCGATTCCGTATGATTCTCTAGTTAAAGATCTAGGGTTAGGGTTGTTTAAACATGACATAATTTAAAATTGGTGTAGATAATGCCACCCGAAATCTTTCTGTCGTGATTGACAACCCAACATATTTGATATATATATATATATATATATATATGAAGCATGACATATTTTTTAGAAATTAGAAAAATGAGATGGAAATTGTGGAGATATTTGTGGTATGGTTCAAGGCATGGGTTTATATGTTTTTATATTACTCTTGACTCACTATTCAAGCATGGTTGTAATTTTAATTGCATTTTTATTCCTTGAATGTGTGAGGAGTGAGATGATTCATTTTATTGATTCTATACTTGCTTCATGGTTAATGCCTTAGCCATTTTTTCAAGAGCTCTTTTCTTCTCTTGCTCTCTACAATTTTCTTTACCACACCACCAAGCTCAAAACCCTCACATGAAATATGAATCATTGAGCTTGTGTGACCTTAGTGAGCTTTAATTATCCCCTACTTCATCATCCCACACCAAACTAGCGATTTGGTTTGGTGTGTTTCGTACACTAAAAGTGTTTAGTGTAGTGAAAAGCTTGTGCTTGTGGACTTTGGGTGGATCGTCTTTGGCGTGAAGATCACGAAGGAGGTTCGTTCAACTCAAAGAGGAGCCTTGAAGAGTCGTGTGGGCTTCATCCCGGAGCTTTTGAAGAGAAGGACATGAACTACAAAGGTTGTATGCTCTTAAACTTTCTCTTAAGATTAATCAGATGACAAAGGAAAAACCTAATATTCTAGTAGTGATCTTTGTAGTCTAGCTTAGCACCAAATAAAATTAAAATTTGGCATGCTTGATGCCTCTTGAACCCCTTGACGGTGCTAAGGTCGACTTTCATGGTATCAGAGCCAAGCTAGAACATTAGAATTACTTGTAGCGATGTTAGAAATCCGCCGTTTTTATCGCGCAAAAACTACCGAAAAAACAGTTTCGAAATTGGTGTTTTGAGTTGTTTGCACACCCCGCGGGCTCATGGTTTGAACCGAGAAGCCGCGGGGTGGAGCATGTGCACCCCGGGTAAACCCCGAGGGGGGACCGAACGGCTAGGCCCACTCCCCAAGACCACCACAAGGTGGTCTTGGCGGTGGGAACCCGAAACTGCCCCACCAAAGGCAGTTTCGTGTCTGCCTCACCTCCTGGCCATCTCGTGGAGTCCTCGGGGGTGGGGTACCCCCTCTAGGTCCCCCATTCGACACTTAATCTTGGGTCTTTGCCCTCGTGAAGATTCAGGCGGGTTTCGAGTTCGTTTCGACACCCGGATTTTCTTAAAACGATCGGTTTTGGAACTTTAGTTCACTGTTTTTCAAGTGTTGGAAAAATTTGTTTAGGTTTGCTAATTGTGTGTGGAATTCTAATGTCACGGTTATTATACAAGCTTTTTGATGTGTGTGATACAATTATTTAGAATCCAGATTAATTAGTTTTGTGAAAACTAGTTAGTAAACCTAGCCGTTTAGTCTCAATTGATTGATAGCAACGAAGTTTTGATTCGGATCAAAACTCCGTCGCAATTGCGTATTTTACGCGATCACCTAGTCGGGAATCTTGTTGAATTATCTGACACATTATTGAAAAGTGTTTTTAATTTGAGGCTAAAATGCTAGTTTTACATGTTAGGCATGAAATTCGGAATATGTGATATTCCGGGTTTATGATGTCAAAGGATAATGCAGATTCTAATCATTGTAGTTTTCTATTTCTTTTCAGCGACCGTAAGTGTAATAAGCGGGGTATCTTGATCTCGTTGCTATATGTCAAAGAGTTTTCGGGATACGCATATTTACTTACATTGATGACATGAGATGTTATGTGTTGCTTATGATATGATTTATTGGATCGTCGTGATTGAATAGCAAGGTTTTTTTTATGTGAGATGAGAGTTTTTATATTTTCATTCATGTAAAATTCAATGTAATATTCTTTCATTGGGCCACTTCCGGGTTGAGGATGATGCCACCATTGTTGTATATTATTTACTTTTCCGCATTAGGATAGACCTAAGGTGGGGAGCACAAGTAACCGGGTTCTAGGTTCCAGTGGGAGACCATCTCAAAGAGTTGAGATCGGGTCTCCTCACTCTAGAATTGGCAGGGTTACTTGCCGCTCTCGTAGGGGTCTTGGGATGTGGGTTTGGCTATTCATCATGACCGTGGAATCCGTGTTTTACATTACTGGCTGAATTTAAAACACGGAAATCCTAGTATATCCAATATTTCATATGTTGCTTCTGCTACTTGTTTCTGTGATATGATCATACTATATTGTATATATGATATATAATAAACGTTGCTTAGGTTTTACACCCATGCTTGTCCAGCCCCCGCTCTGCCGGTAGTTAAGTAACCTAACGGTGCATGACGGGACCCTGTGGCGAATGCGCATGACATAAGCGTACGTTTTATTTAAGTTTCTTTTTCGGTAAAGTTTAGGAAATATTAAATGATGGCACTTCATTAATATGATTAATGAAAAGAAAGAAATCAAAAGATGTTGTAGAATCAAATTTTCAAAAAGGGTAGCTTTAGTTTTTGCTTTGCATAGTGGTATTGCATGATGAATATCCAGCACCTCATTCGATAAGGAAAGAGTCGAGATCCTTTCACCGGGAGTGACCTCTTTAGCAAAATTAGCAAATGCTACGACGCTCGGTTTTGTTTTTTGATTGCTTTTTTAGTTCTTTCTTTGCATAGTGGTATTCATGAATATCCAGCACCTCATTTGATGAGGAAAGAGACGAGATCCCTTCACCGGGAGTGACCTTTTTAGCGAAACTAGCAAAAGCCTAAAAAACACTCCTTTTCAAAATCACTAGATTCAACAACGATATCAAGTTCATTACGCTCATGGTTTTCTTAAAAACTTGCGTAGCCCTCCGTCATTTCAGATAAGTGCTATTTTAGTATTCGTGCTACGTTTGTTGGCCTGCGTCAAGGCGTAGTGTGTGGTAGCTGAATTAGTGCTTATCTGCAGCATGTGATGCGATTGGATTATGGTAGTTGTGCGACTTTATTGGCCTGCGTCAAGGGTCGTGCGGGTGGGTTTAATTCAATCAAGAAATGAACGGGTTGAAATTGACTAACGCCCTATGGTTTGTTGGCCTACATCAAGGTCATAGGACGTTAGGGGTAAAAACCATTATCGGGAATTTGAAGTATTGAAATTTGCAATGAGATTGCGTACCTTCTATATGATAGTAGGATCTCGATACCCACTGCGAGTAAGAGTTACTACTGGGAGAATTTTGCACTTCACAATTAACCAATCAAGTAGGTGTCTAGAAAGGTGTTAACGGGGTTACGCCCCTGGAAAAACGAGGTTTATTTTAATTAGGTCTGTGCGAAAGCACGAGGAACCTCCCTCAAAGTACCAACACTGGCCTGACCGAAAGATTGGCGAACTTATAAGGTGTAATTAATCCCGGCAAATCTTACCTTTAGGGTTTGAAGGAAGATTTGATAAAAACAGTGGGAGCCATCCTGATTAGATAAAAAAAACCAATCTATTCTTGCAAAGAGCGCACGAAAAGTGATTATCCTTCTCTCTCTCCTGGTAGCGATCAATGACATTCCTTAATCAAGATAATAATATGGATTTATTGACCGAACCTACTTATTATACTGGGCTAGGTTCCGCTCTATCTTATGATTTTCATAAGTCTGAGCAAGGAATAGGGGAATATTCGGATTCCCATGGCACCTAAACGAAGAAAAAGCATGTTGATGCATTGCCTTAGGGTGTGTTCGTTACCAAAAAATGTTTCTCAGTTTACCTCTACATCCTGGGTATTGGATACCGGATCAGGATCCCACACATGTAATTTGTTATATGGGCTATAGACAGGTGGAGAACTAGGAAAGGGTGATATATCTCTAGTAGTAGAGAATGGTGCAATTGTTGCAGCCAAAGCAGTTGGCAAATATCACCTAGTGTTACCAACTGGTAATACATTGATTCTTAGCGACTGTTATTTCGTACCAACAAATATTGTGAATATTTTCCTAAATCAAGTGTTGATTGGGTAAGGTATGTTGTATAACAGTGTACACGTTCTCAATCAAACTACAGTTCTAAATGTACACACACAAGAGGAACAATTCAGAAATGAACGAAGTCTTCTTGTGGCATTGTAGACTGGGTCATATCGATGAAACAAGACTAGTTAAAGTTCCATAAGGATGCATATTTGAATTCGTTTGAATTTACATCTTATGAAACTTGTCAGTCATGTCTCAAAGTCTAGGTGACCAAATCCCCGTTTACTGGAAACGGAGAAAGAGCTACTGATCTCTTGTACATATACATGGTGATGTATGCGGTCCTATGTCTAAAAATGCCAGGGATGGTTCTGCGTACTTTATTATATTCACCGATGTTCTCTCAATATACGGACATGTATTCTTGTTGAAACACAGAACTGAATCTTTTGAGAATTTCAAGGAATATAAGTACGAAGTTAAGAACCAGATGGGTAAAGGTATTAAAATCCATCGATATGATCGGGGAGAAGAATACTGGATCACGGAATTCCGAGACTATTAAAAAGAGAATAAGATTCTCTCTCAGCTTACTCCTCCGTATACACCATAGCACAACGGTATATCAGGGTGCAGGAATCGCACCCTATGAGATATGGTGCGCTCTATGATTAGTACTGCTGAGTTGCATATTTCCTTTCATGGACATGCACTTGAGAAGTTGCATACCTATTGAATAGAGTTCCGATCAAATCCGTTGCCTACCACTCCATATGAGATATGGAATGGGAAGAGACCATCTCTTAAACGAGTTAAGATATGGGTTATCCAGCCTATGTTGAAAAACAAAATCCGGACAAGCTCGAGGCAAGGTCAGTTCTGTGCAAGTTTGTAGGATGTCCTAAACATTCGCAAGGGTATATCTTCTACCACACCGAGGAACAAAAGATGTTTTGTTTCTCGACATGCCACCTTTTTGGAAAAGGGATTTCATGTGGAAGAAATTAAGGCGATGATGTAGAACTGGAAGAAGTTTCAGCAAAGCAAACTATAACTGACGATTTGGTGGAACCGGAGGATTCAATAGTCCTTGATGAACCAAAGCCACTTCGCAGATCTACTAGGGTTCCTCATCCACCGGAGAGATACTACGGTTTTCTCGTAGACGGTGGGAGCGAGGATTGCATCATGGAGATGATGACCCAACTAGTTTCGAGCAGGCCACCACAAGTGGAGACTATGTGAAATGGCTGGATGCTATGCGATCTGAGATGGAATCCATATACACCAGCAAAGTGTTGACTTTGCATGTTTCTTCTGAAGGGGTAAAACCCATTGGGAGCAAGAGGATCTTTGAGAAAGATTAATTGGTGTAGATGGAAAAGTTGAGACTTTCAATGTTAGACTTGTCGCTAAGCTTAAATCCATCATGATCCTACTTGCTATTACTGCATACCATGACTACGATATCTGGCAGACTGCACGTCAAAACCGCTTTTCTAAATGGTGATTTAGAAGAGAGCGTGTATATGACACTGCCAGTGGGCTTCATATACAGTGGGAGCAACAGAAGCATGTGCAGGCTGCTTAATCCACCTACGGGTTAAAGCAGGCATCGTGGAGATGGAACATCTGTTTTAATGAAGCAGTTAAAGAGATTGACTTCGTCAAAAGATAAATGAACCATGTATAAATAAGAAGGTTATAGAGAGTATAGTTGTCTTTTTCGTATTGTACGCGGATGACATACTCTTGATAGTAAAGGGTATTCCTATGCTACACTTGGTTAAGCACCTCTTATCATATAGGTTCTCTATGAAAGATCTAACTGATGTCTCCTATATCCTGGGGATATGGATCTATAGAGATAGATCTAAATGGATTTGGGATTATCCCAAACCAGGTACATAGACACCAGGCTAAAAGGGTTTAGGATGGATGATTCTAAGCGTGGTAATGTACCCGCTTGTTCAGGAATCACTCTCCCTAAAGAGATGTCTCTCGAGAATGATTTGGAGAGGGCTCGCATATAAGGGATACCCTATGCTCTGGCAGACGGGTCAATCATGTATACGATGTTCTGTACCAGACTAGATGTAGCTTACTCACTAGGTGTAGTGAATAAGTATCGAAAAGATCTTTAGGAAAACCACTGGACAGTTGAAGATCATTCTTAAGTGATTAAGAATGACTAAAGAGATGTTCTTGGTGTATGGTAACGGTGAACTCTAGATGAAGTCCTTTACTGATTCGAGCATCCAGAGTGATAAGGACGACTAAAAGTCAGTCACAGGCATTGTCTTTACCCTCAGTGGAGGGACGGTATGTTGGAAGAGTTCCATGCTAGATACCGTGACATACTAGACGATAAAAGCTGAATACATTGCTACCAACGATACTGCCAAAGTGGTTGTCTGGATGAATAGAGTTCATGATATGAACTAGGTTTCTACAATTGGGCATCCAATACCTGTGTATTGGGATGACAATAGAGCTATGGCTTTGGCCTAGGAACCCTGGTCCCGTCAGTGATCCAGACATATTCATAGACAGTATCACCTGATCAGGAAAATAGTTGATCTCCGGGAGATCGAGGTCAGGAGAGTTGACACAGAGGATAACACAGCGGATCCATTCATCGAGGCCATTCCCCAGATGCTATTCGAGAGACTTTTGGGACGTTGGGTATGAGATACTACAACTACTGACCTTAGTGCAAGTGGGAGATTGTTATTAATATGTATGCCCTAGAGGCCATTATTGATAATATAGTGGATGCTTGGACATATATATAGAGGACTTTCTGGCTCGACATGATAGTGTGCTATCTGGTTACTCTTTATCTTAACATGTTGACTGGTATTCTATACTGTCTTGCTCTCGCATGTTGATAAAGACCTTAGGATATGTACTTACTACCAGGACTATGATGAGATCATACTAGTGGGGCCAGGGTAGTTCACAAGTACATCCTTTAATTGTTCCTAGTTGAGGGAATATCGAGACATGGCATCGATATTCCAGAGTAGACTAGCGTATACGCTTCGTGACCCATATGATGGGCGATGGATGATCCCACATCCATTGGTGTTTGACATCAAAGATGGTATACGGGTGCTCAGTGGAGACTGGGTACACTGAACAGGACTCGCCGAGGACTCCTATTTGGTAGTATACCTATCATCAGATATTAGTCCTCTGGTGACACTTGTACAGGTTAGTCTGTAGACCCGAGATCGTCATAGAGACTTGTTTGTCTCCCACTGTGCTTTGATTTCCTCCCTACCACGGCTCAAAGGAGTCGTGCAAACATGTGTATTTTGGGTACAGTCCCGAGTCACATGGAGGCAATGAGCGATAGGAGGTGTTTCGTCCCTCCCGGTATTGGTGGTAGATGTTGCGCTATGCTTGATTGGCTATAACTAGAAGTCCCTGGCCAGGGCTGCCGATGAGAACTTCTGATAAGAGTTATCGGTAGTTTCTCAAACCGTTATAGGCCAGACATCGGCATGACTTATCACGTTACTGGGGCTGACGTTTACCAACCCTAGATATGATATGCGGCATATCAGACAAAGAGATCGAATTGTACGGTAGTGTTACTGATAGGTTTCATGGAGAGTATGGGCGAACTTGCTTGTTGATCTTCATATCACTCAATACCCGGGTAGCCGTTACGTCCAGCTAGTACCACTGACGGCTTGTAGGTGACTGATGCGATCATCACTTACTGCTGGCGTTTTGACGAGTCTTTGGAGTCCCACGCAGAAGTTTCCTGGTTCAAGCGAACGATGTAGGACACATATGCGATATATGTGTGGGCCTGATTAAATACGAGTATGTGATACCATATTGTAATCTGACAGTTATCTGTTATCAATCAGGTTATATGTGATATAACCGAATTATCGAATCAAATGTTGGTTTGATAATGTGATATTCAGATTAATGATATTAGTCGATTATATGTGATATAACCGGATTATTAGATCAAGTGTTGATTTAATAATGTGATATATATTATATGTGATATAATTATATCTTAACTGGTATCATTAGCTCACTAATTTCTTTATATATATATATATTAATGTATAATCGATATATATATATATATATATATATATATATATTATATGAAGCATGGCATGTTTTTCTATTTTTTAGAAAATAGAAAAATGTGGTGTAAATTGTGGAGATATTTGTGGTATGGTTCAAGGCATTGGTTTATATGTTTTTATATTACTCTTGACTCACTATTCAAGCATGGTTGCAATTTTAATTGCGTTTTTATTCCATGCTTGAATGAGTGAGGAGTGAGATGATTCATTTTATTGATTCTACACTTGCTTCATGGTTAATGCCTTAGCCATTTTTTCAAGAGTTCTTTTCTTCTCTTGCTCTTTACAATTTTCTTCACCTCACCTCCAAGCTCAAAACCCTCACATGAGATGTGAATCATTGATCTTGTGTGACCTTAGCGAGATTTACTTATCCCCTACTTCATCATCCTACACCAAACTAGCGATTTGGTGTGGTGTGTTTCCTACACTAAAAGTGTTTAGTATAGTGAAAAGCTTGTGCTTGTGGACTTCGGGTGGATCTTCTTTGGCGTGAAGATCACGAAGGAGGTCCGTTCAACTCGGAGAGGAGCCTTTAAGAGTCGCGTGGAATTCATCCTGGAGCTTTTGAAGAGAAGGACACGAACTACAAAGGTTGTATGCTCTTAAACTTTCTCTTAAGATTAATCACATCACAAACGAAAAACCTAATATTCTAGTAGTGATCTTGGTTGTCTAGCTTAGCACCAAATAAAATTAAAATTTGGCATGCTTGATGCCTCTTGAACCCCATGACGGTGCTAAGGTCGACTTTTAAGATTACTGTGGGCCCTCCCTTGCTGCCTAGTCACATCATTTTTATTTTTTGTTTATTTTTCTTTGGTGCCTATAAAAGAAGACCAGCAACAAAGGGAAGCACTCTCATTCTCATAAATTCATATATAGTTTTTTCTTAGTTTCTTCTCTTTTTGGTTTAGCTTGAGGGTGAATGGGTTTCATCATTGGTTTCTTCTTCTTCTTCTCTCATGAAGCTTTTTTTAGAAAGCTTCATTAAGGAGGTTGAACAAGCTACCAAAATTCTTGTATCTCTTCTCTCAAGTGTTAATATATTGCATTGTTGTTTCTTTTCTTTACTTGCTTTTTTTTTATTCATCATGCTTAACTAATCTTTTCTTTGGTTGTGGTATTGGTGAGGAAGTGAGATGAAAGGCTTTTGCCTCCTCCACCTCTTGTTCTTGTTTAAAGTGCTTAACTATACGATTATAACTTAAGGATTGTTTTATAAATTGATGTGATATGGTATTTTGAAACCATGGTTACTTGTAACCTCTTCATATACCATATTCACTCCCCTTCCTTATTTAACAATGTTTAAGTTAGAATCCATTTTTGGTGTTAAGTTTGCTGAGTTTGGATACGGTATTTTGTGACCGAGTACTTGACAAACTCCCGGCTTTCATATACCGTACACCATCACAAACCCTTAGCAAATTTAACACCAATACTATTTGCTCTCACTAACTACTTTGTGTTTTTGTTGTTGACGTATGCTTGTTAAGACTTGTACTTAGCATTGATATCTCAAGCGTGGACATACAAACGGTAAGTGAACAAACGGACTCATTTCGTGATTGTGGAGAATATCGGAATTTGACGACTTTTTCCTCACAATCGCTTCGACAAGTCGTGCTTCATGCCGGGATCAACGCGAGAACGAACAACTCATGAACAAGGGAGCGTCGAGGGAATCGTCGCGATTCAACCTTCCGAACCAAAGCCGCAACTATTCTTTCTTAACTTGTTTTCCTTCTTTCTTTCTTTTTCCGTATTTCCGTATTCTTTTTATATTTTTGTGAAAAAACCAACCATTCATTAATTTGTTGAACTTTAAATCACAATACCTAATACACAATTCCCTGCGGATCGACCCGTACTTCCAGGCTTGCTACAATACGCTGTGCACTTGCGGTTTATAAATATTTAAAATGAGAACGATCTTGAATGCGCATTTCTTTTCCATAAAACGATCACATTTCTAAAACATACGCGTTTGCACGCACGTGTGAATTCCCAACAGGCAGCATCATTGGCAGCAACGTACTCAGCCTTCATCGTTGAGTCTACAACGGTATCATGTTTGGAACTCTTCCAACATACCGCCCCACCGTTGAGGGTAAATATATAACCCGAGTTAGATTTGTTGTCATCTTTGACACTTTGGAAGTTGGAGTCGGTAAATGCCTCCATTTGGAGGTCATCGTTACCATACAACAAGAACATATCTTTAGTTCTTCTCAAGTAACTAAGTATGTTTTTCACAGTTGTCCAGTACTTCTCCCTAAGGTTTGATTGATACCGGCTTACTACACTATGTGCATAAGCTATATCTGGTCTGGTACATAACATCACATACATTATAGACTTGACTGTAGAAGCATAGGGTATAATGTTCATGCGATCCCTCTCTTCATCAGTCTTAGGGGACATCTCTTTGGAGAGGGTGATTCCATGACAAGCGGGCACATTTCCGCGCTTGGAATCTTCCATACTAAACCTTTTTAGTATGGTGTCAATCTATCTCGATTTGGACAATCCCAAAAGTCATTTAGATCTATCCCTATATATCTTAATGCAAAGTATGTAAGAGGCATCGCTCAGGTCTTTCATCGAGAATTTTTGTGACAAAAAAATTTGACTGATTGTAGCATGGGAATGTCATTTCCCATCAGGAGAATGTCATCCACGTATATTACGAGGAAAACAACGGCTCTCCCTACAATTTTCTTGTAAATATAAGGTTTGCCCACATTTTTGATAAAATCAAACTCTTTGATTGCATTATCGAAGCATATGTTCCAACTCTGCGATGCTTGCTTCAATTCATAAATGGATTTAAGCAACTTGCATGTCTTTCCGCTGCTCCCATTATCAATGAAACGTTCTATCTGATCTATATAAACACATTCTTCTAAATCACCATTTAAAAAGGCGGTTTTTACGTCCATCTGCCAGATATCATAGTCGTGGAAGGCTGCGACAGCAAGTAGGATCCGGATGGATTTAAGCATAGCCACTGGAGAAAAAGGTTTCATCATAGTCCACACCTGGTCTTTGACAAAAACCTTTTGCAACAAGACTAGCTTTATAAGTTTCTACCTGTTCATCAACACCAATCTTCTTTTTGAAGATCCACTTGCATCCAACGGGTTTTACCCCAGGAGGTGCAACGTCTAAAGTCCAAACTTTGTTGGTGTGCATGGATTCCATTTCGGATCTCATAGCATTCAACCACTTCACCGAGTCCCTACACGTGATAGCTTGCTGAAAACTCGTAGGCTCATCATCATTGATGATGCAATCCTCTCGATCCCCATCTATGAGAAAACCGTAGTATCTTTCGGACGGATGAGATTTCCTATTAGATCTACGGAGTGACTGAGGTTCGTCAGTTTGTCCTTGAATTAGTGGTTCTATCAAATGTTCAGTTACAGCTTGTGGCTCTGGAATTTCGTCTAGTTCTACCGTGCTTCCATTAATATATTTTGCAAGAAATTCCTTTTCTAAAAAGGTGGCATTTCGATAAATAATAATCTTTTGTTCCTCGACTTGGTAGAAAAGATATCCTTGCGAATGTTTGGAATATCCCACAAACTTACATAACATTGAACGTGCTTCGAGTTTGTCCGGACTCTATTTTTTAATATAGGCCGGGCAACCCCATATCTTGATAAAATTAAGACATGGTCTCTTCTCACTCTATATTTCATACGGAGTGGTAAGCACTGATTTGGTTGGAACTTGATTCAACATGTATGCTGCCGTCTCCAGTGCATGACCCGAAAAGGAAAGTAATAACTCAGCGTTACTCATCGTAGATCGCACCATATCCAATAAGGTGCGATTTCTCCGCTTCGATACTGTTAGTGATATATGTGCTAGAGGCTATTATTATATAATACTAGTTTGTATATTACATTTTGGAAGCTTGGGATATACACAGATTTTATGACAATCTTTCTCAAAATGGTAGTATGCTACTTGGTTTGTTTCTATCTTAATATGTGTATATATTTCTTTTAACGTATCGCTAATACATATTGGTAGAGCTCTTAGGATCTTTGCTTGACTACCAGCGTTGTGATGGCAGTCACAATAGTGGGGGCTGGATAGTCTATAAGCACATCCTTATACAGGTTCCTAGTCGTAGGATTATCGAGACATGGCATCGATACTCAAGAGTAGACTAGTGTATACGCTTCTCATCCCAGTAGGAGAGATGGTCTGTCCTAAAGCCATTAGTACGTCATAATGGAGATAGTATGCAGGTGCTCATTAGGTTATGAGTTACACTAGACGGACTCGTGGTGAACTGCTGGTTGGTACTATACCTATCGTCAGGTAGCAATTCCCAGGTGACATGGGTACAACATAGTCCGTTGAATTGACACTATTACTTCACCTTGAGTATGTTCCTACTATTGTTAGATTACTATCCTACCACGGCTCTAATGAGTCATGCAAACATGTAGTAGTTGGGTGCAGTCCCGAAGCACTTGGAGGCAGTAGTGGTTAGATAGGATTCGTCTCTCCCGATATTGGGGGTTGATGTCGCACTGTGTTCGGAAAGCCATTACACAAAGTCCCTGTCCAGGGCAAGCAAGATTTACTGGTAGGTACTCCAGTAGTTTCTCAGGGTGTTTTTGGACTCTACTCCGTCATGACTTATCACGCTATTAGAGGTCTGACGGCTACCTCCCCTTAGGCCCGATATGCGATACTCTTAGACAAACATACCGGACTGTACGGAGATTGGCACAGATAGGTTCAGTTGGAGTTCAGATGAGATTGCTCATCGACCTTCTTATTGACAGATACCTGGGTAGCCGTTACGTGCAGCTAGTACCGCTGACATGCTTGTGGTTAAACCTACTGCCAGCGTACTGTCGAGTCTTTAGAGTCTCACACAGAGGGTTTCCCTGCTTCGGACGATACGATGTAGAGGTCGTATGGTTTTACGACAGGATTCGAACATATACTTGTACATGTGCACATATCATGTTCGGACAAATAATACAAGTGGGCTTTGGTTTAAGCCTGATCCTAGTATTAGATTATCGGATTATTTTCGTCGGATTGTATTCGTATTTTTTCGGAATACGGATACATGTATGTATATACAGTAAGGGGTATTCTTGTAATTTGTTCAAGAATGCTTCTAGAAGAAGCCACCTCATTACTTGTATTACCCTTTTATGTTAAATGGTTAATGAAGTGGAGGTATGAGGTGTTATGTAATTATGTATGAGGCATGGCTACTTGGTGACTCTTGATGGCTATTGAGGCAAGGTGGCACTTAGATATCATGTGAGAGGCAAGGTGGCACTTGGAGATTTTAGTGAGATATTTTGGCATGCCTCATATCCATCACAATTAGCCATATTCATTTTCATATTATCAAAAACGCTCTCTCTCCTCAAGCTCTCCCTTGTTCTTCCTCAAACCCTAATTGTCTCATGTGTTGAGAAACCTAGGGTTAGTGAGACTTATTAATCTTTAATCGCTCTCTACATCCTCTAGGTCATTTAGATTAGCACTCTAGGTAACCTAGTTACCTCATCTTAGAGGTAGGAGCTCAAGAAAGGCACTCTCGGGTGGATCATCTTTGACGTCAAAAGGCCAACGAGGAGGCGCGATCCATACACACTCCAAGGAGCTCACGAAGAGGAAAAGGAGTACAAGATGAAGAAGGACTAGTTACTTGAGGTATAACTTTTTAATATAGTAGTTAAACCTCTTACATGTTTAGTTAGTTAGGGTTTAGTATCGATCCTGAAGTTTAATCGATCTTACGAGCATATAAAAATCATTTTTTGCAAACTCCACCTCCCTGTGTGGCATCGGCTTATAGTGGTATCAGAGCCAACTAAACCATAACTAGCTAGTTAGCAAGTAGTTAGAACTTCGATCGTCAGAAAAACCCGAAAACGTAACACAAAACCCTAACTTACCTTAACTTGCTGTCGATTTTGAAAACTGTCATAAAAATTATTTCAGAGAAATGAAAATTGCAAGCAGGGTATTTTAAGAACACTGAAGAAAAACGAGTCACTGAATCGCCAAGATGACCGCGGAACCGCGGCGAAACAGTGCGTTTCGCCGCCGTTCCGCGGCCGAGTTGGCTCAGTTTTCTTCTGTGGTTCTTGTAATTGGTGTTCTGTTTTCTGGTATATTTGGTTTCTACCCAGTATTGTATGTGTGCTGGTTTGCACTTGGAGTATGTTAGTGTATATGCCCTAGAGGCCATTACTGTATCATACTAGTTTGTATATTACTTAATGGAAGCTTGGGATATTCACCTTGTATAAACAATCTTGCTCAATATAGTAGTATGCTACTTGGTTTGTTTCCAGTTCAATGTGTACCTGTGTTTATTTTATGATATCACCTATACGCATTAGTGGAGCCCTTAGGATCTTTGCTTGATTACCAGCGTTATGATGGCAGTCACACTAGTAGGGGCTGGGTAATCTATAAGCACATCCTTATACAGGTCCCTAGTCGCAGGACTATCGATACTCCGGAGTAGACTAGCGTATGCGCTTCTCATCCCAATGTGGGAGATGGTCTGTCCCACAGCCATCAGTACGTCGTACTGGAGATAGTATACGGGTGCTCGTTAGGTTACGAGTATACTGGACAGGACTCGTCGGGAACTGACAGGTTGGTATTATACCTATCGTCAGTTATCAGTTCCCAGGTGACATGAGTACAGCTTAGTCCGCTGACTTGACACTGTCACTTCACCTCGAGTGTGTTCCCACTGTACTTTGATTACTACCCTACCACGGCTCAAAGGAGTCGTGCAAACAGGTAGTAGTTGGGTACAGTCCCGAAGCACTTGGAGGCAGTGACGGTTAGACAGGATTCGTCTCTCCCGGTATTGGGGGTTGACATCGCGCTGTGTCTAGGAGAGCCATTACACGAGCAGTCCGTGGCCAGGGAAATCGAGATATACTGGTAGGTTTCCAGTGTTATCTCAGGGTGTTTTGGGCTTCACTCCGACACGACTTGTACCGCTATTAGGGGACTGACGTTTACCGCCCCCTAGGCCCGCCATGCGATGTATCAGACGAACAGACCGGACTGTACGGAGATTGTCACATTCAGACTCAGTAGGAGTTCAGATGGGGTTCACCTCGTCAGTCTTCTTATCGGCATCTACCTGGGGACCGTTACGCACAGCTAGTGCCGCTTGCGGTCTGTGGTTAAACCCAATGCCAGCGTAGTGTCGAGTCTTTAGAGTCCCACACAGAGGGCTATTCGCCGTTGGGCAAAACAGAGTAGAGGTCGCATGGTTTTGCGACAGGGTTCGTTCTCATCCGCGCACTTGTGCACGTTTGGAGTCCGGACGGATATTACTAGCGGGCTCTGGTTTGAGCCAGATACTAGTATATGTTTTGGGGTTAGTTTTATCTCATTATGTTCATGTTCCTCGGAACAAGAATGCGGGTGTGTATGCACAGTTGTTTGAGGCGGAGGAAGAGGATTTTCATTAGGGTTTCGGAACGGGTGTGTATGCACAGTTGACAGTCTTCTTTTTCCAAACCCTAATGACTTTATGATATATCAATTAATAATATTAATTAAATGAAATTGTGTCATGGTTGGGTTTGTTGACTTCTTGACCAAGGTTGACTTGTTGACCATGGTTGAAAGTTTGACCATTATCATTACATATCAAAGATGCTCTTTGATTCTAGCAAAACCATTTAATGAATGTAATGATAATGGTCATTCCAAACCATCCATCAACTATTTCATTTTTATTATTATTATTAATTTGATAATTCTTTTCATTTTGTTATGGTTGTAAAATGAGAAGGATATTATTCATTCTATCATAACTCTTCTCTCTCCTCTCTTCTTCTTCCTCCTCCTCTAGTTCAAGGAGCTTCCTTCTCATGTGTTGAGAATCCCTCTCCTTGAGATAAAAACACCCCAATGTCACTCTCTACTCACTCTAGGGTTAGAGGTTTAGCAAGCCAAAGATCCTAGTTCTCTCAAAGTTCGAGAAAGGAGCCCGAAGGTTGAACCCTCAGGTGGATCCATCTTTGACGGAAGAAGGCGACGAGGAAAGCACCATCCAAGCTCTACAAAGGTTTCAAGAAGAAGGAGTTCAAGAAAGGTATAACATATTTTCCGAGTAGCTAACTCTCTTTAGCTTGGTAGCTAGTTTAGTTTAGAAAAGATCCCGACTTTGTTAGTCCATGTTGCCCCATGCGCTAAAAATTTGATTTTTATACCGTTTCCGCCTCCCCGCAAGAACCGGGGTTGGCAACGTAACGGTTGGATTGTCGGATCAAGTGTTGATTCGATGATTTAATGTATAATAATATATATGATATATTGCATTACATTATCTAATATTGGCTCGCTTTATTATTTCATTTTCTCACCGGGTAATACATTGATATATATGCGATATATGTTAATTGTATTATTTTCTTTTGTTACAAATATATAATATATATGTGATATATATTATAGTAACATGATATGATTACTAATGAAACATGTTTAGTGGAGATTAAACAAGGTTAGGGTTTGAATTGGGTTAGTTCTTTCATGAACATTCTAGAAGCTTTTCTTTTGTCATGAGTTAGATATTATGCTTACTATTTTCTAGTGGCTCATTGTTTAACTCAACCCAAACCCTAGCCCTAGTTAATTCTCTACAAGAGTTATCCTTGTCATCCTTGACCAAGGTTGCATTATTGATCATATATCATTTCATTATTCATCACAAAAGGATTAATGCATTATTTCTTCTTCTTCTTCAACCTTGAGCTTTGAGAAAGCTTACTAGGTTTTCATTTTGTAATGTTTAAGAGTGAGAATTTGATATAAAAAGAAAGCATAAATACTAATCCATCATCCTCATCTAATCTAGCCAATTAGATTAGGGTGTTCACCTCATTAGAGTGAGAGATCTTGAGTTATAGAAACTTCGAGGTAGATCATCGGAGAAAAGGAAGACTACAAGCTAGCATGGATCGTTCGAGTCGTGGAGCCTCTCTTGAGTCCGAGAGATCGTGGATCGCGGCGAAGGGACTTCTACTCGGAGCTTATGAAGCGAAGGAGCGGACTACAAAGGTTGTAATCCCTCACTTTTAGTTGTAAAGATGTTTACTAGCATGTTAAACCCTAATAATCTAGCAAAGATCCTGGCTTTGGGTTGTTCGGCACGTCTAAATTTTTATTCGGGCATGGTTGATGCCTTATGAACCCTTGTAAGAGTTCCTAGGAACCCTACATGCTATTCATCATGACTGTGGAATCCGTCTTTCGTTACAGGCTTAAACGAAACACGGAATTCCAAGTATATCCAAAATGTTCATCTGTGAGTTGGAATGTCTATTATTGCGTGAGACGAATGTATATTTTATATATGTTATATAGTATACGTTGCTTATGTTTTGCACCCGCGCTAGTTCAGCCTCCGCTCTGGCGTTAGTTAAGTAACCTAACTGTGTAAGACGGAGCCCAGTGGCGAATGCGGATGGCATAAGCGTATGTGGTATTTTCGTTTCTTTCTGCAATGGTAGGTGTAAATGATGGGACTGCATTATATGATTAATGCAAAGCAAACAAACCAAAGATGAATCGTTGGAACAATTTTAACCAATCGGTTTTTTGAAAAAAAGCAAACTTTTTAAAATGGGGCGTCTAAACCACTCCTTTAAAAGCTATCAGGTTCCTTCGATTATATCAAGTTCACTACGTTCACGGTTTCGCCAAAACCAGCCGTTGCCCTCCGTCATTTCAGACGAATATTTAGTAGTATTCAAGCTATGTATTTTGACCTTCGCCAAGGCATAGTGATTGGTAGCTGCTGAATATTCATCTGTTGCATAGATAGATGCGTTGGTTTGGGACAGTCGTACTACTATTTTGGGCTTCGGCAAGGGTATTTACGGGTGGATTCAAACTATGTTGGACAATGACGGGTAGAACTTGACTTGCGACTTATTATATGTTGGCCTTCGTCAAGGTCATAAGAGCATGGGGCAAAAAATCCACACCGGGAGTTTCTAAAGAAAATGAAACTTGCTGGTGTTGCATACCATTTAGATTGTGATAATTTTGGTAGGATTCTTTCAAGATTACCACCCAATGATATTTGGATCCCGATCCTACTGTGAGTATCCGCTACTCCTCAGGAGATTTTTTCACTAAATGATCACTGATATAAACCAAGTAGGTGTCTAGAACGGTGTTAGCGGGGCTACACCTCCAGGGAAAAGAGGTTATGTAATTAAGGAACTTCGCGAAAGCATTGGAAAACCTCCCTCGAAGTACCAACACCAGCCTGGCTGAAAGGTTAAGCAAGTATTATAAGGTGAGATCAATCCTGACTAATTCTTCTTTTATGGTTTGAGGAACGATTTGAGAAACAGCGGGAGCCATCCTGTTTAGATAAACTAAAAACCAATCTAATCTTGCAAGAGCATCATTCTAATGTGTTTCTTCTCTCTCTCTTATTTGCAGTGACCAAGATAACCGGCCTTAAATTAATTTTAGATAAAAACATATTGATGGGGCCAAACTATAAAGATTGGCTCAAGAATGTCCAGATGGCCATAACATATGACAAACTGGTCTATCTCCTTACTGCCAAAGCCCCCGCCGTCTCACGTCCAGATTTCAACGTCGCGGACAAAGAGATCCATAAGACCTGGGAAATTGACAGTGCGAAAGCCAAGTGTCTCGTGCTGGCCTCTATGAATAATGAACACCAGAGGCAGTACGAGAAGATGGACCTTGCTTCTATCTTCCTCCATACCAAGGACTTATATGGAAAGTATTGGGCTCTCCTCCATCATGACTTATCACGTTGTTAGGGGTCTAACGTTTACCATCCGCCTTTGCGGATATGCGAGTATCTCAGATGAACAGACTGGACTGTACGGAGATTGTCACCGATAGGTTCAGTAGGAGTTTGGGTGAGTTTGCTCATTGGTCTTCTTATCGACAGATACCTGGGTAGCCGTTACGTGCAGCTAGTACCGCTGACGGCTTATGGTTAAACCCACTTCCAGTGTACTGTCGAGTCTTTAGAGTCCCACACAGAGGGTTTCCCTGTTTCAGGCAATTAATGTAGACGTCGTATGGTTTTACGACTGGCTTCGATCACGTACGTGTACTTGTACACGAATGCTGATCAGGCAGACAATACTAGTGGGCTTTGGTTTAAGCCGGATCTTAGTATTGTATTATTGTATTGTTATCGTCTCAGTGTATCCGTATTTTTTGGAATACGGATACGGGTATGTATATACGGTGAGAGGGGCGTTCTTGTAATTTTTCAAGGGATGCTTCTCGAAGGTGCCACCTCATTATTTGTATTATCCATATTCCAATTTGATTAATGAGGTGGATATTGGAGGAGACATCCATGGCATGGGTAAGGAATGGGTATTTTATTTCTTTATTAGTCTTGACTTACTATTCAAGCATGAGCAATATTTTCTATTGTGAAATATTGCATGCTTAAATTATTGTCAAGACATATACCCATTTCTCACATACTTAGCCATTCACTTGTTAATCCTATTCTCTTGATTATTTTCTTAAGTTGCTCTCTCTGAGCTCTCTACGTCTCTCCATCTCCTTCTTTCTCTAACTAAACCCTAACCATCACATGTGTTTTGAGCCAAGGGTTTAGTGAGACTACACAATCCTTTAGACTTTCTACATCTCCTAGGCTAGTTGGTTTAGCAAACCATCTACCTTAGTCACCTCATTTAGAGGTTGAAGCTTGGAGCACATTCTCTCGTGGTGGATCATCTTTGACACATGAAGGTCGATTGAGCAAGCCCGATAAGATCACCGAGGAGCCTTGGAGAGGAGCACTAGAAGACCGGAAGGACCGTATCTTAGAGGTATAACATTCTACCATAGTAGGTAAAACTATAGATAGATTATTTAATTAAGGTTTTAGTAAAGATCCTGGAGTTTTTAGCTGGTGTTGCGCTGTAAACATTATTGTTTTTTTGAAAATTATGCCTCCCCGTAAACCGCGGGGTGCGCGACAGCGGCTTACAGTGGTATCAGAGCCTACAAAACCTTAACTAGCTAGTTAGCAAAGTCTTTAGAAATTCGTTCGCGGAAAAATCCCAAAAACACGATCTAAAACCCCGTTTTCTGTCATTTTTAAAAACAGGTTCAAAAATCTTTTCAGGGGCCTTAAAAATACGTGCAGGGTTTTATTAGAGCACTGAAGAAATTTGGGCTCGTGAATCGGATAGACCGTCGCGGAACCGTGACAGAACAGAGCGTTCATCCACCGTTCCGCAGCCGAGTCGACGCCGATCTGGTCCTAATTTATTCTGTTGTTCTATTTTGTTTATTTGTCTTTTTTGGGATATTTTGTTTCTGCCCAGGATCTGTTGTGTACAGTGTTGTACTTGGGGTAGATTCAAATTTGGTTATCGATCGAAATTCTAAGTACTTTAGCTAATCGGGTTTTCTGTGTTTGATATATTTGTTCGTAAACCTTCGCTAATTGCTATATGTCGATTAGTTGGGGTTTGCAAATATCTGTGATCTGTGATGGTTTGTGTATATGAATTTTATTGGATCGTCGTGGATGAATAGCCGGGGGATGTGAGAAGAGTTTTTTTATTTTCTTTCATTCATGTAATTTGTAAAAGTGATGTAATATTATTTTGCGGGGAACATCCGGGTTGATGTTGTAGCCACCGTTGTATATTATTTCTTTTTACTGTTTCTGATCCTAGGATAGACCCAAGGTGCGGTGCACAAACTACCGGGTTCTTTGATGTGCCGAGTGGCCTACTCAATTTTCTGATGGTGGTTGCTTCACATCGGGAATTTGGCGGGTAGTTTTCCTCACCCGTAGGGGTCAAGTGTGGGGTATTTGGCTATTCATCACAACCGTGGAATCCGTCTTTCGTTACAGGCCTAAATGAAACGCGGAATTCCTAGTATATCCAATATATTCATCTGTGATCTGGAATGCCTATTATTGCGTGAGACGAATGCATATATATATATATATATATTATATCTAGTAGACGTTGCTAATGTTTTGCTCCCACGCTAGTCCTGCCCCCGCTCTGGTGTTAGTTAAGTAACCTAACG
The DNA here is from genome assembly GCA_030015575.1 of Agapanthus africanus. Lineage (NCBI taxonomy): Eukaryota > Viridiplantae > Streptophyta > Magnoliopsida > Asparagales > Amaryllidaceae > Agapanthus > Agapanthus africanus. The sequence goes on from JASDDO010000014.1 coordinate 399,157,831, forward strand.
GTGTCTGACGGGGCACGGTGGTTAATGCGGATGGCATAAGAGTACGTTGTATTTTCGTTTCTTTTGCTGCAATGATAGGTTGTAAATGATGGGACCGCATTAACAAAGATTAATGCAAGATAAAACAAACCAAAGCATAATCGTTGGAACAATTTCAAAACCACTCGGTTTTCTTCAAAAAGCAATTTTAAATGCGGAGCCTAAACCACTCTTTTTAAAAAGCTATCATGGTTCCTTCGACTATATCAAGTTCACTACGTTCACGGTTTCGCCAAAACCATCCGTAGCCCTCCGTCATTTCATATGAATAATCGGGAGAATCCAAGCTATGTTTGTTGACCTTCTCCAAGGCATAGTGATTGGTAGCTGCTGGGTACTCATATCTAGCATAGATAGATGTGTTGGTTTGGGACAGTCGTACTACTTTGTTGGCCTTCGTCAAGGGTATGTACGGGTGGGTTCAAATTAACATGGACAATGACGGGTAGAACTTGACATGTAACTTATGTTTTATTGGCCTTCGTCAAGGAAATGTAAGGTTACGGCGGCGCCCCGGCCGTCTGTCCGAGGCCAAAATGCGGGAACAAAACTTTTCAAAAACTTGGCCCTATCTTAACCTTTACCCGGATCGAACCATTAATGCTAAACTAGCAACTAGAGAAAGGGTTGGAAAGCTATACCGATCGATCCGTATCCTTCGGTCTTTGGCCACCATCCTAATCTCCTCGCGGCATCTCTGGTCTCGATCTCCTCGTCGGAAAGGGCACCACATCCTCGAGTCTTTTTACGAGCTCCCGCTTCTTCCGAAGCAACTCGGGCACGAAGTTCGCTAGCCGACGTGTCCAAGGCGAAGTAGAGAATGTTTGTGACAACTTTGTCTCTTGCATCCATTGCATGGATGGAGGTTGAAGATGAAGCCATCAAATGGAGATTGTGAGCTAGAGGAAGAAGAAGAAGCATTTCTTTCTTGTGTTGATATGATGAAAAATGAGAGCTAGCTTAATGATACAAGAGCTAACCTCTCTCATATGGCAGCCCCTTCTCTTTCTACCTCTCATTTCAACACTCAAATCACTCAATTAACATGACATGTTCATACAAAAAGAAACCATGAGTCACCAAAATGAACACGTCACATTAATTGCACCTCATCATGATTTCTGGCTCATAATTTCCATATGCAAACATTAATCCAAATGTTTGCAACAAAGAAAGATACGGCAACATCTAAAGTAAATTCGTGATGGATCACAAGGATACCCCTCACCTGTATATACATACCTGCATTCGCATTCTGACTGAATGCGAATGCGATGAGACTAAAGTAATCCAACAAATCAAATACTAGGATCCGGCTTAAACCAAAGTCCACTAGTATGATCCGCCCGATCATGATGCGTGTACTACCGCACGTATATGATCGAACCCTGCCATATATCATACGGCCTCTACAACGTTTCGCCCAAAACTTGAAAACTGTCTGTCGGGGACTCTAAAGACTCGTCAATACTTTGGCTGTGGATTTAACCACTAGCACGTCAGAGGTACTAGCTGTACGTAACGGACTACCAGGTATTGACCAAAAGGGAGGTCGATGAGCGAACTCATCCTGACAACCTACTGAGCCTGTCAGTGACAATATCCGTACAGTCCGGTCTGTTCGTCTATGAGCATCGCATGGCGGGCCTAGGGGGTTGGTAAAAGTCAAACCCCCAAAAGCGGTACAAGTCGTGTCGGAGTGTAGCCCAGAACACCCTGAGATACTACTGGAATACCTACCAGTAAATCTCCTTCCTTGGCCAAGGTCTTCGTGTAATGGCTCTCCTAGACACATCGCGATCTCACCCCCAATATCGGGAGAGACGAAACCCCTGCCGATCCGCTCACTGCCTCCATGTGGCTCGGGACTGCACCCAACTAAAACCTGTTTGCATGACTCCTTTGAGCCGTGGTGGGGTAGTAATCAAAGCACAGTGGGAACTCACACGAGACAAATGACGATATCAGGTCGATAAACTAACCTGTACACATGTCACCAGGGAACTGCCATCTGACGTCAGGTATAATACCAACTAGCATGTTCCCGGCGAGTCCTGTCCGGCGTACTCATAACCCAATGAGCACCTGTATACATTTTAGGTGATCCAACTAACACCAATGGCTTATGAGACCGGCCACCGCTCCTTGTCGGGGTCTCGACTGTATACACTAGTCTACTAATGGAGTATCGATGCCCAATCTAGAAACTCCCACGACTAGGGACCTTTAAGAATGTGCTTATAGACCCCAGATCCCACGTATATGATCGCCATCATACTGCTGGCCGTCAAGCAAGAATCCTAAGGGCTCTATCAACGTGCAATAGTGACCTGTAAGGTCATCTGAAACAGTACACGATGATGAATATAAACCGGATAGCATAGTATCATCTTGAGTAAGACTGTCCTACCGGTGTAGGTCCTCCCTCAATCATTGCAATCACGTGCTGGTGATACAATAATTGACTCTGAGGGCACTATATCCAACAACCTCCCACTTGCACTCAAGGCTAATTATTACGATGTCGCATACTCACAGCCCATGTGATACCGAACACCCAACTCCTCTACTAATCAGTCTCACAAAGCCTGTTTGCGAAACTATTGCGTTCGAGGAATAGCCTCAGTGAGTGGATCCGCCCTGATGTTTCTTTCTATGTCTCTCTTTATCTCAAGTTCACGGAGAAAGCCATCTCCCGAAATGAGCAATACCGGTCTTAGAATATGTCTCGATATCTGATGGGTCCTATTTCATAAATGAACCCCAAATCCAAACTTCTTAGACTGTATCGTCAACTGAACTTAATCAGTATCCTGCGCCATGCCTCCCTCAGTATCCGCTTGGACCACCTATCCAAAATACTGCCCCTCGCCAGAGGGAAAACTATAACTCTGACAGTCACTCTGCCATCCAGGTAACCTTGGAAGCCTGGAATGATAATCGTCTCCCGAAAGAGGTTGTTGTTATCGTATCCCTAAAACATCCACTTATGTTATAAAACTGCTTCCGAACGTTTCTCCAGGATGGGATTAATATCAACTTATTGCATCTAGTGCAAAAAACAATGTCTGGTGTGGTACTTGACATCTCATGATTGACTTAGTTGCCTAAGCAAGTGATCTGCCAATAATACACATCCCTCTCCCCTTTAGTCTGTAAGACACCTTTAGAGAGGGTGACTCCATCACCTGCAGGTACACCACCATGCCAGGAGTCATTCATTCTAAATACCTTTAGAATGCTATCTAAGTACCCTGATTGGGACACTTCCCAAATCTAGATCTAAAACCATACATCTACTAACTAGAATGTCTGATATAATACCCAATTCTTATGTGGAGAAACCACTGTGTAACAACCAAAGCATAACCGATCGTAGTATAGGAATTTCACTTCCTAATCTGTGTATATCATCCAAATACCAGGACATCACACCCTACTATATTCTTAACAGATCCATCCACTATTCTGATGAAGTCAAACCTATGACTGTCACATCAGAAATAGATGACCTCTCTCCGCTATATCTGCTTTAGTCCATAAATAGGCATAAGCTACTTGTCCACTATGCTTCCGCTGCTCCCACCGACTACGACAACCCTCTGGCAGAGTCATATACACGTGCACTTCTAAAGCTAGTTTAGAACGACGCTATACTCATCCTCCTGCCGGGTCTCACAGTCTGGAACAATAGCAATGGCAAGTTTGGGTAAACAAGAACCTCCTTGTCACCGTCTTTGAGCATACCGAAGTACCTCTCGAGTGCCTGAAGTTACCCATCATATGTGCGGAGTGGCCAATGGAATGTCAAACCAGATTGAATCTTTAGGTTCTTATCAAATTTTCAGTAATCGTTTCCGGTTCTGGAATCACTTCCAGTTCTACCATAGTCCCACTACCGTTTTCTGAAAAAATCCATTTTACTAAAACTGTGGCGAGTCAAGAATAATATCACTATTGATCTTCCAGATGGTAGAAAGTCAACCCTCGTCATAGCCCGGGTCAACCCACAAACAACCATTACAGAAATGTGCCTTGAGTTATCCAGAGTCTAATTTTAATCATAAGCCAGACAACTCCCCATACCTTAACATTGTTAAGATATGAACTATTCTATATCCAATATAGTAACAGAGGCACTGATTTAATTGGAACCAAATTCAAATCATGCAGCTGTCTCCAGTGCATGTCAACTAAATGGAGAGAGGCTGATCAACATTAATCAACTTAGGAATACATCCAAATATGAGTAACGTGAAAGAGATGCAAGTTCTCTTAATCATTAATATCAACTGAATACCATACACAAGTATCTACATCTTCGATCATCTTGAAGAATCCCGATACTTGCAACACCTGGTTCTCTACTTTATTCTTATACCTATAACTTCTCAAAACTTAGACCTTGCATTTCTACGAAACACATGTCTAAGAACTAGAGAAGTCACAAGTAAACAGAATATAGTATGAGTACCAACCCCTTTGTCCTCATGGACACTGGACAACATACAATACTCTGTATAAGTCCCCTGAGCCTAATAACTCATTCCCTGTATGTCGTAGGTTGAAAACTGTACTTATTGTTAAGAAGAATTACACTGTTGTTTAATGCTCCTTACCTAACCATCCACTGATATAGGTAAATGTCATAGACATAATTTCAAAAAGTTATATCTCACTTTATAAAAAAATAAACGTATAGATATATCAATTTGAAATTAGTGCATTACAACGGATATTCAAAACCAAATATTTGCCGTCCGGCAAACAACCCAGGCGATTTCCTCAAATATCACCAATTTCAACGAATCCCGATATAATGAGGATGATCACCCAATTCCCAATAACTTACTCCCACTCATCATCTATAAAACCATACAGATGTGAGAATCAAACCTGGTAAATACATACCCAAGGGCTAATTGGGAAATCAGTTTTCTTTTTACAATACACAGTGACACTGAAACATGTAAATGTTTCGAAGGGGTATCCGGGTATTCTTAGTAATGCCTCTTCCATTATCAGATTTACAACTGTAACCGTATATTTCTTTGCCATCTCTCCAAATCCCTTTATATGTCTTTAGTCATTACCTTATGTACACCACCTTTAAGCCAAATGGTTTTCTTCCTTCCATACCGTTCGGCACCAGCCTGTGGTTTGGAAGAAGACTATCCAATAAGCATAATAGGTGTACTGTCCTAATCCTAGGAGCACTCGCAACCTGAGAGAAGGTAAAGATAAAAGACAACTGAATAAACCTTATTCCTATTTCTCCTGAACCAGAATCCATCCCCGAACTAGAACATCTCCCTTCGTATATAACCATACGATGGAGTATCCAATAAACTGTGGATCTTCGTAGTGATACAGAGTGTTCTGGAGAAATACAAAGGTGATGTAGGATTGGCGAAGAAATACTTGGTTTGGTCGTGAATAGTAGTCGCAATTTACATTGCCCTCTTACTAATCTCTTTATTTTTCTTTACTTAATACCTTCTGTACACCTTCGTTAGGCTAATTGGTTTTCTTCATTCCCTACTGTAAGTCCACGTTGCCCACCCCGGTGCTTGCGGGGAGGCGGAAAACTGAATAAAAATCGGATTTTTATCGAACTAGGCAACATGGACTAACTAAAGGAGGATCTTTGCTAAACAAAAACTAACTATAAGCTAACTAGTATTAGCTACATGGAAGAAAGGTTATACCTTGGGTTTTATGTCCTTCCCTTCTTCCTCCTTGGAGTGGAAGAAAGAGATCACCTTGTCGCCTTCTCTAGTCGAAGAAGGATCCACCCGAGAGCCTCAACCTTTGGCTTCAACTTCAAGCTAGAAGTAACTAAGGTGCTCGAAGTGCTAATCCTAGAACCTTAGATGAGAGTAAAGATTACTTTAGAGAGGTTTATCTCAAGCTCAAGTGTTTCTCAACACATGAGAAGGGAGAGCTTGAGAGAGAGGAAGAGGAGGAGAGAGAATCTATATGATAGAATGAGAGAAATAATGAACCATTCTCTCTAATATGGGTGAATTATGAAATTAGATAATTAGCAAGATAATTGTCATGGTTAATCATGACTCGACCATTATCATTTCATATTTAATGCAAATTGCAAGGATCAAAAAGCATCTTTTATATGGAATGATGATGGTCAAAGTGTCAACCTAGGTCAACAAGTCAAATATGGTCAAAAGGTCAACAACCCTAACCATGCACAATTATATATAACTAATATCAATTATTCATAATACACACATAAGCATTAGGGTTAAGAAAATGACAATGGTCATTAACCCTAATCAAAGTCCTCTGCCTCTGTCTCAGTCAACTGTGCATACGCACCCATATCCGTGATCCGAGGAACACGAATACAATGAGATAAGACCAATCCCAAATCATATACTAGGATCTGGCATAAACCAAAGCCTGCTAGTATAAGCTTTCCGGACAGAAAACTTGCACAAGTGCGTGGATGTGAACGAACCCTGTCGCAAAACCATGCGACCTCTACTCATTTTGCCTAAAGGCGAATAACTCTCTGTGTGGGACTTTAAAGACTCGACACTACGCTGGCAGTGGGTTTAACCACAGACCGCAAGCGGCACTAGCTATACGTAACGGTTCCCAGGTAGATGCCGATAAGAAGACTGACGAGGTGACCCCATCTGAACTCCTACTGAGCCTGAATGTGACAGTCTCCATACAGTCCGGTCTGTTCGTCTGATACATCGCATGGCGGGCCTAGGGGGGCTGTGAACGTCAGTCCCCTAATAGCGGTACAAGTCGTGTTGGAGTGTAGCCCAGAACACCCTGAGATAACACTGGAAACCTACCAGTATATCTCGCTTGCCCTGGCCAGGGACTACTTGTGTAATGGCTCTCCTGGACACAACGCGATGTCAACCCCCAATACCGGGAGAGACGAATCCTGTCTAACCGTCACTGCCTCCAAGTGCTTCGGGACTGCACCCAACTACTACCTGTTTGCACGACTCCTTTGAGCCGTGGTAGGGTAGTAATCAAAGTACAGTGGGAACACACTCGAGGCGAAGTGACAGTGTCAAGTCAGCGGACTAAGCTGTACTCATGTCACCTGGGAACAAATAACTGACGATAGGTATAATACCAACCAACAGTTCCCGACGAGTCCTGTCCAGTGTACTCGTAACCTAACGAGCACCCGCATACTATCTCAAGTACGACATACTGACGGCTGTGGGACAGACCGTCTCCCGCGCTGGGATGAGAAGCGCATACGCTAGTCTACTCCGGAGTATCGATGCCCTGTCTCGATAGTCCTACGTCTAGGGACCTGTATAAGGATGTGCTTATGGATTACCCAGCCCCTACGAGTGTGAGCGCCATCACAACGCTGGTAATCAAGCAAAAATCCTAAGGGCTCCACTAATGCATATAGGTGATATAATAAAAGAATCACATGTACATATTAAAGCAGAGACAAACCAAGTAGCATACTACCATTTCGAGCAAGATTGTATATACAACTGTGAATATCCCAAGCTTCCATCAAGTAATATACATACTAGTATGATACAGTAATGGCCTCTAGGGCATATACACAAACAATCCCCCACTTGCACTAAGGCCATGTACTGGCGTATCGAAGACCTATCATCTCGATCAGCTGCTTGAACTGAGTCTGGGGTAAGGCCTTCGTGAATGGATTTGCAGTGTTATCTTCTGAAGCAACCCTCCAAACCTCGATCTCCTGGCGATCCACGATCTCCCTGATCAGGTGATACCGCCTCAAGATGTGTCTGGATTTCTGATGGGACTTGGGTTCCTTCGCTAAAGCTATAACCCCATTGTTGTCGCAATACAGAGGTATTGGATCAACAATGGACGGAACCACCTCAAGTTCTTTCAAGAACTTCCTCATCCAGACAGCTTCTTTTGCGGCATCAGATGCAGCGATGTATTCCGCTTCCATGGTCGAGTCAGCTACGGTTTCCTTTTTGGAACTCTTCCAACACACCGCCCCTCCATTGAGGGTAAAGACAAAACCCGACATGGACTTGGAATCATCCTTGTCACTCTGGAAGCTGGAGTCAGCAAATGCCTCAATCTGGAGGACTTTTCCGCCATACACCAAGAACATCTCCTTAGTCCTTCTCAGGTACTTGAGAATGTTCTTTACCGCTATCCAATGTTTCTCCCCGGGGTTTGACTGATACCTTCTTACCACACTCAGTGCATAAGCCACATCTGGTCTGGTACACAACATCGCATACATTATAGAGCCTACCGCAGAGGAGTAGGGTATAATAGACATGTGATCCCTCTCCAAATCAGTCTTGGAAGACATCTCTTTGGAGAGGGTGATCCCGTGACAAGCCGGTAGATTACCATGCTTGGAATCTTCCATACTGAATCTTTTCAGTATGGTGTCGATGTACCTGGACTATGAGAGTCCCAAAATCCTCTTGGATCTGTCACGGTAGATCCGGATCCCCAGAATGTATGAGGCATCACCCAGGTCTTTCATGGAGAACCTGTGGGACAAGAACCCTTTGACAGATTGTAGCATAGGAATGTCATTTCCTATTAAGAGAATGTCATCCACGTATAAAACGAGGAATACTACAGTTCTCGCTACAAATCTACAATAGATGCATGGTTCATCTGGATTTTTGATAAAGCCAAATTCCTTGACCGTCTCATCAAAACAGATGTTCCAACTCCGCGATGCCTGCTTTAGTCCATAAATGGACTTAAGCAACTTGCACAGCTTTCCGCTGCTCCCACTCTGAATGAAACCCTCCGGCTGGTCCATATAGACACACTCCTCTAAATTTCCATTTAGAAAAGCGGTCTTTACGTCCTTCTGCCAAATCTCATAATCGTGGAAGGCAGTAATGGCAAGAAGGATCCGAATGGATTTTGTTAGTGTTTATGCCCTAGAAGGCCATTACTGTATCATACTAGCTTGTATATTACTTAATGGAAGCTTGGGATATTCACATGTATATAACAGTCTTGCTAAACATGGTAGTATGCTACTTGGTTTTTCTATCTTAATATGTGAGTATACGTATTGATAGAGCTCTTAGGATCTTGCTTGTCTACCAGCGTTGTGATGGCAGTCACACTAGTGGGGGCTGGGTAGTCTACAAGCACATCCTTATTCAGGTCCCTGGTCGTTGGATTATCGAGACAGAGCATCGATACTCCGGAGTAGACTAGTGTGTACGCTTCTCATCCCAGTTGGGGAGATGGTCTGTCCCACAGCCGTCAGTACGTCGTACTGGAGATAGTATACAGGTGCTCGTTAGGTTACGGGTACACCGGACAGGACTCACAGGGAACTGTTGGTTGGTTTGATACCAGTCGTCAGTGAACAGTTCCCAGGTGACATGAGTACAGCGTAGTCCGCAGACTTGACACTGCTACTTCGCCTCGAGTGTGTCCCACTGTTCTTAGATTGCTACCCTACCACGGCTCTATGGAGTCGTGCAAACAGGTGGCAGTTGGGTGCAGTCCCGAGCACTTGGAGGCAGTGGCGGTTAGACAGGATTCGTCCCTCCCGGTATTGGGAGTAGATATCGTGCTGTGTCAGAGAGCCATTACGCAAAGTCCCTGGCCAGGGCAAGCGAGATTTGCTGGTAGGTTCCAGCAGTTTCTCAGGGTGTAATGGGCTTCACTCCGACACGACTTATACCGCTATTAGGGGACTGACGCTTGCCGCCCCCCTAGGCCCGATATGCGATAGTCATGGACGAACGGACCGGACTGTATGGAGATTGTCACATTAGACTCAGTAGGAGTTCGGATGGGTTTACTCATCGGCCTTCTTATCGACAACTACCTGGGGACCGTTACGTACAGCTAGTGCCGCTTGCGGTCTGTGGTTAAACCCACTGCCAGCGTAGTAGTCGAGTCTCTAGAGTCCCACACAGAGAGTTTCCTACTCCAGGCGAAACGATATAGAGGTTGCATGGTTTTGCGACAAAGGGTTCGGACGCATACGTGCGTTTACGCGCGTACGACTTTCGGACAGATTTTACCAGTCGGCTTTGGTTTAAGCCAGTTACTGGTATCCGGTTATTGGATTTTTACAGTCTAAAGTTTTTCCGTATTTTTACGGATCGGAGGGGCGTTCTCGTAATTACTCGAGAAGCTTCTAGAAGATGTGACTAAGGAGGTTTGTTTTGGAAAGAGAGTGAGTCATAGTGGTGATTCATTCACTTCATTAATGCTCATTTATTGCTTAATGACTCATGTTAATGAATCATCACAAGATATTTTGTGAAGCATGCTTATTCATTTCCTTTATTGATTTATTGAAAATAAGAATGCTTCATAATATTATGATACACTCTCTCTCTTCTCTCATTATCATATCACACATTCTCTCTCCTCAAGCTCTCATCTTCTAACCCTAATCCTTAATCCTCATGTGTTGAGATCAAAGGATTAGTTAGACTAAACAATCCATAACCTTCACTCTTTATCATTCTATCATCTTTGATTAGCAATCAAAGTTGATTAGTTACCTCAAGTTAGAGGTTTAGCTTGGAGTTTCGCTCTCGGGTGGATCATCTACTACCTAGAGAAGGCCGAGGAGAACGAAGGAGGACGTAAAGAAGAAGGACCGGTTCATTAGGTATAATCCCTAATCTCTTATGAAAAGAAACTCATAAGATACGGTTATTTAGAGTTTAGCTTCGATTCTAGTGGTTAGTCGATGTTCGTTGTTTTAACTTGATAAGTTTTTGAAAATTCCGCCTCCCCACAAGCACTGGGGTGTACTACATCGACTTACAGTGGTATCAGAGCCTCGCTAAACACTAAATAACTTAATCGCTAATTTGTACGAATTTCGAACGAAAAAACGAACCCGGAAAACCCTAATTCTGTATAGTTTCTGTCGAACTTAAAATCAAGTCCTAAAATTTTTTTAATGTGTTCAGAGAGCTAGAAAGGGGTCCAGGGGAACACCCAAGAAATTCGAGCCCATGAATCGGCAACTCGGCCGCGGAAGCGCGGCGGATCGGTGGGATCCGCCGCGCTTCCGCGGCGCTTTGGCCGAGTCATGGACTCGTCTTTCTTGTGTGGGTCCCCTGTGACATTTGGGGTTTTCTGGAATATTTAATTATTGCTCAGGTTACTGTTTAACAGAGCAGATTTTGGAGCAATATTGAAGTTGTTTATTCGATCGAAAAATACAGTATTTGCGTATTGGATTATATCTGTGATTGTTTGATGTGTTCGTAAACCTCCCCCAACTGCTAGTATGTCGGTTGGCAGGGGGTTGCACATTTCTGAAATGGTTATATCTGTTTGTGCATATAAACTGTATTGGACTGTTGTGGTGTATAGCCGGGGTTAGCAAAGGGTTATTGTTTAATTCGTTTGTTGTAAATGTAATTTGTTGTAATATTATTTTCGCGGGGCACTTCCAGGTTGCGGTTGTAGCCACCGTTGTATTATTTCATTTTACTGTTTTTGCTCCTAGGACTGACCCAAGGTGGGGTACACAGACTGCCGGGTGGGTAGTTTGCCGTACCCGTAGGGGTCGAGGGTGGGGTAAACGGCTATTCATCACAACTGTGTAATCTGTCTTTTCTTGCAGGCTCAAAAGAAATACAGATTGCTTGCAAATCCAATATTGTTTATCTGTGTTCTGGAATGAATATCATTGCGTCAGACGAATGTAAAATATCTATATTTATTATAGCTATTTAGACGTCACTTATGTTTTACACCCGCGCTAGCCCAGCCCCCGCTCTGTCGTTAGTTAAGTAACCTAACGGGTGATGACGGGACCCCGTGGCGAATGCGGATGGCATAAGAGGACGTTATATTTTCGTTGTTTTCTGCAATGATAGGTTAATGATGGGACGCATTATCTATAATGCAAAGTAAAACAAACCAAAGTTTAAATCGTTGGAACAATTTAAAAGAAACCACTCGGTTATTTTAAAAACAGATATTTTTAAATGCGGAGCTTTAACCACTCCTTTTAAAAGCTATCAGGTTCCTTCGGTTATATCAAGTTCACTACGTTCACGGTTTCGCCAAAACCAGTCGTAGCCCTCCGTCATTTCTTATGGATAGTCAGTAGTATTCAAGCTATGTTTGTTGGCTTTCGTCAAGACATAGTGTTTGGTAGCTGCTGGGGTATTCATTTGTTACATAGATAGATGTGTTGGTTTGGGACAGTCGCATTACCTTGTTGGCTTTCGTCAAGGGTATATACGGGTGGGTTCAAATTAACAAGATAATGATGGGCAGAACTTGACATGTGACTTATGATTTGTTGGCTTTCGTCAAGGTCATAAGAGCATGGGGCAAAAACTTATATCGGGAATTTCTAAAGAAACTGAAATTTGCAAAGAGATGCATACCATTTGGAGTTTGATGAATGTTGGTAGGATTCCTTCAACATTATCATACGATGATATTTGGATCCCGATCCTACTGTGAGTATATGCTACTTATCAGGATATTCGTCGCTTAACGATCAATGCTATAAACCTAGTAGGTGTCCAGAAAAGTGTCAGCGGGGTTACGCCCCCAGAGAAAAGAGGTTATTTAATTAAGGAACTTCGCGAAAGCGTTGGAAAACCTCCCTCGAAGTATCGACACCGGCCTGGCTGAACGGTTAAGCAAGTATTGTACGGTGAGAATAGTCTTGGCTAATTCTTCTTTTATGGTTTGAGGAAGGATTCGAGAAACAGTGGGAGCCATCCAGTTTAGATAAACTAAAAACCACTCTAAACTTGCAAGAGCATCATGCTAAAGAGTTTTCTTCTCTCTCTCCTAATTGCAGCGACCCTGAAAATGACTGGACTTAAGTTACTTTTAGAGAAAAATATACTGACAGGGCCAAACTATAAAGATTGGCTGCGGAATGTCAAGATGGCTTTGACCTATGACAAACTGGGGTACGTCCTCACCGCTACAGCACCTGCTGTCCTTGGTCCCAAATCCAGCAATGCGGATAAGGAAATCCGTAAAACCTGGGATTTAGATTGCGCGAGAGCCAAGTGCATCGTGCTTGCCTCGATGAACAATGAACATCAGAGGAGGCACGAGGATATGTCCCTTGATGGCATATTTCTCCATACAAAGGAACTTTATGGAGAGCAATCTCGTATAGCAAGATACGAGACCTCTAAGAAACTGTTTCGAGCGAGGTTGGCTGTCGGGTCATCGGTAGGTGAACATGTCCTACAGATGATCGGCTATATTGAAGAGCTCGCGGACCTTGGGACGACTTTGGATAATGAGCTCTATACAGACCTTGTTCTCCAGTCCCTTCCTCCCACCTACGCCCAGTTTATCCTCAACTTCAATCTTCAAGGAAAAGAAGTTGAACTTGCGGAACTCCTGAACATGTTAAGGAGTGCAGAGGGCACCTTGCAGAAGGCAAGGGAAACACCCGCTATGTTTGTTGGCGGTTCATCTTCTTCCGGGTCCAAGGCTATGGCCAAAGGAAGGAAGAAGAAGACCGCACCCAGACCTAGAGGAGGTGTTAGTAAGGTGGGAAAGAAGGGAAAGAAAAAGTTTACAGCACCGGTAGTTGGCCTGGATGAGTGCTTCCATTGTCACAGGAAAGGGCACTGGAAGAAGGATTGCAAGGCGTGGAACGCCAAGAACCAGGAACCGAAGCAAGCTGTGGCTTCGACTTCAGGTGTGTTTGTAATTGAGAATTGTCTGTCGATCAACTCTACTTCCTGGGTATTGGATACCGGGTCAGGATCTCATATTTGCAATTCATTGCAGGCACTGAGAAACCGTAGAGTGCTGAAGGAAGGTGATATGATCCTCAGGGTTGCTAACGGAGCTAGCGTGGGAGCTGCGTCCGTCGGGGATTATCACCTAGGATTGACGAGTGGACACATTTTGGTTTTACATAACTATTATTTTGTACCCAGCTTAACGTGTAATATCATATCAGTTTCCTTGTTATCAAATAAAGGTTATGATTTCACGTTTGTAAGAGATGTTGTCAACATCCACCTTAATCATGGTTTGATTGGGTCAGGTACTCTAAATAACGGCATATATGTGTTAAACCAACTCCAAATTTTCAATGTCCAGAACACACTAAAAAGAAAGTCTCCAGATTTAAATAAAGCTTTCTTATGGCATTGTAGACTGGGTCACATCAATGAGAGAAGGTTGACTAAGTTGCATAGAGAAGGATATTTGGACACGTTCGAATATCAAACTTATGACACTTGTCAATCTTGTCTCAAAGGAAAGATGACAAAGACTCCATTCACTGGACAAGGAGTAAGAGCGAGCGAGCTCTTAGGACTCATACACAGTGATGTATGTGGTCCAATGTCTACACATGCGAGAGGCGGTTATTCCTATTTCATTACTTTCACGGATGATTACTCAAGATACGGATTCATTTATCTGATGAAACATAAATCCGAGGCTTTTGAGAAATTCCAGGAGTATAAGAATGAAGTGGAAAACCAAACCGGCAAAAGTATTAAGACACTTAGATCTGATCGAGGTGGTGAATACTTGAGTGCCGAGTTCCTAGGTTACCTAAAAGAGAAAGGAATTCTCTCTCAGCTTACTCCTCCATACACTCCACAGCACAACGGTGTATCGGAGAGACGGAATCGAACCCTATTGGATATGGTACGATCCATGATGAGTAATGCTGAGTTACCGCGATCTTTCTGGGGTTATGCGCTAGAATCAGCGGCATATCTTTTGAACAAAGTTCCAACCAAAACTGTGCCTACCACACCATATCAGATATGGAGTGGGAAGAAACCCTGTCTTCAGTACCTGAAAACATGGGGATGTCCAGCTTTTGTTAAAAAGCAGCATGTGGACAAGCTCGAGGCACGCTCAGTAGAGTGTAAGTTTGTGGGATATCCAAAGAACTCTATGGGATATTATTTCTATTACGCAGAGGAACAAAAGGTTTTTGTTTCTCGTCATGCCCGCTTCTTAGAAACTGAATTTTTGGAAAATCAGAAGAGTGGGAGCGTAGTAGAACTGGAAGAAATTCCAGAACCACAAACTGCTACTGAAAGTTTGGTAGAACCAAAGGTTCAAGAAGAACAGAACATTCCCGCACCCCTCCGCAGGAGTAGTAGGCCGTCTCGTCCGCCTGAGAGATACTACGGTTTTCTCATAGATGGGGATAGAGAGGATTGCATCATAGATGATGATGAACCTACTGACTTCAGGCAGGCCATCCAGAGCGGCGACTCGGTACGATGGCTAGATGCAATGCGGACCGAAATGGAGTCCATGTACACCAACAAAGTATGGACTTTGGACTTTGCTCCAGATGGGATAAAACCCATAGGATGCAAATGGATCTTCAAGAAAAAGATTGGTGTAGATGGACAGGTGGAAACCTATAAGGCTAGACTTGTTGCAAAGGGTTTTCGTCAAAGACCTGGTTTGGACTATGACGAAACTTTTTCTCCAGTGGCTATGCTCAAATCCATTCGAGTCCTTCTTGCTATTGCTGCCTTCCATGATTATGAAATCTGGCAGATGGACGTAAAGACGGCTTTTCTGAATGGAAATTTAGAAGAGAGCGTCTATATGGATCAGCCAGAGGGTTTCAATCAGAGTGGGAGCAGCGGGAAAGTATGCAAGCTGCTTAAGTCCATTTATGGACTAAAGCAGGCATCGCGGAGTTGGAACATCTGTTTTGATGAGACAGTCAAAGAATATGACTTTATCAAAAATCCAGATGAACCGTGCATATATAGTAAAGTTGTGGCCAGAAGTGTCGTATTCCTCGTCTTGTACGTGGATGACATTCTATTGATAGGAAATGACATTCCTATGCTACAATCTGTCAAAGGATTCTTGTCACACAGGTTCTCCATGAAAGACCTGGGTGATGCCTCTTACATTCTGGGGATCCGGATCTATCGTGATAGATCCAAGAGGATGTTGGGACTTTCGCAGTCCAGGTATATCGACACTGTACTGAAAAGATTCAGTATGGAAGATTCTAAGCGCGGTAATCTACCGGCTTGTCACGGAATCACCCTCTCCAAAGAGATGTCTCCCAAGACTGATTTGGAAAGGGAACGCATGTCTATTATACCCTACGCTTCTGCGGTAGGCTCTATAATGTATGCGATGTTGTGTACCAGACCAGATGTAGCTTACGCACTAAGCGTGGTAAGCCGGTATCAGTCAGACCCAGGGGAGAAACACTGGATAGCAGTAAAGAACATTCTCAAGTACGTGAGGAGGACTAAGGAGATGTTCTTGGTTTACGGCGGAAAAGACCTCAGGTTGGAGGCCTTTGCTGATTCCGGCTTCCAGAGTGATAAGGACGATTCCAAGTCCATGTCGGGTTATGTCTTTACCCTCAATGGAGGGGCGGTGTGCTGGAAGAGCTCCAAGCAGGACACCGTTGCTGACTTGACGATGGAAGCGGAGTATATAGCTGCTTGCGATGCCGCAAAAGAAGCAGTCTGGATGAAGAAGTTCCTAACAGAACTTCAAGTGGTTCCTACCATAGTTGATCCAATACCTCTGTATTGCGACAACAACGGAGCTATAGCTTTAGCAAAGGAACCAAGGTCCCATCAGAAGTCCAGACACATCTTGAGGCGGTATCACCTGATCAGGGAGATCATTGATCGTCAGGAGATCGAGGTTCGGAGAGTTGCTTCAGAAGAGAACATTGCTGATCCATTCACGAAGGCCCTTCCTCAGATTCAGTTCGAGAGGCTACTCGAGATCATTGGTCTACGATATGCCAGTACATGGCCCTAGTGCAAGTGGGAGATTGTTAGTGTTTATGCCCTAGAAGGCCATTACTGTATCATACTAGCTTGTATATTACTTAATGGAAGCTTGGGATATTCACATGTATATAACAGTCTTGCTAAACATGGTAGTATGCTACTTGGTTTTTCTATCTTAATATGTGAGTATACGTATTGATAGAGCTCTTAGGATCTTGCTTGTCTACCAGCGTTGTGATGGCAGTCACACTAGTGGGGGCTGGGTAGTCTACAAGCACATCCTTATTCAGGTCCCTGGTCGTTGGATTATCGAGACAGAGCATCGATACTCCGGAGTAGACTAGTGTGTACGCTTCTCATCCCAGTTGGGGAGATGGTCTGTCCCACAGCCGTCAGTACGTCGTACTGGAGATAGTATACAGGTGCTCGTTAGGTTACGGGTACACCGGACAGGACTCACAGGGAACTGTTGGTTGGTTTGATACCAGTCGTCAGTGAACAGTTCCCAGGTGACATGAGTACAGCGTAGTCCGCAGACTTGACACTGCTACTTCGCCTCGAGTGTGTCCCACTGTTCTTAGATTGCTACCCTACCACGGCTCTATGGAGTCGTGCAAACAGGTAGCAGTTGGGTGCAGTCCCGAGCACTTGGAGGCAGTGGCGGTTAGACAGGATTCGTCCCTCCCGGTATTGGGAGTAGATATCGTGCTGTGTCAGAGAGCCATTACGCAAAGTCCCTGGCCAGGGCAAGCGAGATTTGCTGGTAGGTTCCAGCAGTTTCTCAGGGTGTAATGGGCTTCACTCCGACACGACTTATACCGCTATTAGGGGACTGACGCTTGCCGCCCCCCTAGGCCCGATATGCGATAGTCATGGACGAACGGACCGGACTGTATGGAGATTGTCACATTAGACTCAGTAGGAGTTCGGATGGGTTTACTCATCGGCCTTCTTATCGACAACTACCTGGGGACCGTTACGTACAGCTAGTGCCGCTTGCGGTCTGTGGTTAAACCCACTGCCAGCGTAGTAGTCGAGTCTCTAGAGTCCCACACAGAGAGTTTCCTACTCCAGGCGAAACGATATAGAGGTTGCATGGTTTTGCGACAAAGGGTTCGGACGCATACGTGCGTTTACGCGCGTACGACTTTCGGACAGATTTTACCAGTCGGCTTTGGTTTAAGCCAGTTACTGGTATCCGGTTATTGGATTTTTACAGTCTAAAGTTTTTCCGTATTTTTACGGATCGGAGGGGCGTTCTCGTAATTACTCGAGAAGCTTCTAGAAGATGTGACTAAGGAGGTTTGTTTTGGAAAGAGAGTGAGTCATAGTGGTGATTCATTCACTTCATTAATGCTCATTTATTGCTTAATGACTCATGTTAATGAATCATCACAAGATATTTTATGAAGCATGCTTATTCATTTCCTTTATTGATTTATTGAAAATAAGAATGCTTCATAATATTATGATACACTCTCTCTCTTCTCTCATTATCATATCACACATTCTCTCTCCTCAAGCTCTCATCTTCTAACCCTAATCCTTAATCCTCATGTGTTGAGATCAAAGGATTAGTTAGACTAAACAATCCATAACCTTCACTCTTTATCATTCTATCATCTTTGATTAGCAATCAAAGTTGATTAGTTACCTCAAGTTAGAGGTTTAGCTTGGAGTTTCGCTCTCGGGTGGATCATCTACTACCTAGAGAAGGCTGAGGAGAACGAAGGAGGACGTAAAGAAGAAGGACCGGTTCATTAGGTATAATCCCTAATCTCTTATGAAAAGAAACTCATAAGATACGGTTATTTAGAGTTTAGCTTCGATTCTAGTGGTTAGTCGATGTTCGTTGTTTTAACTTGATAAGTTTTTGAAAATTCCGCCTCCCCACAAGCACTGGGGTGTACTACATCGACTTACAGATTTCAGCATAGCTACTGGATAAAAGGTTTCGTCATAGTCCAAACCAGGTCACTGACGAAAACCCTTTGCAACCAGTCTAGCTTTATAGGTCTCAACCTGTCCATCTACACCAATCTTCCTTTTGAAGATCCACTTGCATCCTACGAGTTTTACCCCATCTGGAGCAATGTCCAACGTCCATACTTTGTTGGTGTACATGGACTCCATTTCGGTCCGCATTGCATCCAGCCATTTTACCGAGTCAACGCTCTGAATGGCTTGCTGGAAGCTAGTAGGCTCATCACAATCTATGATGCAATCCTCTCTATCCCCATCTATAAGAAAACCGTAGTATCTCTCGGGCGGATGAGACTGCCTACTACTCCTGCGGAGTGGGGTGGGAATGTCCTGATCTTTCAAACCCTCTGGTTCTATTAAGCTTTCAGTAATAGCTCGTGGTTCTGGAATTTCTTCCAGTTCTATTGTGCTCCCACTTATTTCTTTTTCTATGAACTGGTGTTCTAGAAAGTGGGCATGGCGAGAAACAAAAACCTTTTGTTCCTCTTCACAATAGAAGAAATATCCCTTGGAGTTCTTTGGATATCCCACAAACTTGCACTGTACTGAGCGTGCCTCGAGCTTGTCCGCATGCTTCTTTTTGACAAAAGCTGGACATCCCCATGTCTTAATGTGATTAAGATAGGGTCTCTTCCCACACCACATCTGATATGGTGTAGTAGGCACAGTCTTAGTTGGAACTCGGTTAAAAATGTATGCAGCTGATTCTAGCGCATATCCCCAGAACGATCGCGGTAACTCAGCGTTACTCATCATGGACCGTACCATATCCAATAGGGTTCGGTTCCGTCTCTCCGATACACCGTTATGTTGCGGAGTGTATAGAGGAGTAAGCTGAGAGAGAATTCCATTCTCTTTTAAGTAACCCAGGAACTCGACACTCAAGTATTCACCACCTCGATCAGATCTCAGTCCCTTAATACTTTTGCCTGTTTGTTTTTCTACTTCATTCTTGTATTCCTGGAATTTTTCAAAAGCCTCGGATTTATGTTTCATTAAGAAGACATATCCGTACCTTGAAAAGTCATCTGTAAAAGTAATGAAGTAAGAATAACCGCTTTGTGCATGCGTAGACAGTTGCGCCACGGCGGCGCCCCGGCCTCGTACTCGAGGCCAAAATGCGGAATCAAAATTTTTCCTTGCTCGGAAACCGGCGCTACCGCGGACAATGAAAACCCGGATCGTTTACCATTAACCTAGTGCTAGCAATCAAGAGATAGGGTGAGAAGTATACCGAGTGATCCGAGTCCTCCGGTCTTCTCGTCATCGTCCCGATCTCCCGCGGAAAGTGTAGTCTCCATATCGTCGCCTCCTCGCCGGAAAGGGCTCCACATCGCCTGCGTCTTTTACGGGCTCCCGCCTCAATACCGAGGCAACTCGGGCATGAAGCCGGCAACTCGACATGCTCAAGATATGCTGTAGAATGTGTAGTGTAGTGTCTCACTTGGGTTTTGGTTGCCTTGATGGAGGAAATGAGATAAGAAAAATGGTGCTTGCATTTTTCTAGTATGAATGAGATCAAGAAGATGAAACACTCAAGAATGAAGAACTCTCTCCTTCTTCTTCTCTCTTTCTTTTTCTTCTTCTCTCTTTTCTAATGAAAAACTTATCATCTAAATGAGAATGGTGGAGGAGGTAATATGAAGCATGAAGGGAGGTGAGTGTAGTGTAAAGCAAGTGGTGACCACATCCTAAACACAATGATCACTAAATCAACATCAAACCTCAAATCCATTTCAAATCCATTCTTAACATAATAAATGCATGAAAAGCAAAGATGCTTATCATATCAAACCTTATGCAAATAAGTCCTCCACAAAGTGTTATTTGCAAAACTGCAAATAACCCCCTCCATCAGAAAAGTCCGGCGGGGAAAGAACAAAGGAAAACCGGCCGGAACGGAATGCAAACTGGCAACTCCAGAAAACTGGTCCCGTAATAAATTACAGGAAAACCCCGATACTGTGCATACACACCCGCATCTGTATTCCGACCGGATACAAATGCAATGAGACAAAATCTACACTGTACTAAACTAGGACCGGCTTAAGCCAAAGCCGGCTAGTAAAAACCGTCCGATCCTGATCCGTACAATACCGCACGTATCAGATCGAACCCTGTCATATAACTATACGGCCACTAGTACAAAACCGTCCGATCCTGATCCGTGCAATACCGCACGTATCTGATCGGACCCTGCCATATCTCCTTACGGCCTCTACAGCGTTTCGCCCGAAAGCTTGAGTAACTGTAAGTGTGGTGGACTCTAAAGACTCTTCAATACTATGGCTGTGGATTTAACCACTAGCACGTCAGAGGTATTAGCCAATACGTGACGGGCCACCAGCTATTGACCAAAAGGGATGCCGATGAGCGAACTCATCCTGACACCCTACTGAGCCTGTCAGTGACAATATCCGTACAGTCCGGTCCGTTCGTCTATGAGCATCGCATGTCGGGCCTAGGGGGTTGGTAAAAGTCAGACCCCCAAAAACGGTACAAGTCGTGTCAGAGTGTAGCCCAGAACGCCCTGAGATGCTACTGGAATACCTACCAGTAAATCTCCTGCCTCGGCCGAGGGCTTTGCGTAATGGCTCTCCTAGACACAGCGCGACCTCACCCCCAATACCGGGAGAGACGAACCCCTGAAGATCCGCTCACTGCCTCCATGTGGCTCGGGACTGTACCCAACTAAAACCTGTTTGCATGACTCCTTTGAGCCGTGGTAGGGTAGTAATCGAAGCATAGTGGGAACTCACACGAGACAAATGACGATCCTCAGGTCGATGAACTAACCTGTACACATGTTCCCGGCGAGTCCTGTCCGGTGTACTCATAACCCAATGAGCACCTGTATACATCTTAGGTGAACCAACTGATACCAGTGGCTTGTGAGACCGGCCACCGCCCCTCGTCGGGGTCTCGACTGTATACACTAGTCTACTAATGGAGTATCGATGCCCTGTCTCGAAACTCCTACGACTAGGGACCTTTTAAGGATGTGCTTATAGACTACCAGCTCCCACGTATATGATCGCCATCATACTGCTGGTAGTCAAGCAAGAATCCTAGGGGCTCTATCAACGTGTAATAGCGACATGTCAGGTCACCTAAAGCAGTACACGATGATAAAGATAAACCAGATAGCATGCTATCATCTCGATTAAGACTGTCCTACCGGGATAGGTCCTCCCTCAATCATTGCAATCACGTGCCTGTGATCCAATAATTGACTCTGAGGGCACTATCTCCGACATAGACATTGGACCGCACACGTCGCTGTGTACGAGTCCCAAGAGCTCGCTCGCTCTTACTCCGTGTCCAATGAACGGAGTCTTTGTCATCTTTCCTCTGAGACAGGATTGACAAGTTGCATACGATTGATATTCGAACGGATCCAAATATCCTTCTGTATGTAACTTCGTCAACCTTCTCTCATTAATGTGACCCAGTCTACAATGCCATAAGAAAGTTTTATTGATTTCTGGAGACTTTCTTTTGTGTGTATTCTGGACATTGAAAATCTGTGGTTGGTTTAATACGTATATACCGTTGTTTAATGTACCTGACCCAATCAAAACTTGATTAAGGTGAATGTTCACTACATTACTTACAAATACAAATTCATAACCTTCTTTAGACAGTAAAGATACAGAAATGATATTACAGGTTGTATTTGGTACAAAATAACAACTACGCAAAACCAAAAAGTGTCCATCTGACAATCCCAGGTGATAGTCCCCCACGGCCTCAGCATCCATGCTAGCTTCGTTTGCAACTCTGAGGGTCATATCACCTGCCTTCAAAACTCTACGCTTTCTCAACGCCTGCAAAGAATTATAGATATGAGATCCTGATCCAGTATCCAATACCCAGGAAGTAGAGTTTATTGATAGACAGTTTTCAATAACATACAAACCTGAAGCTAAAGCCGCAACTCGCTTCAGATCCTGGGTTCTGGCCTTCCAAGCCTTGCAATCATGTTTCCAGTGTCCACTTTTGTGACAGTAGAAGCATTCTTCCTTCCCCACCAGCTTTTCCGCTACCTTTGTTGCCTTTCTCTTTCCCTTCGTATCCACTTTACTGACACCGCCCCTTGGTTTCGCGGAGGCTTTCTTCTTCTTTCCCTTGGCTTTTGCCCTGGACCTAGAAGAGGAAGATCCTCGTACAAACAAAGTGGATGTCTCCCTACCTTTCTGTAGGGTGCCCTCAGCACTCCTCAACATGTTCAGAAGTTCGGAAAGTTCAACGTCCTTTCCTTGCATGTTGAAGTTTAGGATAAACTGGGCGTAAGTGGAAGGAAGGGACTGAAGAATCAAATCAGTGTAGAGTTCATTCTCCAACGTGGTCCAAAGGTCCGCGAGCTCCTCTATGTAGCCAATCATCTTAAGCACGTGTTCCGCTACCGATGATCCGACGGCCAATCTTGCCGAAAATAGCTTCTTCGACACTTTGTATCTTGCGATACGAGACTGCTCTCCATACAGTTCTTTTGTATGGAGAAATATGGACTCTAGGTCCATATTCTCGTGCCTCCTCTGATGTTCGTTGTCCATCAAGGCAAGTACGAGGCATTTGGCCTTCGCGCAATCTATCTCCCATGTCTTACGGATTTCTACATCCGCGACGCTGGAGGTGGGACCTGGGATAGGGGGAGCTTTGGTGGTAAGGATATACCCCAACTTGTCGTAAGTGATTGCCATATTGACATTCCTGAGCCAATCTTTGTAGTTTGGCCATGTCAGTATGTTTTTATCTAGTAATAAGTTAAGTCCGGTCATTTTGAATGGTCGCTGTAATTAGGAGAGATAAAAGAAACACTTTAGCATGATGCTCTTGCAAGTTTAGAGTGGTTTTTAGTTTGTCTAAACAGGATGGCTCCCACTGTCTCTCGAATCCCTCCTCAAACCATAAAGGAAGAATTAGTCGGGATCAATCTCACCGTACAATAGTAGCTTAACCGTTCAGCCAGGCCAGTGTCGGTACTTCGAGGGAGGTTTTCCAACGCTTTCGCGAAGTTCCTTAATTAAGTAACCTCTTTTCCTTATGGGCGTAACCCCTCTAACACCTTTCTAGACACCTACTAGGTTTATAGCATTGATCGTTAAGTGAGAAATTTCCCGAGGAGTAGCATATACTCACAGTCGGATCGGGATCCAAATATCACCGCGTGATAAAACCGAAGGAATCCTACCAGAATCATCACACTCCAAATGGTATGCAGCGCTAGCAAGTTTCTGTACTTATGAAACTCCCGATGTGGATTTTTGCCCTATGCTCTTATGACCTTGACTTTGGCCAAAATATCATAAGTCACATGTCAAGTTCTACCCGTCATTCTCCTGGTTAATTTGGACCCACCCGTACCTACCCTTGACTTTGGCCAAAATGGCAGCACGACTGTCCCAAACCAACGCATCTACCTATGCTGCACATGAATACCCAATAGCTACCAATCACTATGCCTTGACTTTGGCCAAAATACATAGCTTGAATACTTTTTGACCATTCATGTGGAATGACGGAGGGCTACGGATGGTTTTGGTGAAACCGTGAATGTAGTGAACTTGATATAATCGATGGAACGAGATAGCTTTTAAAAGGAGTGGTTCAAGCTCCACATTTAAAAGTTTAGTTTTTGAAAAGAACCGAGTGGTTTTCAAAGTGTTCCAATCGACTTTTACTTGGTTTATTTTCTTGCATTAATTCCAATGCGTCGCATCATTTAATCCTACCATTGCAGAAAACAACCAAAATATGGTGTACGCTTATGCCATCCGCATTCGCCACGGGGCCCCGTCATCACCCGTTAGGTTACTTAACTAACGACAGAGCGGGGGCTGGACTAGCGCGGATGCAAAACATAAGCAAAACCTAAATAGTTATCATATATAAATATATAGCAATGATAGCCATTACAGATCACAGATGAACACTTTGGATATACTAGGAATCCGCGATTCGTTCGAGCCTGCAACGAAGAGCGGATTACACGGTCGCGATGAATAGCCAATACCCCACCCAAGACTCCTACGGGTGCGGCAAACTACCCGCCAAGTACCCGAAGCGAAGCAACCTCCCTCAACGACGTGAGTAGGCCACTCGGCACTTCGAGATACCCGGTAGTTTATGCACCCCACTATGGGTCTATCCTAGGAGCAAAAACAGTAAAAAGAAATTATACAATGACGGCTACAACCCCGACCCGGTTGTACGGCCAAATAAATAATATTACATCAATTTACATATTACAATGAATGAAAGAAAAAATCTCTCATCTCACATCCACCCTGGCTATTCATCCACGACAATCCACCGAGTTCATATACACAAACCAATAAGCATTACAGATCACAGATATGTATAACCCCCACTAATCGACGTATAGCGATTAGCAGACGTTAAATACATATAAACATCACAGATATAACCAATAGTCAAAGTATAGTGAAGTTCGATCAAAAATTACGGATTTATAGCCACCCCAAATACCAATTTCTATTCTGGAAAACCTGGGCAGAAATAAAATATCTTAAAAATCCCAAAACCCTGACAGAAGAACACTGCATCAAACTCGGTCCAGAACCGAGTGAACTCGGCCGCGGTTCCACGGCAAGAAGCATGTTCTTGCCGCGGAAACGCGGTGCTTTGAACGGTTCACTGGATCGTCTTTGGTGAGTTTCTTAACAAAACCCTGAGCTGATTTTTGAAGTATGATTTATTATTTTTAGAGCAGAAAAAAACAACAACAGAAACTTAGGGTTTTGATATTTTAGTTTTGCGATTTTTCCGATCGAACTTCTATACACTTTACTAACTAGCTAGTTTATGTTTAGTTAGGCTCTGATACCACTGTAAGTCCACGTTGCCCACCCCGGTGCTTGCGGGGTGGCGGAAAACGGAATAAAAATCGGATTTTTACGGTACTAGGCAACATGGACTAACTAAAGGAGGATCATTGCTAAACAAAAACTAACTACAAGCTAACTAGTATTAGCTACATGGAAGAAAGGTTATACCTTGGGATTTATGTCCTTCTCTCCTTGCTCCTTGGAGTGGAAGAAAGAGATCACCTTGTCGCCTTCACTAGTCGAAGAAGGATCCACCCGAGAGCCTCAACCTTTGGCTTCAACTTCAAGCTAGAAGTAACTAAGGTGGTAGAAGTGCTAATCCTAGAACCTTAGATGAGAGTAGAGATTACTTTAGAGAGGTTTATCTCAAGCTCAAGTGTTTCTCAACACATGAGAGAGGAGAGCTTGAGAGAGAGGAAGAGGAGGAGAGAGAATCTATATGATAGAATGAGAGAAATAATGAACCATTCTCTCTAATATGGGTGAATTATGAAATTAGATAATTAGCTAGATAATTGTCATGGTTAATCAAGACTTGACCATTATCATTTCATAT
Source organism: Agapanthus africanus (assembly GCA_030015575.1). Classification (NCBI taxonomy): domain Eukaryota; kingdom Viridiplantae; phylum Streptophyta; class Magnoliopsida; order Asparagales; family Amaryllidaceae; genus Agapanthus; species Agapanthus africanus. Next base: position 399,183,975 of record JASDDO010000014.1, read on the forward strand.
TTAATGCAAATTGCAAGGATCAAAGAGCATCTTTTATATGGAATGATGATGGTCAAAGTGTCAACCTAGGTCAACAAGTCAAGTATGGTCAAAAGGTCAACAACCCTAACCATGCACAATTATATATAACTAATATCAATTATTCATAATACACACATAAGCATTAGGGTTAAGAAAATGACAATGGTCATTAACCCTAATCAAAGTCCTCTGCCTCTGTCTCAGTCAACTGTGCATACGCACCCATATCCGTGATCTGAGGAACACGAATACAATGAGATAAGACCAATCCCAAATCATATACTAGGATCCGGCATAAACCAAAGCCTGCTAGTATAAGCTTTCCGGACAGCAAACTTGCACAAGTGCGCGGATGTGAACGAACCCTGTCGCAAAACCATGCGACCTCTACTCATTTTGCCTAAAGACGAATAACTCTCTGTGTGGGACTCTAAAGACTCAACACTACGCTGGCAGTGGGTTTAACCACAGACCGCAAGCGGCACTAGCTGTACGTAACGGTCCCCAAGTAGATGCCGATAAGAAGACTGACGAGGTGACCCCATCTGAACTCCTACTGAGCCTGAATGTGACAGTCTCCGTACAGTCCGGTCTGTTCGTCTGATACATTGCATGGCGGGCCTAGGGGGCGGTGAACGTCAGTCCCCTAATAGCGGTACAAGTCGTGTCGGAGTGTAGCCCAAAACACCTTGAGATAACACTGGAAACCTACCAGTATATCTCGCTTGCCCTGGCCAGGGACTACTTGTGTAATGGCTCTTCTCGACACAGCGCGATGTCAACCCCCAATACCGGGAGAGACGAATCCTGTCTAACCGTCACTGCCTCCAAGTGCTTCGGGACTGCACCCAACTACTACCTGTTTGCACGACTCCTTTGAGCCGTGGTAGGGTAGTAATCAAAGTACAGTGGGAACACACTCGAGGCGAAGTGACAGTGTCAAGTCAGCGGACTAAGCTGTACTCATGTCACCTGGGAACTGATAACTGACGATAGGTATAATACTAACCAACAGTTCCCAACGAGTCCTGTCCAGTGTACTCGTAACCTAACGAGCACCCACATACTATCTCAAGTACGACGTACTGACGGCTGTAGGACAGACCGTCTCCCACGCTGGGATGAGAAGCGCATACGCTAGTCTACTCCGGAGTATCGATGCCCCGTCTCGATAGTCCTACGACTAGGGACCTGTATAAGGATGTGCTTATGGATTACCCAGCCCCCACGAGTGTGAGCGCCATCACAACACTGGTAATCAAGCAAAAATCCTAAGGGCTCCACTAATGCGTATAGGTGATATAATAAAAGAAACACATGTACACATTAAAGCAGAGACAAACCAAGTAGCATACTACCATTTCGAGCAAGATTGTATATACAACTGTGAATATCCCATGCTTCCATCAAGTAATATACATACTAGTATGATACAGTAATGGCCTGTAGGGCATATACACTAACACCTACCATTCGACACCTGCCTATGGTTTGGAAGAAGACTATCCAATAAGCGTAATAGGTGTACTATCCTAATCCAAGGAGCACTCGCAACCTGAGGGAAGATAAAAGGAAAAGACAACTGAATAGTCCTATTCATTTTCTACAGAACCAGAAACCATCCTCGAATCTGGAACAAGTTCCTTCGAGTTCGTATATAACCATACGATGGTTTTATCCAATGGAAGTTGATGTTCGTAGTAATACGAGGTGTCCAGGAGAAAAGGGTAAAAGTCGGAGTGGCAATGAGGTATGCAACTCAGACAATCTAAAAGTCAGTGTTTTAAGAAGGTTCGGTTAACTTGGTCACTGAGTCATAGTCAAGGGTCGGGCCAGGGTCGCTGCCAAAGAGAGAGAGAGAAAAGAAACACCCTGCGTGCACTCTAACCTAGATAAGAATGGTTACCAATTTATCTAATCAGGATACCTCCCACTGTAACCTCAAATTCTCCTCCAAACCTAAAAGAAGAATTAGTCGGGATCACCCGAGGAGTAAACCAACTCATCAGTAGGAATCAGGATCCAACTATCATCGCATGATAACGTGATGGAATCCACTCACGTTATCACACTCCAGAAGGTATGCGCATATCTGGCAAGTTTCAGTTTCTTTAGAAACTCCCGATGTGATTTTTACCCCTAGGACCCAAGTGACCTTGACGAATAATCAACAAATCAAAAGGTCCTAGTCAAGTTCAACCCGTCATCATCTTAATTGCGTTAAATCCACCCGCACGACCCTTGACGAATAATCAACAAAGTCGTACGACCGTCCTAACCAATCCACATATCCATGCTACAGAAAAGCACAATAGAGCTACCGCACACTACGTCTAGGCGAATAGCAACGACAAACGTAGCGCGAATACTAACCAATACTAATCTGAAATGACGGAGGGCTATGGTTTTTGGCGAAAAACCTTTAACGCAATGAACTTGATATCGTTGAAGGAACCGGATAGCTTTTTTATGAAAATATAGTAGCGAAAACCTTTGCTAAAGAGGTCACTCCCGGTGAAGGGATCTCGGCTCTTTCCCCGTAGAATGAGGTGCGGGATATTCCAACTGAATACCACGATGCAAAGCAAAAGACAATCGGCTATAGTGAAGTTATTACCTTGACGCAAACTTCTGTCCAAGGGGTCACTCCCGGTGAAGGGATCTCGGGCCTTGCCTCGTCGAATGAGGTGCTGGATATTCATAACCGAATACCACTGTGCAAAACAAAAGAGAACGTCTTTGCAATAACAACTTTTTTTGAAAAATATTCCAACAACATCAGAATAGGTTTGTTTAGCTTGCATTGATCCGAATCAATGCAGTCCCATCAATTAATCACACCACAAAAGAACGAAAATATGATGTACGTATATGCCATCCGCATTGGCCACTGGGTCCCGTCATCACCCGTTAGGTTACTTAACTAACGACAGAGCGGGGACTGGACTAGCGCGGGTGTAAAACATATACAACATCTACTAGTATATATATCAATATATAATAATCGCTCGAGGCGTGATTAAATGCAACATCACAGAAATGTAATAAGCATCACAGAACAATAAAGATAATTTGGGATCCCCGGGTTTCATAGAGCCTCTACTGAAACCCGACTTTCTCTTGGTCGTGTGGATAGCCTGTGCAATGAAATCCTAGACCCCTACAGGCGCGGAAAGTTACCCGCCAAAACCTGAAGCGAGGCAGCCCCCTTCAAAAAAGTGAATGGACCACCCAGCACTTCACGGAATCCGGTAACTTGAGCACCCCTCCTTGGGTCAACCTGTACCCCCTACGGGTGTGGCAAATAGCCCGCCAATTCTAGAGTGAAGCCCCCTCCGTCTCAAAGCCATGAGATGCGGGCCCGTTTCCTTCTAGAACCCGGCTATCCGTGCACCCCTCCGTGGGGTAATCCTAGTACAGAAAGTAAAATATATATACAACGGGTACATCGACCTCAGCCCAGTCGTGCCCCAAAAGAATAATATACAAACAGGCAGTGACGGCAGTCCACATGTCGGACGCTCGCCCCGCAATATCAAATGTACAAATACAACCAAACTGTATTACTATTGCATCCAGGCTATCTACCATGACAAATCCGCAACATCACAGCACAGCACAGAACATCAATGTGAATGTCACGTTCGCTAATCCGTCTAAAAGAACTATAGCAATTAGACAAGATTTACCGATCAAATGACATTCACGGTCACAGATATAATGTAAATACTGTGAACTAACATATTTATATTTTTCGATCGACAAATTTTCCCGAAGTGGGCCCCAAGCACAATACCCTGTACTCAGACAAATCCCGGCCCAAACAAAAAATAACAGAAACCCCATTTCCAAGTCAGAGACCACTGCAGAAAGTTTGGTGCCCTAATGCTACAGTAGTGCGGTAGAACCGCGGCCAAAACAAGGGTCATGCCGTGGTTCCACGGCGCTACAGTGGGCTTAGGCAACCAATTTTCTGCAGTGGTCTTAGAAAAGCCTGCATGATTTTCTGACGTACTCAAAAATAATTTTAGACGACAAAAAATTTTCGACAGAAACTGCACAAATTGGAATCGCGGTTTTGGAAATTTCGTTCGATCGAAGTTCTAAATACGTTCGAGCAAGCTAGTATAGGTTAATGGCGTGGCTCTGATACCATGTAAGGTTACGGCGGCACCCCGGCCGTCTGTCCGATGCCAAAATGCGGAAACAAAACTTTTCAATAACTTGGTGCTACCTTAACCTTCACCCGGATCGAACCATTAACGCTAAACTAGCAACTTAAGAAAGGGTTGGAAAGATATACCGATCGATCCGTGTCCTTCGGTCTTTGGCCACCATCCCAATCTCCTCGCGGCATCTCCGATCTCGATATCCTCGTCGGAAAGGGCACCACATCTTCGAGTCTTTTTACGGGCTCCAGCTTCATCCGAAGCAACTCGGGCACGAAGTTCGCTAGCCGACGTGTCCAAGGCGAAGTAGAGAATGTTTGTGACAACTTTGTCTCTTGCATCCATTGCATGGATGGAGGTTGAAGATGAAGCCATCAAATGGAGATTGTGAGCTAGAAGAAGAAGAAGAAGAAGAAGCATTTCTTTCTTGTGTTGATATGAAGAAAAATGAGAGCTAGCTTAATGATACAAGAGCTAACCTCTCTCATATAGCAGCCCCATCTCTTTCTACCTCTCATTTCAACACTCAAATCACTCAATTAACATGACATGTTCACACAAAAAGAGACCATGAGTCACCATAATGAACATGTCACATTAATTGCACCTCATCATGATTTCTAGCTCATAATTTCCATATGCAAACATTAATTGTAGCATTTTGAAAATTTAGAAATAAATTAATTAATTAATTTAATAATAAAATGATAAATCACAAAGTTATTAAAAACCAATAAGTCAATTTCATAAGATGTATGTAAAACAATTTAAATTAAAATTTTAGTATGCAACATAAATAAGTTATAAGGGTTTTAGTAATAATTTTAGCTTCATTTTAATAAAATGTGTGCTTTATAATAAACTAAGTTGTGAGGGGTTTTTAGGAAAAGTTTAAGTTTTTGTGCAAAAGGAAAATTGTTAGGAGTGTAAATGAAAAAGGGATAGAAAACATTTTTGCTCGGAATTTTAGTGTAGATTAAAACAAAATTTAGAGATAAGGGATGCACACCTCTTACTTGCATGCACGCACACACCCACCACCTCCTACATGCATGAGAATGGCACTCTTTAACCATTGACACCTCCTTCTACCACCTCACCCTTCCCTCTTCTCATATATAGAATATGTTCAGATCAATTACCAAGTTTAAAATCTGAAAAATTTCTGAAAGAAAAACAAAATTAAAGAAAACAAGAAAGAACAAGAGAAAGAAGAAGAAGGAAGCTAGCACAAGGGGCTTAGCATCTTGGAGGGGTTATTCCAACAAATTTTGGGTAATATTCTTAATCACAGTAGGAAATTAAGGTTCTGTACTTAGTTTAATTCGAAATGAACAAGTTCTATAATTTCGTATTTGAAGTAAAAGATAGGCTCTGTTGAATCTGCTATTATTCAGAAAAAAATCAACTTAACAAAACAGTGCTAAAAGGATGTATGTTGAACATAGAGCAAACCATAGGACCACAAACCCAGGGAATCGGATTTGGGCCGGCGGCCAATAAGAAAATTCCGGCGTCGCCGGTTTTGTAGGATGCTAGGTGGTTTTGGATGGTTGGGTGGGTTTCTGTGTATAATTTTGGCCATTTTGGTGTTATTTAATCAAGTTAGTTTCACTGCAGATAGAATCTGGAAGTTTATATCGGAAAAGATATCTAAAAACACAAAATACGACACGGTTAAAACGCATCGCGATTTAAATTCTTTAGCGATGCGGGTTAAGGTTAAGATCCAGTAAGGTTAAGTGTTTAATAGCTCGATATAGTTGTATACAATATAACTAGTACATGGGAACGGGTGTTTTTCATTTCCGTCATGTCGGAGTAGCCGTTTCCTTATATAAGTTAAATTGTGATGTTAGATTCGAATACGGGATTTTCAGAAGCAGCTAGGAAAGGGAAAGGATTGGCAATTCCTGAGTAGATTCGACGTTTTCCGGTGAGTAGACTACATATCTACCGGGGAATTTTGTAAAGATGGCGTGTTACGCCCGTGGTTTATTTAAATAAATGTTTTATTTTGTTATACTAAATTGACAATAATTTGCATTCATATTCACATGTACCTTTCTTAGTTGCTAGGACACTGCACAAGTATCTACGAGTTATGTCACGTGCACATCTTACATGTTACACACACCTCGTCGATATTACCATGTCACTTTTACACATAGTAAGATTTTTATTAAAAATGATTCATATCATATCTTAAACACTAATAATAGTAGTAAATTGCATCATTAACATCATGATTCATTTTTGGAGTATTCTATGTTGATGCAAGAGGTAATGGTATTATTGAGGATTTATGGTTTTGAGTTTTGATTACTATTACATAAATCCAGTGATTTTCATGATTGATGAGATATGTACACCCTGTGATGTTTTATGATTTGGTTTTATTCCGAACCGAGTCGGTGGATATACGGTTACAGATTTACAGTTTTATCCAGACTGAGTCGGTGGGGAATACAGTTGGATACATAGTGGACTTTGTTGATTTCAGGATCATTCGAGGAATGATGCCTGTGAGAAATGGAAGTTTTGTGTCGATGATGGACACGGGGAAATGAATTTTATTGGGAATAAATTTTGAGATTTCAGTTTTGACTACGAGATTCGTATTATAGATTCATGATTTCCACATATAATCATACCTTATACTTGTGCACATTTCAGTTAGTATGATCGTCATATTTACATTATTAACCGTTATATGTTAGTTATATTCACCGAGTTGGCAACTTACCCTCGTTGTGCCACAGTTCCTTGCAGGGGTAGAGTGGATGGTTAGTAGCGGTGCAGATCTACTTTTTGCAGCTTTTTCACATATTTTGATAGTTGGGTTACATATGTAGTAACCTTCTCTTTTGGGTACTGTATTTTGTATCTAGAAGATCTCCATCAGACCTGTATTTTGACCTAGAGTGAGAGATGGTTATATGTATATTATTTGACAGTTGAGATCGTTTAGTTCTATAAATTGTTATTTCTTTTCTTATGTCTGGGATTCGTATTGGTGTCCTATATACTGAGATTTAACTTCCGCTGTTGATATTGTTGATCCTAACTAGGGATGCGACCAAACATAACACTTTATACTTGGTTAATATTATAACTTCATAAACTGTGATTTTTACTTAAAACTAAATTTCTATATGAAGAATTCCGCAAAAAGGATTTTGATCTTGGTTTTCGGCTTACTTGGACTGTGTGCATATCTTTAGATATTATACAATCTAAGTGCTGGTCACATCCAAACTTTGGGTCGTGACAAAGTTGGTATCAGAGCTTAGGAGTAACCTTAAGGAATCGAGTAGGGAATTAAAATAGGTTGACGTAAGTCCGTGAATAAGGATGACCTTTGGTTTGATGGAGTGGGTGAATTAGGATGAGTGCAGTACCGTACGTATGTTCCGCGGCATATTTACGTTACCGTACTCAGCCTAACTAACATTAGGATGTATATCTTGATCTATTCTTCCATTGATTGCCCGTTATTGATTGTTCCTATTCATAAGCCTTATCAACTCTCGTTTCTTGTTCCAGTTGCTATGGCTATGGGGGCTAGGCGAGTCGTAGCCAGAGACGCAGCTAGGGCGAGTCCGCCTGTGACGGCGACTGGTACACCAGACGTTCCGGCGGTGCATGAGCATGTTGATCCACCTCCTCCAAATCGCATGACTAGGATAGAGGAGGGCATGTTGGGATTACAGCGAATGGTGAGACAGTTAGCTGAGGCCACACGAGTACTGAGGCAGGATCCGGCACCGACCGTGGCAGAGTCCGAGGTACAGCCTACGCAGACGGTAGCACTTGTAGATACGAGAGTGATGGAGGTATCGCTTGCGGAGTTTATGAGATTGAGACATCCGGTATTTACAGGGACCGATGTCGCGGAAGATCCTCATTCCTTTCTTGATAGGATGGCGAGGATTGGGAGATCATTGCGATGTTCTGATGCGAGGTCAGTTGAGCTGACTAGCTTTCGTTTGGATGGACTTGCACAGGAGTGGTGTGAGTCGATGGAGAGAGGGCGAGCTACGGGTCTTCCTCCGATGTCGTGGACCGAATTTTCCACGGTCTTTTTTGCTAGATTTCTTCCCTAGAGTGTGAGGGACGCTAGAGCTAGCAATTTTGAAGCATTGCGGAAATCGACGAGTATGTCAGTGGCAGATTATGATTTACGATTCACCCAGTTGTCGCGATATGCTCCATACTTAGTACCTACGGAGGAACTTAGGGTGAAAAGGTTCCTAAGGAGTCTGGACACGAAATTGTATTTAGCTATAGGCTCCCAGCATTTTGATACGTATGCGCAGGCCATGGATGCAGCAATACGAGTAGAGGAGCGATTGAGAGAGGCAGTGGTTGTTCCAGAGCCAAAGAGGAGTTGGCCGACCGGCCCACTGGCTAGACAGTTTGGCGGAGGTAGAGGAAGATATACTCCAGGCCGCAGTTTCGGACGAGGTTGGACTAAGGGCCAAATGTTCAGTTCATACCCCGATGATCAGGGGACCCCACTTACATGTTATAACTGCGGGAGTCCAGGGCATACGGCTAGAGGTTGTACACGTTATAGAGGGACGGTTACTCCACAGGTTGCTTTACCCCTTCCACCTTCTACGCCGATGGTTTTACTTCCTCCCCCAGTTGGCGCTACACGCCAGGCAGTTGAACCACGAGGTCGAGGCTTTGCGGGATGTTCTCAGAGAGGTCGAGGAGATAGAGGTAAAGGACGACAGGATGCGGGTAGGTGCAGGCACGGGTATTTGCCCTGACTCCACAGGATGCCCAGGCATCAAATGCAGTCGTGACAGATACTCTTACAGTATGTTCGTTAGAGGTACATATTTTATTTGATCCCGGTTCTACACATTCTTATGCATCTTCACGATTTGCACTTTCTTTGGGGAAAGAGTCATCGATGTTAGAGTTACCATTGGTAGTGATTACCCCGGTAGGAGATTCTTTTATAGCTCGGCACGTATTCAGGTCATGTTCTGTGCGTATTGGTGATAGAGATTCGCTAGTTGATCTGATTCTCCTGGATATGTTAGATTTTGATATACTTCTTGGTATGGATTGGTTGGCCACTTGTCATGCCTATGTAGATTGCTGGGGGAAGGCGGTTAGATTTTGTTTTCTAGGTGAACCGGTTTTTGTTGTGTAGGGGGACTGTAATATTACTCCTGCCAACATGATTTCTGCTTTTTGTGCGGGACGACTCTTGAAGAAGGGTTGTCATGGGTTCTTGGCATTTGTTCATGACTTAGGAGTGTCTGAGATTCCATTGGACCAGGTTCCGATCGCACGAGAATTTCCAGAGGTATTTTCTGCTGAGTTACCAGGATTGCCACCCGATCGTGACATTGAATTTTGCATCAACTTGATTCCAGGTGCGGGGCCTATTTCTATACCACCCTATCGTATGACACCGACGGAGTTGAAGGAACTCAAAAGCCAGTTGCAAGAGTTGTTAGATAGAGGGCTTGTTTGTCCCAGTGTATCTCTGTGCGGAGCTCCTGTCTTATTTGTAAAGAAGAAGGACGGTAGTATGAGACTGTGCATCGACTACCGACAGCTGAATCACGTCACTGTGCGAAACAGGTATCCACTACCACGTATAGATGACTTATTCGATCAGTTGCAGGGAGCTGGTTACTTCTCGAAGATTGATTTGCGGTCGGGGTATCACCAGTTGAAGGTTCGGAAGGACGAGATTCCTAAGAATACGTTTTGCACAAGATATGGGCACTGTGAATTTCTGGTGATGTCGTTCGAACTCACCAACGCCCCGGCAGCTTTTATGGATATGATGAACCGTATCTTCAGACCCTTTGTTGATCAGTTTATTATTGTATTCATAGATGATATTCCCGTTTATTCTTGGAGTCGGGTGGAGCACGAGCAGAATTTGCGTATTACGTTGCAGACCTTGAAGGAGCATCAGCTGTTTGCAAAATTCTCCAAATGTGCATTTTGGCTGGATTGTGTGGAATTCTTGGGACACGTAGTTACTAGAGCTGGGATATGTGTGGACTTGGAGAAGATTGAAGCGGTACAACACTGACCCAGACCTGTGTCAGTTACAGAGGTTCGGAGTTTCTTAGGTCTGGCAGGTTATTACCGACGCTTCATGCAGGATTTTTCACGGATAGCTGAACCTTTGACCGGATTGACTAGGAAGGAGGTACCATTTTAGTGGACAGATGCATGTGAGCAGAGTTTCCAACAGTTCAAGACGCGCTTGACGACTGCACCAGTCTTATCTTTACCTTCAGGGTCAGGTGGTTTCGTTGTGTATTGTGATGCATCTCGAGTGGGGTTAGGCTGTGTGTTGATGCAGCACGGCAGGGTTGTAGCTTATGCTTCTCGACAGTTGAAGAGGCACGAACAAAACAACCCCACTCATGATCTAGAGATGGCTGCTGTGGTATTCGCATTGAAGATTTGGAGACATTACTTGTATGGAGAGTCGTGCCAAATCTTCACAGATCATAAGAGGTTAAAGTATATTTTTCAGCAGAAGGATCTGAACCTAAGGCAGCGTAGATGGATGGAACTGGTGAAAGATTACGATTGTGAGATCTTGTATCATCCAGGCAAGGCAAATGTTGTAGCAGATGCTTTGAATCGAAGACCTGGAGGTAGCTTATCTCATTTGCGCACCTTGCAGAGACATTCTTCTACAGACTGGCAGATTTTATGTGATAGCCGTATACAGTTTGAGTTCACCCCAATAGGAGGACAGCTAGCACATGTTCGCACCTGACCTCAGTTATTGGATCGTATTCGAGATACACAGCCCACAAATGCTCGTATATTGGAGCTTATGGAGCAGGTTAGGTAGGGCAGGGAGACGGGGTTTATGATTGATGATCATGGAGTATTACGCTTTAGGACTCGTCTCTGTATACCAGACTCAGATGGGTTGAGGCGTGAGATCTTAGAGGAGGCCCATAGATTAGCATACAATATTCATCCTGGTTCCACCAAGATGTATCATGACCTGAAGGATGTTTACTGGTGAGAAGGAATGAAGAGGGATGTTACGGAGTTCGTTTAAAGATGCTTGACTTGTCAGCAAGTCAAGGCAGAACACCAGAGGCCTGCTAGAGAGTTGCAGCCCTTATCCATTCCAGAGTGGAAATGGGAATAGATTTCCATGGATTTCTTGGTGGGTCTACCCAGGGCTAGCAGAGGGTATGATTCCATTTGGGTGATTGTAGATAGATTGACAAAGGCAGCTCATTTTCTTCCAGTGAAGACGACGTATAGTTTTGCACAGTATGCTCAGATTTATATCGATGAGATTGTACATCTGCATGGAGTTCCGACGTGCATAGTTTCAGATAGGGGTACCCAGTTTACTAGCAGGCTATGGAAGAAACTTCAAGAAGCTCTGGATACACGGTTGAGTTTTAGTACAGCTTTTCACCCACAGACAGATGGTCAGTCGGAGCGGACCATTCAAACACTAGAGGATATGCTTCGGGCTTGTAGCCTTGATTTCGGTGGTAGTTGGAATCGTCACTTACCTTTGATAGAATTCTCATACAACAACAAATTTCAGGAGACGATCCAGATTGCACCCTTTGAAGCTTTGTATGAGAGGAAATGTCAATCACCCGTTTGCTGGACGGAACTGAGCGAGAGTTGCATCTTGGGACCGCAGATAGTACAGGAGACTACAGAGAAGATTCAATTGATACGGGATAGAATGAAGGCGGCCCAATGCAGACAGAAATCGTATGCAGATCGACGACGTCGTAGACTCGAGTTTGGAGTGGGAGATCATGTGTTCCTTCGTGTATCTCCGATGAAAGGTATGATGCGTTTCGGGAAAAAGGGGAAGCTCAGCCCCAGATATGTCGGACCATACGAGATTCTGGAAAGAGTGGGTGTTGTATCTTATTGTTTAGCACTTCCACCGAGTTTTCCCGACGTGCATCCGGTGTTCCACATTTCGATGCTTCGCAAGTATCTTCACGATCCTTCTCACGCGATCCAGCATCAGACCTTACAGCTTGAGCCGGATTTATCCTACACAGTGCAGCCAGTCGCTATTCTTGACAGGCAGGTAAAGAGACTACGATCAAAGGTACTTCCATCTGTAAAGGTTCTTTGGCAACGAAAGAATCGCGAGAAGAATACTTTGGAGACCGAGGATGCGATGCGGAAGAAATTTCCACATCTTTTTGAGGGTATGTCTAGATAAATTTTAAAATTCGAGGACCGAATTTTCTTAAGGGGGGAATATTGTAGCATTTTGAAAATTTAGAAATAAATTAATTAATTAATTTAATAATAAAATGATAAATCACAAAGTTATTAAAAACAAATAAGTCAATTTCATAAGATGTATGTAAAACAATTTAAATTAAAATTTTAGTATGCAACATAAATAAGTTATAAGGGTTTTAGTGATAATTTTAGCTTCATTTTAATAAAATGTTTGCTTTATAATAAACTAAGTTGTGAGGGGTTTTTAGGTAAAGTTTAGGTTTTTGTGCAAAAGGAAAATTGTTAGGGGTGTAAATGAAAAAGGGATAGAAAACATTTTAGCTCAGAATTTTAGTGTAGATTAAAACAAAATTTAGAGATAAGGCATGCACACCTCTTACTTGCATGAAAATGGCAGTCTTTAACCCTTGACACCTCCTTCTACCACGTCACCCTTCCCTCTTCTTATATATAGAATATGTTCAGATCAATTACCAAGTTTAAAATCTGAAAAATTTCTGAAAGAAAAACAAAATTAAAGAAAACAAGAAAGAAGAAGAAGGATGCTAGGTTTTAGGTTTTCTCATCATCAAGCTATGACAAGGGGCTTAGCATCTTGGAAGGTTATTCCAACAAATTATTGTGGGTAATATTCTTAATCACAGTAGGAAATTAAGATTCTGTACTTAGTTTAATTCGAAATGAACAAGTTCTATAATTTCGTATTTTAAGTAAAAGATAGGCTCTGTTGAATCTGCTATTATTCAGAGAAAAATCAACTTAACAAAACAGTGCTAAAAGGATGTATGTTGAACTTAGAGCAAACCATAGGACCACGAACCCAGGGAATCGGATTTGGGCCGGCGGCCAATAAGAAAATTCCAGCGTCGCCGGTTTTGTAGGATGCTAGGTGGTTTTGGATGGTTGGGTGGGTTTCTGTGTATAATTTTGGCCATTTTGGTGTTATTTAATCAAGTTAGTTTCACTGCAGATAGAATCTAGAGTTTATATCGGAAAAGATATCTAAAAACACAAAATACGACACGGTTAAAACGCATCACGATTTAAATTCTGTAGCGATGCAGGTTATGGTTAAGATCAAGTAAGGTTATGTGTTTAATAGCTCGAAATAGTCGTATACAATATAACTAGTACGTGGGAACGGGTGTTTTTCATTTCCATCATGTCGGTGTAGCCGTTTCCTTATATAAGTTAAATTGTGATGTTAGATTCGAATACGTGATTTTCGGAGGCAGCGAGGAAAGGGAAAGGATTGGCAATTCCTGACTAGATTCGACGTTTTCCGGTGAGTAGACTAAACATCTACCGGGAAATTTTGTAAAGATGGAGTGTTACGCCCGTGGTTTATTTAAATAAATGTTTTATTTTGTTATACTAAATTGACAATAATTTGCATTCATATTCACATGTACCTTTCTTAGTTGCTAGGACACTGCACAAGTATCGACGAGTTATGCCACGTGCACATCTTACATGTTACACACACCTCGTCGATATTACCATGTCACTTTTAAACTTAGTAAGATTCTTATTAAAAATGATTCATATCATATCTTAAACACTAATATTAGTAGTAATTGCATCATTAACATCATGATTCATTATTGGAGTATTCTATTTTGATGCAAGAGGTAATGGTATTATTCAGGATTTATGGTTTTGAGTTTTGAATACTAGTACATAAATCCAGTGATTTTCATGATTGATGTGATATGTACCCCCTGAGATGTTTTATGATTTGGTTTTATTCCGAACCGAGTCGGTGGATATACGGTTACGGATTTACAGTTTTATCCAGACCGAGTCGGTGGGGAATACAGTTGGATACATAATGGACTTTGTTGATTTCAGGATCATTCGAGGAATGATGCCTGTGAGAAATGGAAGTTTTGAGTCGATGATGGACACGGGGAAATGAATTTTATTGGGAATAAATGATGAGATTTCAGTTTTGACTATGAGATTCGTATTATAGATTCATGATTTCCATATATAATCATATCTTATACTTGTTCACATTTCAGTTAGTATGATCGTCATATTTACATTATTAACCGTTATATGTTAGTTATATTCACTGAGTTGGCAACTCACCCCCGTTGTGCCACAGTTCCTTGCAGGGGTAGAGTGGACGGTTAGCAGTGGTGCAGATCTACTTTTTGCAGCTTTTTCACATATTTTGATATGTGGGTTACATATGTAGTAACCTTCTCTTTTGGGTATTGTATTTTGTATCTAGAAGATCTCCATCAGACCTATATTTTGACCAAGAGTGAGAGATGGTTATATGTATATTATTTGACAGTTGAGATCGTTTAGTTCTATAAATTGTTATTTCTTTTCTTATGTCTGGGATTCGTATTGGTGTCCTATATACTGAGATTTTATCTTCTGTTGTTGATATTGTTGATCCCAACTAGGGATGCAACCAAACTTAACACTTTATACTTGTTTAATATTATAACTTCATAAACTGTGATTTTTACTTAAAACTAAATTTCTATATAAAGAATTCCGCAAAAAGGATTTTGATCTTGGTTTTCGGCTTACTTGGACTGTGTGCATATCTTTAGATATTATACAATCTAAGTGCCGGTCACATCCATACTTTGGGTTGTGACATTAATCCAAATGTTTGCAACAATAAAAAGATACGGCAATAACTAAAGTAAACTCGTGACGGATCACAAGGATACCCCTCACCTGTATATACATACCTGCATTCGCATTCCGACTGAATGCGAATGCGATGAGACTAAAGAAATCCAACAAATCTAATACTAGGATCCGGCTTAAACCAAAGCCCACTAGTATGATCCGCCCGATCATGATGCGTGCACTATCCCACGTATATGATCGAACCCTGCAATATATCATACGGCCACTACAACGTTTCGCCCGAAACTTGAAAACTGTCTGTGGGGGACTCTAAAGACTCATCAATACTTTGGCTGTGGATTTAACCACTAGCACGTCAGAGGTACTAGCTGTACGTAACGGGATACCAGGTATTGACCAAAAGGGAGGTCGATGAGCGAACTCATCCTGACACCCTACTGAGCCTGTCAGTGACAATATCCGTACAGTCCGGTCCGTTCATCTATGAGCATCGCATGGCGGGCCTATGGGGTTGGTAAAAGTCAGACCCCCAAAAGCTGTACAAGTCATGTCGGAGTGTAGCCCAGAACACCCTGAGATACTACTGGAATACCTACCCGAAAATCTCCTGCCTTGGCCAAGGACATCTTGTAATGGCTCTCCTAGACAAAGCGTGATCTCACCCCCAATACCGGGAGAGACGAAACCCATGCCGATCCGCTCACTGCCTCCATGTGGCTCGGGACTGCACCCAACTAAAACCTATTTCCACGACTCCTTTGAGCCGTGGTGGGGTAGTAATCAAAGAACAGTTGGAACTCATACGAGACAAATGATGATCTCAGGTCGTTGAACTAACCTGTACGCATGTCACAAGGGAACTGCCATCTGACGTTAGGTATAATACCAACTAGCATGTTCCCGGCAAGTCTTGTCCGGTGTACTCCTAACCCAATGAGCACCTGTATACATTTTAGGTGATCCAACTAACACCAATGGCTTGTGAGACCGGCCACCGCCCATCGTCGGGTTCTCGACTGTATACACTAGTCTACTAATGGAGTATCGATGCCCAGTATCGAAACTCCCACGACTAGGGACCTTTTAAGGATGTGCTTATAGACCCCATATCCCACGTATATGATCGTCATCATACTGCTGGCCGTCAAGCAAGAATCCTAAGGGCTCTATCAACGTGCAATAGTGACCTGTAAGGTCACCTGAAGCAGTACACGACGATGAACATAAACCGGATAGCATACTATCATCTTGAGTAAGACTGTCCTACCGGTATAGGTCCTCCCTCAATCATTGCAATCACGTGCCTGCGATACAATAATTGACTCTGAGGGCACTATATCCAACAGGTCATAAAAGCATGGGGCAAAAATCCACATCGGGAGTTTCTAAGGTACTGAAACTTGCTAGTGTTGCATACCATTTGGAGTGTGATAATCATGGTAAGCTTCCTTCTTGGTTATCACATAATGATATTTGGATCCCGATCTTACTGTGAGTATGCACTACTCTTTAGGAGATTTTTTACTAAACGATCAATGCTATAAACCAAGTAGGTGTCTAGAACGGTGTTAGCGGGGATACACCTCCAGAAAAAAGTGGTTATGTAATTAAGGAACTTCGCGAAAGCATTGGAAAACCTCCCTCGAAGTACCAACACTAGCCTGACCGAAAGGTTAAGCAAGAATTGTAAAAGTGAGATTAATCCTGACTAATTCTTCTTTTATGGTTTGAGGAAGGATTCGAGAAAAAAGTGGGAGCCATCCTGTTTAGATAAACTAATAACAATCTAAACTTGCAAGAGCATCATGCTAAGTGTTTCTTCTCTCTCTCCTTATTCCAGCGACTACAATGATGAGACATAGGTTATTAGCTAATAATTTGACTGGGCCAAACTATATTGATTGGCTAAGAAATGTCCCAATGGCACTTACCTGTGACAAGATAGACAACCTCTTTAATACAAAACCCCCCGCCGTCCCAGGTCCAAGTTCCAACGTCGCGGATATGGATATCCGTCGGACATGGGAAAAGGATTGTGTGAGAGCCAAGTGCCTCGTGTTAGCCTCAATGGATAGTGAACATCAGAGGCAGCACGAGAAGATGGACTTAGCTTCCATCTTCCTTCATACCAAAGTTTTATATGGAGAGCAATCTCGTATCGCAAGATATGAGACATCGAAGATATTGCTTCAAGCGAGGTTGGCTGTCGGGTTATCTGTTGAGGACCACGTCCTTACAATGATTAGTTACTTTGAAGAGCTCACGAACCATGGGACTACGTTGGAGAACGAGTTGTGTATCGACTTGATTCTACAATCCCTACCATCTACTTATGCCCAGTTTATCTTGAATTGCAAAATTCAAGGGAAGGAAGTTACACTTCTAAGTCTCCTCAATTTATTGAGGAGCTCAGAGGGCACCCTGAAGGAATCTAGGGAGACACTCGCTATGCTTATTAGGGAATCTTCCTCTTCTAGGTCCAAGGAGAAAACCAAGGGAGAGAAGATGAAGGCCTCCACCAAGCAGATAAGCGGTGTCATTAAGATAGAGGGAAAGGGCAGGGCAAAAGTTTTAGGGCTAGTAATAGGGAAGGAGGCATGTCTTTGTAGTCACGGGAAAGCGCATTGTCAGAAGGACTGCAGGGCTTGGAAAGCCAGAAGCGAGGATTCGAAGCACGTTGTGGCTTTGGCTTCAAGTGTGTTTGTAATTGAAAACTGTCTATCTATTAACTCTACTTCCTGGGTAATAGATACCGTATCAGGATCTTATATTTGTAATTCATTACAGGCTTTGAGAAACCGTAGAGTTATCAAGGTAGGTGATATGACTCTCAGAGTTGCTAATGGAATAAGCGTAGACGCTGAATCCGTAGGGGAATATCACCTATGATTGACAAGTGGGTAGATATTGATTCTACGTAACTATTTGTATGTACCTAGTCTAGCCTGTAATATCATATCTGTATCTTTACATTCTAAGGAAGGATATGATTTTACATTTGTAAGCGATGTAGTATACATCCACCTAAATCAAAATTTGATTGGGTCAGGTACATTAGATAACGACATATACGTATTGAATCAAGCTCGGTATTCAGTGTCCAGAACACACTTAAAAGAAAGTCTCCGGAATTAAATCAGGCTTTCTTATAGCATTGTAGACTCGGTCATATCAATGAAACACGGTTGACGAAGTTACATAAGGATGGATATTTGGATCCGTTCGAATATCAGTCCTATGCAACTTGTCAATCATGTCTCATACGAAAGATGATAAAAACTCCGTTCATTGGACACGGAGAAAGAGAGAGTGAGCTCTTGGGACTCATACACAGCGATGTGTGTGGTCCAATGTCTACACATGCGAGAAATGGTTATTCCTACTTCATTACTTTTACAGATGATTTATCTAGGTACGGACATGTATTCTTGATGAAATATAAATCCGAGGCCTTTGAGAAATTCCGGGAATACAAGAATGAAGTGGAAAAACAAAACTGCAAAAGTATCAAGACACTGAAATCTGATCGAGGTGGTGAATACTTAAGTACCAAGTTCCTAGTCTACTTAAAAGAGAATGGATTTCTCTCTCAGCTTACTCCTCCATACACACCTCAGCACAACAGTGTATCAGAATGGAGGAACATAACTCTATTTGATATTGTTCGTTCCATGATGAGTAATGCTGAGTTACTGCGATGCTTCTGGGGCTATGCACTAGAATCGGCTGCATATCTTTTGAACAAGGTTCCTACTAAGTCAGTGTAGGGATGCCTAGCACGACAGCAAGGTTTCGGGAGGCATCGTCCATGCCATTTTCAAAAATTTGCCATGCTAAACAACCCTAACCCTAGAATCTTAACTAGAGAATTAGACAATACAATATGTAAACAACTTTACATCTAAGTGAATATGGAATACAACCTTTGTAGACCTATCCTTCATTTCAATAGCTCCGTGTAGTAGTCCCTTCACTCCAAGTAGTGATCTTCCGGACTCTTGAATGGCTCCACAAGAAGAAAGGAACAAGCTTGCACGAAGTCTTCGAGGCCGAAGATAGTCTACGAAGAGATACTGACCCAAGCTACCTCTTCATTAATTAGGGATTTGTGATGCTAACACCCTAAACTAAATGGCTAATCTAGTAGAGGATGATGAAGTAAGATTTTTGCTCACTTTAGAATCCTTTTTCACACAAATTTTCCTCACCTCCTCAAAAGCTAGAGAGCTCTCTTTTGTTGATGAAGAAGATAAAGAGAATAATGTTGTGGCAACCATGGGTGAGAAAATATCTCATATAACTCATGTAGAGACTTAACCATGGCTTAAGTTAATGGTTGGGTTAATAAATAACTAGTGTAAAAAAAACTATTAGACTAAGTCAATGGTTCTACAAGCTTCCACTAATCCCAACCATGTGACTAATTTCCAACTAATATTTGATTTACTTTAAATAAATAAACCCTACATTATCATGAGCATGGTGTGAGTCTCATACACCCATGAAGCATGTAGCATCAAGCATGAAACAAAATAAAACACAATTAATATATATCACATATATATTAAATGCATAAGTGAGATAAAGAAAAACTTAAGTGAGATAATATTAGTTAATGTAAATTAATATATCACATATATATAATTATACATTAAACTATTAAATCAACACTTGATTCAATAATCCGGCTATATCACATACAACCAACTAATATTGTTTGTATCATCTTATCGAATCAACACTTGATTTGATAACCCGGCTATATCACATATAACCGACCGATATCAAATATCGCGAGAATAGAATACAGGATCACATACTCGTATTAATCTCGATGCCGCACATATCACATATGCGCTCCTACTTCGTTTTTCCTGAGCCACTAAACCTCTGAGTAGGACTCTAAAGACTCATCAATACGCCGGCAGTAGGTGATGATCATATCAGGCACCCACAAGCCGTCAGAGGTACTACCTGGACGTAACGGCTACCCAGGTATTGAGCGATCAGAAGATCAATAAGCAACCCTGCTCATACTCCTGTAAACCCTGTCAATAACACTACCGTACTGTCCGGTCTCTTCGTCTGATATGTCGCATATCAAGTCTAGCGGTGGTAAACGTTAGACCCCAGTAACCGATAAGTCGTGCCGATGTGAGGTTCATAACGGGTCGAGAAACTACTGATAACACTTACCAGAAAATCTTTGTATCAGTTCTGGCCAGGGACTTCCTGTTATAGCCAATCGAGCACAACGCAACATCAACCCCCAATACTAGGAGAGACGAATCCTCTCCTATCGCTCATTGCCTCCATGTGATTCGGGATTGTACCCAAAAGCCACTGTTTTGCATATTCTCTTGAATGTGGTAAGGTGGAAATCAAAGCACAATGGGAATCACACAAGACTCTATGACGATCTCGGGTCTACAGACTAACATGTACCAGTGTCACCAGAGAACAGCTATCTGACGATAGGTATAATACCAGCTAGGAGTTCTCGTCCAGTCCGTTCAGTGTACCCAGTCTCCACTAAGAACCCGTATACCATATTTGATGTCAAACACCAATGGATGTGGGATCATCCATCGCCCATCATATGGGTCAAGAAGCGCATACGCTAGTCTACTCTGGAATATCGATGCCCTGTCTCGATACACCCTCGACTCGGAACAATTAAAGAATGTACTTGTGGACTACGTTGTCCCCACTAGTATGATCTCCATCATAGTCCTGGTAGTCAAGTACACATCATAAGGGCTTTATCAACATGTGAGAGCAAGACAGTATCACAATACAAGTCTACATGTTAAGACAAAGAGCAACCAGATAGCATACTATCATGTCGAGCAAGAAAGTCCTCTCTATATATGTCTAAGCATCCACTATAATATACATCATATGTACAATAATGGCCTCTAGGGCTAACATATAACTAACAATCTCCCACTTGCACTAAGGCCAGTTGTTGTATCTCATACACAACATCCCGAAGGGTCTCTCAAATTGTATCTGGGGTATGGCCTTCATGAGTGGATCCACCGTGTTATTCTTCGTGTCAACACTCCTGACCTCGATATCCCGGCGATCAACTATCTCGAGGATCAGGTGATACAGCTTCAGAATATGCCTGTAATGCTGATGGAACCTGGGTTCCTTGGCCAAACCACAGCTCCATTGTTATCACAATACAAAGGAATTGGATGCTCGATGGACGGAACCACACCAAGTTCGTTTATGAACTTCTTCATCCAGAAAGCCTCTTTTGCAGCATCGTTGGCAACGATATATTCAGCCTCCATCGTCGAGTCTGCCACGGTTTCCTGCATGGAACTCTTCCAAAAAACCGCCCCTCCATTGAGGGTGAAGAAAAATCCCGAGACCGACTTAGAGTCATCCTTATCACTCTGGAAGCTCGAATCGGTAAAGGACTCTACTTGGAGTTCACTGTTGCCATACACCAAGAACATCTTTTTAGTCCTTCTCAAGTACTTAAGAATGTTCTTCACAGCTGTCCAATGATTCTCTCCTCGATCTGCTTGATACCTACTCACTACACTTAGTGAGTATGCTACATCGGGTCTGGTACATAACATCGCATACACGATAAAGCCTACTTCCGAAGCATAGGGCATCCCTTGCATGCGAGCTCTCTCCAAATTAGTCTTGGGAGACATCTCTTTCGAGAAAGTGAGTCCTGTGATCGTGGGTAAATTCCCACGCTTGGAATCTTCCATACTAAACCTCTTTAGTATGGTGTCTAAGTACCTGGATTGGGACAGTCCCAGTATCCGTTTTGATCTATCTATATAGATCTTAATACCCAAGATGTACGAGGCATCACCTAGATCTTTCATTGAGAATCTTTGTGATAAGAAGAGCTTGACCGAGTGCAGCATATGAACATCATTTCCAATCAAGAGTGTTAGTGTATATGCCCTAGGGGACATTATTGTATCATACTAGCTTGTATATTACTTAATGGAAGCTTGGGATATTCACAGTTATATAGCAATCTTGCTAAACATGGTAGTATGCTACTTGGTTTTATCTATCTTAATATGTGAGTATACGTATTGATAGAGCTCTTAGGATCTTGCTTGACTACCAGTGTTGTGATGGCAGTCACACTAGTGGGGGCTGGGTAGTCTACAAGCACATCCTTTTTCAGGTACCTAGTCGTAGGATTATCGAGACAGGGCATCGATACTCCAGAGTAGACTAGTTTGTACGCTTCTCATCCCAGTTGGGGAGATGGTTTGTCCCACAGCCGTCAGTATGTCGTACTGGAGATAGTATACAGGTGCTCGTTGGGTTTTGGGTATACCGGACAGGACTCATGGGGAACTGTTGGTTGGTATTATACCCGTCCTCAGTTAACAGTTCCGCGGTGACATGAGTACAGCATTGTCCGCAGACTTGACAATGCTACTTCGCCTCGAGTGTGTCCCACTGTTCTTAGATTGCTACCCTACCATGTCTCAAAGGAGTCGTGCAAACAGGTAGCAGTTGGGTGCAGTCCCGAGCACTTGGAGGCAGTGGCGGTTAGACAGGATTCGTCTCTCCCGGTATTGGGAGTTGATATCGCGCTGTGTCAGAGAGCCATTACGCAAAGTCCCTGACCAGGGCAAGCGAGATTTACTGGTAGGTTCCAGTTGTTTCTCAGGGTAATGGGCTACGCTCCGACACAACTTATACCGCTATTAGGGGACTGATGCTTGCCGCCCCCCTAGGCCCGATATGCGATAGTCTTAGACGAACAGACCAGACTATACGGAGATTGTCACATCAGGCTCAGTAGGAGTTCGGATGGGTTTCCTCATCGGCCTTCTTATCGACATCTACCTGGGGACCGTTACGTACAGCTAGTGCCGCTTGCGGTTTTTGGTTAAAACCACTGCCAGCGTAGTAGTCGAGTCTTTAGAGTCCCACACAGAGAGTTTCCCTACTCCAGGCGAAACGATATAGAGGCCGTATGGTTTTACGACAAGAGTTCGGACGCATACGTGTATTTACGCACGTACGACATTCGGACAGTTTTTACTAGCCAGCTTTGGTTTAAGTCAGTTTCTAGTATCGGGTTATTGGATTTATACAGTCTAAAGTTTTTCCGTATTTTCACGGATAGGAGGGGCGTTCTCGTAATTTCGCGAGAAGATTCTAGAAAGATGGTGACTTGAGGGTTTAGGTGGCATTTGCATTTATTGTGTTAATGACTCATTTGTGTGATTCATCCATGGAGTTAATGCAACATTTATTGATCTAATGACTCATGAGATGAATCACTCATATGAATGAATGAAGCATGGTTGTTAAATGATTTAATTTATTAATTCATAAAACATTATGCTTCATATATTCAAATGAGTTCATTATCTCTTCTCATTCTCTTGCTCACCTTCTCTCTCCTCAAGCTCTCTCTCTTCAAACCATAATCCTCCCCTCTTATGTGTTGAGACCAAGGATTAGAATAGACTATTTAATCTATAACCCTTCTCTATATCATCTAGGTACTTTGATTAGCAACTAAAGAAACCTAGTTACCTCAAGTTTAGAGGTGAAGCTTGGAGTAAAGCTATCGGGTGGATCATTTACTACATAGAGAAGGCCGGAGAGGAGGTGGAGAACGAAAAGACGAAGGACACGATTCATTAGGTATAATCACTTCTCATAGTAGTTAACAACTTCTATGATTCTTGTTAGTTATAGTTTAGCAAAGATTCTCGGTTGGTCGATGTTTACGCAAAGAACAAGATCGTTTTTCCGCCTCCCCGCAAGTCGTGGGGTGTTGTACATCAACTTACAAAGAGTATGTCATCCACGTACAATACGAGGAAGACAACCTTACTCTCTACCAACTTCTTGTATATAGAAGGTTCAACTATATTTTTGATGAAGTCAAACTCTTTGACTACCACATCAAAACAGATGTTCCAACTCCGCGATACCTGCTTTAACCTGTAGATGGATTTAAGCACACCTTTCCATTGCTCCCACTGTCCCCGAAACCCTCTGGCTGAGTCATGTACACGCACTCTTCTAAATCACCATTTAGAAAGGAGGTCTTAACATATATCTACCAGATTTCATAGTCATGGTATGCAACAATGGCATGTAGGATCCAAATGGACTTAAGCATAGCCACTGGAGAAAATGTTTTATCATAATCTACACCTAGTCGTTGACGAAAACCTTTTGCAACAAGTCTAGCTTTGAAGGTCTCAACTTTTCCATCTACACCAAAATTTTTCTTGAAGATCCACTTGCCCCCGATGGGGTTTACCCCTTCAGGAGCATCTTCCAAAGTCCATACTTTGTTGGTGTACATGGATTCCATCTCAGATCGCATTGCATCCGGCCATTTCACAGAGTCCCCACTCGTGATGGCCTGCTCGAAGCTAGTTGGGTCATCATCTCCCATGATGCAATCCTCGCTCCCACCATCAATTAGAAAACCGTAGTATCTCTCAGGTGGATGAGAAGCCCTACTAGATCGGTGGAGAGGCTGAGGTTCGTTGGGAACTATCGAATTCTCTGGTTCTACCAAATCTTCTGTCATAGTTTGTATAGCTGGAACTTCTTCCAGTTCTACCTCTTTGCTACTAATTTCTTTTTCAAGAAATTCCTTTTCTAAAAAGGTGGCATGTCGAGAAACAAACACCTTTTGTTCTTCAGGGTGGTAGAAGATATTTTCTCATGAATGCTTAGGATATCCTACAAACTTACACAAAACTGACCTTGCCTCGAGCTTGTCCGGATTTTGCTTTTTAACATAGGCCGGACAACCCCATATCTTAACAAAATTAATACATTGTCTCTTCCCCTCCCATATCTCATATGGAGTGGTAGACACTGATTTGGTTGGAACTCTATTCAATAGGTATGATGCCGTCTCAATCGTATAACCCAAAAAGGAAATAGGTAACTCAGCGGTGCACATCATAGAGCGCACCATATCTAATAAGGTGCATTTCCTCCGCTCCGATACACTGTTGTGTTGTGGTGTATATGGAGGAGTAAGATGAGAGAGAATCCCATTCACTTTTAGATAGTCCAGGAACTCATTGCTCAAGTATTCTCCTCCTCGATTAGATCGAAGAATTTTAATACTTTTACCCGTCTGGTTCTCAATTTCATGCTTATATTCTTTGAATTTCTCAAAAGCTTCAGGCTTGTGTTTCAATGGGAACACTTGTCCGTGTAAGGCTACGCCAGCGCCCCGGCCATCATTTCGTGTCCAAACGCGGAACAAAAACTTTAGAAAACCGACGCTAACAGAACCCTAATCGACGGATCATACAATTAACCCTATACTAGTTCCATATAAAGGAGTTTAAGAGATTATACTGATCAATCCATGTCCTTCGGTCTTCAATATCTGTCCTTAGCTCATCGCGGATGCCTCGAACAAGTACGTTCTCCGGTCTCCCTCGTCGAAGACGATCCACGACGAGGATTAGTAATACGCGCTCCGCTTCAAAACCGAAGCAACTCGGGCATCCAGTTTGCTAGCCTAGATACCCAAGATGAAGTAGAGTGAGTGTGTGATCATTTTGTCTCAATACACCCAATGATTCTTAACACATAAGATGGAATGGGTGGAGGTGAAGAAGAAGCCATTGGAGGAAGTTGTGAGCTCAAGACATGGCACAAAAGAAAAAACAAGTGATGAAAGTCTCTGTTGTTTTCTTGTGTATGTTGTGTGAAGTATTTGTGAAGAGAAACTAAAGAAAAATCCTTGCACATAAAAGATCTGCTACCTGCACAAATATCTCACCACTTGAATCACACAAGACCCAACACCACGAGTCACCATGCCACAATCAATGCAACATGCCAAGACTTGCACTCACACTTCACCTCAACATAATATTAACATTTAAACCAAAACCCTAAATGTTTAATACAAAACAAAGAAAAGAAATGGCATCTTCAAAAGTAATCTTATAACGGATCACAAGAATACCCATCATCCGTATATACATATCTGCATCCGTATTCCGACTGAATACGAATAGAACGAGACGAAAATAATCAAACAATATAATACTAGGATCCGGCTTAAACCAAAACCTACTAGTATTATCCGTCCGATCATGATCCGTGCATAAGTGCACGTATATGATCAAACCCTGCCATAAAACCATACAGCCTCTGCAACGTTTCGCCCGAACCAGGGAAACCCTTTGTGTGGGACTCCGAAGACTCGTCAATACGCTGGAAGTGAGTTTAACCACAAGCATGTCAGTGGCACTAGCTGTATGTAACGGCTACCCAGGTATTGAGCGAAAGGGAGGCCGACGAGCAAACTCATCCTAAAACCCTATTGAGCCTGTCGGTGACAATATCCGTACAGTCCGGTCCGTTCATCTATGAGTATCACATATCGAGTCTAGGTGGTGGAAAAAGTCAGACCCCTAATAACTTGATATTTAGTGTCGGTATGAAACCTCTCACCGCCTGAGAAACTACTAATCTGAATCAGTAATTCTCGACTACCTTGGCCAAGGATTTCTGGTGATGGCCACCTGTAACAACTCCAATTTTAATGTACAAAGAATTGATTTAAATTCAATATATACTGGAGTATTTATTGTGGCTGATATATCTTTAAGTATTTATTTCACTCCATAATTACAAGAAGGAGCTTGTAGCTCATTGGTAACACCTTGCACTGCTGAACCAAGCCACCAAAGTTCAAATCCTATGCCCCACATTATTTTTGTATTTATTTTGTTTTAATTTCTTTTGGAAGTCAACAGTCAAAACGCCATAACTCACAAAATTTATACTGTACATAAAAAAGTAAATATAACATTAAATTCTCGAGAAGAACCCCCGGCCCCTAAGACCCTGACTCGGCCCGACTCGGCGCCGCCGGCCGGCGAACCGGCCGACTCGGTCCGGAGCCGCCGGCGCCGCCGGCCGGACTCGTGCACACTTTATATCCCTGGATCGGTTATCAATTGCTCAATAAATCCCTTTTACTCCAAGGTTTAATGATTTTTTAATGATTTTATATATTTTTATATTTTTTTTATTAAAACCCTAACCCTAGCCTAACCCTATATAAACCCCCCATACCCTCTACCCTCTCATCATTTTTTCTAAGTCCACTCTCTCAAAATTCCAAGAGAACTTGGTACGTTAGAAAACGAGCAAAAAGCGAAGCGCTGACGAAATCGACGGCGAAATCCCGATGATCGTGCTAGGACTTCTCAACGACGATTCGACACACCGGCAAACCCTCTACCTCCCTCTCACTCTCTATCGTTGTCCAAACCCGTAAGTCCCCCTTTTCAACCTTTCTTTTCTTCCATTAAAATACGACCTTTCAAACCCGATGGAAATCGGAACAAACCGATTTCCGATTCGGTTTTCTATCAAATCTCACTTATCACCAATTCCATAACGCTTAAAAATCTCTATGTTGACTATTAATCACTTAACAACTAATTTGAATAAGTTTTCTCACATGAAATGATAACGTTTCCATTTATCGTATTTCTTTCATTTAAATACCACAATGTTTAGTTTTCACATTTAACCCCTTAACATTGCTATACCCTAAAGTAGATCATGAGGTAATGACCTACCTCCACATACACGCAAATACAACCCTAAATGATATCATCAAAACTTAGAATACGATAATACAAGATTTTACATTTAAATACCCTTTTCTTTTAAAACCTTTTCTAAAAGTTTTAGGTTTGATACACTTTCAAAACAAATATCTGTTAATAGGAAATACGAAAAGTTGTAGACATCGATCGTTTATCTAAACCTGACTTTGTGGTGTCTAGGCTAGGCAAGTGGGCAAAGGTAACTTTAAAAGGCCCGTCTCACGATTCGTGAGCGGATCCCTCCTTCCTCACTTGTACTTACCTGGCCACAATTGGCGGTGAAGAGGCGATTTGAGGCTTCTAACGACTTGTCGTTTAGATCATTTAGAAATAGTCTAGTTGAAATATAAAACCCTAGAATCTAAAATACGGAAAATCAACTTTTGCAAATAAATACCTTTTACTTTAATAAAACCGTATTCTAAAGGTTAGTATTTATAAATCTTTGCAAAGCGCCACTACAACCCACCTTTGGGGAACCCGTTAGGGATAGTACGGTTTATCGTACACCCTCGGGCTTAGTAGTGCGAGATTCAGACCTCCGCAAGGAGCATTCGGTCTCGAAAGGTTTGAAATACGACATCTTAAGAAAATGATATTTTTTTAAAAATATAAAATATTTATTGAGATTATTTTTATACAAATATTTGTATATTATCATTAAAAGATCTATTTTGTTATAATATAAATATTCCACTTTTTCTACAAATCTCAAGACTAAGTTTTACATTAAAATACCATGAATTTCAATTAAATCAATATTACAGATAAATACCCCTATTTATGAAACTAGGATATTTTCACTAGAAATATCACAAAATAAAATTACACTCATTATAAATATAAGGACGAATAATAAATACTTGGGGTGTATCTTGAAAACTATTCAAAAGCTTTTTTTACATAAAATCCCCTCAAGTTTTATAAATTACAATAAGGACCCTAACAATTATAGAACTTCGACTTACATTTCTTTTGGTCTGACTCGGGTTTGAGTCTGATTATTTCTGAGTTGAATATGATTCAAGTCAATCTACATTCCATAATATTCCAACTCAATATGAACACATGAATCCCAGAATCCAGTTATCAATGTATAGAACTTGAGTGAATCAAACCATGGATATACATCCATTATTCCGTTATTCCATTTACCTGATTATGCAGTTACAATCTGTTTACTGGTATCATGGTTTTGGTCGGTCATCCAACTTACACAATACAATACAACAATATAATCAAAACACTACGGGGTTTAAGGGGGAGATTGGTGCGGAAGGTGTTAGAAGTGGCACGAGACGGTAAGATTAAGACACCTAACCTATATTCCGTTGCTGTTGTACCGTGGCTTAACGGTTCCTTGTACATTCCGTTTGCCCTGGTCTCTAGCATACTGAGACCCCTCTCGTATACACTGGCATCCTTCCGTACCAAGCTACAAACAATAGCGTGAACATAATATTCTACAACATTATACTTTAGAAAATACCTCTTATTCTGTCTTGTCTAATTCTTCCTTATCTTTGGGACTTACCGAGCGACCTGTTCGCTGACGACATTCTATTTCTTTCTTCTTTGAATGTCGTCAGGTGTTTTGGACCCAGCAGAGATCGATCCCACCGGTGAAGACTTGGATCAGTTCCACGAAGACCCGAGCTCTACACATTGTATCTTGTTCTATTCAGTATTTTCATTTTCTTTTATGCCATTGTTTAGGCATCGCTTTTCATTTCAGTTGTATTTACTTTCATGCATTGTACAAAAGAATGTTATTAATAAAGTTGCTGTTAATTTTATATCTCTTGTGTCTTGTGATTTACCTTTATATTGCTTAGATACGCTTAGCGTATTTACTTCACAGTAAATACGTAGCGGACCTCGACGCGTCCCCTCACCATACACCGGGAAGCGGGACGTGACAGGTTTTGTTGGAAGCCCATGCAGGTCAGAGCTGTATAGAACCATACCATGCAGTTCTGTTCTGCGTGAACAACCTAAGCAATATAACACAAGAACCAACTAAAAAATTCTTTACAATTCATGTTTCTTGAATCTTACAAATTTCTATTCCTTGAATCTTATCATTTCATGTATCTGAATCTGTCCTAACCCAAATTTTTCTTCAAGGTTATGGATTCCCCAAACAACACCAGCACCAATGTCAACAACACACCTCCAGCACTACCTCTCACACCAGCTGTTCCTGCGCCAACTACCGAGCAAACAGTGCTACTTGAGGCGATCCGCATCCTTCTTGAGGGACAGCAACAACTTCTGAACCGTCCCGAGACCGACGCACCGGGAGTAAAGCAATTCAGGGCTTTACACCCCCTAAGCAGTTCTCTGGAAAATGAAGCCCTCTTGAAGAGGAAGAATGGGCACAGAGCATAGAAGATGATCTGTCTGCAGCTCAAGTGCTAGACCTATCTTGGGTCCGTGTGGCGAAACTACGGCTTACGGACAATGCTCGCAACTGGTGGAAGGCGGAAGAAAGCCGTCTGGTACAGCCGATTGAATGGAAGACCTTTCGCGAGAAGTTCAACGCAAAATACTTCCCTGTGACTGGCAGGTTTGCAATGGAGCAGCAGTTTATTCGTCTACAACAGGATTCAATGTGGGAAAAATCAGTAGACGAGTATGACATTGAATTCACCATGCTAAGCCGGTAAGATCTGTCACAACAGTTCAATTTTTTAAAACTCACATACTACACAACTAACACAATCTTTAAACAGATTCGCGGCACACTTGATACCGACGAACGAGATCAGAGCCCGTCGCTTTCAACAAGGACTGGACACGGAGATTCAGGCTGCTCTAGCCACGGGAAATTTTTTGACTCATCAGGATGCTCTAGAAGCTGCCCGCAGTTATGAGGCAGTGATAAAAGCAAGGGGTAGACCTTAGTCTGCAGGAGTCAAGCGCCCTGCCAATCAGATGGCAGGTGGAGCCTCGTCCAGGCTACCTTTCGTGCCAAGGTGACCTGGAGTACCAAACCATCGTCCCAGCCTAGCCTTTTGCACCTACTGTAAGAGAACTGGACATAAGATGAAAGACTGCCGTCGAGCCAACCATCTTTGCTTAGTCTGCGGCTCAGCTACTCACGATATTGGGTCTTGTCCCTATAGACAGAACCCAATTGCTGCACCCAGGCCAGCAATTACTTATCCGCAGCGACCAGCTTTTCAGGCACCTGCTCCCAGACCTGCAGTACCTGTACCACCCAGAGGACCACAAGCTGCACCACCTCTTTTTCAGTTCCATCAAGCTCAAAGGAACGTTCAGAGGAATGCTCCTCAGGCCTGGAGGAATGTACCAAGGCGCCAGGCATTCACGATGTCCGTGGAAGAAGCTGAGGCCACTGGCCAAGTCATCACTGGTAAACTTTTCTTTTCAAACTTTGCTTTCTATCCTGCTACTTAGCTACATATTTTCTATACCTAAAACATATCCCATATACCTTAGGTACAATCTTAGTATCCTCAATCCCTGCACTAGCACTGTTTGATACTGGAGCATCACACTGCTTTATGTCGCAACAGTTTGTCCGAACCCATGCGGTTCCAGTCTCACCGCTTGTATCTAGCTGGAATGTAAGTTCAGGAAATGGCGTTCTAAAGGCAACTATAGGATACAGCTTGTGTCCAGTCGTCATCTGCAGCAGAGAGTTTTATGCTGACTTCAAAGTGCTGGATATACCTGTAAGTCTACGGTAGCGCCCCGACCTTCTACAGACGCCAAATGCGGAACGAAAAACTTTTAACTGGCGCTATCGTATACTTTAACCCGGATCTGCCATTATTTCTAAACTAACAAACTGTAAAGAGTGTAGAAAGGTTATACCGAACGATCCGAGTCCTTCGTTCTTTAACCATCATCCCACGCTACGTTGCGGCTGCTCCGATCTCGTCGATCTCCGATCTGCTCATCCAGGTGGCACCACGTCAACGATTCTTTAAACGGGCTCCCGCCTCTGACTTGAGGCAACTCGGTCGTCAAGTTTGCTAAAAGAGATGACCAAAAATGATGTATAGAATGAGTGGAATACTTTGTCTCGCTTCGTCCAAAACCATGGACGAACGGTTAATGAAGTTGCCGTGGGAATCGGGTGATGGAATGAAATGAGCTGTGAAATTCCATACACCCCAAAATCTATCATATCTTTTTTCAACCATCTTTTTCAAGTGAGAGTGAGAGAGAGGAGGGGGAAGGGGCCGGCCATATATAGGGAGGAGGAGGGTGAGTGTAGGAGCAAAGGGGGTGAGCATAAGAATAAATATCAACAACAAATATCCTTAAGCAAAACAAAACTCATTAATGAAATGAATGACTCACTAAACCTAGTCATCCATTCATTAATGCAACCAATGAAAACACAACACCATTTAACCAAGTCATCACCTTCTAGAACCTTCTAGAAGCATGACTCACCCTCATCCAAGAAAAGATAAATCCGTCTTTAACCGAATGTTAAAAGACGGCTGATAGAAAACTGGAAACTGGCAACTTCCAAAAGTGATCCTGAAACGACTTTCAGGATAACCCCGTAACTGTATAAATATACCCGCATTTGTATTACGACCGAATACAAATGCAACTGAGACGAAGATATTATATCTACTCAATATAATACTCGGATCCGGCTTAAACCAAAGCCGACCAGTATCATCAGCCCGAAAAATAACACGTGCGTAAACGCACGTGCATTTTCCGAACCCTGCCATAAAACCATACGGCCTCGACAACGTTTCGCCCGAACTTGGGAAACTGTCTGTGGGGAACTCTAATGACTCGTCAGTACCCTGGCGGTGGGTTTAACCACAAACCGTCAGCGGCACAAGCAATGCGTAACGGCTGCCCATGGACTGACCTCAAGGGAGGCCGATGAGCGAACTCATCCGGAAACCCTACTGAGCCTAACAGTGACAATGTATATACAGTCCGGTCTGTTCGTCTATGAGTATCGCATATCTGCCTAAGGGGCTATAAATGTCAGACCCCCAATAGCAGTATAAGTCGTGTCGGAGTGTAGCCCAATAACACCCTGAGATACTACTGGAGTACCTACCAGTAAGTCTCCTGCCATGGCCATGGACTTTGTGTAATGGCTCTCCTAGACACAGCACGACCTCGCCCCCAATACCGGGAGAGACGAATCCCCTGCCGATCCGCTCACGTGCCTCCATATGGCTCGGGACTGTACCCAAAAACTACCTGTTTGCACGACTCTTTTGAGCCGTGGTAGGGTAGAAATCAAAGCACAGTGGGAACTCACACGAGACAAATGACGACATCAGGTCGATGAACTAACCTGTACACATGTCACCAGGGAACTGCTATCTGACGATATGTATAATACCAACTAGCAGGTTCCCGGCGAGTCCTGTCCGGTGTACTCATAACCCTATGAGCACCTGTATACATCTTAGGTGATCCAACTGACAACAGTGGCTTGTGAGACCGGCCACCGCCCCTCGTCGGGGTCTCGACTGTACACACTAGTCTACTCCGGAGTATCGATGCCCTGTCTCGAAACTCCCACGACTAGGGACCACAATTAAGGATATGCATATAAACTACCCAACTCTCACGTATATGATCGCCATCATACTGTTGGTAGTAAAGCAAGATCCTAAGGGCCCTATCAAAGTGTAACATGTAATCAGTCACCTGAACATGTACACGACTGATAAAGGCAAACCAGATAGCATACTATCATCTCGAGTAAGACTGTTCTACTGGTATAGGTCCTCCGCAATCATTTCAATCACGTACCTGCGATCCAATAATTGACTCTGAGGGCACTATCTCCAACAATCTCCCACTTGCACTCAAGGCTAATTATTGCGATGTCGACTACACACAGCCCGTTTGAAACCGAACATCCAACTCCTCTACTAATCAGTTTCACAAAGCCCGTTTGTAAAACTATTGTGTTCGAGAAATAGCCTCAGTGAGTGGATCCGCCTAGATGTTTCTTTCTATGTCTCTCTAAATCTCAAGTTTGCGGAGAAAGCCATCTCCCGAATCGAGTAATACCTGTCTTAGAATATGTCTGGATATCTGATGGGACCTAGTTCATAAATGAACTCCAAATCCAAACTTCTTAGACTGTATCGATCACTGAACCAAATCAGTATCCGGCACCATGCCACCCATAGTATCCTCTTGGACCACCTGTCCATAATATTGTTCTTCATCAGAGGGAAAACTATAACTCTGACAATCACTCTGTCAACCATGTCACCTTTGAAGCCTGGAATGATAATCGTCTCCCAAAGGAGGCTGCCGTCATCAAATCCGTAGAACATGTACTTATGTTCTAAAACTGCTTCCTTATGTTTCTCCAGGATTGTATTAATACAATCTTATTGCATCTAGTGCAAAAACAACATCTGGTGTGGTACTTGACATCTCACGATTGACTCAATTGCCTAAGCAAGTGATCTGCTAATCATGCATATCCCTCTCCCCTTTAGTCCGTAAGACACCTTTAGAGAGGGTGACTCCATCACCAGCAGGTACACCACCATGCTATGAGTCATCTATTCTAAAAACCATTAGAATACTGTCAAAGTACCTACATTGGGAAACTACCCAAATCCAGATCTAAAACCATAGATCTAGAAATCAGAATGTCAAATATTATATCCATATCCTGTTTGGAGAAACAACTGTGTGACGACCACAGTACAACCGATCGTAGTATAGGAATTTTACTTCCTACTCTGTGTATGTCATCCAGATACCATGACATCACACCCTACTACCTTCTTAACAGATCCATCCCCTATCCTGATTGAAGTCAAACCCATGACTGTCACATCAAAATCAGATGATCTATCTCCGCTATAACTGCTCAAGTCTATAAATAGACATAAGCTACTTGCCCACTAAACTTCCGCTGCTCCCACTGACTACGACAACCCTCATACCGGGTCTCATATCCTGGAACAACAGTAGTGTCAAGTTTTGGGTAATCAAGATCCTCCCTGTCACCGTCCTTGAGGGTACCGGAGTGCCTCTCGGGTGTCTGAGGTTACCCATCATATCTGCGGAGTGGCTATTGGAATGTCAAACCTGATTGAATATATAGGTCCTATTAAATTTTCCGTAATCGTTCGCGGTTCTGGAATCACTTCCAGTTCTACCATACTCCTACTACTGTTTTCTGAAAAAGTCCATTTTACTAAAACTGTGGCGAGTCAAGAACAATATCACTATTGATCTTCCAAATGGTAGAATATCAACCCTCGTCATAGCCAGGGTCAACCCACAAACAGCCATTACAGAAACGTGCCCTGAGTTATCCAGAGTCTGGTTTTAAGCATAAGCTGGACAACTCCCCGTACCTTAATATCTTTTAAGGTACGAACTATTCTATATCAAATATAGAAACTTTGGCACTAATTTAATTGGAACCAGATTCATATCATGCAACTGTCTCCAGTGCATATCAACTTAATGGAAAGAGGCTAATCAGCATTACTCAACTTAGGAATCCATCCAATTATGAGCAACCTGAAAGAGAAACACGTTTCTCAAAACCATCACTATCATCTGAATACCAATCACAAGAATCTACATCTTCGATCTCTTTGAAGAATCCCGATACTTGTGATGCCTGGTTCTCTACTTTATTCTTATACCCACAACTTCTCAGAACTTAGACCTTGTATTTCTATGAAACACTTGTCTAAAAACTAGAGAAGTCATAAGTAAATAGAACATAGTACGAGGACCTACCCCTTTGTCCTGATGGACACTTGGACAACATACAATACTCTTTATAAGTCCGCTGAGTTGAACAACTCAAAACCTGTGCGTCGTAGGTGGAAAACTGTACCCTGGCGATTTCCTCAAATATCACCAATTACAACGAATTCCGATATAATGAGGATGATCACCTAATTCCTAATAACTTACTCCCACTCATCATCTGTAAAACCATACAGATATGAGAATGAAACCTGGTAAATACATACCCTTGGAGTAAGTATTTAATTGGGAAAACAGTTTTCTTTTAACAATGCACTGAAACATGAAAATGTTTCGTAGGGGTATCCTGGTATTCATAGCAATGCCTCTTCCATAATCCAATTCATGACTTCAACCGTATATCTCTTTGTCATCTCTCCAAATCCCTTTATTTGTCTTAAGTCATTACTTTCTGTACACCATCGTTAGGCTAAATGGTTTTCTTCCTTCCCTACCGTTCGGCACCAGCCTATGGTTTGGAAGAAGACTATCCAGTAAGCATAATAAGTGTACCCTCCTAAACCAAGGAGTACTCGCATCTTGAGAGAAGGTGATGATAAAAGACAACTGAATAATACCTTATTCCTTTAAAGCTGAAATAGGAGTGGCGATGAAGTACGCGGTTTGGTCGTGAATGATAACAGTCGCAATTTACTTTGCCCTCTTTCTAATCCCTTTATTTTGTCTTTACATATTACCTTCTTCACACCCTACTTAGGCTAATTGGTTTTCTTCATTCCCTACCTTTCGGCACCAGCCTATGGCTTGGAATAAGACTATCCAATAAGCGTAATAGGTGTACTCTCCTAAACCAAGGAGTTCTCGCAACCTGAGAGAAGGTGATAATAAAAGACAACTGAATAAACCAATTCTATTTCTCCTGAACCTGGATCCATCCTCGAAGAAGTCCCTTCGAGTTCGTATATAACCATACGATGGATCAATCCAATGGAAGTGGATGTCCGTAGTAATACGGGTGTTCTGAGAAATACAAAGGGTAAAAGAAGCAGTGGCAATGACTTATGCAACTCAGACAATCCAAAAGCCAGTATTTTAAGAAGGTTCGGTCAACTTGGTCACTGAGTCATAGTCTAGGGTCGGTCAAAGGTCGCTGCCAAAGAGAGAGAGAAAAGAAACACTCTGCGTGCACTCTAACCTAGATCAGAATGGTTTTCACTTTATCTAATCCGGAAACCTCCCACTGTCCTGTCAAATTCTTCTCCAAACCTGAAAGAAGAATCAATCGGGATCACCCGAAGAGTAAACCAACTCATCAGTGGGAATCGGGATCCAACTCTCATCGTATGATAACGTGATGGAATGCATCCACGTTACTCCTACTCCAGAAGGTATGCGAATACTTTGCAAGTTTCATTTTCTTTAGAAACTCCCGATATCATTTATGCCCCATGCTCTTATGACCTTGGCGAAAGTCAACAAATCATAAGTCACATGTCAAGTTCTGCCCGTCATTATCTTGTTAATTTGAACCCACCCGTACATACCCTTGACGAAAGCCAACAAGGTAATACGACTGTCCTAAACCAACTCATCTATCTATGCAACAAATGAATACCCAGCAGCTACCAAACACTATGCCTTGACGAAAGCCAACAAACATAGCTTGAATACTATTGACCATCCATAAGAAACGACGGAGGGCTACGACTGGTTTTTGGCGAAAAACCTTTAACGTAACAAACATGATATCGCTGAAGGAACCTGATAGCTTTTTAAAATATAGTGGCGAAAACCTTTTGCTAAAGAGGTCACTCCCGGTAAAGGGATCTCGGCTCTTTCCTCGTGGAATTAGGTGCAGGATATTCCACTGAATACCGCTATGCAAAGCAACTTGTAATCGACTATAGTGAAGTTATTACCCTGACGCAAACTTTTGCCCAAGGGGTCAGTCCCGATGAAGGGATATCGGCCCTTGCCCCGTCGAATGAGGTGCAGGATATTCCACTGAATACCGCTATGCATAACAAAAGGAAACGTCTTTGCAATAACACCTTTAAATTTGTTCCAACAACTGTAAACAGGTTTGCTTTACTTTGCATTGATCAGAATCAACGCAGTCCCATCAATCGATCACACCAGAAAAGAACGAAAATAAAATGTACGTATATGCCATCTGTATTCGTCACTAGGTCCCGTCATCACCCGTTAGGTTACTTAACTAACGACAGAGCGGGGACTGGACTAGCGCGGGTGTAAAACATATACAACATCTAATAGTATATAAACCAATATACAATAATCGCTCCAGGCGTGATAATATGCAACATTACTGAAAAGTAATAAGCATCACAGAACAATACAGATAATCTGGGATCCCCGAGTTTCACAGAGCCGCTGCTGAAACTCGACGTTCCCCTGTCGTGTGGATAGCCTGTGCAATGAAACCTAGACCCCTACGGGTGCGGCAAGTTACCCGCCAAAACCTGAAGCGAGGCAGCCCCCTACAGCAGAGTGAATGGACCACCCAGCACTTCACGGAATCCGGTAATCTTGGGCACCCCTCCTTGGGTCAACCTATACCCCCTACGAGTGCGGCGAATAGTCTGCCAATTCTAAAGTGGGGCCCCTCTGCCTCTCAAAGCCATGAGAAGCGGACCCGTTGCCTCTCCAGAACCCGGCTATCCGTGCACTCCGTCGCGGGGCAAAACCTAGTACAGTAATGAAAAATAGTACAACAGGTACATCGACCGCAACCTGGTCATGCCCCAAAAGAATATTATACAACAGGCAGTGACGGCAGTCCACAAGTTGGACGCTCACCCTGCAATATCAAATGTACAAATAAACTCAAACTGCACTACCATTGCACACAGCTATCCACCACGACAAATCCGCAACATCACAGCACAAGACAGAACATCAACGCGAATGTCACGTTCGCAAACCCGTCTAAAAGAACTATAGCAATCAGACGCGGTTTACCGATCAAATGACATTCCCGGTCGGAGATATAATGTAAGCACTGTAAACTAACATGTTTAAATTTCGATCGACTAAATATCACAAAGTGGGCCCCACGAACAACTGGTGAACAGTAACAAAATATGGGCCCAAAAGATATATACCAAAAACCCCAAATTCCAACAGAGAAGACACGGACAAAATTTGGTGCACTGATCTCATAGAATGGCCGCGGATGCGCGGCCAAACCATGGGTTTGGCCGCGACTCCGCGGCGTTTTGGTAGGATCACGTGCTCAAATTTGGTCGGTGTGCTTCTGAAACCCTGCACAACTTTCTGTGATATGTGGAATATTTTTAGGACATCATTTAAAATCGACAGAAACTGTGAAATTGTAAAAATGCGGTTTTTGATTTCCGGTTCGATCGATGTTTTAAACACGTTAGCACAAGTTAGTAAAGCAAAATGGTGAGGCTCTGATACCACTGTAAGTCTACGGTAGCGCCCCGGCCTTCTACAGACGCCAAATGCGGAACGAAAAACTTTTAACTGGCGCTATCATATACTTTAACCCGGATCTGCCATTATTGCTAAACTAACAAACTGTAAAGAGTGTAGAAAGGTTATACCGAACGATCCGAGTCCTTCATTCTTTAACCATCATCCCACGCTCCGTTGCGGCTGCTCCGATCTCGTCGATCTCCGATCTGCTCGTCCAGGAGGCACCACGTCAACGATTCATTAAACGGGCTCCCGCCTCTGACTTGAGGCAACTCGGTCGTCAAATTTGCTAAAAGAGACAACCAAGAATGATGTAGAGAATGAGTGGAATACTTAGTCTCGCTTCGTCCAAAACCATGGACGAACGGTTAATGAAGTTGCCGTGGGAATCGGGTGATGGAATGAAATGAGCTGCGAAATTCAATACACCCCAAAATCTATCATATCTTTTTTCAACCATCTTTTTCAAGTGAGAGTGAGAGAGAGGAGGGGGAAGGGGCCGGCCATATATAGGGAGGAGGAGGGTGAGTGTAGGAGCAAAGGGGGTGAGCATAAGGATAAATATCAACAATAAATATCCTTAAGCAAAACAAAACTCATTAATGAAATGAATGACTCACTAAACCTAGCCGTCCATTCATTAATGCAACCAATGAAAACACAACACCATTTAACCAACTCATCACCTTCTAGAACCTTCTAGAAGCATGACTCACCCTCATCCAAGAAAAGATAAATCCGTCTTTAACCGAATGTTAAAAGACGGCTGATAGAAAACTGGAAACTTCCAAAAGTGATCCTGAAACGACTTTCAGGATAACCCCGTAACTATATAAATATACCCGCATTTGTATTACGACCGAATACAAATGCAACTGAGACAAAGATATTATATCTACTCAATATAATACTCGGATCCGGCTTAAACCAAAGCCGACCAGTATCATCTGCCCGAAAAATAACACGTGCGTAAACGCACGTGTATTTTCCGAACCCTGCCGTAAAAACATACGGCCTCTACAACGTTTCGTCCTAACTTGGGAAACTGTCTGTGGGGAACTCTAATGACTCGTCAGTACCCTGGCAGTGGGTCTAACTACAAACCGTCAGCGGCACTAGCAATGCGTAACAGCTGCCCATGGACTGACCTCAAGGGAGGCCGATGAGCGAACTCATCCGGAAACCCTACTGAGCCTAACAGTGACAATGTATATACAGTCCGGTCCGTTCGTCTATGAGTATCGCATATCTGCCTAGGGGGCTAGAAACGTCAGACCCCCAATAGCAGTATAAGTCGTGTCGGAGTGTAGCCCAATAACACCCTGAGATACTACTGGAGTACCTACCAGTAAATCTCCTGCCATGGCCATGGACTTTGTGTAATGGCTCTCCTAGACACAGCACGACCTCGCCCCCAATACCGGGAGAGACGAATCCCCTGCCGATCCGCTCACGTGCCTCTATATGGCTCGGGACTGTACCCAAAAACTACCTGTTTGCACGACTCCTTTGAGCCGTGGTAGGGTAGAAAGCAAAGCACAGTGGGAACTCACACGAGACAAATGACGACCTCAGGTCGATGAACTAACCTGTACACATGTCACCAGGGAACTGCTATCTGACGATATGTATAATACCAACTAGCAGGTTCCCGGCGAGTCCTGTCCGGTGTACTCATAACCCAATGAGCACCTGTATACATCTTAGCTGATCCAACTGACACCAGTGGCTTGTGAGACCGGCCACCGCTCCTCGTCGGGGTCTCGACTGTACACACTAGTCTACTCTGGAGTATCGATGCCCTGTCTCGAAACTCCCACGACTAGGGACCACAATTAAGGATATGCATATAAACTATCCAACTCTCACGTATATGATCGCCATCATACTGTTGGTAGTAAAGCAAGATCCTAAGGGCTCTATCAAAGTGTAACATGTAATCAGTCACCTGAACATGTACACGACTGATAAAGGAAAACCAGATAGCATACTATCATCTCGAGTAAGACTGTTCTACTGGTATAGGTCCTCCGCAATCATTGCAATCACGTACCTGCGATCTAATAATTGACTCTGAGGGCACTATCTCCAACAATACCGAACTTCGATGTGGTTCTAGGAATGGATTGGCTTGGAACTTTTTATTCTACCATAGAATGTCGTCAAAGGAGGGTAGTATTCGAGATTCCAGACCATCCGGTCTTCTATTGCAAAAGCGGAGACCGTACACTGGAGCCAAGTACTTACAAAGCGAAGCCAAAAGAAGCAGTAGTTGCAGCAGCTCAAGCGGAGGATGAATCAAGACCAGATGTGGTTCGAGAGTTCGATGATGTATTTCCTAACGATATATCAGGTTTGCCTCCCGATCAAGCTCTTGAATTCAGTATTGTTTTAATACCAGGAGCAAAACCGGTGATCAAAGCACCCTATCGTTTAAGTCCGGAAGGTTTGAAGGAAGTCCGAACACGGTTGGACGAATTACTGGCGAAAGGATGAATTCGTCCCAGCACTTCAAGTTGGGGATCACCTGTACTACTTGTGAAGAAGAAGGAAGGTTCATACAGAATGTGCATCGATTACAGAGCTTTGAACGAAGTCACTATAAAGAACAAGTATCCACTCCCGCGCATCGATGATTTATTCGATCAGCTAAGTGGATCTTGTGTTTTCTCTAAATTGGATCTTCGTTCAGGTTATCATCAAGTGAAGGTCAAGAAAACTGATATTCACAAAACAGCTTTCAGAACTCGCTATCGACATTACGAATTTCTAGTGATGCCATTTGGAGTGACCAACGCACCTGCAATATTCATGAACCTAATGAATCATGTTTTCCGGGAGTATTCAGACAGGTTTGTTGTCATCTTCATCGACGACATCCTGGTGTATTCTAAGAGTCGGAAGAACAAGCAGAGCATCTACAAATTGTCCTAGAAACTCTTCGTCAACATCAGCTTATGCCAAGTACAGCAAGTGCGAGTTTTGGTTAAAGCAAGTTGGTTTTCTTGGACATATCGTATCGGGAGAAGGAATCTCTGTGGATCCAGCGAAAGTTTCAGCAGTTAGCGAATGGCCTACACCAAAGTCAGTGAAGGATGTTCGAAGATTCTTGGGTTTAGCTGGATATTACAGAAGGTTTATTGAAGGCTTTTCGAAGATAGCAACGCCCCTGACCAAGCTCACACGTAAAGATGGAGAATTTGTGTGGTCAGAAGCATGCGGACAAGCTTTCGTAGAACTCAAGTCAAGGTTGACATCAACACCTATTCTCGTCATACCGGATCAATCTGGAGGATTAGAAGTGCATTGCTATGCATCTGGTAAAGGATTAGGATGTGTTCTACATCAGCATGGTAAGGTTGTGGCTTATGCTTCAAGACAGCTGAAGATTCATTAGCGCAATTATCCGACGCATGATCTGGAGTTGGCAGCCGTCATCTTTGCTCTCAAGATTTGACGCCATTATCTACTTGGTGAACGAGTGAACATCTACACAGATCATAAGAGCCTAAAGTACGTGTTTACTCAGAAGGAGTTGAATATGCGGCAGAGAAGATGGTTAGAACTCATGGAGGATTTTGACATCAACTTGCAATATCACCCAGGGAAGGTGAATATAGTACCTGATGCTCTTAGTCGCCAACCATTATCGATGAATCTCACCGCTCAGTGGAAGCTACAACAAGACTTGCATCAGATGGAGATTGAAGTAATCATGCCAGGTAATGCTTCAAGTTTGATAAATTTACAAGTTCAATCAACCATTGTCAATCAGATCAAAGAAGCTCAAACAAGCGATGCTAAGTTGCAAAAGATCAGAGAACAAGTGGAGAATGGACTCAGAACAGACTTCATCATCCATGAAGACGGATCTTTGAGATACGGCAGCAGATTGTGTGTACCAAAAGGTCCTATTCGGGAAGAGTTAATGAAAGAGAGTCACAGCTCTCCCTACTCAGTACACCCTGGAGGTACCAAAATGTACAAAGATCTACGTCAGAATTATTGGTGGCATGGAATGAAGCGTGAAGTAGCAAGAAGCATCGCAAAATGCTTGCTGTGTCAGCAAGTAAAGGCTGAACATCACAGGACTGCTGGATTACTTCAAACGTTACCAATCCCAGAATGGAAGTGGCAACACATCACGATGGATTTTGTCACTGCTCTTCCTCGCAGCACAAAGGGTAACGATGCGGTATGGGTCATTATGGATCGACTCACAAAGTCGGCTCACTTCATCCCATTTCGAGTTAGCCAATCAACTGAGACACTAGCAAAGAAGTACATGGAGGTAATAATCTAATTAAGATTTAAACTCTTCATAATGTACTACCTCTGATACCCATGCACTGATACAGGAAATTGTGAGACTTCATGGAGTACCGGTCTGCATTGTCTCCGATCGTGACACCAGGTTTCGATCGCAATTTTGGCAGAGTCTGCAAGCAACCTTGGGAACAAGTCTGAACTTCAACACGGCTTATCATCCACAAACAGATGGTCAGTCGGAACGAACTATTAAGATCTTGGAGGATATGCTCAGAGCATGTATGTCAGACTTCAAAGGATCGTGGGAAGATCACCTACATCTTGTGGAGTTTTCGTACAACAACAGCTACCAAGCAAGCATAGGAATGACACCTTTGCAGTACTGTATGGAAGAAAGTGTCGATCGCCATTAAGTTGGGACGACATTGGAGATAGGGAACTTCTTGGACCAGAGATGATAGTAGCGACTGTTGATGTGGTTCGTACTATCAGGGAAAGGATGCACATAGCCCAAGATCGACAGAAGCACTGGGCAGATGCAAAGAGACGACACTTGGAGTTCCACCCAGGAGATCACGTATTCTTGAAAATATCTTCGAACCGCGGAGTGATCCGTTTTGGAAGACGGGGTAAATTGAGTCCAAGATATATTGGACTGTTCGACATACTCGAACGAGTCGGTGAAGTGGCATACCGCTTAGCACTTCCATCTTCATTGGAAGGAGTGCATAATGTGTTCCATATATCCCAACTCAGAAGGTATGTGAGTGACCCCATCCATGTTCTCGATCATTCCGAGCTCACTATACAGCCTGACTTGTCTTGTGAGCAACAGCCTATGGAGATCCTGGACAGGAAAGTGAAGACACTTCGGAAGAAGGAAGTTAACTTGGTTCAATTGACGTGGAGGAAAGACACTACAGGAGAGTTCACTTGGGAAAGGGAGGATGAAATGCATACTAGATATCCACACCTCTCTGTAAACTAGTCCTCAAATAGAAGTTGTAAATTTCGAGGACGAAATTTTTATAAGGAGGGTAGACTGTAACAACTCCATTTTTAATGTACAAAGAATTGATTTAAATTCAATGTATACTTGGAGTA
This sequence comes from Agapanthus africanus, assembly GCA_030015575.1. Classification (NCBI taxonomy): domain Eukaryota; kingdom Viridiplantae; phylum Streptophyta; class Magnoliopsida; order Asparagales; family Amaryllidaceae; genus Agapanthus; species Agapanthus africanus. Next base: position 399,228,208 of record JASDDO010000014.1, read on the forward strand.
TTTATTGTGGCTGATATCTCTTTAAGTATTTATTTCACTCCATAATTACAAGAAAGAGCTTGTAGCTCATTGGTAACACCTTGCACTGCTGAACGAAGCAACCAGAGTTCAAATCCCATGCCCCACATTATTTTTGTATTTATTTTGTTTTAATTTCTTTTGGAAGTCAACAGTCAAAACGTCATATCTCACAAAATTTATATTGTACATAAAAAAGTAAATATACCATTAAATTCTCCAGAAGAATCCCCGACCCCTGAGACCCTGACTCGGCCCGACTCGGCGCCGCCGGCCGGCGAACCGGCCGACTCGGTCCGGCGCCACCGGCCGGACTCGGCCGGACGGCCGAGTCGTCAACACGGAAAAGTTCCGTGTTGACTTGGTCAACCCTCCTGCACACTTTATATCCCTGGATCGGTTATCAATTACTCAATAAATCCCTTTTACTCCAAGGTTTAATGATTTTTTAATGATTTTTTAATGATTTTATATATTTATATATTTTTTTATTAAAACCCTAACCCTAGCCTAACCCTATATAAACCCCCCATACCCTCTACCCTCTCATCACTTTTTCTAAGTCCACTCTCTCAAAATTCCAAGAGAACTTGGTACGTTAGAAAACGAGCGAAAGGCGAAGCGCTGACGAAATCGACGGCGAAATCCCGGTAATCATGCTTGGACTTCTCAACGACGATTCGACGCACCGGCAAACCCTCTACCTCCCTCTCACTCTCTAGCGTTGTCGAAACCCGTAAGTCCCCCTTTTCAACCTTTCTTTTCTTCCATTAAAATATGACTTTTCAAACCCGACGGAAATCGGAACAAACCGATTTCCGATTCGGTTTTCTATCAAATCTCACTTATCACCAATTCCATAATGCTTAAACATCTCTGTGTTGACTATTAATCACTTAACAACTAATTTGAATAAGTTTTGTCACTTGAAATGATAACGTTTCCATTTATCGTATTTCTTTCACTTAAATACCACAATGTTTAGTTTTCACATTTAACCCTTTAACATTGCTATACCGTAAAGTAGATCACGAGGTAATGACCTACCTCCACACACACGCAAATACAGCCCTAAATGATATCATCAAAACTTAGAATATGATAATACAAGATTTTACATTTAAATACCCTTTTCTTTTAAAACCTTTTCTAAAAGTTTTAGGTTTGATACACATTCAAAACAGATATCTGTTAATAGAAAATATGATAAGTTGTAGGCATCGATCGTTTATCTAAACCTGACTTTGTGGTGTATAGGCTAGGCAAGTGAGCAAAGGTAACTTTAAAAGGCCCGTCTCACGATTCGTGAGCGGATCCCTCCTTCCTCACTTGTACTTACCTGGCCACAATTGGCGGTGAAGAGGCGATTTGAGACTTCTAACGACTTGTCGTTTAGATCATTTAGAAATAGTCTAGTTGAAATATAAAACCCTAGAATCTAAAATACGGAAAATCAACTTTTGCAAATAAATATCTTTTACTTTAATAAAACCGTATTCCAAAGGTTTAGTATTTATAAATCTTTGCAAAGCGCCACTACAACCCATCTTTGGGGAACCCGTTAGGGATAGTACGGTTTATCGTACACCCTCGGGCTTAGTAGTGCGAGATTCAGACCTCCGCAAGGAGCATTCGGTCTCGAAAGGTTTAAAATACGACATCATAAGAAAATGATATTTTTTTTTTAAATATAAAATATTTATTGAGATTATTTTTATACAAATATATGTATATTATCATTAAAAGATCTATTTTGTTATAATATAAATATTCCACTTTTTCTAAAAATCACAAGAATAATTTTTACATTAAAATACCATGAATTTCAATTAAATCAATATTACAAATAAATACCCCTATTTATGAAATTAGGATATTTTCACTAGAAATATCACAAAATAAAATTACACTCATTATAAATATAAGGACGAATAATAAATACTTGGGGTGTGTCTCGAAAACTATTCAAAAGTATTTTTACATAAAACCCCCTTAAGTTTTATAAATTACAATAAGGACCCTAACAATTATAGAACTTCGACTTACATTTCTTTTGGTCTTACTTGGGTTTGAGTCTGATTATTTCTGACTTGAATATCATTCAAGTCAATCTATATTCCATAATATTCCAACTCAATATGAACACATGAATCCCAGAATCCAGTTAACAATCTATACAACTTGACTGAATCAAACCATGGATATACATCCATTATTCCGTTATTCCATTTACCTGATTATGCAGTTACAATCTGTTTACTGATATCATGGTTTTGGTCGGTCATCCAACTTACACAATACAATACAACAATACAATCAAAACACTACGGGGTTTAAGGGGTAGATTGGTGCGGAAGGTGTTAGAAGTGGCATGAGACGGTAAGATTAAGACACCTAACCTATATTCCGTTGCTGTTGTACCGTGGCTTAACGGTTCCTTGTACATTCCGTTTGCCCTGGTCTCTAGCATACTGAGACCCCTCTCGTATACACTGACATCCTTCCGTACCAAGCTACAAACAACAGCGTGAACATAATATTCTACAACATTATACTTTAGAAAATACCTCTTATTCTGTCTTGTCTAATTCTTCCTTATCTTTGGGACATACCGAGCGACCTGTTTGCTGACGACATTCTATTTCTTTCTTCTTTGAATGTCGTCCGGTGTTTTGGACCCAGCAGAGATCGAGCCCACCGGTGAAGACTTGAATCAGTTCCACGAAGACCCTGAGCTCTAGACATTGTACCTTGTTCTATTCAGTATTTTCATTTCCTGTTATGCCATTGTTTAGACATCGCTTTTCATTTCGGTTGTATTTACTTTCATGCATTGTACAAAAGAATGTTATTAATAAAGTTGCTGTTAATTTTGTATCTCTTGTCTCTTGTGATTTACCTTTATATTGCTTAGATTCGCTTAGCGTTTTTACTTCACAGTAAATACGTAGCGGACCTCGACACGTCCCCTTCGCCGTACACCGGGAAGCGGGGCGTGACACCACCCATGCACACCACGACATCAACCCCCAATACCGGGAGAGACGAATCCCCTGACGATCCGCTCACTGCCTCCATGTGGCTCGGGAATGTACCCAACTAAAACCTGTTTGCACGACTCCTTTGAGCCGTGGTAGGGAAGTAATCAAAGCACAGTGGGAACTCATACGAGACAAATGACGATCTCAGGTCGATAGACTAACCTATACTCATGTCACCAAGGAACTGGTATCTTACAATAGGTATAATGCCAACTAGCATGTTCACGGCGAGTCCGTCCAGTGTACTAATAACCCAATGAGCACCTGTATACATCTTAGGTGAACCAACTGACACCAATGGTTTGTGAAACCGGCCACCGCCCCTCGTCGGGGTCTCGATCCGTATACATTAGTCTACTCTCGGAGTATCGATGCCCAGTCTCAAAACTCCCACGACTAGGGACATTTTATGGATGTGCTTATAGACCACCCAACTCTCACGTATATGATTGCCATCATACTGCTGGTGGTCAAGCAAGAATTCTATGGGCGCTATCAACATGTAATAGTGATCTATAATGTCACTTGAAGCATATACACGATGATAAAGACAAACTATACAACATACTATCATCTCGAATAAGACTATCCTACCGCTATAGGTCCACCATCAATCGTTGCAATCACATGCCTGCGATCCAATAATTGACTTGAGGGCACTATAGCCAACAGCCCGTATCTTCAGAGATCGTTAGTGAATGTAATGAAGTATGAGGAACCATTCCTGAAATGTGTAGACATGGGACCGCATACATCACTATGTATCAGTCCCAAGAGTTCCATAACTCTTTCTCCGTGTCCCGTAAAGGAGTTTTGGTCAACTTGCCTTTGAGACATGGATGGCAAATTTCATACGACGATAATTCGAACAGATTCAAATATCCAACCTTATGTAACTTAACTAGTCGTGTCGCATTGATATGACCTAGTCTATAATGCCACAAGAAGGATTCTGTCACGACCCGAAATATTAGCTCGTGACCAGCACTTAAATCACGCAACGTCTAAAGGCGTAACGTAATTCAAGTAAGCTGAAACCCAGAAATCTAAACCTTTTTAAGAAAATAAAAGAGGTGAAATTTTGAAATAATGGTATTATGAAATCAAGTTTTCTTAAATGCATAGAAAAGGCACATGAATAATGCAAGTGAAATTTACTAGTTTGAAAACATGTTTCGTCTTTTAAAAATTTGGGCAGCACCTCCTTTGTATTTTTTTGATCCAAAACCACAATACATGAAAATATAAATGCATCACCAAGCGGGAGCTAGCTCTTCGCCAAATGGCAGATCCACAACCACGCAAAAAATAAATATAAGTATACGACTCCCAACGGCGAAGATCACCACAAAAGATAAAGTAAAGCAAGACATCAACCCCAAAAGTGAACATAAAACCCATCGCTTCAGTCTCGCAACTACAAGTCTTGCTAAGTCTCATTATTTATACAAATATTAGTTTGATTTGATGGAGTTGACTAGATACAATATGAAATATAAATACAAGAGGGGGCACGATACAAATGTCCCACCTACCAAAGCAAAACACCCGAATGCAACTATGTGCCAGGGATGCCGCTACTAATCCATGCGGTCAAGTTGCAAGAACTGTGGCACAACGGGGGTGAGTTGCCAACTCGTGAACAGAAAAACATCAACAACAAGAAATCGAATAAACAACGACTCTTAGGTCAACTATATCATAAAGGTGATACTATGATACTTAGGGTGACCGTATCTGTATATGTGCCAACAATGTAATCAACACCTATATGTATGCGGATATCATCCAACCATGTGATCAATGTCGGTATGCATGTGGGTCTCGTCCAACCATATCATCAGTGTATGTATGCATGTGGATCCCGTCCACGTGTCAACCAATGACACAACAACATCATGTATGTAATTGTCATAAAAGAAGATGCATGAAAGTATGATGATATAAATCAACGTGTGTCCCTCCCGACACATCAAAATCATGGAACCTGAGTGCCCAGCATCGACACTCGAAACATCATGAAACCCGTGTCGAGCATCGACACGTAAATCCTCATATCTCGGGCTCCGTCAGTCCGGATCTGCCCTCGGGCTCCATCTGCGGGATCGGCCCGTGGGCTCCGGTAGATGGGTCGGCCCAATATCCATCTCTCGATCCGGTCGGTATCCTCTGGATAAGCGCCAGGCCTAACCTGTTAGTGTTATATGCCCTAGAGGCCATTATTGTATCATACTAGATTGTATATTACTTAATGGAAGCTTGGGATATTCACAGTTGTATTAATAGTCTTTCTCGACATAGTTGTATGTTACTTGGTTTGTATCTATCTTAATATGTGTATATGTTTCTTTTAACGTATCGCGAATACATATTAATATATCCCTTAGGATCTTGCTTGACTACCAGCGTTGTGATGGCAGTCACACTAGTGGGGGCTGGGTAGTCTACAAGCACATCCTTTTTCAGGTCCCTAGTCGTAGGATTATTGAAACAGGGCATCGATACTCCCGAGTAGAATAGTGTATACGCTTCTCGTCCCAGCAGGGGAGATGGTCTGTCCCACAGCCATTAGTGCGTTGTACTGGAGATAGTATGCAGGTGCTCGTTTGGTTACGGGTACATCAGACAGGACTCGCAGGGAACTGTTGGTTGGTATTATACTCATCGTCAGTTAACTATTCCCAGGTGACATGAGTACAGCATAGTCCGTTGACTTGACACTGCTGCTTCGCCTCAAGTGTGTTCCCACTGTTCTTAGATTGCTACCCTACCACGACTCTACTGAGTCGTGCAAACAGGTTGCAGTTGGGTGCAGTCTCGAAGCACTTAGAGGCAGTGGCGGTTAGATAGGATTCGTCTCTCCCGGTATTGGGGTTGATATCGCGCTGTGTTTGGAGAGCCATTACGCAAGGTCCCTGGCCAGGGCAAGCGAGATTTACTGGTAGGTGTTCCAGTAGTTTCTCAAGGTGTAATGGGCATCACTCCGACACGACTTATACAGCTATTAGGAGACTGACGCTTGCCGCCCCTAGGCCCGATATGCGATAGTCTTAGACGAACAGACCGGACTGTACGGAGATTGTCACATCAGGCTTAGTAGGAGTTTGGATAGGTTTTCTCATCGACCTTCTTATCGACATCTACCTGGGACCGTTACGTACAGCTAGTAACACTTGCGGCCTGTGGTTAAACCCACTGCTAGCGTAGTGTCGAGTCTTTAGAGTCCCACACAGAGGGTTTCCTTGCTTCGGGCGAAACGATATAGAGGTCGTATGGTTTTTCCGACAGGGTTCGGACATATACGTGTACTTATGCACGTATGATATTCGGACAGATTATACTAGTGGGCTTTGGTTTAAGCCAGATCCTAGTATTGGATTATTGGATTTATGAAGTCTTAGTATATCCGTGTTTTTCGTAAATACGGATGGGAGGGGCATTCTCGTAATTTGTCGGGAAGCTTCTAGAAAGGAGATGACTCATTTAGGTTTAATTCTATAACGCCTTAGATTTCGGTTAGTGTTAGTTTAGAAGGTAATGCGGGTTTACTATAAAAAGTTTACCAATTCGGGTTTCTCACATTTTATAACATTTAATTATTATTTTTTATGGGCATGCATGCACGTGTGCACGTAAATGTGAGGGTTTGTTTGTGCTAAACTAGTATTAGCAATCTTGACACTTAACCTTAATCCAATCCTTTGCTTTAATCTAATTTCTTGCTTTAACCTAGTTTTAATCCTCTTGATAATTGTTGGTGAGAGAGAGAGATATTTGTTTTGGAGAAAGGAGGTGGCATGATGAGGTGGTGTGAAGGCATTAATGGTGTTTTAATGCAAGGTGCATTCACCTCTCACTCTCACCCTACACCCACCTCTCTCTCTTTATCTATCATTCTCTCTCACTTCATCTCTTTCTTATTTATTTTCATCTCATCATAGCTCTCAACTGAACCTTTATCATTTCCTTCGAAAAACCTTGCTAAAGTTCATCAAATCACACCCAAATCCCTTTTCAAGACTTGTTTTGCCTCTAGAATCCATTGGAGCTTGGAAAGCTAGGATCTTTGAGCTTGTGGGAGTTGGTAATGATCTCTATCTGTTAAGTAGGTCTTTTTGGTGTTGTATAGCCTTCTAGTTTCAGCTTAGAGCACTTAAAATATCGTTTCGTGCACATATCGTAATTTTATTGTCATTATATGATATATATGATCTGCTGTGACCCCGAGAGTATACTAGAAAATCTAGCAGTGTAGTTGTGTTGTACCAGAGACCCTAAGACTTCACCTGAAACACGAACCCCTACAGCTCGGATTTGGCCGGCGACACATAGGCAAATTCCGGCGACCTCGGGCGTTTGTTGGAGTTTTGGTTTGGGTTTTTCAGGGTATCTGTCTGCAGCTGTTTAAAAGTGTTTGGTACTGTTTGATTTTTGAGTTTTGACTGTATACAAAATCTGGGATCACTTTGCTAGTTTCTTGAGTTACGACTACGTGTGTTACGTTATCCGACAGGGTGCGTGTGTTGGATATATGTATGCCCTAGAGGCCATTATATAATAGTGGATGTATTTATACATGTATATATATATATTCGTTATACATTTTTGCTCGACATGATAGTATGCTATCTGGTTCTTCTATATTTGACATGTTGATTTGATCATGCTTTTATTCATTCACACATGTTGATAAAGCCCTGAGGATATAGGCTTGACTACTGTGATTATGATAGAGATCATACTAGTGGGGCATCTGTAGTTTATAAGCATATCCTGGAATGTCCCTAGTCGTAGGTGTATCGAGACGGGGCATCGATATACAGAGTAGACTAGCGTATATGATACTAGACCCATATGATGGGCGATGGATGTTCCTACATTCATCGATGTTTGACATCGAGATCGTATACGGGTGCTCAGTCGATCCCATGGACGCTCTAAGACGTTCCTCCTCCTGGAAAGTCTTCAGAGAAGCGGCAATTGCTTCTTCATCAGTGATGCTTGTTGGATGAAAAGAAAGAAAAGCGTTAGTCAAAGGAAATGAAGAAGATATGTTGCAATAAAGAAAATGTGACTAGTAGTTACCTGATTGCGTAAGCTTAGCTAGCCACGCGTCACGCCTCACGAACCACGCTGAAGCTTCGAGAGCAGCCTCCAAGTCTGTATCATCCGGCGGCGGCATCACCAATCCTTCGTTAGTCCCGTATTCGATCAGGCCCTCGGCATAGGGAGCATGGGGTTCCTGACCGAACACGACGTCCGCAGCGAAGAGCGACTTCTTTTTCTTCTGCCCTCCGACCCGAGGTGCACGTGGGATCGACTTCCGTTAAGCAGCCACCTTGGGACGGCGGGTCCCGATGTCCGCACCCACGCCAGACTCCGGCGAGGATACAACCACTGTCTCCACTGGAGCACAGGGTGCGGGAGGTGCATCTGTGATATCAGGGAGCGGCAACTTACGTGGAGGACTTTGCGCACGCGATGGTCTGCCCCCGGCATCTTTTAGAGGAGGAACCACCGGGGTCCTTGGCACTACGGGAGCGTTACTGTTGGTGCCAGGAGGTGCTTCTTTACGGTCGATCAAGGCTCGCCTCTCTTCCTTTATAACGGCCCCCATCGCATGATTGTACCACACTTTATATACATTAAGGAGTCGTGGAGCGCAGGCTGGCGTGCTGATGAAAAAACAAGAACCCGTGTTCAGGCGCATGAAGTGATGTAACGCGTTCTCCATCCCTTCTTCATTGGCAGCAGGTTCCAATAAGAAAGCTTCCAAGGGTACCCCTTGATCGTAGCCCAGTTATTAGGCAAAACGATGTGGGTTATATCTCATGAAGATTGCCGCACCGCCCTGCCTGAAGACTAGGAAGCCCGGTCTAATAGAATACAAGTGGAGGGTCTCCCGGGCCGTCAACACTGAAGCTCCATCCTTAAAGGAGTCCTGTAATGGTCGCACCGTTGTGGTGGACGCTTTTCCAATGGTTAATACCTTGTCAATGAAGGACATCCTGACTCCGACGGTGTGAGGGCGAAGCAGTAAACCTCTGGCGTTCCGTGGTGAAGGGGTCACGTCTGATGCGCCAATCAACTGAATAATGCGAGGGAAACCACACTTATCAAAGAACGAGGGCCTTTTATGCATGCCGAAGACACCTGCCGTATGTAGCTCGAACAACGACATAAAGTAGTGCATCGGAAAGACCACGTGCAATACCCCAGGCTCGTTAGCATCCGCTGCTCGGTTGAGACCATGATATAGGTGCGCCAAGCCAGCGATACCAACAGCCACCTTTACCCCGATGTCCATCCGGTGGGCTGGGTAAAAGACAGAGGGCCGCATACGATGAGAGTGCATTGGGATCGCAAACCAGCTCAGCCACAGTCCAAGAAATCCTAAGAAAAAAGCCTCCTCATCCATTCCAGGGGCCGCAATTTCTGCAAATGACATGGTAGGGAAGTCCGGAAGGAAAAAACCCTTTTGATCTATCTCCTTCGACGGTTGGTTGTCCACACCTAAACCGAAAGGGTCATCCAGAGTGGCAAACTTGGCAGCCTCTGATGAGAGTACGCTTGGGCGAAGGAACCGAGCGATGAAATCTTCAAAGTTAACCCACCGACTCCCATGTTCGATAAAAAGAGATTCATAGATGTTCAACACCTTAATCAAACTTGGGAATTGATGTTGAACGGCATTCTCCGGTGTGACCCACCTTACCACTGGCCTAGCACCAAAGATGTACACATCTGTCGGAACCAGCTCCTCATAATGTTCTCCCATGACTGGTAGACCGGACACCTCCGTGAACTCCTCCAAAGAGATGGACACTTCCCGATCCATGGCAAGGAAAGTGTGGGTGGGAATATTCCACTGCTCCAATAAAGCCTTAAACCACCAGGTGGGGAGCGTGGGATACTGGAAGAGAGAGACGTAGACCGCGGTGTACAATCCTAATCTTATCAACTGCGACTTCTTCGTCGACAGGATGTACCGGGCCCACGGCAGGTAGCTAATCGGATGGCGGGGGATCAGACCAATGTTATACGATTGCCCCCAGGGTCTCGCCTCGCCCTGACAAATACGACGTCCTAGGATATCCAAGACCATAGGACGTTGGACCGGAACCGCATCTATAGCGGGATGAAGAAAGCTGTTCGCGGTCCAATCCACCATCTCCACGGCATACTGCACCGAGGGTGGGGTAGCATAATGAATTGCCGTGATGGGCTCGGACGGCACTGCGCATGTGAAGCTGCGTCGACCCATGATGATCAGGTTATACCAAGACCCCCAAAGGTGGAGGGTCTTGTACTCCTGGTCGTATTCTCTAATCATGGTCAGGACTTCACGGTCCAAGGGCGCCTCGGGAAATCCCTCCTCCGAGCGGACGAACGGGAATGAAGTGTCTGGAGACATAATCGCTGCAAAAGAACAATTTAGCCGTTAGTGTTGTAATTCCAACGTTTGGCATCTAAAAAAGAAAATGCATTAATTTAATTAAATTTAAATTAATTAATTACACCACACAGCAGTGCAGTGAGTAGGAGACCAAAGAGGGGACCCACAAAATCTGGATGACAATACGTCAGTTAACAAGACAACCTCATCATTGGATGAGATTGTCAGTTGGTCCCCAGGAAAACATTCCCATTTATAAAAAAAGGGGGAAGAATCCCTAGAGACAAGGAGAAAATCTCCTCTTTCAGAGCAAAGCTCTGTCACAGAGTGACACTTGTCAAACTCTGGTCCCAGGGAAATAAGATTCCTTAAAGGAGCATGGCTCTGTGGTAATAATGGAAAGGGTCCATCAGAAAAAAATTTACACTTAAAAGAATCAAAAATTTTGGAATCTTGAAAGATTCATGAAAAACATACAAAAAGATTCCTCATTTTTCAAATCTAAAAGAGCTATTTTTGGATCCATGAGCAAAGCTCGGATCATGGGTTAAAACCCATGAACAAGAACTATGTAGATCTATGGATTCATAAGAGCAAAGCTCTGTTGATGAAACCCCAAAGGGGATTTCTTTAGATCAGAAGATCTGTGAGAGCAAAGCTCTATTGGTTAATTAAGATTAATTTAACTTAAGATTAATTTTACCTAAAGTTTTCTAACTTGGAAGAGCAAAGCTCTAAAGTTCTGGAAACGAGAGCATAGCTCTAGAGTTCTAAGCAAGAGCAAAGCTCTGGAAATCAAAATCTAGAAAATAGTGAGATTTTTTCTAAGGGCCAGAGGTCCTATTTATAAGGCCCTTGCGCCCCTTGAGCTCACCCCATGATCCAACGATCAGGAGTTTGCCACCGCTGCACTCACGTGTGCGCCACGTGAGCGCAACTATGGGGGGGCATTTGTTTCGCCCAATCAGAGCAAAGCTCTGTTGAAATTCAAAATTCAAAATTTTGAAGCAACGCTTCAAATCTCGGGCGCAACGCGCCACATGTCAGGCGCTGATACGTCAGCGCAGCGCCCAAGAAGGCGCGCCCAAGAAGGCGCGCCCAATCAGAGCAAAGCTCTATTTAAAGGAAGTAACGATTCAGTTGCGCATGCACTGCGCTGCGCGACACATGTCAGCGCAGATCCGCTCGCGCGACACGTGTCAGCGCAGATGCGCTCGTGTAGTTGCGCTGCGCTGTGCGCTGCGCGACACGCGCTAGCGCAGTTGCGCTCGCGCTGTGCGCTGCGCGACACGTGTCAGAGCAGTTGCGCTCGCGCTGTGCGCTGCGCGACACGTGTCAGAGCAGATGCGCTAGCGCAGTTGCTGCGCGACACGTGTCACGCGCTGGGGCATCTGCGCCAAACAGAATTAAAATTCTAAGAAATCTTTTCTGTTCTTGTTAAAATAAGAAGATTTCCTTCTACATAGCAGAAGCCCTTAGATCAAAGATCCAACGGTGGGGAAAATTCCCCAAATCACTCAGAGAAAGATCTCTTTAACAAATTTAACTAATTTATGGGCACTATAAAAAGGACCCTAGGCCTCAATTCAAAGAAGGAACATTTTTCATAAAAAAAAGGGGTTAAGAGCTTCAAACAGAGAAAGAATTCTGAGAAAATTTCAAAGAAAAAGGTAAAAACCTTCACGAGAGGAAAGAAATCTCTTTTAATAAATCATTGATCTAAAAACCAGATCAATGTTCTTCACATCATAAACAGTGCTTTGCACTTCTCATGAACCCCTGGTTCTTTAAAAAAAACAAGAAAACAATAAAATAAAAATAGTGCTTTGCACTTTTATGAACCTTTGGTTCTTGAAACAAAAAAAAAACTTATTTTTCTTTGATCTAATTTAGATCAAGAAATCAAATAGTGCTTTGCACTTCTGTTCTTGAATCTAAAAAGATTCTTAGTGCTTTGCACTTCTGTTCTTGAATCTAAAAGTTCTTAGTGCTTTGCACTTCCAAACTGCGCTGTTGCGCTCTTAAGAGAGCGCCACGTGTCAGCTACAGAACAACTTGCGCTACGCGCTCTTGAAATAGAGCTTTGCTCTCTGGAGTTGGCGCAGCTCACCAGAGCGCGCCACGTGTCAGCAGCGCAACAGCGCAGCGCACTACGCTGTTGCGCTCGCCAGAGCATGACACGTGTCCTCACCACAAGCGCTTGCGCTCAGTGATTGGCGCAAAGCGCCTGACAAATGCAATGCATTTCATTTCCTGAAGGGCCAGGCCCAATTAAAAGGCTTAACAGGCCTAATAAATAAAATGCTATGCATTATTTAAAAGGGCAGAGCCCAATTGAAAGGTCCAATAGACCAAAACAAATGATCTGCATCATAATAAAAAGGGCAGAGCCCAGTCAAAATGGGCATAAATGGCCTGAAGTAATGCAATGCATTATTTAAGTGTGGGCAAAGCCTAGCACAGGTCTAATAGATCAGAAATAAATAAAGGTGTTGAACATTATCAACTGGACTTAGCCCAATTTTGGCCGTAAGACCTCAAATTAAATTGACTGAGCACGGCTGCTCCCTAAATCAATTTATATCCGGTTCGAGGGTACATCTCCGAACTCCTCTGACACTTTTCGTTGTAATCCTTCAACGACGTCAGAGAGGCGACGGGTCCCAATGACCACACATGAATATCGGACCGAAACGTCCTTAAACTAATATCGGACCGAAACGTCCTTAAACTAATATCGGACCGAAACGTCCCTAAACTACCTATGGACCACTATGTCCCTAAACTGGAACAATAGAGCCTCCAAATGCTCTTTTGCCGGATCTAAACGATCCCGTTTAAGTTGATCTTAGCCCCCAAACACGGCTAACGTATCCTTAAACAGTTAAACGGACTATAAAACTCCAAATCAACCTTGGTTCAAGGGTACATCCCCGAACTCCTCTGACATCTGCCGTTGTAATCCTTCAACGACGTTAGAGAGGTGACGAGTCCCGAAGGCCAGATATTAAATGGATTATCACGTTAAGTTGATCTTAGTCTAAAACAGGACTAACGTATCCTTAACGAACGTTTAAGTTGATCTTAGCCGCAACGCGACTAATGCATCCTTAAACTAAAAACACCAAACCCAAATCTAAGTAAATACGGATTTGGACTAATCTACGTCCTACGGGCTACGGCATTACTTAGTCTCCGTATACAATCCACAGGCAACCACAAACAAAACAAACACAGACGACACGAAGTGAAATTCTGGAGAAGGAGAAAGTTGTTACCGCGATGCGGTAGCGTAATTAACTGCAGGGGCTTGCGCCTGCAGGGAAGAGCGTCCCCACAATCAAAAACTCCTCAAGCGAGGGGGAATCTGACGAAGTCTGCTACATCGGCCGCATCCGTCTAAACCTCCGATACACGGTGCCATAAATCAACTTGGCATCTTCGGAGAGGTGGATGGATAAAACCAAATAGCATCTACCCCGAATCTCAGGCGAGACGTCCTAACGTCTTAGCCGCCATTCGGAGGGGAACACCAATCTCGCCGAAAACAGCTTTTTCGAGACTTCGTATCTGGCGATACGGGATTGCTCTCCATACAATTCTTTTGTATGGAGAAATATGGATTCAAGGTCCATATTATCGTGCCTCCTCTGATGTTCATTGTCCATAGAGGCAAGCACGAGGCACTTGGACTTCGCGCAGTCGATTTCCCATGTTTTATGGATTTCCTTATCTGCGACGCTGGTTTTGAGACTTGGGACAGGGGGAGCTTTGGTGGTAAGGAGATACCCCAACTTGTCATAAGTGATTGCCATTTTGACATTCCTGAGCCAATCTTTGTAGTTTGGCCCTGTCAGTATGTTTTTATCTAGTAGTAACTTAAGTCCAGTCATGATGTTTGGTCGCTGCAATTAGGAGAGAGAGAAGAAACACTTTAGCATGATGCTCTTGCAAGTTTAGAGTGGTTTTTAGTTTGTCTAAACAGGATGGCTCCTACTGTCTCTCGAATCCCTCCTCAAACCAAAATTAAATAATTAGTCGGGATCAAGCTCACCGTACAATACTTGCTTAACCGTTCAGCCAGGCCAGTGTTGGTACTTCGAGGGAGGTTTTCCAACGCTTTCGCGAAGTTCCTTAATTAAATAACCTCTTTTCCCTGTGGGCGTAGCCCCGCTAACTCCTTTCTAGACACCTACTTGGTTTATAGCATTGATCGTTAAGTGAGAAAGTTCCGGAGGAGTAGCATATACTCACAGTAGGATCGGGATCCAAATATCATCGCGTGACAAAACTGAAGGAATCCTTCCAGAATCATCACACTTCAAATGGTATGCAGCGCTAGCAAGTTTCAGTTTCTTTTGAAACTCCCGATGTGGATTTTTGCCCCATGCTCTTATGACCTTGGCGTGAGGTCAAAATGTCATAAGTCGCATGTCAAGTTCTATCCATCATTATCCAGGTTAATTTGAACCCACCCATACCTACCCTTGACGTAGGCCAAAATGGCAGTACGACTGTCTCAAACCAACGCATTCTATCTATGCAACAGATAAATATCCGGCAGCTACCAATCACTATGCCTTGGCGTGAGGTCAAAATACATAGCTTGAATACTACCAAATATTTAACTGAAATGATGGAGGGCTACGAATGGTTTTGGCGAAACCGTGAACGTAGTGAACTTGATATAATCGATTGAACGAGATAGCTTTTTAAAAGGAGTGGTTCAAGCTCCGCATTTAAAAGTTGGTTTTTGAAAAGAACCGAGTGGTTTTTAAAGTGTTCCAATGACTTTTACTTTGCTTTATTTTCTTGCATTAGTTTAATGCGTCCCATCATTTAATCCTACCATTGCAGAAAACAACGAAAATATGACGTACGGTTATGCCATCCGCATTCGCCATGTGGCCCCGTCATTACCCGTTAGGTTACTTAACTAACGACAGAGCGGGGGCTGGACTAGCGCGGATGCAAAACATAAGCAACGCCTAAATAGATATCATATATAGATATATACATTCGTCACATGCAATGATAGCCATTCCAGATCACAGATAAACACATTGGATATACTAGGAATCCGCATTCCGTACGAGCCTGTAACGAAGAGCGGATTACACGGTCGTGATGAATATCCAAGACCCTACCCTAGACCCCTACGGGTGCGGAAAACTACCCGCCAAGTACCCGAAGCGAAGCAACCTCCCTCAACACCGTGAGTAGGCCACTCGGCACTTCGAGGTACCCGGTGGTTTGTGCACCCCACCTTGGGTCTATCCTAGGAGCAAAAACAGTAAAAGAAATTATACAAAGAAGGTTACAACCCCATCCCGGTTGTGCGGCCATATAAATAATATTACATCAATTACAAATTACATGAATTGAAAGAAAAAGAAAACTCTCATCTCACAACCCCCGGCTATTCATCCGCGACGATCCAATGAATTCATATACACATACCATCAACATTACAGATCACAGATATGTATAACCCCCACTAATCGACGTATAGCGATTAGCAGATGTTCAATACATATATCACATCACAGATATAAACCCGTTAGCTAAAGTCTTTAGAAGTTCGATCAAAATACGGATTTTTAAACCCAAAAAACAAATTTTTCTTTCTGGAAAATCTGGGCAGAAAAAACATATTGTAAAATCCCAAAACACCCCACTGAACACACTGTAGGAAAAATTGCCCACGACCGAGCCAACTCGGCCGCGGCTCCGCGACGGGAGCATGCTCCTGCCGCGGTTCCGCGGCGCTTTGACCGAGTCGCTGGACCATTTTTCTTGGGTGTGCTTTAAAAACCCTGAGCCGATTTTTAGTGTATGATTTATTAATT
Source organism: Agapanthus africanus (assembly GCA_030015575.1). Classification (NCBI taxonomy): domain Eukaryota; kingdom Viridiplantae; phylum Streptophyta; class Magnoliopsida; order Asparagales; family Amaryllidaceae; genus Agapanthus; species Agapanthus africanus. The sequence goes on from JASDDO010000014.1 coordinate 399,244,512, forward strand.
TTTGAACAGAAAACAAAATCGGCAGAAAGTTGATATTTCGGGCGTATTTTGTGACTTTTTCTCCGATCGAACTTCTAGTTACTTTGCTAACATGTTAGATAGTGTTTAACCTGGCTCTGATACCACTGTAAGTCCACGTTACCCGTCCCCGGTTCTTTGGGGTTGCGGAAATGGTGAAAAAACGATTTTTCTTTGGGGTAACATGAACTCAAAATACGGATCTTTGTTAAACAACTATCTAACAACCTAACTAGGAGTTTTACCTACTCAGTTAGGGGGTTATAACTTAACTTGAACTCCTTCTCTTCGACTCCTTGTGGTGATCGGATGGTTCTCTCCTCGTCGTCTCCTTGTGCCAAAGATGGATCCACCTGAAAGCTTCTACCTTTGGCTCCAACCTCAATCTAGAGGAAACTAGAACACTTGGTTTGCTAGACCTTGTATACTTGGATAAGTAGAGAAGTGTTTTGGGTTTTATCTCTAAGGAAATGGTTCTCAACTCATGAGAGGGAGTTTCCTTGAGCTAGAGAGAGCAAGAGGAAGAGGGAGAGCTTGAGGATGAGAGAGAATGAGAATGATAGAATGAATAAGTTTTTTTCCACCCATGCTCTCATAATACATAAAATAATCATAATAAATAATAATAATTGATTATTATGTGATGGTTGTTATCATATCAAATGGAAATATCATTTCATGCATTAAGTGCAATTTCTGAACAAACAAGCAAGCAAAGGTCAATGCCAAGAAATGATAGCCATTGTCATGATGATGGTCAACAAGTCCAACCTAGTCAACCGGTCAACTAAGTCAACAAGTCAACAAATTCAACCTTTCAACCCAAGCATTTCACAATAATACTTAATTAATATTATCATTAATCATATTTCTTATTCTCATTAGGGTTTAGCAAAAGTCAACAGTCAACAACCCTAATGAGAATCCTCTGCCTCTGTCTCTGCCAACCGTGCATACACACCCGCATCCGCGTTCCGAGGAACACGAATACAAACGAGATAAAACCAATCCCAAAACGTACACTAGGATCTGGCTTAAACCAAAGCCCGCTAGTGATAACTGTCCGGACACAAAACGTGCACAAGTGCACGGATGTGACCGAACCCTGTCGCAAAACCATGCGACCTCTACTCTTTTTGCCTAAAGGCGAATAGCTTTCTGTGTGGGACTCTAAAGACTCGACACTACGCTGGCAGTGGGTTTAACCACAGACCGCAAGCGGCACAAGCTGTGCGTAACGGCCCCCAGGTAGATGCCGATAAGAAGACGGACGAGGTGAAACCCATCTGAACTCCTACTGAGTCTGAATGTGACAATCTCCGTACAGTCCGGTCTGTTCGTCTGAGAATATCGCATGGCGGGCCTAGGGGGCAGTAAACGTCAGTCCTCTAATAGCGGTACAAGTCGTGTCGGAGTGTAGCCCAGAACACCCTGAGATAATACTGGAAACCTACTAGTATATCTCGCTTGCCCTGGCCAGGGACTTTGTGTAATGGCTCTCCTAGACACAGTGCGATACTAACCCCCAATACCGGGAGAGACGAATCCTGTCTAACCGTCACTGACTCCAAGTACTTCGGGACTGCACCCAACTACTACCTGTTTGCACGACTCCTTTGAGCCGTGGTAGGGTAGTAATCAAAGTACATTGGGAACACACTCGAGACGAAGTGACAGTGTCAAGTCAGCGGACTAAGCTGTACTCATGTCACCTGGGAACTAATAACTGATGATAGGTATAGTACCAACCAACAGTTCCCGACGAGTCCTGTCTAGTGTACTCATAACCTAACGAGCACCCGCATACAATCTCAAGTACGACTTACTGACGGCTGTGGGACAGACTGTCTCCCATGCTGGGATGAGAGGCGCATAAGCTAGTTTTCTCCGGAGTATCGATGCCCTGTCTAGATAGTCCTACGACTAGGGACCTGTATAAGGATGTGCTTGTGGATTACCCAGCCCCCATGAGTGTGACTGCCATCACAACGCTGGTAATCAAGCAAAGATCCTAAGGGCTCCACTATTGTGTATAGGTGATATACTAAAAGAAACACATGTACACATTAAAGTAGAAACAAACCAAATAGCATACTACTATTTTGAGCAAGATTGTCTATACAACTGTGAATATCCTAAGCTTCCATTAAGTAATATACAAACTAGTATGATACAGTAATGGTCTCTAGGGCATATACACTAACACCTTGTGTTTATAAGAAGGCTGTAGGGAGAGTTGTCTCATTCCTCGTTCTTTTGAACCCTCTGGTTCTACTAAGCTTTCAGTAATAGTCTGTGGTTCTGGAATTTCTTCCAGTTCTATTGCGCTCCCACTTATTTCCATTTCTAAGAACCGGTGTTCCAGAAAGTGGGCATTACGAGAAACAAAGTCCTTTTGTTCCTCTGCGTAATAGAAGAGATACCCCCTGGAGTTCTTTGGGTATCCCACAAACTTGCACAGTACTGAGCGTGCCTCGAGTTTGTCCGCATGCTGCTTTTTGAAAAAACCTGGACATCCTCAGATCTTCAGATTATTAAAATAGGGTTTCTTCCCACTCCATATCTCATATGGTGTGGTAGGCACAGTCTTAGTTGGAACACGGTTCAAAAGGTATGCAGTTGATTCTAGCGCATATCCCCAAAATGATCGTGGCAACTCAGCGTTACTCATCATGGACCGTACCATATCCAATAGGGTTCGGTTCAATCTCTTCGATACACCGTTATGTTGCGGAGTGTACGGAGGAGTAAGCTGAGAGAGAACTCCATTCACTTTTAAGTAATCTAGGAACTCGGCACTTAAGTATTCACCACCTCGATCAGATCTCAGTGTCTTGATACTTTAGCCTATTTGTTTTTCTACTTCATTCTTATATTCCTGGAATTTTCCAAAGGCTTCGGATTTATGTTTCATTAAGAAGATATATCCGTACCTTGAAAAGTCATCAGTAAAATTAATGAAGTAAGAATAACCGCTTCGCGCATGCGTAGACATTGGACCGTACACGTCGCTGTGTACGAGTCCCAAGAGCTCGCTCGCTCTTACTCCGATAAGAAGACGGATGAGGTGAAACCCATCTGAACTCCTACTAAGCCAGAATGTGACAATCTCCGTACAGTCCGGTCTGTTCGTCTGAGAATATCGCATGGCGGGCCTAGCGGGGCTGTAAACGTCAGTCCCCTAATAGCGGTAGAAGTCGTGTCGGAGTGTAGCCCAGAACACCCTGAGATAACAATGGAAACCTACCAGTATATCTCGGTTGCCCTGGCCAAGGACTTTGTGTAATGGCTCTCTTAGACACAGTGCGATATCAACCCCCAATACCGGGAGAGACGAATCCTGTCTAACTGTCACTGCCTCCAAGTGCTTCGGGACTGCACCCAACTACTACCTGTTTGCACGACTCCTTTGAGCCGTGGTAGGGTAGTAATCAAAGTACAGTGGGAACACACTCGAGGTGAAGTGACAGTGTCAAGTGAGCGGACTAAGCTGTACTCATGTCACCTGGGAACTGATAGCTGACGATAGGTATAGTACCATCCAACAGTTCCCGACGAGTCCTGTCCAGTGTACTCGTAACCTAACGAGCACCCGCATACTATCTCAAGTACGACGTACTGACGGCTGTGGGACAGACCTTCTCCCATGCTTGGATGAGAAGCGCATACGCTAGTCTACTCCAGAGTATCGATGCCCTGTCTCGATAGTCCTACGACTAGGGACCTGTATAAGGATGTGCTTGTGGATTACCCAGCCCCCACGAGTGTGACTGCCATCACAACGCTGGTAATCAAGCAAATATCCTAAGGGGTCCACTAATGTGTATAGGTGATATACTGAAAGAAACACATGTACACATTAAAGTAGAAACAAACCAAATAGCATACTACTATTTTGAGCAAGATTGTATATACAACTGTGAATATCCCAAGCTTCCATTAAGTAATATACAAACTAGTATGATACAGTAATGGCCTCTAGGGCATATACACTAACACCTTGTGTTAATAAGAAGGCTGTAGGGAGAGCTGTCATATTCCTCATATTGTACGTGCATGACATTCTTCTGATAGGAAATGACATTCATATGCTACAGTCGGTCAAATCTTTCTTATCACTAAGATTCTCCATGAAGGACCTGGGTGATGCCACATACATTCTGGGCATAAGGATCTATAGGGATAGATCCAAGAGGTTATTGGGATTGTCCCAAACTAGGTACATCAACACCATCATAAAAAGGTTTAGTATGGAAGAATCCAATCGGGGTGCCTTACCCGCTTGCCATGGGGTCACTCTCTCCAAGGACTCTTGCCAAAAGACCGATGAAGAGAGAGCTCGCATGAGCATTATACCCTATGCTTTGGCAGTAGGATCTATCATGTATGCGATGTTATGTACACGCCCAGATGTAGCTTATGCACTTAGTGTTGTAAGCAGGTATCAATCCAACCCAGGGGAGAATCACTGGATAGCTGTGAAGAACATTCTTAATTACTTGCGAAGGACTAAAGAATTATTCTTGGTGTATGGTAATGGAGATCTCCAAATGGAGGCCTTTACCGATTCGAGCTTCCAGAGCGATAAGGACGACAACAAATCTATCTCCGGGTTTGTATTTACCCTCAATGGAGGGGCGGTAAGTTGGAAGAGTTCCAAACAGGATACCGTTGCAGACTCTACGACGAAGGCTGAGTACATTGATGCGAATGATGCCGCCAAGGAAGTTCGTCTCGGAGCTAGGAGTAGTTCCAACCATTATTGATCCAATACCATTGTATTGTGATAATAATGGGGCTATGGCGTTAGCCAAGGAGCCCAGGTCCCATCAGCGATCCAGACACATCCTGAGGCGCTTTCATTTGAACCAGGAGATTGTAGATCGCCGCGAGATCGAGATTAGGAGAGTGGATACAAAGAATAACACCGCGGATCCATTCACCAAGGCCGTCCCTCAGCCGCAGCATGAGCGACTTTTTGAGATGTTGGGTATGAGATACGCCAATAACTGGTCTTAGTGCAAGTGGGAGATTGTTGGATATATGTATGCCCTAGAGGCCATTATATGATAGTGGATGTATTTATACATGTATATATATATTCAGTATACATTCTTGCTCGACATGATAGTATGTTATCTGGTTCTTCTTTATCTGACATGTTGATTTGATCATGCTTTTATTCATTCACACATGTTGATAAAGCCCTGAGGATATAGGCTTGACTACTGTGATTATGATAGAGATCATACTAGTGGGTCATCTGTAGTTTATAAGCATATTCTGGAATGTCCCTAGTCGTAGGTGTATCGAGACGGGGCATCGATATACCAGGGTAGACTAGCGTATATGATACTAGACCCATATGATGGGCGATGGATGTTCCCACATTCATTGATGTTTGACATCGAGATCGTATACGGGTGCTCAGTGGTGACTGGGTACACTGGACGGACTCACCGAGAACTCCTAAATTGAATTATATCTATCGTCGGATAGCAGTTCTCAGGTGACACTGGTGCAGGTTAGTCTGTAGACCCGAGATCATCTTAGAGTCTTGTGTGTTCTCCCACTGTACTTTGATTACCACCCTACCACGGCTCTACTGAGTCGTGCAAACAGGTGGCCGTTGGGTACAGTCCCGAGACACATGAAGGCGATGAGTGATAGGAGGGGTTTCTTCTCTCCCGGTATTGGGAGTTTATGCTGTGCTGTGCTTGATTGGCTATATCAGTAAGTCCCTGGCCAGGGCTATTGAGATTTACTGATAAGTGTTATCAGTGGTTTCTTGATCTGTTATAGACCATTCATCGGCACGACTTATTTTGTCATTGGGGCCGACGTTACCATCCCTAGACTCGATATGCAGCATATCTGACGAAGAGTCCTGAATGTACGGTAGTGTTGCCGGTTGGCTCGATGGGAGTTTTGACAGGTTCGCTTGTTTTCTTCTGATCGCTCAATACCCGGGTGGCCGTTACATTTAGCTGACCGCTTGCGGCTTGTAGGTATTTGATATGATCATTACCTACTGCCGGCGTATTGACGAGTCTTAGAGTCCCACAATGAAGTTTCCTGGCTCAGGCGAAAAGATGTGGTGTGCATATGAGATATGCGCGGGGACCCGATTAAATACGGATATGTGATACCGTATATTAATCGGGCATTTTCTATTTGTCGGGTCGTATGTGATATGACCGGTTTGCAAAATCAAGTGTTGATTTAACAAATGACTTTTAGATTAATTCTTTAATTAAACTCTTTTTCTATTTTTGTATGCATGCATGTATGCACATGATGATGTGCATGGATACATACATACATACATTGTATCATGGTTGTTGATACATATTTGGTGGCAATGCAAGACTTATATTGTAGTGATTATCTATTTATTTATCATTTTTAATAAAGGAAAGGATAATTCACACAAGGTTAATGTTTATCATCTTTTGACCATGCTTCAACCACTTTTTAACCTTGAGTTAATTATCCTTTTGCCTTTTAACTCATTTGATAAACATCTAGATAATTCTAACAATGGTTGAAGTGAGAAGGATTAATATAGATTATTCTTTTCTCATTTCAATAATTCACTCTCATAACATTTCCTTTTGTGAGAAAGCTTAACCACCATCTTCTTCTTCTTCTCTTGATAATTTCTTTGAGTGAGGTTGATAAAAAGAAAGAGTTTTGATTATAGAATACAAACCACATCATCATACTACACACATCTAGCCCATTTTTGTAGGGTGTTTGCTCTACTTCATTCACATATCAAGTAAAGCAAGGAGCTTTGGGCAAAGGAGCTTCGGGTGGATCGTCTTGGACCTAGAGGATCTCAAGCGAACCTTTTTCCAACCCTCAAGTAGACAAGGAGTCTAGCGTAGGGTGCTATAAAGGTTGTACTCTCAAAACCCTAGCTTTTACTACTTGTGATGATGTCAAAGTAATGAAACCCTAAATTTCTAGTGATGATTCTTTGTATGTTCACTTAGCACCTTCAAAAATTTGATTTTGGCACATGTGATGCATCCAAACCCTTCATGAGGTGCTATGTAAACCTAACAGCGTGTACTTGTGTATCTTTTTCTCTTGAATTGGTTTCGTAGTGTCGCTACGCACGTTAGCCACTAGACGAACACTTGAGAGTTTGTTTGGAGTTGATGCGTCGGTCAAACGTAGTTTGTACATGTTATTGATCGATTGCTATTATACACTTGTTATGTTGTTTTATGATCTTAGGGACGCAGGCGGGGACTTCAGACGCTGCGATGAAGGGAAAGCGAGTGGTTGGCTTCACTTAGCCCCAGGATCATCAGTGAGTAGATTTAACATCTACAGGGGAATCGCCCGCATGGCGTTATGCGTCTGGGCTAGAGATGTTATGTTTTTTCGCATATATAGAGTTGCGCATACACATTACTGCTTAGTTATTGTTGTGCTTGGACTAGTATCCTTAGGACACTGCACTATTATTGACGGCTTATGTTGCATGAGCACTGATTGTATGCCACACACACCGTCAATAATTGCCATGTCATGCACATCACCCTTATAGATATGATATTGTTTGGTTAGGGACATTGAGACATTGATTCATATTTCTTTATGCATATGATACATAGCATACTTGTGTTAGTGTGATATGCCCTAGAGGCCATTATTGTATAGTACTAGTTTGTATATTATATTTTGGAAGCTTGGGATATATACACGGATTGACATTCTTGCTCAATATAGAAGTATGCTACTTGGTTTGTATCTATCTTAATATGTGTATGCGTTTCTTTTAACATATTGCTAATACATATTGATAGAGCCCTTATGATCGTTGCTTGACTACCAGCGTAGTGATGACAGTCACGCTAGTGTGGGCTGGGTAGTCTACAAGCACATCCTTATACAGGTCCCTGGTCGTAGGATTATCGAGACAGGGTATCGATACTCCAGAGTAGACTAGTGTATAGGCTTTTCATCCCAGGAGGGGTGATGGTCTGTCCCACAGCCATCGGTACGTTGTACTAGAGATAGTATGCAGGTGCTCGTTAGGTTACGAGTACACTGGACATGACTCGCTGGGAACTGTTGGTTCGTATTATACCTATCGTCAGTTATCAGTTCCCTGGTGACATGAGTACATCTTAGTCCGTTGACTTGACACTGTCACTTCGCCTTAAGTGTGTTCCCACTATTCTTAGATTACTACCCGACCACGACTCTATTGAGTCGTGCAAATAGGTAGTAGTTGGGTGCAGTCCCGAAGCACTTGGAGGCAGTGACGGTTAGACAGGATTCGTCTCTCCCGGTATTGGGAGTTGATATCGCGCTGTGTCTAGGAGAGCTATTATACAAAGTCCCTGGCTAGGGCAAGAGAGATTTACTGGTAGTGTTTCCAGAAGTTTATCAGGGTGTTCTGGGCTACACTCTGACAAAACTTGTACCGCTATTAGGGGTCTGACGTTTACCACCCCCTAGGCCCGACATGCGATACTCTTAGACGAACAGACCGGACTGTGCGGTGATTGTCACATTCAGGCTCAGTAAGAGTTCGGATGGGTTCACCTCATCGGTCTTCTTATCTGCATCTACCTGGGGACCGTTACGTACAGCTAGTACTGCTTGCGGCCTGTGGTTAAACCCACTGCCAGCGTAGTGTCGAGTCTTTAGAGTCCCACACAGAGGGTTGTTCACCTTTGGGCAAAACGAGATAGAGGTCGTATGGTTTTACGATAGGGTTCGTTCACATATGCGTACTTGTGCGTGTTCAGTGTTCGAGCAGTTGATACTAGTGGGCTTTGGTTTAAGCCAGATCCTAGTATTTGGTTTTGGGTTGGTTCAGTCTCATAGTATTTGTGTTCCTCGGAGCATGAATGCGGGTGCGTATACACAGTTGACAGAGGAAGAGGAACCTCATTAGGGTTTTGACCATTGACATGATTAAAACCATAATGAGATGGAGGAAATTGATTAATGAGTTTTAATTAGAGATAATTGTGTCATGGTTAATTGGTTTGACCATTTGACTAAGTTGACCCATGTTGACTTAGATATTTTTGTGAGCATGCTTAGCATTAATTGTGACATGATAATGGTCAAATCAACATCAACCATGACAATTTATCCTAATTAAAATTATCATTATTCTTTTTGGTGATATGAGAGCTATCTCCTCATTTTATCATGACACATTCTTTCTCTTGCTAGCTCTCTCCTCTTCCTCTCTCAAAGCTCTCTTGTTTCATGAGTTGAAAATCAAGAGCTTTGTGAGATAAAACCACCAAAACACTTCTCTACTCACTCTAGGGTTCTTAGTCTAGCAAGTCAAGCACTTTTGTTACTTCATTGTTGAGGTAGGAGCTCAAGGTAGAGGCCTTCGGGTGGATCTTTCTTTGGCAAAGAGAACACGGTGAGGAAGGGCCATCTACACCACTCCAAGGAGCTCACATGAAGATGAAGCAACACAAGAAGAGAAGGAGTTCAAGACCAAGGTATAATAATCTAACCTAGTAGTTAAAACTCTATGTTAGTTTGTTAGTTTTTGTTTAGCAAAGATCCTTCATGGTTAGTCTATGTTTCCTTGTGAGAAAAATTTGATTTTTACCTCTTCCGCCTCCCCGAAAGTACCGGTGTGGGTAACATAGACTTATAGTGGTATCAGAGCCTAGCTAAACAACAACTAACATGTTAGCAAATTTTTTAGAACTTCGATCCCGGAAAAATCCCAAAAAACAATCAAAAACTTGTGTTTTCTGCCGATTTTAAAACAGGTCTAAAAATATTTTCAGAGACCTGAAAAATATGTGCTGGATTTTTTAGAGACACCCAAGAAAAATGACCTCGTGACTCGATCAGACTGCCGCGGAAGCGCGGTGAAACCATGCGTTTCACCGCGGATCCGCGGCCGAGTCGACTCGAAGTCAACTCGTTTTTCCGGCAGATTGTCCAGCTTGATGTTTTGTGATTGTTCAGATACTTTGTTTCTGCCGAGATTCTTTTGAGTACAGTGTTGTATTTAGGGTAGTTTCAAATTAGAATATTGATCAAAATTCTATAAACTTTAGCTAATTGGATTATATCTGTAATGTGATATATGTACTGAACGTCGACTAATCGCTATACGTCGATTAGTGGGGGTTGTAAATATCTGTGATATGTGATATTGGATTGTGTATATGAACTTGTTGGATTGTCGTGGATGAATAGCCGGGGTTTAAGATGATTGTTTATTTATCTTTCTTTTGATGTAAATTGTAAATTGATGTAATATTATTTTTGGGTCGCACATCCGGGTTGAGGATGTAGCCGCCTTTGTATATTATTTCTTTTATTGTTTTCTGCTTCTAGGATAGACCCAAGGTGGGGTGCACAGACTACCGGGTACTTTGAAGTGCCGAGTGGCCTACTCACTTTGTTGAGGGAGACTGCTCCACTTCGGGTATTTGACGGGTAGTTTGCCGCACCCGTAGGGGTCTAGGGTGGGGTTTTGGCTATTCATCACGACCGTGTATCCGTCTTTCGTTGCAGGCTTGAACGAAACACGGATTCCTAGCATATCCAATATGTTCATCTGTGATCTAGAATGACTATCATTGCGTCTGACGAATGTATATATCTATATATGATATCTAGTAGGCGTTGCTTATGTTTTGCATCCACGCTAGTCCAGCCCCCACTCTGTCGTTAGTTAAGTTACCTAATGGGTGATGACGGGGCCCCGTGGCGAATGCGGATGGCATAACCGTACGTTATATTTTTGTTGTTTTCTGCAATGGTAGGATTAATTGATGGGACGAATTATATTAATGCAAAGAAAACAAACCAAAGTTAAATCGTTGGAATAATTTCAAAACCACTCGGTTTTTTCCAATATAGCAAAACTTTTAAACGCGGAACGTAAACCACTCCTTTTAAATGCTATGAGGTTCCTTCGATTATATCAAGTTCACTACATTCACGGTTTCGCCAAAACCATTCGTGGCCCTCCGTCATTTCAGTTAAATATTCAGTAGTATTCAAGCTATGTATTTTGACCTTCGCCAAGGCATAGTGATTGGTAGCTGCTGAATATTTATCTGTTGAATAGATAGATGCGTTGGTTTGGGACAGTCGTACTGCCATTTTGTCCTTCGTCAAGGGTATGTACGGATTGGTTCAAATTAACCTAGATAATGACGGGTAGAACTTGACATGTGACTTATGATATGTTGGCCTGCGTCAAGGTCATAAGTGCATGGGGTAAAAATCCACATCGGGAGTATCTAAAGAAACTGAAACTTGCTAGTGTTGCATACCATTTGGAGTGTGATAATTTTGGTAGGATTCATTCAACTTTATCACACAATGATATTTGGATCCCGATCCTACTGTGAGTATATGCTACTCTTCGGGAAATTTTCTCACTTAACGATCAATGCTATAAACCAAGTAGGTGACTATAAAGGTGTTAGCAGGGCTACGCCCACAGGGAAAAGAGGTTATTTAATTAAGGAACTTCGCGAAAGCGTCGTAAAAGCTCCCTCGAAGGACCAACACCGGTCTGACTGAACGGTTAAGCAAGTATTGTATGGTGAGATTAATCCTGACTAATTCTTCTTTTATGGTTTGAGGAAGGATTCGAGAAACAGTGGGAGCCATCCTGTTTAGACAAACTAAAAACCACACTAAACTTGCAAGAGCATCATGCTAAAGTGTTTCTTCTCTCTCTCCTAATCGCAGCAACCAAACATCATGACGGGCCTTAAGTTACTGTTAGATAAAAAGATACTGACAGGGTCAAACTATAAAGATTGGTTCAGGAATGTCAAAATGGCAATCACTTATGACAAGCTGGGGTATCTCCTTACCACTAAAGCCCCCGCCGTCCCAGGTCCAGAGTCCAGTGCCGCGGATAAGGAAATCCGTAAAACCTGGGAGATTGACTGCGCGAAGGCTAAGTGCCTCATGCTTGCCTCTATGGACAATGAACATCAGAGGAGGCGCGAGAATATGGACCTTGAATCCATATTTCTCCATACAAAGGAACTATATGGAGACCAATCCCGTATCGAAAGATACGAGACCTCGAAGAAACTGTTTCAAGCGAGGTTGGCCGTCGGATCATCTGTAGGGGAGCACGTCCTGAAAATGATTGGCTACATTGAGGAGCTCGCGGACCTCGTGACCACGTTAGAGAATGAGCTGTACACTGACTTGATTCTCCGGTCCTTTCCTTCCACCCACGCCCAGTTTATCCTAAATTTCAACATGAAAAGAAAAGAAGTTGAACTTCCGGAACTCCTCAACATGTTGAGGAGTGCAGAGGGCACCCTGCAGAAAGTCAGGGAAACACCCGCTTTGTTTATTGGAGGAACTTCCTCATCTAGGTCCAAGGCGAAAGCCAAAGGAAAGAAGAAGAAGCCCCCACCAAACCAAAGGGCCGCGTTAGTAAGGTGGAAGCTAAGGGAAAAGCAAAGGTAGCGGGACAGATTGTGGGAAAGGAAGAATGCTTTTATTGTCACAAGAAAGGACACTGGAAGAAGGATTGCAGGGCTTGGAAGGCCAAGAACCAGGACCCGAAGCAAGTTGTGGCTTCGGCTTCAAGTGTGTATGTTATTGAAAACTGTCTGTCAATCAACTCTACTTCCTAGGTATTGGATACCGGATCAGGATCTCATATCTGTAATTCTTTGCAGGCACTGAGAAGCCATAGGGTTTTGAAGGCAGGTGATATGACCCTCAGAGTTGCCGACGGAGCAAGCATGGATGCTGGGTCCGTGGGGGACTATTACTTAGGATTCATAGATGGACATGTTTTGGTTTTGTGCAACTGTTATTTTGTACCCAATTCGACTTGTAATATCATATATGTATCTTTAATGTCTAAAGAAGGTTATGATTTTGCATTTGTAAGCAATGTTGTAAACATTCGCCTTAATCATGTTTTGATTGGGTCAGATACATTAAGCAACTGTATATACGTATTAAACCAACCGCAGATTTTCAATATCCAGAATACACACAAAAGAAAGTCTCCCGAATTAAATCATGCTTTCTTATGGCATTGTAGACTGGGTCACATCAATGAGACAAGGTTAACTAAGTTACATAAAGAAGGATATTTGGATCCGTTCGAATATTATTCTTATGCAACTTGTCAATCATGTCTCAAAGGAAAGATGATAAAGACTCAATTTACTAAACACGGAGTAAGAGCGAGCGAGCTCTTGGGACTCATACAGAGCGACGTGTGTGTTCCAATGTCTACACATGCAAGAAGTGGTTTTTTCTATTTCATTACTTTTCCGGATGATTTCTCCAGGTATGGACATGTCTTCTTAATGAAGCATAAATCTGAGGCCTTTGCGAAATTCCAGGAATATAAGAATGAAGTAGAAAAACAAACCGACAAAAGTATCAAGACACTGAGATCTGATCGAGGTGGTGAATACTTAAGTGCCGAGTTCCTAGATTACCTAAAAGAGAATGGAATTCTCTCTCAGCTTACTCCCCCATATACTCCACAACACAACGGTGTATCGGAAAGACGGAACCAAATCTAATTGGATATGGTACGTTCCATGATGAGTAACGCTGAGTTACCGCGATCATTCTGGGGCTATGCACTAGAATCAACTGCATATCTTTTAAACAAGGTTCCTACCAAGACTGTGCCAACTACACCATATCAGATGTGGAGTGGGAAGAAACCCTATCTTCAATATCTGAAGATATGGCGATGTCCAGCTTTTGTCAAAAAGTAGCATGCGGACAAACTCGAGGTACGCTCAGTACTGTGTAAGTTTGTGGGATACCCAAAGAACTCCAGGGGGTATCTTTTCTATCACGCAGAGGAACAAAAGGATTTTGTTTCTCGTCATGCCCGCTTTCTGGAACACCAGTTCTTGGAAAAGGAAACTAGTGGGAGCACAATAGAACTAGAAAAAATTACAGAACCATAAGCTATTAATGAAAGCTTGGTGGAACCAGAAGTTTCAAAAGAACAGGACATTCCCTCACCTCTCCGCAGGAGTAGTAGGCCGTCTCATCCGCCTGAGAGATACTACGTTTTTCTCATAGACGGGGATAGAGAGGATTGCATCATTGATAATGATGAGCTGACTAACTTCCAGCAAGCCATTAAGATCACTGACTCAGTAAAATGGCTGGATGCAATGCGGACCGAGATAGAGTCCATGTACACCAACAAAGTATGGTTTTTGGATATTGCTCCAGAAGGGGTAAAACCCGTAGGCTGCAAATGGATCTTCAAAAGGTAGATTGGTGTAGATGGACAGGTTGAAACCTATAAGGCTAGACTTGTTGCAAAGGGTTTTCGTCAAAGACCTGGCTTGGACTATGACGAACTCTTTTCTCTAGTGGCTATGCTCAAATCCATTCGGATCCTTCATGCCATTGCTGCCTTCCACGATTATATGATTTGGTAGATGGACGTAAAAACCGCTTTTCTAAATGGAAATTTAGAGGAGTGTGTCTATATGGACCTGCCAGAGGGTTTCATTCAGAGTGGGAGCAACGGAAAAGTGTGCAAGTTGCTTATGTCCATTTATGGAATAAAGCAGGCATCGCGGAGTTGGAATATCTGTTTTGATGAGACGGTCAAAGAATTTGACTTTATCAAAAATCCAGATGAACCATGCATTTATAGTAAGATTGTAGCACGAACTGTTGTATTCCTCGTCTTGTACGTGGATGATATTCTCTTGATAGGAAATGACATTCCTATGCTACAGTCTGTCAAAGGGTTCTTGTCACACAGGTTCTCCATGAAAGACCTGGGTCAAGCCTCTTACATTCTGGGGATCCGGATCTATCGTGATAGATCTAAAAGGATGTTGGGACTTTCGCAGTCCAGGTACATCGACACCATACTGAAAAGATTCAGTATGGAAGATTCCAAGCGCAGTAATTTACCGGCTTGTCACGGGATCACCCTCTCCAAAGAGATGTCTCCCAAGACTGATTTGGAAAGGGATCGCATGTCTATTATACCCTACGCTTCTGCGGTAGGCTCTATAATGTATGCGATGTTGTGTACCAGACCAGATGTAGCTTATGCACTGAGTGTAGTAAGCCGGTATCAGTCAAACCCTGGGGAGAAGCACTGGATAGCGGTAAAGAACATTCTGAAGTACCTGAGAAGGACTAAGGATATGTTTTTGGTTTACGGCGGAAAAGACCTCCAGATCGAGGCCTTTGCTGACTCCAGCTTCCAGAGTGACAAGGATGACTCCAAATCCATATCGGGTTATGTCTTTACTCTCAATGGAGGGGCGGTGTGTTGGAAGAGTTCCAAACAAGAAATCGTTGCTGACTCGACAATGGAAGCGGAGTATATCGCAGCATCTGATGCCGCAAAAGTAGCCGTCTGGATGAGGAAGTTCTTAACAGAACTTCGGGTGGTTCTGTCCATTGTTGATCTAATACCTCTGTATTGTGACAACAATGGGGCTATAGCATTAGCGAAGGAACCCAGGTCCCATCAGTAGTCCAGACACATATTGAGGCGGTATCACCTGATCAGGGAGATCGTGGATCGCCGGGAGATCGAGGTTCGGAGGGTTGCTACAGAGGATAACACTGCAGATCCATTCACAAAGGCCATTCCTCAAACGCAGTTCGAGAGGCTATTCGAGATGATAGGTCTGCGATATGCCAGCACATGGCCTTCGTGCAAGTGGGAGATTGTTAGTGTGATATGCCCTAGAGGCCATTATTGTATAGTACTAGTTTATATATTACATTTTGGAAGCTTGGGATATATACACGGATTGACATTCTTGCTCAATATGGTAGTATGCTACTTGGTTTGTATCTATCTTAATATGTGTATGTGTCTTTTAATATATTGCTAATACATATTGATAGAGCCCTTAGGATCTTTGCTTGACTACCAGTGTTGTGATGGTAGTTGTTGGATATAGTGCCCTCAAAGTCAATTATTGGATCACAGTCACGTGATTGCTATGATTGAGTGAGGACCTATACCAGCAGGACAGTCTTACTCAAGATGATAGTATGCTATCTGGTTTATCTTTATCATCGTGTACTGCTTCAGGTGACCTTACAGGTCACTACTGCACGTTGATTGAGCCCTTAGGATTCTTTCTTGACTACCAACAATATGATGGCGATCATATACGTGGGAGCTGGGGTCTATAAGCACATCCTTAAAGTGTCCCTAGTCGTGGGAGTTTCGAGACTGGGTATCGATACTCCATTAGTAGACTAGTGTATACAGTCGTGACCCCGACGATGGGCGGTGGCCGGTCTCACAAGCCATTGGTGTTAGTTGGTTCACCTAAGATGTATACAGGTGCTCATTGGGTTATGAGTACACCGGACAGGACTCGCCGGGAACATGCTAGTTGGTATTGTACCTGACGTCAGATAGCAGTTCCCTGGTGACATGTGTACAGGTTAGTTCATCGACCTGAGATCGTCATTTAATTCGTATGAGTTCCCACTGTGCTTTGATTACTACCGTATCACGGCTCAAAGTAGTCGTGCAAAAAGGTTTTAGTTGGGTACAGTCCCGAGCCACATGGAGGCAGTGAGCGGATCGGCAGGGGTTTCGTCTCTCACGGTATTGGGGGTGATATCGCGCTGTGTCTAGGAGAGCCATTACACGAATTCCTGGGCCAAGGCAGGAGATTTACTGGTAGGTATTCCAGTAGTATCTCAGGGTGTTCTGGGCTACACTCCGACACGACTTGTACCGCTTTTGGGGGTCAGACTTTTACCAACCCCTAGGCCCGCCATGCGATGCTCATAGACGAACGAACCGGACTGTACGGATATTGTTACTGACAGGCTCAGTAGGGTGTCAGGATGAGTTCGCTCATCGACCTCCCTTTTGGTCAATACCTAGTAGCCCGTTACGTACAGCTAGTACCACTGACGTGCTCGTAGTTAAATCCACAGCCAAAATATTGACGAGTCTTTAGAGTCCCCCACAGACAGTTTCTCTAGTTTCGGGCGAAACGTTGTAGAGGCCGTATGTTATATGGCAGGGTTCGATCATATACGTGCAGTAGTGCATGGATCATGATCGGACAGATCATACTAGTGGGCTTTGGTTTAAACCGGATCCTAGTATTAGATTTGTTGGATTACTTTAGTCTCATCGCATTCGTATTCTATCAGAATGCGGATGCAGGTATGTATATACAGGTGAGGGGTATCCTTGTGATCCATCATGAGTTTACTTTAGATGTTGCCATGTCTTTTTATTGTTGCAAACATTTGGATTAATGTTTGCATATGGAAATTATGAGCTAGAAATCATCATCTTGTGCATTTAATGTGACATAGACTTCATGGGTGACTCATGGTCTCTTTTATTGTGCATATGTCATATTGTGTGATGGATGTATAGGTTGAAATGAGAGGAGGAGAGAGAAGGGCAGCAATGTATGAGGGTGAGCTCTTGTATTTTTCATTCTTCTCACTCTCTCATTTTTATCACACATACAAGAAAAGAAAAGAAAGCTTCTTCTTCTCCTTCCTCTAGCTCACAACCTCCATTGATGGCTTCATCTTCAACCTCCATCCATGCAATGGATGCAAGAGACAAAGTTGTCACAAACATTCTCTACTTCTCCTTGGACACGTCGGCTAGCGAACTTCGTTCCCGAATTGCTTCGGATGAAGCGGGGGCCCGTAAAAATACTCAAAGATGTGGTGCCCTTTCCGAA
The DNA here is from genome assembly GCA_030015575.1 of Agapanthus africanus. Lineage (NCBI taxonomy): Eukaryota > Viridiplantae > Streptophyta > Magnoliopsida > Asparagales > Amaryllidaceae > Agapanthus > Agapanthus africanus. The sequence goes on from JASDDO010000014.1 coordinate 399,262,226, forward strand.
GAGGAGATTGAGACCGGAGATGCCGCGAGGAGCTTTGGATGGTGGCCAAAGACCGAAGGACACAGATCGATCGGTATAGCTTTCCGACCCTTCTCTAGTTTGCTAGTTGTAGGTTAATGGTTCGATCTAGGTTTTAAGCATACGACAGCGCCGGTTTCTAGTTTGAAAAAGTTTTCGTTTCCGCATTTTGGCCTCGGACAGACGGCCGGGGCGCTACCGTACACTTACATGGTATCAGAGCCACGCCATTAACCTTTACTAGCTTGCTCTAACGTGTTTAGAACTTCGATCGAACGAAATTTCCAAAACCGCGATTCTAATTTGTGCAGTTTCTGTCGAAATTTTTTTTTCGTCTAAAAATTTTTTTTAGTACGTCAGAAAATCATGCAGGCTTTTCTAAGACCACTGCAGAAATTTGGTGAAGTCATCACACTGTAGCGCCGCGGACCCGCGGCAATACCTTTGTTTTGGCCGCGGTTCCGCCGCACTCCTGTAGCATCAATGCACCAAAATTTCCACAGTGGTCTCTGACTTGGAAATGGGGTTTCTGATATTTTTTGTTTGGGCCCAGATTTGTCTGAGTACTGGGTATTATGCTTGGGGCCCACTTCGGGAAATTTTGTCGATCAAAAATTTTAAATATGTTAGTTCACAGTATTTATATTATATCTGCGACCGTGAATGTCATTTGATCGGTAAATCTTGCCTAATTGCTATAGCCCTTTTAGACGGATTTGCAAACATGACATTCACGTTGATGTTCTGTGTTGTGCTGTGATGTTGTGGATTTGTCGTGGTGGATATCCTGGAAGCAATGGTAGTACAGTTTGGTTGTATATGTACATTTGATATTGCGGGGCGACCGTCCGACATGTAGACTGCCATCACTGCCTATTTGTATATTATTCTTTTTGGGGCACGACCGGGCTAAGGTCGATGTACCCGTTGTATATATTTTACTTCTGTACTAAGATTACCCCGTGGTGGGGTGCACGGGTAGCCGGGTTCTAGAGGGCATCGGGCCAGCATCTCATGGCTTTGAGGCGGAGGGGGGCTTCACTCTAGAATTGGCGGGCTATTCGCCGCACTCGTAGGGGGTACAGGTTGACCCAAGGAGGGGTGCTCAAGTTACCGGATTCCGTGAATTGCTGGGTGGTCCATTCACTTTGTTGAAGGGGGCTGCCTTACTTCAGGTTTTGGTGGGTAACTTGCGGCGCCCGTAGGGGTCTAGGATTTCATTGCACAGGTTATCCACACAACCAGGGGAACGTCGGGTTTCAGTAGCGGCTTTATGAAACCCGGGGATCCCAGATTATCTGTATTGTTCTGTGATGTTGCATTTTATCATGCCTTAAGCGAATATTATATATTGATATATATACTAGTAGAAGTTGTATATGTTTTACACCCGCGCTTGTCCAGTCCCCCCTCTATCGTTAGTTAAGTAACCTAACGGGTGATGACGGGACCCGGTGGCGAATGAGGATGGCATATACGTACATCATATTTTCGTTCTTTTGTGGTGTGATTAATTGATGGGACTGCATTGATTCGGATCAATGCAAGCTAAACAAACCTATTTGATGTTGTTGGAACATTTTTCAAAACAAAAAGCTCTTATTGCAAGGACGTTCTCTTTTGTTTTGCACAGTGGTATTCGGTTATGAATATACAACACCTCAGTCGACGAGGCAAGGGCCGAAATCCCTTCACCGGGAGTGACCCCTTAGACAGAAGTTTGCGTCAGGGTAATAACTTCACTATAGCCGATTGCCTTTTGCTTTGCATCGTGGTATTCAGTTGGAATATCCTGCACCTCATTCTACGGGGAAAGAGCCGAGATCCCTTCACCGGGAGTGACCTCTTTAGCAATGGTTTCACCACTATATTTTTATAAAAGCTATGCAGTTCCTTCAATGATATCAAGTTCATTACGCTAAAGGTTTTTCGCCAGAAACCAGCCGTAGCCCTCCGTCATTTCTTACAAGTATTACTTAGTATTCGTGCTGCGTTTGTTGACTGTATCAAGGCGTAGTGTGCGGTAGCTAAGTAGTGTTTGTTTGTGGCATATTAATGCGATTGGTTAGGACAGTCGTGCGGCCTTGTTGACTGTGTCAAGGGCTCGTACGGATGGGTTTAATGCAATCTAGGATAATGACGGGTTGAACTTGACTAGGACTCTTTGATTTGTTGACTGTGTCAAGGTCACTTGGGTCCTAGGGGTAAGAACACACATCGGGAGTTTCTAAAGAAACTGAAACTTGCCAGATATGCGCATACCTTCTGGAGTGTGATAACGTTAGTGGATTCCATCACGTTATCATGCGATGATAGTTGGATCCCGATTCCCACTGATGAGTTGGTTTACTCCTCGGGTGATCCCGACTAATTCTTCTTTTAGGTTTGGAGGAGAATTTGAGGTTACAGTGAGAGGTTTCCTGATTAGATAAATTGGTAACCATTCTGATCTAGATTATAGTGCACGCAGAGTGTTTCTTTTCTCTCTCTCTCTTTGGCAGCGACCATAACCCAACCCTTGACTATGACTCAGTGACCAGGTTAACCGAACTTTCTTAAAACACTAGCTTTTGGATTGTCTGAGTTGCATACCACATTGCCACTCCTACTTTTACCCTTTTCTCCAGAACACCCCGTATTACTATGAACATCCACTTCCATTGGATAAAACCATCGTATGGTTATATACGAACTCGAAGGAACTTGTTCCAGATTCGAGGATGGTTTCCGGTTCTGGGGAAAATGAATAGGACTATTCAGTTGTCTTTTTCTTTTACCTTCTCTCAGGTTGCGAGTGCTCCTTGGATTAGGACAGTACACCTATTACGCTAATTGGATAGTTTTCATCCAAACCATAGGCAGGTGCCGAACGGTAGGGAATGAAGAAAACCATTTGTCCGGCGACACATAGGCAAATTCCGGCGACCTCGGCCATTTTTTGGAGTTTTGGTTTGGGTTTTTCAGGGTATCTGTCTGTAGTTGTTTAAAAGTGTTTGGTACTGTTTGATTTTTGAGTTTTGACTGTATACAAAATCTGGAATCGCTTTGCTAGTTTCTTGTGTTACGACTACGTGTGTTACGTTATCCGACACGGTGCGTGTACTTGTGTAGCTTTTGCTCTTGAGTTGGTTTCGTTGTTTCGCTATGCACGTTAGCCACTAGACGAACGCTTGAGAGTTTGTTTGGAGTTGATGCGTCGGTCAAACGTAGTTGGTACGTGTTATTGGTCGATTGCTAATATACACTTGTTATGTTGTTTTATGATCTTAGGAACGCAGGCGGGGACATCAGACGCTGCGATGAACGGAAAGCCAGTGGTTGGCTTTACTTAGCCCCAGGATCATCAGTGAGTAGATATAACATCTACAGGGGAATCGCCCGCATGGCGTTATGCGTCTGGGCTAGAGATGTTATGTTTTGTCGCATATTCTATTGCATATATAGAGTTGCGTATACACATTACTGCTTAGTTACTGTTGTGCCTGGACTAGTATCCTTAGGACATTGCACTATTATTGACGGCTTATGTTGCACGAGCACTGATTGTATGCCACACACACCGTCAATAATTGCCATGTCACGCACATCACCCTTATAGATATGATATTGTTTGGTTAGGGACATTGAGATATTGATTCATATTTCCTTATGCATATGATACATAGCATACCTGTATTTGCCATGACTTGCATACATGCTAGTTACCTGTATACCTATAGGGTATTGTACCAGTAGCGATAGGTACACGCACACATAATGACATAGCTACGTGTATACATTGTATGCATACCTTACTTATACCTGGAGGGTATATTACATAATTACTGATAGGTAGATACATATACCTTGCTATACCCTTATGTTTACACATATATCTGGCTATAGCAACATGTTCACCTTTTTTTGATGTTATATAGAATTGGAGAAATTAGGAACCGCATGATTTATATTTTAACTGGTTGCAGTTAAATAGCGGCTTTTCGTTTATACGCTCGCATTTTTGTTTCATGTTGCATATATTACATTCATGGATTTCATATGATGTTCTCTTATATTTATACTCCTAAGTATATATAACAGCGGAGTGGGACGCTGTTATATATCTCTCTATATATATATATTAGTGGAATGGGATGCTAATATATATGTATTGATTCATGCAGTTATACTTATTCATTACTTGATATTTGTATGCATTCATTCTGAGATTTGTTTTAAACCGATACGGGATTGAGAGTGTCGATGTTGGGGCACTTAAGGTTCGGAGGACATATATACCGATACGTGGAACACAAGTGTCAAGGTGAGACACTTGGGTTTCGAGGAACTTATAGATATCAGAAAAACCGATACGTGGATCACGGTGTCGATACCGGACACTTACGATTCGAGGAACGTATGGATATGAGTATTTATATGTCGATGCTTGACACTTGTTTCATGATCTTTTAGGTGTCGATGTTAGACACTCACCTTATATGAAACTTACTTGATATTGATATTGTACATGCAGGATATGTGGGATATACTGATATTGTACATTCGGGATATATGTGATATACTTGATGTTGGACATTCATGATATATGAGATTTACTTGATGTGGTACATTGAGGATATATGAGACTTACATGATATGAGAGCCAATTTGGGGGCTGATTTGTGGAAATTGGGAATTTGATTGTCTTCTTGGATATTGGTCCTACCACGAGATTAGGATTTCCGTGGGAATGAAATGTTTTATTCCATACTCCATATTTATTGTTTATGCACTGCTTCATGTATTAGTAGTACCCGATACTGTACCTTAAATGATTGTTGCATACAGATTTTCATATTACTGCTTCATGTATTAGTTGTACCTGCTAGTGTAACTTTCATGATGGTTGCATTACATATGACCATTCATTGTTGTTAGATGCTTTTGTTAGATTCATGTTGTACGTGCATACTCACGATTACCTGCATATGTTATTTACTATTCACGAGTTGGCAACTCACCCCCGTTGTGCCACAGTGTTTTGCAGGTGTTCCTCAGGATAGTCAGAGGCAGGGCTATTTTCATCCATCGTATCATCTTTGCTGCGGATACCACTTCACCTGACAGTGTGCAGTTTTTCTTAGGTAGGTTTTGCGGTTATCCGATGTTGCTTGTTGTATATTCGTTGTATCATGTACACTCCATCTATCATTATCTTGTATGACTTAGAGACTCGTTGTGAGAACAATATTTTATTTCATTTTGTGACTTGGGAGTCTTTTATGCAGTTTGATTTATATCGTCTCTTTCTTCGCTACGGCGTCGTATATTTGCTTGTGGTGGTTGTTTTCCGCCATTGGTCGTGGATTTTGCTCCCGTTTGGGATACTTTTACTTATATTATGTTGTACCCATGTTTGTGGGGGCTTGTTTTACAAAGGAGGTGCTGCCGAAATTTTAAAGGAATAAAAGTTGGACTTTAAAGAATTTGGTTTGAGATTTCAAAAGTTTTAGCAAATGTTCTTATTTCTTACTACTTTTGATGGTTTAGATTGCTGGGTTTTCGGCTTACTTAAATTGCGTTACGCCTGTAGACGTTGCGTAGTTTAAGGGCCATCACGTGCCATTTTCGGGTCGTGACAATTTCATTTGTGAATTAAACTTAATGAGGTGGAGGAGATGATGTGTTATGTTCATTAAATGAACCATGACTCATGAGATGATTCATCTCAAACGAATTAAATGAAGCATGGTTGATGTTTAAATATATTATTATTAAGATATTTTCATACTCATATTATTTCAAAATGAGTAAAGCTTATTTTCATTATCACAAACACATTCTCTCTCCTCAAGCTCTCTCATCTTCTTCAACCTATCCCTAAGTGTCTCATGAGTTGCGAATCATTGGGTTAGTGAGGCTAACAAATCCTTAATCATTATCTATATCATCTAGGTCACTTGGATTAGCACTCTAAGCCACTTAGTTACCTCATCTTGGAGGTTGAAGCTTGCAGTGGGAACTCTCTGGTGGATCTTCTATTACATCGAGGAGGCCGAAAAGGAGGAGAACAACAAGAACAAGAAGGACCAGTATCTTGAGGTATAATCATCTATCATAGTAGTTAACCACTCATATGTGTTTGTTAGTTAGGGTTTAGCAAAGATCCTTTTGATAGTCGATGTTACCTTGAACGAAAATGATCATTTTACCTATCCCGCCTCCCCGCATGATGTTGGGTGTGTAACGTCGACTTACAGTGGTATCAGAGCCTAGCGAAACATTAACTAACTTGTTAGCAAAGTCTTTAGAATTTCGATCGCGTTTTAATCCCGAAAACACGATATTTTCATCAAGTTTCTTCTAAATTTTTTTTTCAGGGACCTTAAAAATACAAGCATGGTTTTCTAAGATCACTGTAAAAATTTAGGCGCCTAAATCGGTGAGACGACCGCGGAACCACGGCCGGACCAAGCATTCTGCCGCGGATCCGCGGCCGAGTCAACTCCGAGTTGGTCCAAATTTCCTCAGTTGGTCTTTTGTGTTGATGTTGGGTTTTCTGGGATATTTTTTTTCTGCTCAGGATTTTTGTGTACAGAGAAATACTTGGAGTAGATTCAAATGTGGTAATTGATCGAAATTCTAAGAATTTTGGTTAACAGGATTATATCTGTGTTGTGATTAATGTGTTCGTAAACCTACCCTAATTGCTAGTATGTCGATTAGTTGGGGGTTGCACATTTCTGTAATGTTTTTGCTGGTTTGTGGATATGGACTTGTTGGATTGTCGTCAATGAATAGCCGGGGATGTGAGATGAGTGTTTCTTTCATTCATTTGTAAATTGTAAATTTTTGTAATATTCTTTTGCTGGGCACATCCGGGTTGAGGTTTTAGCCACCGTTGTATTATTTCATTTACTGTTTATTGCTCCTAGAATAGACCCAAGGTGGGGTGCACAAACTACTGGGTACTTTGAAGTGCTTAGTAGCCTACTCACGTTGTTGAGGGAGACTGCTTCACTTCAGGTATTTGGCGGGTAGTTTTCCGTACCCGTAGGGGTCTAGGGTGGGGTTGGCTATTCATCACGACTGTGTAATCCATCTTTCATTGCAGGCTCAAAGGAAATGCGGATTCCTAGTATATCTAATATGTTCATCTGTGATCTGGAATGCCTATTATTGCTTCTGACGAATGTACAATATCTATATATGATATCTAGTAGGCGTTGCTTATGTTTTGCATCCGCGCTAGCCCAGCCCCTGCAATGTCGTTAGTTAAGTAACTTAACGGGTGAATGACGGGGCCCATTGGCGAATGCGGATGGCATAAGCGGACGTTGTATTTTCGTTATTTTCTGCAATGATTGTAGGGTTACTAGGCAATCACACAAGGGTCTATAAGGCATCAACCATGGCCGGTTTAAAATTTAGACATGCCGAACAACACTAACCATGATCTTTAAACTAGAGATTAGGCGAAACAAAGCATGTAAACAACTTTACATCTAAGAGAAAAGGATTACAACCTTTGTAGTTCGGTCCTTCACTTCAAAAAGCTCCGTGTTGAGGTCCCTTCGCTGCGATCATCGAGTTTCCAGACTCTAGAGAGGCTCCACGAAGAGAAAGATGCATGCCTGCTTCCGATCTTCGATAACAAAGATGATATACCTTGAAGTTTTTTTAACACAAGCTCTCACTCACAAATGAAGTGAACACCCTAATCTAAATGGAAAGAATAGATTAGGATGATGAAATAGGAATTTATCTCTCATTTATTTTCTTTAACTCACTCATTTTCATCACTTCAGAAAAACCTAGAAAGCTTTTCATGAAAGAAAGAAGAAGGAAGAAGAACAACAATTCTCTTTGTGATGAATAATGAAAACCATGGTGAGGTTAGAAATGCAACCATGGGTTAAGTATGAAGACTTAACCCATGTAGAGAATTAACTATGGTGAAGGGTTTGGTTGGGTTAAGCAAATATCTACACAAAATATCCAAAGTCAAAGTCAAAGCTTCAAGAACCTTCTTGAAAGCTTCATGCAAGCTTAACCCTAATCCAAACCTTAACCACATTTAAACTCCACAGAACATGTTGCATTTATAACCCTAACTTGTTACAATATTATATATCACATATACAATATTTATTGTAATAAAATAAAATAATACAATTAACATATATCGCATATATATCAATGTATTACCCGAGTGAGAAAAAGAATCTTTTAGTGAGCTTATATTAGTTAATGTAATTTAATATATCAAATATATAATTATACATTAAATTATCGAATCAACACTTGATCCGATAATCCGGCTATTTCATAAATAACCGAATAATATAATCTGTATCAGTTCATCGAATCAACAATTGATCCGATGACCCGGCTTATCACATATACCCGGCCGATATTACATATCGCGAGAATCTAATATGGTATCACATACACATATTGTTCTCGGTACCGCACATATCATATATGTGCTCCTGCTCCGTTTTTCCTGAGCCAAGAAACCTCTGTGTAGGATTCTAAAGAATCGTCAATACGCCGGCAGTAGGTGATGATCATATCAAACACCGACAAGCTGCAAGCGGTCGGCTAAACGTAACATCCACCCAGGTATTGAGCGATTAGAAGATCAACAAGCAAGCATGTGCATTCTCCCGCGAATCCAATCAGTAACACTTCCGTACAGTCCGATCTCTTCGTCTGAGATGTCGCATATCTCGCCTAGGGGTGGTAAACGTCAGACTCCAGTAGCTTGATAAGTCATGTCGATATGAGGTCCATAACAGTTCTAGAAACTACTGATAACACTTACCAGTAAATCTCAGCAACCCTGGCCATGGATTTCCAGTTATAGCCAATCGAACGCAGCGCAACATCAACTCCCTATACCGGGAGAGACGAATCCCCTCCTATCGCTCATTGCCTCCATGTGATTCGGGACTGTACCCAAAAGACACCGTTTTGCACGCCCTCTTGGACGTGGTATGATGGAAATCAAAGCACAGTGGGAATCACACAAGACTATATGACGATCTCGAGTCTACAGACTACTCTGTATCAGTGTCACCAGAGAACTGCCATCTGACGTGTGGTATATTACCATCTGGGAGTTCTCGGCGAGTCCGTCCAGTGTACCCAGTCTCCACTGAGCACCCGTATACCTTCTCTGATGTCAAACACCAATGGATATAACATCATCCATTGCCCATCATATGGGTCAAGAAGTGCATACGCTAGTCTACTCTGGAGTATCGATGCCCTGTCTCGGTACTCCCACGACTAGGAACATTTGAAGGATGTACTTGACGACTACACTGTCCTCACTAGTATGATCCGCATCATAGTCCTGGTAGTCAAGTACTCATCTTAAGGGCTTTATCAACATATGACATAGCGACAATCAGAGTACATGTTAAGATAAAGAGCAACCAGATAGCGTACTATCATGTCGAGCAAGAAAGTCCTCCCTATATATGTCCAAGTATCTACAACAATATACATCGTATGTACAGTAATGGCCTCTAGGACATACATATAAGTAACAATCTCCCACTTACACTATGGCCATCTGTTATGGTATCGCATACCCAACAATTAGCCGTGGTTGAAGTATCTCATACTCAAGCATCACATAAAAGTCTCTACTGGGAAAAAGGCCTTTGTGAGTGGATCCGCGCTGTTGTCCTCTGTTTCTACTCTCCTAACCTCGATCTCCCTGGAGATCAACCATCTCCATGATCAGGTGATACTGCCTAAGAATTATATCTGGATTTTTGATGGGACAGGGGGTTCCTAGGCCAGAGCTATAACTCCATTGTCACACAATGGTTGGAACGAAGTTCATCTCATGAAAAAATATATATCCAGACTGCCTCTTTGGTAGCATCCTTGGTAACGATGTATCTTGCCTTTAATTCTCTAGTAAGTCACGGTATCTAGCTTGGAACTCTTCCAACATACCGTACCTCCACTGAGGGTAAAGACAATGCCTGCGACTGACATTCAGACGTCCTTATCACCCTGGAACCTTTCCAGTGATTCTCCCCAGGATCGATTGATACCATCTCACTACACCTAGTGAGAATCCTAACATCCAATTAGATCTATCTAATAGATCCAAAACCCAGGATTTAGGAGGTATCTCTTTGATCATATATGGAGAATCATTGTGATAAGCGGAGACTGACTTAGCGTAGCATAGGAAACTACTTCCCTATCAAGAGTATGTCATCCACATACTCTACGAGGATCACCACCATACTCCGTACTACCTTTTTGTATATACAAGGTTCATCTACCATTTTGATGAAGTCAAACTCTTTGACTACCACATCAAAACAGATGTTCTAACTCCGCGATGCCTGATTTATCATATAAAACATCTTGCACACGTTTCCGCTGCTCCCACTGTCTACGAAGCCCTTTGGCTGTGTACTTATAGATGCTGTCTTCCAAAACATCATTTAGAAAAGCAGTCATGACACCCAACCACCAGATATCATAGTCATGGTATATAGCAGTGGCAAGTAGGATCTGGATGGACTTAAGCATAGCTTTGAAAGTCTCAACTTTTCCATGTACACCAAGTAATCTTCTCAAGATATACTTGCTCCTGATGGGGATTTAACTCTTCAGATAAACAACCAAAGTCCATACTTTGTTGGTGTATAAAGATTCCATCTCAGATCGCTAAGCATCCAGCCATTCTTACAGAGTCCCACTCCTGATGGCCAGCTCGAAATTAGTTGGGTCATCATCTCATGATTCAATCCTCGCTCCCATTGTCATAGAGAAACCGAAGTATCTCTCAGGTGGATGAGGAACCCTACTAGATCGGCGGAGTGGCTGAGGTTCTTTAGAAATTATTGAATCCTCCGGTTCTACCAAATCATCAGCTGCAGTTTGTATAGCTGGAACTCTTTCCAGTTCTACCTCATGACCACTCATTTCTTCACAAGAAATTCCCTTTCACAAAGGTGGCATGCTGAGAAACAAAACATCTTTTGTCCCTCGGTTAGGTAGAAGATATTCCCTTGCTAATGCTTGGGATATCCAACAAACTTCTACAGAACTGACTTTGCCTCGAGCTTGTCCGGATTATACTTTTAGACATAGGCTGGACAACCCAAAATCCTAACATACTTAAGATATGGGCTCTTCCCGTTACATATCAAAAATGAAGTGGTAGGCAACTGATTTGATTGGAACCCTATTCAATAGGTTTGCATCTTCTCAATTGCATAACTCCCAAAAGGAAATAGGCAACTCAGTAGTCTCATAATAGAGCACACCATATCATATAAGGTGCGATTTCTCCTCCCCGATACACCAACGTGTTGTGGTGTATACGGAGGAGTAATGCTGAGAGAGAATCTCATTCTTCTTTAGAATAGTCCAGGAATCCCGTGCTCAAGTATTCTCCTCCCTGATCACATCAAAGGACATAATACTTATACCCGTTTTGGTTCTCTACTTCTAACTTATATTCTGTGATTATCTAAAAAGTTTCGGACTTGTGTTTCAACAGGAACATATGTCTGAATCTTGAGAGATCATCGGCGAATATAATGAAGTACAAAGAACCGGTCTTGGCATGGTAGATAGGGGACCTGCATACATCAGCATGTATCAATCCCAAGAGTTCACTAACTCTTTCTCTGTTTCCAATAAACAGAGCTGTGGTCATCTTATCTTTGTGACATGACTGGAAAGTTTTACAAGATGTAAATCCAAACTAATTTAAATATGCATCTTTATGTAACTTTAGCTATTCGGGTCGCATTGATATTTACAATGCCTCAAGAAGGATTCGTTCATTTCTGAACTCTTCCTCTTGTGTGTGTTCTGTACGTTAAAAACTGTGGTTTGATTTAGAACGTCTATGCTTTTAGATAACGTGCCTGAACTGATCAACACTTGATATAGGAAGTGTTCAAAACATTATCCAACAATACAAAATTATATCCTTCTTTACTAATAAAGAGACTGATATGATGTTGTATATCAGGTTCGCTATCTAATAACATTCGTTCAGAATCAATGTATTCTGGTAATACTGGGTGATAACTGCCAACTGACTTGGCTGCAACACTTGCATCATTTCTAACTCTTGAAACTTATCACCTGTTCTCAGTTCTCTACCTATCTGTAGCCCATGTAACAGATTACATATGCGAGATCCTGATCCAGTATCTAATACCCAGGACGTAAAGGATACTGAGAAACAGTTCTCTGTAATGAACACACCCGAAGAAGATGCATCAGCATGCACTTTCTTCGTTTGGGCGGCACGGGAATTCTGGTAATCCCCAATTTACTGCTCTGTCTTATACCAATTATAAGTTGGAGCGGGACCAACATTCCTTAGCGCAGTATAACAAGCGGGTTCGGTCAATATATCCGTATTATTATCTTGATTAAGGCGTGACATAGTCGCAACCAGGAGAGAGAGAGAAGAAAACACTCAGCGTGCGCTTTTACAAGATTAGATTGGTTATCAATTTATCTAATCAGTATGGCTCCCACTGTTTTAGTCAAATCTTCCTTCAAACCCTAAAAGGAAAGACTAGCCGGGATTAATTACACCCTACAAGTTCGCCAATCTTTCAGCCAGGCCAGTGCCGGTACTTTGAGGGAAGTTCCCCGTGCTTTCGCACAGACCTAATTAAAGTAAACCTCGTTTTCCCAGGGGCGTAACCTTGTTAGCACCTTTCTAGACACCTACTTGATCGGCTAATTGTAATGTGTAAAACTCTCCCTGGAGTAACTCTTACTCGCAGCGGGTATCGGGATCCAACTATCTCATAGAAGGTATGCGATCTCATTGCAAATTTCAACACTTGAAATTCCCGATAATATTTTACCCATAGCATCCTATGACCATGACGCAGGCCAACAAACCATAGTCCGCTAGTCAAGTTCAACCCGTACATTTCCAGATTGAATTAAACCCACCCGCACGACCCTTGACGCAGGCCAACAAAGTCGTACGACTACCATAATCCAATCGCATTGTATGCTACAGATAAGTTCTAGTTAGTTACCGCACACTACGCCTTGACGCAGGCCAACAAACGTAGCACGTATACTAAACAGTCTTTATCTGAAATGACGGAGGGCTACGACAGGTTTTTAAGAAAACCCTTTGCGTAATGAACTTGATATCGTTGTAGAATCGAGTGATTTTTAATGGAATGTTTTTTAGGCCTTTTCTAGTTTTGCTAAAGAGGTCACTCCCGGTAGAGGGACCGTCGGCTCTTTCCTTATCGAATAAGGTGCAGGATATTTCACAAATACCACTATGCAAAGCAAGAACTATAGAAGCAATCAAAAGACAAACCGAGTGTGTAGTATCTGCTAATTTCGCTAAAGAGGTCACTCCCGGTGAAGGGATCTCGACTCTTTCCTTATCGAATAAGGTGCTGGATGTTCTAAAAGGAACACCGCTATGCAAAGCAAGAACTAGAGCTACCAGTTTTTAAACAAGTTTCTACATCTTTAGGTTTCTTTTAGTTTCATTAATCTCATTAAGAAGTCCCATTTTATTATGTTGTAGGGTTCCTAGGCACTCTTGTGAGGGTTCATAAGGCATCAACCATGCCCGAATAAAATTTTAGACGTGCCGAACAACCCAAAACCGGGATCTTTGCTAGATTATTAGGGTTTAACATGCAAGTAAACATCTTTACTAATAAGTGTGAGGGATTACAATCTTTGTAGTCCGCTCCTTCTCTTCATAATCTCTGAGTAGAAGTCCCTTCGCCACGATCCACGATCTCCCGGACTCAAGAGAGGCTCCACGACTCGAACGATCCATGCTAGCTTGTAGTATTCCTTTTCTCCGATAGTCTACGTCGAAGTTGCAATAACTCAAGCTCTCCCACTCTAATGAGGTGAACACCCTAATCTAATGGGCTAGATTAGATGAGGATGATGGAGTAGTATTTATGCTATCTTTTTATATCAATTTCTCACAAGAAATCATCACAAGATGAATAACTAGTAAGCTTTCTCAAAGCTCAAGAGAGAAGAAGATGATGAAAAAAGTTAATCCTTTTGTGATGAATAATAGAAATGAATATATGAATAATCATGGGACCATGGTCAAGGGATGACAAGGATAACCCTTGTAGAGAATTAACTAGGGCTAGGGTTTGGTTAGGTTAAAGAATGAGTCATGGATAAATATCAACCATAATATCTTAACCATGACAAAATGAATTCCTTCTAGAAGGATCAAGAAGGAGCTAACCCTAATCAAACCCTAATCTTGTTTAATCTCTACTAAACATGTTCCATTATTAATCATATCATGTTGCAATAATATATATCACATATATATTATATATTTGCAACAAAAGAAAATAATACAATTAACATATATCGCATATATATCAATGTATTACCCTATGAGAAAATGAAATAATAAAGTGAGCCAATATTAGATAATGTAATACAATATATCATATATATTATTATACATTAAATCATCGAATCAACACTTGATTCGACAATCCGGCTATATCGAATATAACCAACTAATATATCATATACCGATTCATCGAATCAACACTTGATCAGATGACCCGGTTCATATCTAAATATCGCGAGAATATAATACGGTATCTCATATCGCATTATTCTCGGTCCTGCACATATCACATATGTGCCTCTACTCCGTTTTTCCTGAGCCAAGAAACCTCTATGTAGGACTCTAAAGAATCGTCAATACGCAGGTAGCAGGTGATGATCATATCAAACACCCACAAGCTGCAAGCGGTCAGCTAAATGTAACAGCCACCCAGGTATCGAGCGACCAGAAGATCAACAAGCTAGCCTTTATGTTCTCTTATGAATCTAATCAGTAACATTCCCGTACAGTCCGGTCTGTTCGTCTGATATGTCGCATATCAAGTCTAGGGGTGGTATACGTCAGACCCCAGTAACCGATAAGTCGTGTCGATGTGAGGCTCATAACGGGTCGAGAAACTTCTGGTAACACTTACCAGTAAATCTCTGTATCAGCCCTGTCCAGGGACTTCCAGTTATAGCCAATCGAACATAGCACAACATCAACTCCCTATACCGGAAGAGACGGATCCCCTCCTATCGCTCATTGCCTCCATGTGATTCAGGACTGTACCCAAAAGCCACCGTCTTGCACGCCCTCTTGGACGTGGTAAGGTGGAAATCAAAGCACTGTAGGAATCATACAAGACTCTCTGACGATCTCGGGTCTACAGACTACCCTGTACCAGTGTCACCAGAGAACTGCCATCTGACGTGTGGTATATCACCATCTGGGAGTTCTCGGCAAGTCCGTCCAGTGTACCCAGTCTCGACTGAGCACCCGTACACCATCTCTGATGTCAAACACCGATGGATATGGGTTCATCCATCGCCCATCATATGGGTCAAGATGCGTATACGCTAGTTTACTCTGGCGTATCGATGCCCTGTCTCGATATACCCTCGACTAGGAACAGTTATAGGATGTACTCATCGACTATCATGGACCCACTAGTATGATCTCATCATAGTCCAAGTAGTCGAGTACAGATCCTAAGGGCTTTATAAACATGTGAGAGTAAGACAGTAAACCAGTACTAGTCAACATGTTAAGATAAAGTGAAACCAAATAGCATACTATCATGACGAGCAAGAAAGTCCTCTCTATATATATCCAAGCATCCAATATAATATACATCATATGTACAACAATGGCCTCTAGGGCATATACATAACTAACATATGCTTCACAAGCATCACATTAGAAACGAAATCTGCAATATAACATATATCTCATATATATAATATAAACATTCGTCTCAGGCAGTAATATGATCTCATCAGAGAACGTTGCAGCAGAAGAACATATATGAAATATTGGATATACTAGGAGGTCCGTGTTTTTAATATGAGCCTGTATAAAACACGGATTCCACGGTCACGATGAATAGCCAAACCCACATCCCTAGACCCCTACGAGAACGGCAAGCAACACTGCCAATTCTAGGGTTAGGAGACCCGGTCTCGACTCCTCGTGATGCTCTCCCACTGGACCCTAGAACCCGGTTACTTGTGCTCCCCGCCTTGGGTCTACCTAATGCGGAAAAGTAAATAATATACAATGGTGACATCATCCTCAGCCCGGAAGTGCCCCAATAAAAGAATATTACATATAAATGAATTTTACATGAATGAAAAATAAAAAACTCTCATCTCACATAAAACCCCCGGCTATTCAGAACACGACGATCCAATATAATATATCACAATAACACATAATATCTCATATTCTCAACGTAAGCAAGTATGCGTATCCCGATTGTCGTTGATGTATAGCAACGAAGTCGGCGATACACCACATACTACGCTTACGGTCATAAAAAAGAAAGTGTAAAACTACAACAGTTGGAATCCGCAACCTTCTTAGACATCGCATGCCTAACTAAATGAATTCCTTAGACATCTCATGCCTAACAATTATAAACCCGCATTTTAGTCTTACTATCGAAAACTCTTTTCAATATCAAGTCAGGAAATTCAACAAGATTCCCGACATCCTGATCGACTGCTCGTCGCAAAGTTTAGTAGACGGCCGCACCCCCGATGCCGTCGACGAAGTGCACTAAGCCGGAACACCGCTGCCGCGAGCACCCGAATGGATGCTTTTGGCGACGGGGTTCTCCTACAGTCACTTGGTCGGGGCTATGGGGCATGGCTATCTATTAAGTTTACCCGGCGAGTATCCGCGTACGCTACGTGATTGCGACGGACTTTTGATCACATCAAAATTCCGTGGCAACCGATCAACTGAGACTGAACTGCTAGATTTATAACATTCAGATTAGTTATCTCATAACTACTTGTGGATTCCAAATATTGTATCACATTCCAGATAAATAGACAGTTTTAAACTTTCCGATCGAATAAACAAACACCCAAGATTTCCCAAATAGCTCAATACTTGAGCGGAGTTCAAAAATATCCATCACATGCCACAGTACCAATGGTCCAGCCGTAGAAGGGTCAAGCCAACGCCTCACATGTGGCAACGCCGTACTGCCCCAAACCCTAAGGTTCAGAGGCGGTTCAGACGGTCACATAATCGAGTTAAGATTTGTGTTCTTCTAGAGGGTCCACCGCGTTACTTGCATGATTTTCCGGAAGTTTCAAACTCGAGAAAAAATCCAACTTTTGAAAATTTTCCGACAGGGGAAAAAGTGAGTTATTGATATCCGTTCGAACTTTTTAACAGGTTCTAAAATTATCCGGGAAAAATTAAACGAAGTTAAACTTTCCGATCGAATCAACGAGCTCCCAATACAACCAAGAAAATTCAAAACTTGAGTAAATTTAAAAATTCCCAGAAGCATCAGGAAACACATAGGGAAGTTACTGTGAAAAAATAAAACCCTAAGCGCACTGTAGCGCCACGGAACCGCCGTGCAAGCCATGGTACGGCAGCGGTTCCGCGGCGCTTTAAGCGAATTAATGGCTCGTTTTTTACACAAATCCTTAGAATTCCCTGCTGATTTTTTAGAGTATTTTTAATGCAGAAAAAATCACATTTTTAGAAAATATCCAGAGAGGGGTCTAAAACGGGTATTCGGAGTTCGATCGAACTTTAAACTTCGCCTAAAGCTCTAGCTTGGCTCTGATACCACTGTAGGGTTACTAGGGACTCTCATAAGGGTCCTTCACTTCAAAAAGCTCCGTGTTGAGGTCCCTACGCTGCGATCATCGAGTTCCCGGACTCTAGAGAGGCTCCACGAAGAGAAAGATGCATGCTTGCTTCCGATCTTCGATAACAAAGATGATCTACCTTGAAATTTCTTTAACACAATCTCTCACTCACAAATGAAGTGATCACCCTAATCTAAATGGCAAGAATAGATTAGGATGATGAAGTAGGAATTTAGCTCTCATTTATTTTCTTTAACTCACTCATTTTCATCACTTCATAAAAAGCTAGAAAGCTTTTCATGAAAGAAAGAAGTAGGAAGAAGAAGAATAATTCTCTTTGTGATGAATAATGAAAACCATGGTAAGGTTAGAAATGCAACCATGGGTTAAGTATGAAGACTTAACCCATGTAGAGAATTAACTATGGTGAAGGTTGGGTTGGGTTAAGCAAATATCTACACAAAATATCCAAAGTCAAAGTCAAAACTTCAAGAAGCTTCTTGAAAGCTTCATGCAAGCTTAACCCTAATCCAAACCTTAACCACATTTAAACTCCACAAAACATTTTGCATTTATAACCCTAACTTGTTACAATATTATATATCACATATACAATATTTATTGTAACAAAATAAAATAATACAATTAACAAATATCGCATATATATCAATGTATTACCCGAGTGAGAAAAAGAATGTTCTGGTGAGCTTATATTAGTTAATGTAATTTAATATATCAAATATATAATTATACATTAAATTATCGAATCAACACTTTATCCGATAATCCGGCTATTTCATAAATAACCGACTAATTTAATCTGTATCAGTTCATCGAATCAACACTTGATCCGATGACTCGGCTATATCACATATACCCGGCTAATATCACATATCGCGAGAATCTAATACGGTATCACATACACGTATTGTTCTCGGTCCCGCACATATCATATATGTGCTCCTACTCCGTTTTTCCTGAGCCAAGAAACCTCTGTGTAGGACTCTAAAGAATCGTCAATACGCCGGCAGTAGGTGATGATCATATCAAATACCCACAAGCTGCAAGTGGTAAGCTAAACGTAACAGCCACCCAGGTATTGAGTGATCAGAAGATCAACAAACAAGTATGTACATTCTCCCGTGAATCCAATCAGTAACACTCCCATACAGTCCTGTCTCTTCGTCTGACATGTCGCATATCTCGCCTAGGGGAGGTAAACGTCAGACTCCAGTAGCTTGATAAGTCGTGTCGATATGAGGTCCATAACAGTTCAAGAAACTACTGATAACACTTACCAGTAAATCTTAGCAACCCTGGCCAGGGATTTCCAGTTATAGGCAATCGAACACAGTGCAACATCAACTCCCTATAACGGGAGAGAAGAATCCCCTCCTATCGCTCATTGCCTCCATGTGATTCGGTACTGTACCCAAAAGCCACCGTTTTGCACGCCCTCTTGGACGTGGTATGATGGAAATCAAAGCACAGTAGGAATCACACAAGACTCTATGACGATCTCGGGTCTACAGACTACTCTGTACCAGTGTCACCAGAGAACTGCCATCTGACGTGAGGTATATTACCATCTGGGAGTTCTCGGCGAGTCCGTCCAGTGTACCCAGTCTCCACTGAGCACCCGTATAGCTTCTCTGATGTCAAACACCAATGGATATGGGATCATCCATCGCCCATCTTATGGGTCAAGAAGCGCATATGCTAGTCTACTCTGGAGTATCGATGCCCTGTCTCGGTACTCCCACGACTAGGAACATTTGAAGGATGTACTTGACGACTACACTGTCCTCTCTAGTATGATCCGCACATAGTCCCGGTAGTCAAGTACTCATCCTAAGGGCTTTATAAACATGTGACATAGAGACAATCAGAGTACATATTATGATAAAGAGAAACCAGATAGCGTACTATCATGTGGAGCAAGAAAGTCCTCCCTATATATGTCCAAGTTTCCACTACAATATACATCGTATGTACAGTAATGACCTCTAGGACATACATATAACTAACAATGATAGGTTAAGTGATGGGACGCATTATATTAATGCAAAGAAAATAAACCAAAGTTGAATCGTTGGAACAATTTAAAAGAAACCACTCGGTTATTTTAAAAACAATAGATTTTTAATTGCGGAGCTTAAACCACTCCTTTTAAAAGCTATCAGGTTCCTTCGATTATATCAAGTTCACTACGTTCATGGTTTCGCCAAAACCATTCGTAGCCCTCCGTCATTTCAGTTGGATATTCAGTAGTATTCAAGCCATGTATTTTGACCGACGCCAAGGCATAGTGTTTGGTAGCTGCTGGATATTCATCTGTTGCATAGATAGATGCGTTGGTTTGGGACAGTCGTACTGCCATTTTGGCCAACGTCAAGGGTATGTACGAGTGGGTTCAAATTAACAGGGATAATGATGGGTAGAACTTGACATGTGACTTATGATATTTTGGCCAACGTAAATGTCATAAGAGCATGGGGCAAAAATCCACATCGGGGGTTTCTAAAGAAACTGAAACTTGCTAGTGTTGCATACCATTTGGAGTGTGATAATTTTGTAAGATTCCTTCGACTTTATCACACGATGATATTTGGATCCCGATCCTACTGTGAGTATATGCTACTCATCGGGAGATTCTTTCACTTAAGGATCAATGCTATAAACCAAGTAGGTGTCTAGAAAGGTGTTATCGGGGCCACGCCACAAGGAAAAAAGGTTATTTAATTAAGGAATTTCGCGAAAGCATCGTAAAACCTCCCTCGAAGTACCGACACTTGCCAGGCTGAACGCTTAAGCAAGTATTGTACGGTGAGAATAGTCCTTACTAGTTCTTCTTTTATGGCTTGAGGAAGGATTCGAGAAACAGTGGGAGCCATCCTGTTTAGATAAACTAAAAACCACTCTAAACTTGCAAGAGCATCATGCTAAAGTGTTTTCTTCTCTCTCTCCTAATTGCAGCGACCAAGAACATGATGGGCCTTAAGTTATTATTAGATAAAAATATTTTGACAGGGCCAAACTATAAAGATTGGTTCAGGTTTGTCAAGATGGTAATCACTTATGACAAATTGGGGTATGTCCTTACTACTAAATCCCCTGTCGTCCCAGGTCCAGAATCCAGTGTCGCGGATATGGAAATCCGCAAGACCTGGGAGATTGACTGCGCGAAGGCCAAATGCATCGTGCTTGCCTCTATGAACAATGAACATCAGAGACGGCATGAGAATATAGATCTTGAATCCATATTTCTCCACACCAAGGAACTGTATGAAGAGCAATATCGTATAACTAGATACGAGACCTCGAAGAACTTATTTCAGTCGAGGCTGGCCGTCAGATCATCTGTAGGGGAACATGTCCTTAAGGTGATTGGCTACATTGAGGAGCTCATAGACCTCGGGACAACAATAGAGAACGAGCTGTATACAGACTTGGTTCTCCAGTCCCTTCCTTCCACCTACGCCCAGTTTATCTTGAATTTCAATATTCAAGGTAAAGAAGTTGAACTTCCAGAACTCCATAACATGTTGAGGAGTGCAGAGGGAACCTTGCAGAAAGCAAGGGAAACACTCGCTCTGTTTGTTCGTGGTGCTTCCTCTTCCAGGTCCAAGATGAGAGCCAAAGGAAGGAAGAAGAAGGCCCCTACCAAACTGAGAGGTGGTATTGGTAAGGTGGAAGCCTAGGGAAAGGCAAAGGTTGCAGTGCCGGTAGTAGCAAAGGACGAATACTTCAACCGTCGTAGAAAAGGCCATTGGAAGAAGGATTGCAAAGCTTGGAATGCTAAGAACCAGGACCTGAGGCAAGTTGTGTCTTGGGCTTCAAGTGTGTTTGTAATTGAAAATTGTCTGTCAATCAACTCTACTTCCTGGGTATTGGATACCGGATCAGGATCTCATAGATGCAACTCATTGCAGGCACTGAGAAGCCGTAGAGTACTGAAGGATGGTGATATGACCCTCAAGGTTGCTAACGGAGCGAGCGTGGAAGCTGTGCCCGTAGGGGATTATCACCTAGGATTGACGAGTGAAAATATTTTGGTTTTGCGCAACGGTTTTTATGTAACTAGTTTAACGTGTAATATCATATTAGTATCTTTGTTATCAAAAGAAGGTTATGATTTTACTTTTGTAAGCGATATTGTTAACATCCACCTTAATCATGGTTTGATTGGGTCCGGTACACTAGATAACGGTATATACGTGTTAAACCAATTGCAGATTTTCAATGTCCAGAACACACTAAAAAGAAAGTTTCCGGATATAAATCAGGCTTTCTTATGGCATTGTAGACTGGGTAACATCAATGAGACAAGGTTAACTAAGTTACATAAAGAAGGATATTTGGATCCGTTCGAATATCAATCTTATGACACTTGTCAATCATGTCTCAAAGGAAAGATGACAAAGACTATGTTAACTAGACACGGAGAAAGATCGAGCGAGCTCTTAGGACTCATACACAGCGATGTATGTGGTCCAATGTCCACACATGCAAGAAGTGGTTTTTCATATTTCATTACTTTTACGGATGATTTCTCTAGGTATGGATTTATTTTCTTGATGAAACATAAATCTAAGGCCTTTGAGAAATTCCGAGAATATAAGAATGAAGTAGAAAAACAAACCGGCAAAAGAATCAAGACACTAAGATCTGATCGAGCAGGTGAATACTTAAGTGCCGAGTTCCTGGGTTACCTAAAAGAGAATGGAATTCTCTCTCAGCTTACTCCTCCATACACTCCACAACACAACGGTGTATCGGAGAGACGGAACCAAACCCTTTTGGATATGGTACGTTCCATGATGAGTAATGCTGAGTTACCGCGATCTTTCTGGGGTTATGCACTAGAATCAGATGCATATCTTTTGAACAGGGTTCCTACCAAGACTGTGCCTACCACACCATATCAGATATGGAGTGGGAAGAAACCCTATCTTCAGTATCTCAAGATATGGGGATGTCCAGGTTTTGTTAAAAAGCAGCATGTGGACAAACTCGAGGCACGCTCAGTACTTTGTAAGTTTATGGGATACCCAAAGAATTCCAAAGGGTATTTTTTCTATTACGCAGAGGAACAAAAGGTTTTTGTTTCTCGTAATGCCCATTTTCTAGAACATCAGTGTTTAGAAAAGGAAACAAGTGGGAGCGCAATAGAACTGGAAGAAATTCCAGAACCACAAGCTATTACCGAGAGCTTGATGGAGCCAGAAATCTCAAGAGAACAAGACATTCCCGCACCACTCCGTAGGAGTAGTAGGCCGTCTAATCCGCCTGAGAGATACTGCGGTTTTCTCATAGACGGGGATAGAGAGGATTGCATCATTGATAATGATGAACCTACTAGCATCCAGCAGGCCATTCAGAGCGGCGACTCGATAAGATGGATGGATGCAATGCGGACCGAGATGGAGTCCATGTACACCAACAAAGTATGGACTTTGGACTTTGCTCCAGATGGGGTAAAACCCATAGGATGCAAGTGGATTTTCAGAAAGAAGATTGGTGTAGATGGACAGGTTGAAACCTATAAGGCTAGACTTGTTGCAAAGGGTTTTCGTCAAAGGCCTGGTTTGGACTATGACGAAACCTTTTCTCCAGTGGCTATGCTCAAATCCATTCGGATCCTTCTTGCTATTGCTGCCTTCCACGATTATGAGATCTGGTAGATGGACGTAAAGACGTCTTTTCTAAATGGAAATTTGGACGAGTGCGTTTATATGGATCAGCAAGAAGGTTTCAATCAGAGTGGGAGCAGCGGGAAAGTGTGCAAGTTGCTTAAGTCTATTTATGGACTAAAGCAGGGATCGCGGAGTTGGAACATCTGTTTTGATGAAATGGTCAAAGAATATGACTTTATCATAAATCTAGATGAGCCATGTATTTATAGTAAGGTTGTAGCACGAACTGTCGTATTCCTCGTCTTGTACGTGGATGACATTCTCTTGATAGGAAATGATATTCCTATGCTACAATCTGTCAAAGGATTCTTGTCACACAGGTTCTCCATGAAAGACCTGGGTGATGCCTCATACATTCTAGGGATCCAGATCTATCGTGATAGATCTAAGAGGATCTTGGGACTTTTGCAGTCCAGGTACATCAACACTATACTGAAAAGATTCAGTATGGAAGATTCAAAGCGCGGTAATTTACCGGCTTGTCACGGAATCACCCTCTCCAAAGAGATGTCTCCCAAGACTGATTTGGAAAGGGATCTCATGTCGATTATACCCAACCCTTCTGCGGTAGGCTCTATAATATATGCGATGTTATGTACCAGACCAGATGTAGCTTACGCACTAAGCGTGGTAAGCCGGTATCAGTCAGACCCAGGGAAGAAGCACTAGATAGCAGTAAAGAACATTCTTAAGTACCTGAGAAGGACTAAGGATATGTTCTTGGTTTATGGAGGAAAAGACCTCCAGATCGAGGCTTTTGCTGACTCCAGCTTCCAGAGTGACAAGGATGACTCCAAGTCTATGTCAGGTTATGTTTTTAGCCTCAATGGAGGGGCGGTGTGCTGGAAGAGTTCCATGCAGGAAACCGTTGCTGACTCGATGATGAAAGCAGAGTATATCGCAGCTTCTGATGCCGCAAAAAAAGCAGTCTGGATAAGGAAGTTCTTAACAGAACTTCAGGTGGTTCCATCCATTGTTCATCCAATACCTCTGTATTGTGACAACAACGGGGCTATAGCTTTAGCAAAGGAATCCAGGTCCCATCAAAAGTCTAGACACATCTTGAGGCGGTATCACCTGATCAGGGAGATCGTAGATCGCTAGGAGATCGAGGTCCAGAGAGTTGCTACAGAGGAGAATACTGCAGATCCATTCATAAAGGCCTTACCTCAGACGCAGTTCGAGAGGTTATTCGAGATGATAGGTCTGCGATACGCCAGCTCTTGGCCTTAGTGCAAGTGGGAGATTGTTAGTGTTATACACCCTAGAGGCCATTATTGTATCATACTAGATTGTATATTACTTAATGGAAGCTTGGGATATTCACAGTTGTATTAACAGTCTTGCTCAACATAGTAGTATGCTATTTGGTTTGTATCTATCTTAATTTGTGTATATGTTTCTTTTAACATATCGCGAATACATATTGATGGAGCCCTTAGGATCTTGCTTGACTACGAGCGTTGTGATGGCAGTCACACTAGTGAGAGCTGGGTAGTCTACAAGCACATTCTTTTTCAGGTCCCTAGTCGTAGGATTATCGAGACAGGGCATCGATACTCCGGAGTAGACTAGTGTATACGCTTCTCGTCACAGCAGGGGAGATGGTCTATCCCACATCCATTAGTACGTTGTACTGGAGATAGTATGCAGGTGCTCGTTGGGTTACGGGTACACCGGACAGGACTCACAGGGAACTGTTGGTTGGTATTATACCCGTCGTCAGTTAACAGTTCTTAGGTGACATGAGTACAACATTGTCCATTGACTTGGCATTGCTGCTTCGCCTCAAGTGTGTTCCCACTGTTCTTAGATTGCTACCCTACCACGGCTCTACTGAGTCATGCAAACAGGTAGCAATTGGCTGCAGTCCCGAAGCACTTGGAGGCAGTGGCAGTTAGATAGGATTCGTCTCTCCCGGTATTGGGGTTGATATCGCGCTGTGTTTGGAGAGCCATTACGCAAGGTCCCTGGCCAGGGCAAGCGAGATTTACTGGTAGGTGTTCCAGTAGTTTCTCAAGGTGTAATAGGCTTCACTCCGACATGACTTATACCGCTATTAGGGGACTGACACTTGCCGTCCCCTAGGCCCGATATGCGATAGTCTTAGACGAACAAACCGAACTGTACGGAGATTGTCATATCAGGCTCAGTAGGAGTTCGGATAGGTTTCCTCATCGACTTTCTTATCGACATCTACCTGGGGACCGTTATGTACAGCTAGTACCGCTTGCGGCCTGTGGTTAAACCCATAGCCAGCGTAGTATCGAGTCTTTAGAGTCCCACACAGAGGGTTTCCCTTCTTCGGGCGAAACGATATAGAGGTCGTATGGTTTTTACGATAGGGTTCGGACATATACGTGTACTTGTGCACGTATGATATTTGGACAGATTATACTAGTGGGCTTTGGTTTAAGCCAGATCCTAGTATTGGATTATTGGATTTATGCAGTCTCAGTATATTCATGTTTTTCTTAAATACGGATGGGAGGGACATTCTCGTAATTTGTCGGGAAGCTTCTAGAAAGGAGATGACTCATTTAGGTTTATTTCATTTGTGAATTAAACTTAATGAGGTGGAGGAGATGATGTGTTATGTTCATTAAATGAACTATGACTCATGAGATGATTCATCTCAAAGGAATTAAATGAAGCATGATTGTTGTTTAAATATATTATTATTAAGATATTTTCATGCTTCATATTATTTCAAAATGAGTTAAGTTTATTTTCATTATCACAAACACATTCTCTCTCCTCAAGCTCCCTCGTCTTCTTCAACCTATACCTAAGTATCTCATGAGTTGAGAATCATTGGGTTAGTGAGGCTAATAAATCCTTAATCATTCTCTGTATCATCTAGGTCACTTTGATTAGAACTCTAAGCCACTTAGTTACCTCATCTTGGAGGTTGAAGCTTGCAGTAGGAACTCTCGGGTGGATCTTCTATTACATCGAGGAGGCCGACGAGGAGGAGAACAACAAGAACAAGAAGGACTAGTATCTTGAGGTATAATCATCTATCATAGTAGTTAACAACTTCTATGTGTTTGTTAGTTAGGGTTTAGCAAAGATCCGTTTTATAGTCGATGTTACCTTGAACGAAAATGATCGTTTTACCTATTCCGCCTCCCCGCATGACGTGGGGTGTGTAACGTCGACTTACACAACCAATCACCGGTAGGTAGTAGTCCCTCTGCCAGGCTCATCGTCATCCCCACGATCTTCTCGCCCCGGGATACCGTACCGGGTCCACCATGAACCCGCAAACGGATCATCCAACTCCTCGACTCGGGTTCACATATCATACGTCTCAGAACCGAGAAAACGAATGGTGGACGCACTGGAATATCATATCAAGACAAGCCGGGTTTTTAAAACAATATATACTTTCTTTTAAAATGACCGCGGTTCTCAAATCCAGAAATCTCATGAAAACAATATATCTCAATGCGTATAAGCGTAAAGCATGATGTATGCGACATATAACAGAAATGTAAGCATATCCGTATATCATGCAACATGGAACAGTAATATGCACATATCGAGGGAAAGCCACTCTTTTAAATGAATCCAGTTTTAAAATATATCATGCGGTTCTCAAACGACGAAAATCGAATGCAATATCGTAAGGTGAAAATGTGTATGTACGCAAGTATGGACGTACAAATGTGTATGTTCTCTAGAATAGGTGTACAATATGTATGTACGCAAGTATGGGTGTACAATATATATGTACGCAAGTATGGGTGTACAATATGTTTGTACGCAAGTATGGGTGTACAATATGTATGTACGCAAGTATGGATGTACAATATGTAGCTATAGCAAGTATATCATGTAAGGAGTCATATTCTGTGCAACGATTCTACTGTGTAAGTGACATAGCAATTATCGATGATGAAGTGTGTGAGCCGGCCAATCTGTGTAAGTGTAGTATACGCATCATCGATAATGGTGTAGGTGTACTAGCACAGGTATGTGCAATGCCATGAGAATAACATGAATGCAGCATAAGGTAAATCATATGCAAATGCTGACGGGTATACGTATCTAACATGACCGAGTCGGTGAATCTAACCATCGGCATCTAGCTTCACGACATCACGTATGGTATAATCCATCGTACGGCATCCTCTAGTCTAGGGTATGGATCAATCATCAAGTCAAACTCATCACGTATAGAAAATCATCGTACGGTGGTATTAAACCAATAGGGATCCTATCAACCTATATGAAAATGAGGGCACGGCCTATCATTCATGATTCACAACATGTATGCATACATACATACATACATATATATATATATATATCCATATACCTATGTTCGAAGTCACATACATAACAATCTCATATCAGGGGACCGGCAAGGTATCAATCATCTCAATCGACACGCATCCGTATACCAATATATCATCATATCACATGTCAAATCGTATTCTCTATTCATCGCACTTATATCTCACATAAGATCAATTTACAAATATATTCTACCTTTACTATAAGCATACGTTCTAATCTAATATACACACCCGAACTATACAATCAGTTTTTAAAAGATGTGAATCATAGTTTTGAAAGTATGGGCTACGGTGTTTTTAAGGAAAAGATATCTTTTGAAAATCCGTAACGTCACTCCAGGTATCTGTTTAAAAGATGCATACGATTATTCAGTTTGGAAATATGTATGGTTCGGATGACACATTTACGTCGGCTATCTAGTCTTATAGTACCCTAAACGGCAATATCATCAAACATCATCCTCAAACCCCGTCATCACATATTAGTCGTATCATATCACTTCTAACTATCCTTTAGTTTCTAATATGTTTTCTCTAACTAGCTTTCAACTCTATCTATAGTTTTCAATTAAAGGTTCCTTTAACTATATTCTATATATAAATCGGTTTCCATCAAAGTTTGTGGGGGTGCTATACGCCATCCACCCGACTTCCCCCGTAGATATAGATCTACTCACCTTGATCCTTGCTTCCCGAAGTCGATGACGCCATGCTCCATCGCCTCGGAATCCACGCAAAGGTACCTACAATCATTACAATCGCAATCGCTATTAAAATCGAATCCGGAAAACCAAAACGGCATACGGATCGTCTATAGGTTAGAACCTATAGCCTACGCATGCAAAACCAACCTATCATCCCTTGTCGTTGATGTACAAACATCCAACAAACAAATACAAAATCAAATATAAAAACCTAGCATTCAAAATACGGAAAACATAACCAAAAACCACACCAAAGTGCTCCCAGATTTTGACTCAGGTGAAATTGGGATGAACAAACAATACTGGGATGATGTATATATGGTATTTGACCTACAGAAGCAACCTGGACCCAATATTCCCCCATGTGGTCGTCCACAAGGCCCAAATATCCGGCCTCCTCAGCCACTAATGCTCAGATGGGGTTCGTAAGGTCAGGGTGGTCTCCTAGTACCCTAATTTGGTCCCTGGTAATGTTTGGTAAGCTCAGAAATTCCCCAGGTTGCTCCAGATTCACTGTAGGTACACCAAATGCAACAAAACCGACATGGACAAAATTCTAAGTTTGTATTCTCTATTCTAGGTCCACCAATTGATCTCTAGGGTCTTGTACACCCTCACTACAGCTCACAAGCCCACAATTCACCAAACCCTCTCTTGAATTTTCCAATTTCAGAAACCCACACCTTAAAACCATTCTAAACTAACTAGAATGCTAGGAAAACATAAACTAAACTAAATGGAAAGGATTATACGTCAAGGATGAAACTCAAGAGAACCCTATCTTCCTAATGTTATGAAAATCCCATTTTGCTTGGTCCAATGCGATGAGGGTGAGGAGGTGATCATCTTTTGTGAAAGGGGCATAGGGTTTGGAGGAGTATTTTGAGATGGGTCTTGAGGGTAGATGATGGAGCTTGAAGATGAAGAAGGAGATGAAAAAAATGGTGAGGGGAAATGAATGGGTCAGCACTCTCCCTCTCTCTCTTTCTCACCCTCATTCTCTCTCCTAGCATGGCCTCAACATCATTATGTCCCCTCTCTCTCTCCTCAAGTCATCATGAAACCTTCTCTCTTTTCTTTTCTCACCAATAAACACATAAACCCTATAAAACAACACAAATGAAACAACATGTAACATGTCATGGTGCACTAACCATGGAAAACTGTAGAAACACGGATTTGGCCTAATCGCAATGAGCAGTGCACTAATCGGGGTTTTATCCAACCGCATATAATAAATTTTAAAAATGCCAAATTCTTTAAATATATTTTTAAATGAATAAGTAATTTTAATTTCCAATTATTTCACAATTATTGGTATATATTTATACCCTTTTTTGAAAACCCCAATTTCGTAAATCGGTAGTTTTCGGGAAATATATTATTTTAATATTAAATTCCAAAAATAATATTTTATATTTTTCTGAAATGTTACATTCTTCCCCCCTTAAATAAATTCGGTCCCCGAATTTAAATTTAAACCCCCAATTTCTAAAACATTTTAATACCCAACTCAAATAAACGGGGCTCCGAAATCATGGAAGATATAAAAACAGTACAGCGCATCGCGTGCGCCTGAAAACGAGTATAAAACTCAAAATCAAATTCCGTCAAGCGTCACGCAAATCATCGGATTTGCACGCATATCCTCGGAGTTACAATGGAGAAGCAGATCTCGAAGTCCACTACAGAAATCCAATGTACACTAGTCAAATACTATAATACGTGTATAGTACGCATCCTTGTAAACTCCAAAATCTGAATAAAATACATGCAAAATCTTTTCTGAATCGCCGTGTGATGCGTAACTCACGGCGTAAGTGACGGACGCTCATTTGTAAAATAATAAATATAGTTTCGTATATGTTTTGCTCAGATATATGTCCCGTCCATTTTAAAATATCCCATAAAGGTTTTTCCTTTATAAACGTTCGTGTCACTCACGGATACGTAGGAAATAGCGAGACTATAGCTCCTTTTTGAAAACCATTTGGTAAGCTTTTAATGCATGCAAGGTACTCAGGTACTGTCCTCAGATCAGTCCTGTTCGGTAACTACATAACATAGTGCACAACATGAAAATAAGGTGCTCAAGTGCACAATCAACCTCAAAAGACGTATCCAACAATCACGTGCGTCTGGTGTGCACGGAAATCAAATCCAAATACAATTGCCACAATATGCACAAAAGCAAAACTAAGTGCAACGGGTGTGCACGAAAGCATCTGTCCAGTGCAACAGGTGTGCATGACAACCAAATCAAGCTCATCTAGAGTGCACAAAAATCTCAATCCAGTGCAACTGACATGCACGAATAAAAATCCAAATCAAGTGCATCCGGTGTGCACAAAATCACATCTCATACCATGCGTCCAACATCCGCGAAAATCCAAATCAAGTGCATCCGTCATGCACGAATAATACCTAAACCAAGTGCATCTAACATGCACGAACATTAGAGAAATCAAGTGCATTCCTACATGCACGAATAAGATCTAAATCAAGTGCATCCAATCATGCACGAATAAAATCTAAATCAAGGGCATCCGACATGCATGAGTAAAAATCTCACTCAAGTGCATCCGATGCGCACAAAAATCCAAAATCAAGCGCCTAATATGCGCAAAAATCCAACCCAAGCGTGTCAGTCCATATAAATGCCCAGTGCGGGAAAGCGCACGAAAAACGAACGTCAAGTGCAACGCGCACAAAAACATAAATCTGGTAAAAAAAATGCTCAAAGACATAAATCGGGTGCAACCAAGGTACGGAGTGCAAATCCAGTGTTAGTTATATGTATGCCCTAGAGGCCTTTACAGTATATATGATGTATATTGTAATGGATGCTTGGACATATATAGGGAGGACTTTCTTGCTCGACATGATAGTATGCTATTTGGTTATACTTTATCTTAACATGTACTCTCATTGTTTCTATGTTACATGTTGATAAAGCCCTTAGGATATGTACTCGACTACTGGGACTATGATGAGATCATACTAGTGGGGCCACAGTAGTCGACGAGTACATCCTATAACTGTTCCTAGTCGAGGGTGTATCGAGACAGGGCATCGATGCACCAGAGTAGACTAGCCTATACGCATCTTGACACATATGATGGGCGATGGATGATCCCATATCCATCGGTGTTTGACATCAAGGATGGTGTACGGGTGCTCAGTGTAGACTGGGTACACTGGACGGACTCGCCGAGAACTCCCAGATGGTATTATACCCCACGTCGGATGGCAGTTCTCCGGTGACACTGGTACAGAGTAGTCTGTTGACCCGAGATCGTCATAGAGTCTTGTGTGATTCCCACTGTGCTTTGATTTCCATCATACCATGTCCAAGAGGGCATGCAAAAAGGTGGCTTTTGGGTACAGTCCTGAATCACATGGAGGCAATGAGCGATAGGAGGGGATTCGTCTCTCCCGGTATAGGGAGTTGATGTTGTGCTATGTTCGATTTGATATAACCGGAAATCCCTGGCCAGGGTTACTGAGATATACTGGTAAGTGTTATCAGTAGTTTCTCGAACTATTATAGACCTCATATCGACACGACTTATCAAGCTACTGGGGTCTGGCGTTTACCACCCCTAGGCGAGATATGCGACATATCAGACGACGAGACCGGACTGTACGGGAGTGTTACTGATTGGATTCACAGGAAAATGTACAGGCTTGCTTGTTGATCTTCTGAGCGCTCAATACCTGGGTGGCTGTTAAGTTTAGCTGACCGCTTGCAGCTTGTGGGTGTTTGATATGATCATAACCTGCTGCCGGCGTATTGGCGATTCTTTAGAGTCCTACACAGAGGTTTCTTGGCTCAGGCAAAACGGTGTAGGAGCACATATGTGATATGTGCGGGACCGAGGATAATGAGGTATGTGATACCGTATTGGATTCTCGCGATATGAGATATCAGCCGGGTATATGTGATATAGCCGGGTCATCGTATTAGTCGGTTATATGCGATATAGCCGGATTGTCGGATCAAGTGTTGATTCGATAATTTAATGTATAATAATATATATGATATATTAAATTGCATTAACTAATATTCGCTCACTAAAAGATTCATTTTCTCACGGGATAATACATTGATATATATGCAATATATGTTAATTGTATTATTTTCTATTGTTACAAAATATATTGTATATGAGATATATAATATTATAACATTATAGGGTTACAAATTTAACAATGGTTTAGGGTTTAAACTTGGTTAGAGTTTGGATTAGGGTTAGCTTTTGCATGAAGCTTCCATGAAGCTTCATGAAGCTTTGACTTTGTTTTTTGCTATATATTTTGTTAACCCAATCCAAACCATTAACTATAGTCAATTCTCTACTTTGGTTAACTCCTTCATGCTTAACCCATGGTTAGATTTGTAACCACTACAATAATTCATTATCCATCACAAAAGGATTCATTCATTCTTCTTCTTCTTTGAGTTCCTTCTTGAAAAAGCTTTCTAGTTTTGCTTTTGTGATGAAAGTGAGTGAGAAAAAGATTATAAATGAGAGAAAAAATCCTACTTCATCATCCTCATCTATCCTTTCCATTTAGATGAGGGTGTTCACATCATTTCATGAGTGATAGCTTGTGTTAACAAAACTTCAAGGTAGATCATTTATGTTATCGAAGATTGGAAGCAAGATTTGCGTGGGGCCCACTTTATGATATTTGGTCGATCGAAATTTAAACATGTTAGTTTACAGTGCTTACATTATATCTCCGACCGGGAATGTCATTTGATCGGTAAACCGCGTCAGATTGCTATAGTTCTTTTAGACGGGTTTGCGAACGTGACATTCGCGTTGATGTTCTGTGTTGTGCTGTGATGTTGCGGATTTGTCGTGGTGGATAGCAGTGTGCAATGGTAGTACAGTTTAAGTTTATTTGTACATTTGATATTGCGGGGCGAGCGTCCAACTTGTGGACTGCCGTCAGTGCCTGTTGTATAATATTCTTTTGGGGAACGACCAGGTTGCGGTCGATGTACCTATTGTACTATTTTTCATTACTGTACTAGGTTTTGCCCCGCGACGGAGTGCACGGATAGCCAGGTTCTGAGGGGCAACGGGTCCGCATCTCATGGCTTTGAGAGGCAGAGGGGTCCCACACTAGAATTGGTAGACTATTCGCCGCACTCGTAGGGGGTACAGGTTGACCCAAGGAGGGGTGCCCAAGATTACCGGATTCCGTGAAGTGCTGGGTGGTCCATTCTCTTTGCTGTAGGGGGCTGCCTCGCTTCAGGTTTTGGCGGGTAACTTGCCGCACCCGTAGGGGTCTAGGTTTCATTGCACAGGCTATCCACATGACAGGGGAACGTCGAGTTTCAGCAGCGGCTCTGTGAAACTCGGGGATCCCAGATTATCTGTATTGTTCTGTGATGCTTATTACTTTTCTGTAATGTTGCATATTATCACGCCTGGGGCGATTATTGTATATTGGTTTATATACTATTAGATGTTGTATATGTTTTACACCCGCGCTAGTCCAGTCCCCGCTCTGTCGTTAGTTAAGTAACCTAACGGGTGATGACGGGACCCAGTGACGAATGCGGATGGCATATACGTACATTTTATTTTCGTTCTTTTCTGGTGTGATCGATTGATGGGACTGTGTTGATTCTGATCAATGCAAAGTAAAACAAACCTGTTTACAGTTGTTGGAACAAATTTAAAAGTATTATTTCAAAGTCGTTTTCTTTTGTTATGCATAGCGGTATTCAGTGGAATATCCTGCACCTCATTCGACGGGGCAAGGGCCGATATCCCTTCACCGGGACTGACCCCTTGGGCAGAAGTTTGCGTCAAGGTAATAACTTCACTATAGTCGATTACAAGTTGCTTTGCATTGCGGTATTCAGTGGAATATCCTGTACCTCATTCCACGAGGAAAGAGCCGAGATCCCTTTACCGGGAGTGACCTCTTTAGCAAAAGGTTTTCGCCACTATATTTTAAAAAGCTATCAGGTTCCTTCAGCGATATCAAGTTCACTACGTTAAAGGTTTTTCGCCAAAAACCAGTCGTAGCCCTCCGTCACTTCATTTGAGTATTCAGTAGTATTCAAGCTATGTATTTTAGCCAAAGTTAAGGCATAGTGTTTGGTAGCTGCTGGGTATTCAATTGTTGCATAGATAGATGAGTTAGTTTGGGACAGTCGTTCTGCCGATTGGCCAAAGTCAGGGGAATGTGCGGGTGGGTTCAAATTGACAAGATAGTGACGGGTAGAACTTGACATGTGACTTATGGCACTTTGACCAAAGCCAAGGTTATAAGAGCATGGGGCAAAAATCATATCGGGAGTTTCTAAAGAAACTGAAACTTGCCAAGTATGCGCATACCTTCTGGAGTATGAGTAAGGTGGATGCATTCCATCACGTTATCATGCGATGAGAGTTGGATCCCGATTCCCACTGATGAGTTGGTTTAATCTTCGGGTGATCCCGATTGATTCTTCTTTCTGGTTTCGAGGAGAATTTGACAGGACAGTGGGAGGTTTCCGGATTAGATAAAGTGATAACCATTCTGATCTAGGTTAGAGTGCACACAGAGTGTTTCTTTTCTCTTTCTCTTTGGCAGCGACCTTTGACCGACCCTAGACTATGACTCAGTGACCAAGTTGACTGAACCTTCTTAAAATACTGGCTTTTGGATTGTCTGAGTTGCATAAGCCATTGCCACTCCTTCTTTTACCCTTTGAATTTCTCAGAACACCCGTATTACTATGGATATCCACTTCCATTGGATAGATCCATCGTATGGTTATATACGAACTCGAAGGGACTTCTTCGAGGATGGATCCAGGTTCAGGAGAAATAGAATTGGTTTATTCAGTTGTCTTTTATTATCACCTTCTCTCAGGTTGCGAGAGCTCCTTGGTTTAGGAGAGTACACCTATTACGCTTATTGGATAGTCTTATTCCAAACCATAGGCTGGTGCCGAAAGGTAGGGAATGAAGAAAACCAATTAGCCTAAGTAGGGTGTGCAGAAGGTAATATGTAAAGACAAAATAAAGGGATTAGAAAGTGGGCAAAGTAAATTGCGACTGTTATCATTCACGACCAAAACCGCGTACTTCATCGCCACTCCTATTTCACCTTTAAAAGAATAAGGTATTATTCAGTTGTCTTTTATCATCACCTTCTCTCGAGATACGAGTACTCCTTGGTTTAGGAGGGTACACCTATTATGCTTACTGGATAGTCTTCTTCCAAACCATAGGCTGGTGCCTAACGGTAGGGAAGGAAGAAAACCATTTAGCCTAACGATGGTGTACAGAATGTAACGACTAAAGACAAATAAAGGGATTTGGAGAGATGGTAATAAAATATACGGTTGAAGTCATGAATTGGATTATGGAAGAGGCATTGCTATGAATACCAAGAAACCCCTACGAAACATTTTCAAGTTTCAGTGCATTGTTAAAAGAAAAACTGTTTTCCCGATTAGACACTTACTCCAAGGGTATGTATTTACCAGGTTTCATTCACATATCTGTATGGTTTTACAGATGATGAGTGGGAGTAAGTTATTGGGAATTAGGTGATTATCCTCATTATATCGGAATTCGTTGTAATTGGTGATATTTGAGGAAATCGCCAGGGTACAGTTTTCCACCTACAACGCACAGGTTTTGAGTTGTTTAACTCAGCGGACTTATACAGAGTATTGTATGTTGTCCAAGTGTCCATCAGGACAAAGGGGTAGGTCCTCGTACTATGTTCTGTTTACTTATAACTTCTCTAGTATTTAGACGAGTGTTTCGTAGAAATACAAGGTCTAAGTTTTGAGAAGTTGTGGGTATAAGAATAAAGTAGAGAACCAGGTGTCACAAGTATCGGGATTCTTCAAAGAGATCGAAGATGTAGATTCTTGTGATTGGTATTCAGATGATAGTGATGGTTTTTGAGAAACGTGTTTCTCTTTCAGGTTACTCATAATTGGATGGATTCCTAAGTTGAGTAATGTTGGTTAGCCTCTTTCCATTAAGTTGATATGCACTGGAGACAGCTGCATGATTTGAATATGGTTCCAATTAAATAAGTGCCAAAGTTTCTATATTGGATATAGAATAGTTCGTACCTTAAAAGATGTTAAGGTACGGGGAGTTGTCCAGCTTATACTTAAAACCAGAATCTGGATAACTCAGGGCACGTTTCTGTAATGGCTGTTTGTGGGTTGACCCTGGCTATGACGAGGGTTGATATTCTACCATTTGGAAGATCAATAGTGATATTGTTCTTGACTCGCCATAGTTTTAGTAAAATGGATCTTTTTCAGAAAACAGTAGTGGGAGTATGGTAGAACTGGAAGCGATTCCATAACCGCAAACGATTACGGAAAATTAAATAGGACCTAAATATTCAATCAGGTTTGACATTCCATTAGCCACTCCGCAGATTTTGTGGGTAACCTCAGACACCCGAGAGGTACTCCGTTAGGCTCAAGGACGGTGACAGGGAGGTTCTTATCTACCTAGACTTGACACTACTGTTGTTCCAGGATATGAGACCCGGTAGGAGGGTTGTCGTAGTCAGTGGGAGCAGCAGAATCATAGTGGGCAAGATGCTTATATCTATTTATAGACTTGAGCAGTTATAGCGGAGATAGATCATCTAATTTTGATATGACAGTCATAGGTTTGACTTCATCAGAATAGAGGATGGATCTGTTACGAAGGTAGTAGGGTGTGATGTCATGGTATCTGGATGACATACACAGAGTAGGAAGTAAAATTCCTATACTACGATCGGTTGTACTATGGTCGTCACACAGTTGTTTCTCCAGACAGGATATGGATATAATATTTGACATTCTGGTTTCTAGATCTATGGTTTTAGATCTGGATTTGGGTAGTTTCCCAATGTAGGTACTTTGACAGTATTCTAATGGTTTTTAGAATAAATGACTCCTAGCATGGTGGTGTACCTGCAGGTGATGGAGTCACCCTCTCTAAAGGTGTCTTACAGACTAAAGTGGAGAGGGATGGGCATGATTGACATATCACTTGCTTAGGCAATTGAGTCAATCATGAGATGTCAAGTACCACACCAAATGTTGTTTTTGCACTAGATGCGATGAGTTTATATTAATCCAATCCTGGAGAAACATAAGGAAGCAGTTTTAGAACATAAGTCCATGTTCTACGGATTTGATGACGGCAGGCTCCTTCGGGAGACGATTATCATTCCAGGCTTCAAAAGTGACATGGATGACAGAGTGATTGTCAGAGTTATAGTTTTCCCTCTGACGAGGGACAGTATTATGGACAGGTGGTCCAAGAGGATACTGTGGGAGGCATGGTGCCGGATACTGATTAGGTTCACTGATTGATACAGTCTAAGAAGTTTGGATTTGGAGTTCATTTATGAACTAGGTCCCATCAGATATCCAGACATATTCTAAGAAAAGTATTACTCGATTCGGGAGATGGCTTTCTCCGCGAACTTGAGATTTAGAGAGATATAGAAAGAAACATCTAGGCGGATCCACTCACTGAGGCTATTTCTCGAACACAATAGTTTTACAAACGGGCTTTGTGAAACTGATTAGTAGAGGAGTTGGATGTTCGGTTTCACACGGGCTGTGAGTAGTCGACATCGCAATAATTAGCCATGAGTGAAAGTGGGAGATTGTTGGAGATAGTGCCCTCATAGTCAATTATTGGATCTCAGGTACGTGATTGCAATGATTGCGGAGTCCCTATACCAGTACGATAGTCTTACTCTAAATGATAGTATGCTATCTGGTTTTCCTTTATCAGTCGTGTACATATTCAGGTGACTGATTACATGTTACACTTTGATAGAGCCCTTAGGATCTTGCTTTACTACCAACAGTATGATGGCGATCATATACGTGAGAGTTGGGTAGTTTATATGCATATCCTTAATTGTGGTCCCTAGTCGTGGGAGTTTCGAGACAGGGCATCGATACTCCGGAGTAGACTAGTGTGTACAGTCGAGACCCCGACGAGGGGCGGTGGCCGGTCTCACAAGCCACTAGTGTCAGTTGGATCACCTAAGATGTATACAGGTGCTCATTGGGTTATGAGTACACCGGACAGGACTCGCCGGGAACCTGCTAGTTGGTATTATACATATCGTCAGATAGCAGTTCCCTGGTGACATGTGTACAGGTTAGTTCATCGACCTGAGGTCGTCATTTGTCTCGTGTGAGTTCCCACTGTGCTTTGATTTCTACCCTACCACGGCTCAAACGAGTCGTGCAAACAGGTAGCTTTTGGGTACAGTCCCGAGCCATATGGAGGCACGTGAGCGGATCGGCAGGGGATTCGTCTCTCCCGGTATTGGGGGCCAGGTCGTGTTGTGTCTAGGAGAGCCATTACACAAAGTCCATGGCCATGGCAGGAGATTTACTGGTAGGTACTCCAGTAGTATCTCAGGGTGTTATTGGGCTATACTCCGACATGACTTATACTGCTAATGGGGGTCTGACGTTACTAGCCCCCTAGGCAGATATGCGATACTCTTAGACGAACGGACCAGACTGTATATACATTGTCACTGTTAGGCTCAGTAGGGTTTCCGGATGAGTTCGCTCATCGGCCTCCCTTGAGGTCAGTCCATGGGCAGCCGTTCGCATTGCTAGTGCCGCTGACGGTTTGTGGTTAAACCCACTGCCAGGGTACTGACGAGTCATTAGAGTTCCCCACAGACAGTTTCCCAAGTTCGGGCGAAACGTTGTAGAGGCCGTATGGTTTTATGGCAGGGTTCGGAAAATGCACGTGCGTTTACGCACGTGTTATTTTTCGGGCAGATGATACTGGTCGGCTTTGGTTTAAGCCGGATCCGAGTATTATATTGAGTAGCTATAATATCTTTGTCTCAGTTGCATTTGTATTCGGTCGTAATACAAATGCGGGTATATTTATACAGTTACGGGGTTATCCTGAAAGTTGTTTCAGGATCACTTTTGGAAGTTGCCAGTTTCCAGTTTTCTATCAGCCGTCTTTTAACATTTGGTTAAAGACGGATTTATCTTTTCTTGGATGAGAGTGAGTCATGCTTCTAGAAGGTTCTAGAAGGTTCTAGAATTTGGTGACAAGGTTAATGACTCATGCTTTGATTTCAATGAGGTTTTGTTTTCCTTAAGATATTTGTGCTTGATATTTTCATGTGTTCACACATGATATTTTCCTTGTGGTCACCCTCTTTTCTCCTACGATCACCTCTTCCACCATATAAGAGGCCGGCCCCCTCTCTCTCCACACACACTCTCTCAGTTGATGGTTTTCATTTGTTAAAAGATTATGATAGATTTTGGGGTGTATGGAATTCACAGCTCATTTCATTCCATCACACGATTCCCTCGGCAACTTCATTAACCGATCGTCCACGGACTTGGACGAAGTGAGACAAAGTCATCTACTCATTCTCTACATCATTCTTGGTCGTCTCTTTTAGCAAACTTGACGACCGAGTTGCCTCAAGTCAGAGGCGGGAGCCCGTTTAAAGAATCAGTGACGTGGTGCCACCTAGACGAGCAGATCGGAGATCGATGAGATCGGAGCATCCGCAACGGAGCGTGGGATGATGGTTAAAGAACGAAGGACTCGGATCGTTCGGTATAACCTTTCTACACTCTTTACAGTTTGTTAGTTTAGCAATAATGGCAGATCCGGGTTAAAGTATACGATAACGCCAGTTTAAAAGTTTTTTGTTCCGCATTTGGCGTTTGTAGACGGCCGGGGCGCTACCGTAGACATACAGCTTCCATGAAGCTTCATGAAGCTTTGACTTTGTTTTTTGTTAGATATTTTGTTAACCCAATCCAAACCATTAACTATAGTCAATTCTCTACATTGGTTAACTCCTTCATGCTTAACCCATGGTTAGATTTGTAACCATTACAATAATTCATTATTCATCACAAAAGGATTCATTCATTCTTCTTCTTCTTTGAGTTCCTTCTTGAAAAAGCTTTCTAGTTTTGCTTTTGTGATGAAAGTGAGTGAGAAAAAGATTATAAATGAGAGCAAAAATCCTACTTCATCATCCTCATCTATCCTAGCCATTTAGATGAGGGTGTTCACATCATTTCATGAGTGATAGCTTGTGTTAACAAAACTTCAAGGTAGATCATCTATGTTATCGAAGATTGGAAGCAAGACTGCATCTTTCTCTTCGTGAAGCCTCTCGAGAGTCCGGAACACGATGATCGCAGCGAAGAGACCTCAACACGGAGCTTAAGAAGTGAAGGACCGGATCTACAAAGGTTGTAATCCCTCTCACTTAGTGTTAAAGAGTTTAACATGCTAGTTTTCGCCTAAACCCTAGTTTAAAGATTCGGCTTTGGTTTGTTCGGCACGACTAAAATTTTAATCGGGCATGGTTGATGCCTCGTAGAACCTTGTGAGCGTGCCTAGCAACCCTACAGTGGTATCAGAGCCAAGCTAGAGCTTTAGGCGAAGTCTGAGCGAAGTTTAAAGTCTGATCGAACCCGGATACCCCAATAACAACCCTTCTCTGGATATTTTTTCAAAATGTTGATTTTTCTGAATTAAAAATGCTCAGAAAATATAGCAGGGAAATATAAGGATTACTGTAGAAAATGACCCCCTGAATCCTCTGTAGTGCTGCGGAACCGCGGCCGTACCCTGCTTTTAGCGGCGGTTCCGCAGCCGTATGTAAAGATCAAGGACTTCTTTTTCTACAGTAACCTCCGTAGGTGATTCCTGATTCTTCTGGGAATTTTTATTTTCACTCAAGTGTTGAGTTTTCTGGGTTGTATTGGGGACTTAATGATTCGATCGGATAATTTAACTTTGTT
Organism: Agapanthus africanus; assembly: GCA_030015575.1. NCBI lineage: Eukaryota > Viridiplantae > Streptophyta > Magnoliopsida > Asparagales > Amaryllidaceae > Agapanthus > Agapanthus africanus. The sequence goes on from JASDDO010000014.1 coordinate 399,303,444, forward strand.
TAGTTTTTCCGGATAATTTTAGAAACTGTTAAAAAGTTCGAACGGATATCAATAACTCACTTTTTCCGCAGTCGGAATTTTTTTCAAAAGTTGGATTTTTTTCTCGAGTTTGAAACTTTCTAAGTCATGCAAGTAATGCGGTGGACCCTCTAGAAGACAACAAACCATAACTCGATTATGTGACCGTCTTGAACTACCTCTAAACCTTAGGGTTTGTGGCAGTACGGCATGCCACATGCGAGGCGTTGGCTTGACCTTTCTACGGCTGGACCATCGGTACCGTGGCATGTGATGGATATTTTTGAACTCCGCTCAAGTGTTGAGCTATTTAGAAAATCTTGGGTGTTTGATTATTCGATCAGAAAGTTTAACATTGTCTATTTATCTGGAATGTGATACAATATTTGGAATCCACATGTAGTTATGAGATAACTAATTTGAATGTTATAAACATAGCAGTTTAGTCTCAATTGATCGGTTACCACGGGATTTTGATATGATCAAAAGTCTGTTGCAATCACGTAGTGTACGTGGATACTCGCCGGGTAAACATAATAGACAGCCATGCCCCATAGCCCCGACCAAGTGACTGTAGGAGAACCCCAGCGCTAAAAGCATCCGTTCGGGTGCTCACGGCAACGGTGTTCCGCCTTAGTCCACTTCGTCGACGGCATCCGGAGTTGCGGCCGTCTACTAAAGTTTGCGACGAGCATTCGATCGGGATGTCGGGAATCTTGTTGAATTGCCCGACTGCATATTGAAAAGTGTTTTCGATAAATGAGACTAAAATGCAGGGTTTATAATTGTTAGGCATGCAATGTCTAAGGAATTCATATGGTTAGGCATGCGATGTCTAAGGAGGTTGCGGATTCCAACTGTTGTAGTTTTACACTTTCTTTTCTGTGACCGTAAGCATAGTATGTGGTGTATCGCCGGCTTCGTTGCTATACATCAACAACAATCGGGATACCCATACTTGCTTACGTTGATGATATGAGATATTATGTGCTGCTGTGATATATTATATTGGATCGTCGCGTTTTGAATAGCCGGAGGTTTTATGTGAGATTAGAGTTTTTTCTTTTTCATTCATGTAAAATTCATTTGTATGTAATATTCTTTTATTGGGGCACTTCCGGGCTGAGGATGATGTCACCATTGTATATTATTTACTTTTCGGCATTAGGTAGACCCAAGGCGGGGAGCACAAGTAATCGGGTTCTGGGGTCCAGTGGGAGACCATCTCGAGGAGTCGAGACCGGGTCTCCTTGTTAGTTATATGTATGCCCTAGAGGCCATTACTATACATAGAATGTATATTGTAGTGGATGCTTGGACATATATAGGGATGACTTTCTTGCTCGATATGATAGTATGCTATCTGGTATAACCCTTCGAAAATCGAATAGGCAGTTTTTCGGTAATCGGCTAATTTTTCGGCTTTTTCCGTAAAAAGTCAAAACAGATATTTTTCATTGTAGACCTAATTATACAAAATTTAGATAAGATATTACTATAATTTTTTCACTAAAATGTCATTTATAAGCTTCTAGTTAAATAAAAAAAATTTCGTAATTAATTATTTTTTTATTATTTTAAGCCTTTTTAAATACATTTAATTAGGGATAAATACAAATTTAATTAGGTAAATTTCTTAATTAGGAGTCTTTATAAGCTAAAATAGAGTGTTAATAAATTGTAACATAACTTTATAAGATTTTAGTTTTAGGGTTTGAAAATGATGAAAAAAATGATGAAAATGGGGTTTTTTATGTAAAATTTGATGTGATATGCATTAATTGACCTTAAATGATAACTTTTTGTGTAGAATTTTCCACACAACTCTTCCCTTCACTCCCCCTCTTGCTCAGGTCGAGCTCAACCAGCAGGGAACCTCCATTTCCCCCTCTCTTTCTTGCTTCAAATTCTTGCAAAAAAAAATCCACAAAATCCACAAAATACACACTTTTCTTCACTAATTCAAACCTAAATCCTTTTCCACCTCTTCTCAAACCCTAAATTGTTTCAAAACAAGGTGAAAAGAGGGTTCTTTCAAGGGCAAGTGCAAGTTGGGGTTCACTTGGGAGGTATAATCCTAAACTAGTTGTTAATTTGTAGTTTAATTAAGCTAGTTTAGTATTTTAAAATGATTAATTTCATTGAAATGGTTAGTTTTGAAAATTCAAGTAAGGGATTTGATTATGGATTAGGGTTTGAAGCATAGGGTTAGAGTTAAATTAGGGCTTTGGGTTTCTAATTGATTAGAATGGTTAATGGTGTAATTATGTGCTTGCTAAATCGATAAATTTCGATGTTTGTAGCGAATCGGTAAGAAAATCGCTTACTAGATTTTCGTAGAAAATAGAATGCGTTCAATTTGCATTAGGTTAGCAATATTATTAGCTTCGTATAGGATTATTAGAATGCGTGAACATGGGGTTTTGTCTAGCCGGGTTTTAGTTTTGTCGATTTCCCCGAAATGACGATTTTAGCTAAAAATTAGCGATTTTCGTGCGTTTTCCCGCGCACCGAGGGCGTGCTATGATTAAATTGAGAGCGTCGATAATTGTATATAGTGACTTGCATCGTTTTAGGTGTTGTAACCTTATGCTTGGTATTGTGCAAATATAGGATCGGTCGGAGAAACATCGGACACGGCGCGCAAAGGCAAAGCGGTGGCCGGATCAGATTAGCGGGGATTTCTGGTGAGTAGATATATTCATCTACGGGGGAATCGTCTGGATGGCGCGAGGCGCCCCCCCTTAGTTAGGATTACCCTACTTTATGCAATAATTATATTGTTAGCTAGCCTATCCATTTATGTACATTGCATACCCTTACAGCTAACCCTATACTAGATTGCATGGACATTCATATGACATTCATATATACATATGCGATATCATTTCGTAGGACACGAACACCTTACCATTGGCATCTATTGCACGCGCACTATTCATGTGACACACACGCCTTTGGTATTTGCCATGCCACGTGCACTATAAAAACCTGTTTAGCTTAGTAACGCCATTGCATTCATGCATGATATTTGAGATTGTATCGCACGCATATACCTCGCATTACTATCATATTTACATGGATTTCTAGCCAAACTCTCACATCATATACATTGATATCATAGATACTTATCATATATAACAAGTGGACATTATGATTTCTTGAGGATTTCAGTTTTGCGGCGATTTCTGGATTTTTGGGGAAAACCGCAAGAATTTAACAAAAGCTTGTATTTATCATTTTTAAAACAAAGTTGCGGTTTTCTCGTGATGTATGTGTCGTCCACCATGAGTTTTCATGTTTTCTGTTGGATTTCGAGACCCGATTCGAGGAGTGGAGGAACCGTCTCGGGTACATGGTGGGCCCGGTATGGTACCCCGGGGCAAGAAGATCGAGTTGTAGACGATGAGCCTGGCAGGGGAAGACTACCTACCGGTGATGTCTGGCGCGGCGGATATCCGGAGGATACCGACCGTAGTCGTGAGATTCATGATATGGGCCGATCCGGACTGACGGAGCCCGACATTGAGACAGATATGATTCCTATTTGGTGTCGATGCTTGACACGGGTTTTCTGAGGATTTCTTGATGATATTTAGCTATTATGCCGACATTCGTTTTCTAAAAGTTAAGAATGCAGTAACTTTAACAGTTAAAACACTTAAAGAGTTAGAAAAGATATTGCATACATGTGCATGCATACTAGACTTATTATAGCACATATGGACATGCATGTTGTGGTGCATTGCGTGCATTCTTACGATTGCCTTATTAGATGTTATATTTACTCACGAGCTGGCAACTCACCCCCGTTGTGCCACAGTGTCTTGCAGGTCGGACCCGTCAGTCTTGTAGCGGCGGGCTATCTTGTCATCAGTTCCTTTTGCTCAGACTCGCGACATCGCCCGTAGGTGGGTTGCGAGTATACTTTATTTCTTTTTGCTTTATCATTGTATCTAGTATTCTCCATCTACCAGTTGTTTTGTATATGCGACCTAGTGATGAGACTGAGAGACTGTATATTTGTGGTTCTTTTGGGTCGTGCTCACTTGAGCCGACGTGTATTTTCTGATATTTTAGGTTTCCTCTATGCTCTTTTCTTGGTATTGCTTATATATTGCATGTGGTTGTGATCCGCCTTGGGCGAAGAGCTAGCTCCCGCTTGGGGATGCCATTTTTATGATTACAGGTTTATTATCTTGTTGTACCCATTTTTGGGGATAGAAAATACAGGGGAGACTCTGCCGAAATTTTCAGAAATTTTTGATGTTTTAAAAAGGGATTCTATGCAACTTAATTGATTTAAAAACCGTTTTCGTTTAAGGTTTTCCTTCACTCCCTTTTGATTTTGGGTTAGATTTCTGGGCTTTGGCTGACTTAGGTTACGGTACGCCTTTAGACGTCTCGTAATCTAAGTGCCAGTCACGTTCCGTACTTTCGGGTCGTGACAAAGTTGGTATCAGAGCATAGGTTTTACCTTTTTGAGTGTAGGACGACCTTGGTAGATGGAGTAGGTGACTTAAGCAGAGTGGCGTAGCGTGGGTATGATCCGCGGCATACTTACGATACGGTACTCCGCCTAAGTGACCTTAGGACATAATTGCTTGTATTTCCTTTCTTGATTCCTTGCATTCCTTGATTCAATTGCAATGATCTTATCAGTCCTGTTTATTATTCAGCTTCGATGCCACCAAAGACTATGAGAGCTCAGCGGGCTGCCGCTAGGGATGAGATTCGAGCGGGCTCGTCTGAGGCGAGGATCGAGCGGGAGGATACACCTACCCCTCAGGGTCCTACTGATCCGCCTTATCCTGACCGTATTGCCAGATTAGAGGCCGGCATGCAAGAGTTGCGGCAGATGATGGGATCTTTAGTTGAGTCCAGCCGGGCACAGAGATCCGAGGACGTTCCTTCCACCCCACAGACCACGATCGTACCTGCTGCACAGATGGTCACTCCTGCTGCTACTACGGAGACTATTCCTGTTTCACTACAGGAGTTCATGAGATTGAGACCCCCAGCTTTTACCGGTACAGATGCGACAGAGGACCCACAGACATTTCTCGATAGGATGGCACGGATTGGCCGTTCGTTGAGGTGTTCTGAGGATAGATTGGTGGAGTTTGCGAGTTTTCGTCTGGAGGGTCTTGCCCAGACATGGTACGACTCAGTAGAGAGAGGCCGAGCTGCAGGTCTGCCTTCTATGACCTGGGATGAGTTTACATCTGCATTTCTTGCCCGTTTTCTTCCAAAGAGTGTCCGAGATGCTCGGGCCCGTAGTTTTGAGTCTTTGCGTAAGACTCCTGGGATGACAGTGTCGGAGTATGATATACAGTTTACCCAGTTGTCTCGATAAGCACCGTACCTAGTCGACACAGAAGAGAAGAGAATAAAGAGGTTTGTACGAGGGCTTGATACACAGCTATTCCTTGCCATCGGCACCCAGCACTTTGATACATACGCTGCCGCGATGGATGCAGCCTTACTTTTGGAGGAGCGTATTTCGGAGACTCCGGTCGTTTCTGGGCCGAAGAGGATCCGTACTGATACGCCAGCTCAGCGGCAGATGGGCAAACGTCGTGATAGATTCTTTCCGGGAGATGGCGGAGGCAGAGGATTGAGACGAGGTCAGTTATTTGGTTCATATCCACAGACCCAGCAGTCGTCTCCAGGATGTTTTCGGTGCGGGAGTCAGTACCACCGTATCAGAGACTGTACCATGGGACGTCCGGGCGCGGCGACAGTCCCGCATGTGACCTTACCACCCTCACCACCTTCTCAGAGAGCTTTACTTCCTACTCCTGATGATGCTTCACGCCAGCCAGATGCTTCTAGAGGCCGTGGGCGTGGCGGTCCGGTTCAGAGAGGACGAGGCGACAGAGGCAGAGGCAGAGGCCGAGGTAGAGGCAGAGGACAGCCAGCTATTAGTGGTGGACAGGCCCGAGTGTTCGCATTGACTCCTCAGGATGCACAGGCATCCAATGCCGTCGTGACAGGTACTCTACCAGTATGTTCCTTTGATGCACGGGTATTATTTGATCCAGGCTCCACACATTCCTATGTTTCCACGTATTTTGCACCGAGGTTGGGCCGAGAGTCTTCTCCGTTAGATCAGCCGCTTGTCGTTATTATCCCGGTAGGCGAGTCTTTTGTTGCCCGTTTTGTGTACCGATCTTGTTCCGTTCGTATCGGGGAGAGAGATTCTTCAGTAGATTTGATTCTCCTCGATATGCTAGACTTTGACGTTCTTCTTGGTATGGACTGGCTAGCCACCTGTTATGCATCTGTGGACTGCCGTGAAAAAGCAGTCAGATTCAGTTTTCCTGGTGAGCCGGTTCTTATTATTCAGGGAGATCGTAGTGCTACCCTTCCCAGCTTGATTTCTTCTCTTCGCGCTGGTCAGCTCTTAAGGAAAGGGTGTCAGGGATTCTTAGCTTATGTTTGTGATACTAGCTCCACAGAGGTTCCGTTGGACCAGGTCCCTGTTGTGAGAGAGTTTCCTGATGTATTCCCTGACGAGCTGCCTGGTCTGCCACCAGAGCGCGAGATTGAGTTCTGTATTGACTTGATCCCTGGCACGGGGCCTATCTCTATACCTCCTTATCGGATGGCCCCGGCGGAGCTGAGAGAGCTAAAGGATCAGTTACAGGACTTGCTGGACAAAGGGCTTATCAGACCGAGTGTGTCACCTTGGGGTGCTCCCGTCTTGTTTGTTAAGAAGAAGGACGGAAGTATGCGTTTATGCATTGATTATCGTCAGCTGAACCGGGTTACTGTGCGGAACAGGTATCCCCTACCCCGCATTGATGACTTATTCGATCAGCTCCAGGGTGCAGGGTTCTTCTCGAAGGTTGACTTACGATCAGGTTATCACCAGTTGCGGGTTCGGAAGGAGGATATTCCTAAGACAGCTTTCCATACTCGATATGGTCATTATGAGTTCTTGGTGATGTCGTTCGGGCTCACCAATGCCCCGGCAGCTTTTATGGATTTGATGAACCGCGTATTCAGGCCGTATCTTGATCAGTTCATCAATGTGTTCATTGACGACATCTTGGTTTATTCTCGGAGCCGGGAGGAGCATGAGCAGCACTTACGTATCACATTGCAGACTTTGAGGGAGCATCAGCTGTTCGCCAAATTCTCCAAGTGCGCATTCTGGCTAGACAGTGTCGATTTCTTGGGTCATGTGGTGACGAGAGATGGTATTTGCGTGGACCCGAAGAAGATCGAGGCAGTTCAGCATTGGCCTAGACCGGTATCAGTCACAGAGGTTCGCAGTTTTCTAGGTCTGGCCGGCTATTATCGACGTTTCGTCCAGGATTTCTCCCGCATTGCTGCACCGTTGACCGGGTTGACCCGGAAGGGGGTTCCTTTTGATTGGACCCAGGCATGTGAGGATAGCTTCCAGCAGTTGAAGACTCGTCTGACTACTGCACCAGTGTTAGCATTGCCTTCAGGATCAGGCGGGTTCGTGGTATATTGTGATGCTTCTAGAGTGGGGCTGGGATGTGTATTGATGCAGCACGACAGAGTTATCGCGTATGCTTCTCGACAGCTGAGGAAACACGAGCAGAACTACCCCACCCATGATTTAGAGATGGCTGCAGTGGTATTTGCACTCAAGATCTGGAGACATTACCTATACGGTGAGTCGTGCCAGATATTCACTGACCACAAGAGTTTGAAATATATCTTCCAGCAACGAGATTTGAACCTGAGGCAGCGCCGTTGGATGGAGTTGGTGAAGGATTATGACTGCGAGATTTTATACCATCCGGGCAAGGCGAATGTGGTGGCAGATGCTTTGAGTAGGAGGCCCGGAGGTAGCCTATCTTGTTTGAGCGCAGTACAGATGCAGTCGACGGCGGATTGGCAGGTGTTATGTGATAGCAGAGTGCAGTTCGAGTTTACTCCTACAGGGGGACAGCTGGCCCATTTCAGAGCACGCCCACAGTTACTTGACCGTATCCGCGAGGCACAGTCCGGCGATGCCCGTATCTTGGAGATTATTGAGCAGATTCGGCAGGGCAGAGTTTCTGAGTTCGTGATTGATGATCAGGGGATACTTCGATTTGGGACTCGACTGTGTGTGCCAGATTCAGAGGGACTGAGGCGTGATATTCTCGAGGAGGCACATAGATCCGTATACAGTGTGCATCCAGGTTCCACCAAGATGTACCGTGATTTGAGAGAGGTTTACTGGTGGGACGGGATGAAGAAGGATGTTACAGATTTTGTGTCGAGATGCCTGACTTGTCAGCAAGTCAAGGCCGAGCACCAGAGGCCAGCCGGCGAGTTACAGCCTTTGCCCATCCCTGAGTGGAAGTGGGAGGAGGTCTCCATGGACTTCGTGGTGGGTCTACCCAGGACCAGTCGAGGGTACGACTCTATCTTGGTGATTGTTGATCGACTGACGAAAGCGGCTCACTTTCTGCCAGTGAAGACCACTTTTGGATTTTCTCAGTATGCCCAGGTTTATATTGATGAGATAGTGCGACTGCATGGTGTTCCGACTTGCATCGTGTCCGACCGTGGCACCCAGTTTACCAGCCGATTGTGGCAGAAACTCCAGGAAGCTTTGGGCACCCGATTGAGTTTTAGCACAGCCTTTCATCCTCAGACTGACGGTCAGTCGGAGCGTACGATTCAGACTCTTGAGGACATGCTCAGAGCTTGTGTTTTAGATTTTGGTGGTAGCTGGGATCGTCATTTGCCTTTGATCGAGTTTTCCTACAATAATAGCTTTCAGGAGACGATTCAGATGGCACCTTTCGAGGCTTTATATGGGAGGAGATGTCGATCGCCGGTATGTTGGACAGAGCTCAGGGAGAGCAGTATTTTGGGGCCGCAGATCGTACAGGAGATGACCGAGAAAATACAGCTGATTCGGGACAGGATGAGAGCGGCACAGAGCAGGCAGAAATCTTATGCTGACAGGCGTCGTCGCCGACTCGAGTTCGCTGTTGGCGATCATGTTTTCCTGAAGGTCTCTCCGATGAAAGGTGTGATGAGATTTGGGCGGAAAGGGAAACTGAGTCCTAGATATGTTGGTCCTTTCGAGATCCTAGAACGTGTTGGTTCAGTCGCTTATCGGTTAGCTCTTCCGCCCAGCTTCCCCGATGTTCACCCCGTATTCCATGTCTCGATGCTCCGCAAGTACCTTCATGATCCTTCCCAGGCGATTCAGCACCAGACGATCCAGTTAGAGCGTGATCTTTCTTTCACCGAGCAGCCGGTGGTCATCTTGGATCGGCAGGTGAAGAAATTGAGGTCGAAGGTCATACCGTCTGTCAAAGTCCTTTGGCGTGGCCCGAACAGCGAGGAGGTCACCTGGGAGACCGAGGTCGAGATGAGGAAGAGATGTCCCCATCTTTTTGAAGGTACGCGTAGTTAAATTCTAAATTCGGGGACCGAATTTCTTTAAGGGGGGAAGATTGTAACCCTTCGAAAATCGAATAGGCAGTTTTTCGGTAATCGGCTAATTTTTCGGCTTTTTCCGTAAAAAGTCAAAACAGATATTTTTCATTGTAGACCTAATTATACAAAATTTAGATAAGATATTACTATAATTTTTTCACTAAAATGTCATTTATAAGTTTCTAGTTAAATAAAAAAAAATTCGTAATTAATTATTTTTTTATTATTTTAAGCCTTTTTAAATACATTTAATTAGGGATAAATACAAATTTAATTAGGTAAATTTCTTAATTAGGAGTCTTTATAAGCTAAAATAGAGTGTTAATAAATTGTAACATAACTTTATAAGATTTTAGTTTTAGGGTTTGAAAATGATGAAAAAAATGATGAAAATGGGGTTTTTTATGTAAAATTTGATGTGATATGCATTAATTGACCTTAAATGATAACTTTTTGTGTAGAATTTTCCACACAACTCTTCCCTTCACTCCCCCTCTTGCTCAGGTCGAGCTCAACCAGCAGGGAACCTCCATTTCCCCCTCTCTTTCTTGCTTCAAATTCTTGCAAAAAAAATCCACAAAATCCACAAAATACACACTTTTCTTCACTAATTCAAACCTAAATCCTTTTCCACCTCTTCTCAAACCCTAAATTGTTTCAAAACAAGGTGAAAAGAGGGTTCTTTCAAGGGCAAGTGCAAGTTGGGGTTCACTTGGGAGGTATAATCCTAAACTAGTTGTTAATTTGTAGTTTAATTAAGCTAGTTTAGTATTTTAAAATGATTAATTTCATTGAAATGGTTAGTTTTGAAAATTCAAGTAAGGGATTTGATTATGGATTAGGGTTTGAAGCATAGGGTTAGAGTTAAATTAGGGCTTTGGGTTTCTAATTGATTAGAATGGTTAATGGTGTAATTATGTGCTTGCTAAATCGATAAATTTCGATGTTTGTAGCGAATCGGTAAGAAAATCGCTTACTAGATTTTCGTAGAAAATAGAATGCGTTCAATTTGCATTAGGTTAGCAATATTATTAGCTTCGTATAGGATTATTAGAATGCGTGAACGTGGGGTTTTGTCTAGCCGGGTTTTAGTTTTGTCGATTTCCCCGAAATGACGATTTTAGCTAAAAATTAGCGATTTTCGTGCGTTTTCCCGCGCACCGAGGGCGTGCTATGATTAAATTGAGAGCGTCGATAATTGTATATAGTGACTTGCATCGTTTTAGGTGTTGTAACCTTATGCTTGGTATTGTGCAAATATAGGATCGGTCGGAGAAACATCGGACACGGCGCGCAAAGGCAAAGCGGTGGCCGGATCAGATTAGCGGGGATTTCTGGTGAGTAGATATATTCATCTACGGGGGAATCGTCTGGATGGCGCGAGGCGCCCCCCCTTAGTTAGGATTACCCTACTTTATGCAATAATTATATTGTTAGCTAGCCTATCCATTTATGTACATTGCATACCCTTACAGCTAACCCTATACTAGATTGCATGGACATTCATATGACATTCATATATACATATGCGATATCATTTCGTAGGACACGAACACCTTACCATTGGCATCTATTGCACGCGCACTATTCATGTGACACACACGCCTTTGGTATTTGCCATGCCACGTGCACTATAAAAACCTGTTTAGCTTAGTAACGCCATTGCATTCATGCATGATATTTGAGATTGTATCGCACGCATATACCTCGCATTACTATCATATTTACATGGATTTCTAGCCAAACTCTCACATCATATACATTGATATCATAGATACTTATCATATATAACAAGTGGACATTATGATTTCTTGAGGATTTCAGTTTTGCGGCGATTTCTGGATTTTTGGGGAAAACCGCAAGAATTTAACAAAAGCTTGTATTTATCATTTTTAAAACAAAGTTGCGGTTTTCTCGTGATGTATGTGTCGTCCACCATGAGTTTTCATGTTTTCTGTTGGATTTCGAGACCCGATTCGAGGAGTGGAGGAACCGTCTCGGGTACATGGTGGGCCCGGTATGGTACCCCGGGGCAAGAAGATCGAGTTGTAGACGATGAGCCTGGCAGGGGAAGACTACCTACCGGTGATGTCTGGCGCGGCGGATATCCGGAGGATACCGACCGTAGTCGTGAGATTCATGATATGGGCCGATCCGGACTGACGGAGCCCGACATTGAGACAGATATGATTCCTATTTGGTGTCGATGCTTGACACGGGTTTTCTGAGGATTTCTTGATGATATTTAGCTATTATGCCGACATTCGTTTTCTAAAAGTTAAGAATGCAGTAACTTTAACAGTTAAAACACTTAAAGAGTTAGAAAAGATATTGCATACATGTGCATGCATACTAGACTTATTATAGCACATATGGACATGCATGTTGTGGTGCATTGCGTGCATTCTTACGATTGCCTTATTAGATGTTATATTTACTCACGAGCTGGCAACTCACCCCCGTTGTGCCACAGTGTCTTGCAGGTCGGACCCGTCAGTCTTGTAGCGGCGGGCTATCTTGTCATCAGTTCCTTTTGCTCAGACTCGCGACATCGCCCGTAGTTGGGTTGCGAGTATACTTTATTTCTTTTTGCTTTATCATTGTATCTAGTATTCTCCATCTACCAGTTGTTTTGTATATGCGACCTAGTGATGAGACTGAGAGACTGTATATTTGTGGTTCTTTTGGGTCGTGCTCACTTGAGCCGACGTGTATTTTCTGATATTTTAGGTTTCCTCTATGCTCTTTTCTTGGTATTGCTTATATATTGCATGTGGTTGTGATCCGCCTTGGGCAAAGAGCTAGCTCCCGCTTGGGGATGCCATTTTTATGATTACAGGTTTATTATCTTGTTGTACCCATTTTTGGGGATAGAAAATACAGGGGAGACTCTGCCGAAATTTTCAGAAATTTTTGATGTTTTAAAAAGGGATTCTATGCAACTTAATTGATTTAAAAACCGTTTTCGTTTAAGGTTTTCCTTCACTCCCTTTTGATTTTGGGTTAGATTTCTGGGCTTTGGCTGACTTAGGTTACGGTACGCCTTTAGACGTCTCGTAATCTAAGTGCCAGTCACGTTCCGTACTTTCGGGTCGTGACATCTGGTTACTCTTTACCTTAACATGTACACTGATTGTCTCTCTGTTACATGTTGGTAAAGCCCTTAGGATGTGTACTTGACTACCTGGACTATGATGCGGATCATACTAGTGGGGACGTGGTAGTCCATAAGTACATCCTTCAAAGTCCCTAGTCGTGGGTATATCGAGACGGGGCATCGACATACCAGAGTAGACTAGCGTGTAGCTTCTCGACCCATATAGATGGGCGATGGATTATCCCATATCCATTGGTGTTTGACATCAGAGATGATATACGGGAGCTCAGTGGAGACTGGGTACACTGGATGGACTCGCCGAGAACCCCCGGCTGGTATTATACCTTACGTCAGATGGCAGTTCTATGGTGACACTGGTGCAGGTTAGTCTGTAGACCCAAGATCGTCATAGAGTCTTGTGTGATTCCCACTGTGATTTGATTTCCACCTTACCACGTCCAAGAGGGCGTGCAAAACGGTGGTTTTTGGGTACAGTTCCGAATCACATGGAGGCAATGAGCGATAGGAAGGGTTTCGTCTCTCCCGGTATAGTGAGTTGATGTTGCGCTGTGCTCGATTGGCTATAACAGGATGTCCTTGGCCAAGGCTGCTTTAGGGATTTACTGGTAAGTGTTACCAGTAGTTTCTCGACCCGTTATGAGCCTCATATCGACACGACTTATCGAGTTATTGCGGTCTGACGTTTACCACCTCTAGACGAGATATGCGACACATCAGACGAACAGACCGGACTGTACGGTAGTGTTACTGGTTGGATTCACAGGAGTGTGAGCGAGCTTGCTCGTTGATCTTCTGATCGCTCAATACCCGGGTGGCCGTTACGTTTAGCAGACCGCTTGCGGCTTGTGGGTGTTTGATATGATCATCACCTGCTGCCGGCGTATTGACGAGTCTTTAGAGTCATACACAGAGGTTTCCTGGCTCAAGCGAAACGAAATAGGAGCGCATATGAGATATGTGCGGGACCGAGAATAATACCAGTATGTGATACTGAATTCTATTCTCGCAATTTGTGACATTGATCGGTTATATGCGATATAGCCGGGTTATCGGATCAAGTGTTGATTCGATAAGTTGTTACTATTGATATTACTCGGTTATATGCAGTATGACCGGATCATTAAATCAAGTGTTGATTTAATGATTTAATGTATAATTATATATTTGATATATTACTTTACATTAACTAGTATTTGTTCACTTAAGATTGATTTTCTCACTTGATATGCACAAGTAGTATATGTGATATATTTTTGTGCACTTGATTGTATCATGTTTGATGATACATGCAAACTTGGGTGTGTACACCATGTTTAGTTAATGGTTAGGATTTCATTTGCCTTATTTATTTATTTTCTTTATTTATTTTTGGCAAGAAACAAAATGGTGGTGGCTTTCTTTGTTTTATTCTTGAAGATTCATGAAGCTTCAACCATTTTGTTTTATGCTTAACCTAACCATTTAACTAAACCTTAGTTTATTCTATACATGAGTTACACTCACCCATGGTTGCTAAATGATAAGCATCACTTGATTTTCTATTATTGATTATTCATTTTCATTATTTTCTTTCTTCTTCTTCATCTTCTTCATGAAGAGAAGAAAACCATTGCTAGAAAATTCCAAGTGATGAATCCAAGTGAGAAATCCAAATCCAAAGTGAACCCACTTCCTATTTCTTCATCCTCTACCACATGCCATGTAGTAGAGTGTGTTATCTTCACAAGTTTCATGACCAAGTGAATATGGAGCTTGAGTTAGAGTTGCCTCGACGTAGATCATCTTCGGCATCGAAGTCAACGACCTAGCCCGCTCATTTCTCCGACGAAACCATCGCAAGAGTCCGGGATCCCGGTGATCGCAGCGAAGGGACGTCATCACGGAGCTAAAGAAATGGAGGACCGGATCTACAAAGGTTGTATTTCCATTCACTTGTTAGCAAAGTAGTTTGCTTGCTTCTCTTTTTCGCCTTACCTCTAGTAATCGATCTAGTTTAGGGTTTCTCGGCACTGGAAAATTTGAATTTTGCATGGTTGATGCCTTGTGGAACCTCTTGAGTGTGCCTAGTAACCCTACAGTGGTATCAGAGACTAGCTAGAGCTTTAGGTGAAGTGTAGACGATGTTAGAAATCCGATCGAACCCCGAAACCCTAACTCAAACCCTTCTCTGTACATTTTCTGAAAATGTGGATTTTTCCAAATTAAAAATATCAAAAAAATACAGTAGGGTATTATAAGATTTACTGTGAAGCACGTCAGCCTAAGTCAACCAAAGCGCCGCGGAACCGCGGCCCCACCCTAGCATGTGCGGCGGTTCCGCGGCCATAAAGGTGATTCTTGGCACGTGCTTTGCACAGTAATGTCCTATATTGATTCCTGTGTTTTCTGGGTAATTTTAACTTATATTCAACAGTTGAATTTTCTGGGTTGTTTTGGGGATTCAATGATTCGATCGGTTTATTTAACTTCGTCTATGTGTCTTTCCGGATAATTTTTGAATATGTTGAAAAGTTCGACCGGATATAAATACCCAATTTTTCCCCTGCCGGAAAATTTCCAAGTGTTGGATTTTTCCGTGGTTTTAGAACGTTCTAAGTAGTGCAAGTAACGCGATGGACCCTCTAGAAGACAACAAACCTTAACTCGATTATGTGACCGTCTTGAACTGCCCTTTGAACCTTCGGGTTTGGGGCAGTACAGCGTGCCACATGTGAGGCGTTGGCTTGACCCTTCTACGGCTGGACCGTTGGTACTGAGGCATGAACTGGATGTTTTTAAACGTATTTCATGTGTTGAGCTATTTCCGGAAAACTTGGGTGTTTGATTGTTCGATCAGAAAGTTTAACATTTTCTATTTAACTGGAATGTGATACAATATTTGGAATCCACAAGTAGTTATGAGATAACTGAATGAATGTTATAAATCTAGCACTTTAGTCTTACTTGATCGGTTGCCACGGAATTTTGATGTGATCAAAAGTCCGTCGCAATCACGTTGCGTACGCGGATACTCGCCGGGTAAACTTAATAGACAGCCACGCCCCATAGCCCCGACCAAGTGACTGTAGGAGAACCCCGTCGCCGAAAGCATCCATTCGGGTGCTCGCGGCAGCGGTGTTCTGCCTTGGTGCACTTCGTCGACGGCAACCAGGGGTGCGGCCGTCTACTAAAGTTTGCGACGAGCATTCGATCAGGATGTCGGGAATCTTGCTGAATTGCCCGACTTGATATTGAATAGAGTTTTCGATAATGAGACTAAAATGCGGGGTTTATAATTGTTAGGCATGCGATGTATAAGGAATTCATTTGGTTAGGCATGCGATGTCTAAAGGGGTTGCGGATTCCAACTGTTGTAGTTTTACACTTTCTTTTCTGTGACCGTAAGTGTAATATGTGATATCGCCAGTTTCGTTGCTATATGTCAACGACAATTGGGATGCGCACATTTACTTACGTTGATGACATGTGATGTTATGTGTTGCTGGATATGTTATATTGGATCGTCGTGTTTTGAATAGCCGGGGGTTTTATGTAAGATGAGAGTTTTTATTTTCATTCATGTAAAATTTATTGTATGTAATATTCTTTATTGGGACACTTCCGGGTTGAGGTTGCTGTCACCATTTGTATATTATTTACTTTTCCGCACTAGGATAGACCCAAGGAGGAGGGCACAAGTAACCGGGTTCTGGAGTCGAGTGGGAGACCAACTCGAGGAGTCGAGTCCGGGTCTCCTAACTCTAGAATTGGTAGGGTTACTTGCCGCTCTCGTAGGGGTCTAGGGGTGTCGGTTTGGCAATTCATCGCGACCGTGGAATCCGTGTTTTATACAGGCTCGTATTGAAAACACGGACGTCCTAGAATATCCAATGTTTCATATGTTTCTTCTGCCGCGATATCTATGATGTGATCATTTGATATGTTGTGATAGATACTGTATATAGTATATACGATATATTATATAGACGTTACTTATGTTTTACACCCGTGCTAGCCCTGCCCCGCTCTGCCGTTAGTTACCTAACCTAACGGTGCACGAGGGGACATCGAGGCGAATGCGGATAGCATAAGTGTACGTCGTATTTATCTGTGATGTTTAGGTGATTTAAATGATGGGACTTCATTAATATGATTAATGAAAGAAAATAAACCTAAAAGATGTTGTGGAATTGAATTTTCAAAAACAGGTAGCTACGGTTCTTGCTTTGCATCGCGGTGTTCCTTATAGAACATCCTGCACCTTATTCGATAAGGAAAGGGCCGAGATCCCTTCACCGGGAGTGACCCCTTTAGCAATGACTGGCAGATGCTACACCCCACGGTTTGTCTTTTGATTGCTCCTATAGTTCTTGCTTTGCACAGCAGTATATATGATATATCTTGCACCTTATTCGATGAGGAAAGGGCCGACGATCCCTTCACCGGGAGTGACTCCTTTAGCAAAACTAGAAAAGCCTAGAAAACACTCCATTTTAAAATCATTTGATTCTACAACGATATCAAGTTCATTACGCAATAGGTTTTCAGAAAAAACTGTCGTAGTCCTCCGTCATTTCAGATAAGTTGTATATAGTATTCGTGCTACATTTGTTGGCTTTCGTCAAGGTGTAGTGTGCGGTAGCTATATGCTGCTTATCTGCTGCATATGATGCGATTGGATTAGGGTAGTCGTACGGCTTTGTTGGCTTTCATCAAGGGACGTGCGGGTGGGTTTAATTCAATCAAGAAATGTACGGGTTGAACTTGACTAGCGGGCTATGGTTTGTTGGCTTTCGTCAAGGTCATAGCACGTTAGGGGCAAAATATTATCGGGAATTTCAAGTGTTGAAATTTGCAATGAGATTGCATACCTTCTATGAGATAGTTGGATCCCGATACCCGCTGCGAGTAATTGTTACTCTTGGGAGAGTTTTACACATTACAATTAGCCGATCAAGTAGGTGTCTAGAAAAAGGTGTCAATGGGGTTATGCCTCTGGGAAAATGAGGTTTACTTTAATTAGGTCCGTGCGAAAGCACGGGAAACCTCCCTCAAAATACCGACACTGGCCTGGCTAAAAGATTGGAGAACTTGTAGCGTGTAATTAATCCCGGCTAGTCTTTCCTTTTAGGGTTTGAAGGAAGATTTGATAAAAACAGTGGGAGCCATCCTGATTAGATAAAATAATAACCAATTTGATATTGCAAGAGCGTGTAAGTCTACGCTAGCGCCCCGGTAGTCTACAGACGCCAAATGCGGAACAAAAACTTTTAAACTGGCGCTATCGTATACTTTAACCCGGATCTGCCATTATTGCTAAACTAACATACTGTAAAGAGTGTAGAAAGATTGTACCGAACGTTCCGAGTCCTTCGTTCTTCAACCATCATCCCACGCTCTGTTGCGGCTGCTCCGATCTCGTCGATCTCCGATCTCCTCCGTCGAGGTGGCACCATATGATCGGTTCTTTAAACGGGCTCCCGCCTCTGACTCGAGGCAACTCGATCGTCAAGTTTGCTAAAAGAGACGACCAAGAATGATGTAGAGAATGAGTAGATGACTTTGTCTCACTTCGTCCAAATCCATGGACGATCGGTTAATGAAGTTGCCGAAGGAATCGGGTGATGGAATGAAATGGACTGTGAAATTCCATACACCGATAAAACCTATCATAATCTTTTCTCTCTAAAATGAAATCAACAAGTGAAGTGAGGAGGAGAGAGAAGGCCGGCCATTTTATATGAAGGAGGGAGGTGACCGTAGGAGCAAGTGGTGACCATAAGCAAAAGCTTCTCACTTCAAAATATCTTAACCAAAACAAGAAGCTTTAATAACAAAGCATGAGTCATTAAACACAATAATGCATAAATGATGACTATTAAACCTAGTCACCATTACAATAAATGCATCCAATTAGAACACAACACCAATTAGCCTAGTCACCTCATCTAGAATCTTCTAGAACACTGACTCATCATATCTGAAGAAAAGATAAATCCGTCTTTAACAGAATGTTAAAAGACGGCTGATAGAAAACTGGAAACTGGCAACTTCCAAAAGTGATCCTGAAACGACTTTCAGGATAACCCCGAAACTGTATAAATATACCCGCATTTGTATTACGACCGAATACAAATGCAACTGAGACAAAGATATTATACCTACTCAATATAATACTCGGATCCGGCTTAAACCAAAGCCGACCAGTATCATCTGTCCGAAAATCGACACGTGCGTAAACGCACGTGCATTTTCCGAACCCTGCCATAAAACCATACGGCCTCTACAACGTTTCGCCCGAACTTGGGAAACTGTCTGTGGGGAACTCTAATGACTCGTCAGTACCCTGGCAGTGGGTTTAACCACAAACCGTCAGCGGCACTAGCAATGCGTAACGGCTGCCCATGGACTGACCTCAAGGGATGCCGATGAGCGCACTCATCCGGAAAACCCTACTGAGCCTAACAGTGACAATGTATATACAGTCCGGTCCGTTCGTCTATGAGTATCGCATATCTGCCTAGGGGGCTAGTAACGTCAGACCCCCAATAGCAGTATAAATCGTGTCGGAGTGAAGCCCAATAACACCCTGAGATACTACTGGAGTACCTACCAGTAAATCTCCTGCCATGGCCATGGACTTTGTGTAATGGCTCTCCTAGACACAGCACGACCTCGCCCCCAATACCGGGAGAGACGAATCCCCTGTCGATCCGCTCACGTGCCTCCATATGGCTCGGGACTGTACCCAAAAGCTACCTGTTTGCACGACTCCTTTGAGCCGTGGTAGGGTAGAAATCAAAGCACAGTGGGAACTCACACGAGACAAATGACGACCTCAGGTCGATGAACTAACCTGTACACATGTCACCAGGGAACTGCTATCTGACGATATGTATAATACCAACTAGCAGATTCCCGGCGAGTCCTGTCCGGTGTACTCATAACCCAATGAGCACCTGTATACATCTTAGATGATCCAACTGACACCAGTGGCTTGTGAGACCGGCCACCGCCCCTCGTCGGGGTCTCGACTGTACACACTAGTCTACTCCGGAGTATCGATGCCCTGTCTCGAAACTCCCACGACTAGGGACCACAATTAAGGATATGCATATAAACTATCCAACTCTCCCGTATATGATCGCCATCATACTGTTGGTAGTAAAGCAAGATCCTAAGGGCTCTATCAAAGTGTAACATGCAATCAGTCACCTGAACATGTACACGACTGATAAAGGCAAACCAGATAGCATACTATCATCTCGAGTAAGACTGTCCTACCGGGATAGGTCCTCCGCAATCATTGCAATCACGTACCTGCGATCCAATAATTGACTATGAGGGCACTATCTCCAACAATCTCCCACTTGCACTCAAGGCTAATATTGCGATGTTGACTACTCACAGCCCGTGTGAAACCGAACATCCAACTCCTCTACTAATCAGTTTCACAAAGCCCGTTTGTAAAACTATTGTGTTCGAGAAATAGCCTCAGTGAGTGGATCCGCCTAGAAGTATCTTTCTATATCTCTCTTAATCTCAAGTTCACGGAGAAAACCATCTCCCGAATTGAGTAGTACCTGTCTTAGAATATGTCTGGATATCTGATGGGACCTTAGTTCATAAATGAACTCCAAATCCAAACTTCTTAGACTGTATCGATCACTGAACCTAATCAGTATCGGGCACCATGCCACCCACAGTATCCTCTTGAACCACCTGTCCATAATACCGTCCCTCTTCGTCAGAGGGAAAAACTATAACTCTGATAATCACTCTGTCAACCATGTCACCTTTGAAGCCTGGAATGATAATCGTCCCCCGAAGGAGGCTGCCGTCATCAAATCCGTAGAACATGCACTTATGTTCTGAAACTGCTTCCTTATGTTTCTCCAGGATTGGATTAATACAAACTTATTGCATCTAGTGCAAAAACAACATTTGGTGTGGTACTTGACATCTCATGATTGACTCAATTGCCTAAGCAAGTGATCTGCCAATCATGCACATCCCTCTCCCCTTTAGTCTGTAAGACACCTTTAGAGAGGGTGACTCCATCACCTGCAGATACACCACCATGCTAGGAGTCAACTATTCCAAAAACCATTAGAATATCTGTCAAAGTACCCACATTGGGAAACTACCCAAATCCAGATCTAAAACCATAGTTCTAGAAACCAGAATGTCAAATATTATATCCATATCCTGTCTGGAGAAACAACTGTGTGACGACCACAGTACAACCGATCGTAGTATAGGAATTTTACTTCCTACTCTGTGTATGTCATCCAGATACCATGACATCACACCCTACTACCTTCTTAACTGATCCATCCCCTATTCTGATTGAAGTCAAACCCATGATTGTCACATCAAAAAATAGATGATCTATCTCCGCTATAACTGCTCAAGTCTATAAATAGACATAAGCTATTTGCCCACTATGCTTCTGCTGCTCCCACTGACTACGACAACCCTCCTACGGGGTCTCATATCCTGGAACAACAGTAGTGTCAAGTCTTGGTAGATAAGAACCTCCCTGTCACCGTCTTTGAGGCTACCGAAGTACCTCTCGGGCGTCTGAGGTTACCTACCATATCTGCGGAGTGGCTATTGGAATGTCAAACCTGATTGAATGTATAGGTCCTATTAAATTTTCCGTAATCGTTCGCGGTTCTGGAATCACTTCCAGTTCTACCATACTCCCACTACTGTTTTCTGAAAAAGATCCATTTTTACTAAAACTGTGGCGAGTCAAGAACAATATCACTATTGATCTTCCAAAAGGTAGAATATCAACCCTCGTCATAGCCAGGGTCAACCCACAAACAGCCATTACAGAAACGTGCCCTGAGTTATCCAGAGTCTGGTTTTAAGCATAAGCTGGACAACTCCCCGTACCTTAATTTCTTTTAAGGTACGATCCATTCTATATCCAATACAGAAACTTTGGCACTTATTTAATTGGAACCATATTCAAATCATGCAGCTGTCTCCAGTGCATATCAACTTAATGGAAAGAGGCTAATCAGCATTGCTCAACTTAGGAATCCATCCAATCATGAGTAACCTGAAAGAGAAAACTCGTTTCTCAAAACCATCACTATCATCTGAATACCAATCACAAGAATCTACATCTTCGATCTCTTTGAAGAATCCCGATACTTGTGACACCTGGTTCTCTACTTTATTCTTATACCCACAACTTCTCAAAACTTAGACCTTGTATTTCTACGAAACACTCGTCTAAATACTAGAGAAGTTATAAGTAAACAGAACATAGTACGAGGACCTACCCCTTTGTCCTGAAGGACACTTGGACAACATACAATACTCTGTATAAGTCCGCTGAGTTAAACAACTCAAAACCTGTGCGTCGTAGGTAGAAAACTGTACCCTGGCGATTTCCTCAAATATCACCAATTACAACGAATTCCGATATAATGAGGATGATCACCTAATTCCCAATATCTTACTCCCACTCATCATCTGTAAAACCATACAGATATGAGAATGAAACCTGGTAAATACATACCCTTGGAGTAAGTGTCTAATCGGGAAAACAGTTTTTCCTTTAACAATGCACTGAAACATGAAAATGTTTCGTAGGGGTATCCTGGTATTCATAGCAATGCCTCTTCCATAATCCAATTCATGAATTCAACCGTATATTTTATTGCCATCTTTCCAAATCCCTTTATTTGTCTTTAGTCGTTACCTTCTGTACACCATCGTTAGGCTAACTGGTTTTCTTCCTTCCCTACCGTTCGGCACCAGCCTATGGTTTGGAAGAAGACTATCCAGTAAGCATAATAGGTGTACCCTCCTAAACTAAGGAGTACTCGCAACTGAGAGAAGGTGATGATAAAAGACAACTGAATAATACCTTATTCTTTTAAAGGTGAAATAGGAGCGGCGATGAAGTACGCGGTTTTGGTCGTGAATGATATCCGTCGCAATTTACTTTTGCCCTCTTTCTAATCCCTTTATTTTGTCTTTACATATTACCTTCTGCACACCCTACTTAGGCTAGTTGGTTTTCTTCATTCCCTACCTTTCGGCACCAGCCTATGGTTTGGAATAAGACTATCCAATAGGCGTAATAGGTGTACTCTCCTAAACCAAGGAGCTCTCGCAACCTGAGAGAAGGTGATAATAAAAGACAACTGAATAAACCAATTCTATTTCTCCTGAACCTGGATCCATCCCCGAAGAAGTCCCTTCGAGTTCGTATATAACCATACGATGGCTCTATCAAATGGAAATGGATATCCGTAGTAATACGGGTGTTCTGAGAAATTCAAAGGGTAAAAGAAGGAGTGGCAATGACTTATGCAACATAGACAATCCAAAAGCCAGTATTTTAAGAAGGTTCGGTCAACTTGGTCACTGAGTCATAGTCTAGGGTTGGTCAAAGGTCGCTGCCAAAGAGAGAGAGAGAGAAAGAAACACTCTGCGTGCACTCTAACCTAGATCAGAATGGTCATCACTTTATCTAATCCGGAAACCTCCCACTGTCCTGTCAAACTCTCCTCCAAACCTAAAGAAGAATCAATCGGGATCTCCCGAAGAGTAAACCAACTCATCAGTGGGAATCGGGATCCAACTCTCATCGCATGTTAACGTGATGGAATGCATCCACGTTATTCATACTGCAGAAGGTATGCGCATACTTGGCAAGTTTCAGTTTCTTTAGAAACTCCCGATATCATTTTCTTACCCCATGCTCTTATGACCTTGACGTATGCCAACAAATCATAAGTCACATGTCAAGTTCTGCCCATCATTATCTTGTTAATTTGAACCCACCCGTACATACCCTTGACGTATGCCAACAAGGTAATACGACTGTCCCAAACTAACTCATCTATCTATGCAACAAATGAATACCCAGTAGCTACCAAACACTATGCCTTGACGTATGCCAACAAACATAGCTTGAATACTACTGACCATCCATAAGAAACGACGGAGGGCTACGGCTGGTTTTTGGCAAAAAACCTTTAACGTAGTGAACTTGATATCGCTGAAGGAACCTGATAGCTTTTTAAAATATAGTGGCGAAAACCTTTTGCTAAAGAGGTCACTCCCGGTAAAGGGATCTCGGCTCTTTCCTCGTGGAATGCGGTGCAGGATATTCCACTGAATACCGCTATGCAAAGCAACTTGTAATCGACTATAGTGAAGTTATTACGCTGACGCAAACTTCTGCCCAAGGGGTCAGTCCCGGTGAAGGGATATCGGCCCTTGCCCCGTCGAATGAGGTGCAGGATATTCCACTGAATACCGCTATGCATAACAAAAGGAAACGTCTTTGCAATAACACTTTTTCAATTGTTCCAACAACTGTATACAGGTTTGTTTTAACTTTGCATTGATCAGAATCAACGCAGTCCCATCAATAATCACACCAGAAAAGAACGAAAATAAAATGTACGTATATGCCATCCGCATTCGTCACTGGGTCCCGTCATAACCCGTTAGGTTACTTAACTAACGACAGAGCGGGGACTGGACTAGCGCGGGTGTAAAACATATACAACATCTAATAGTATATAAACCAATATACAATAATCGCTCCAGGCATGATAATATGCAACATTACAGAAAAGTAATAAGCATCACAGAACAATACAGATAATCTGGGATCCCCGAGTTTCACAGAGCCGCTGCTGAAACTCGATGTTCCCCTGTCGTGTGGATAGCCTGTGCAATGAAACCTAGACCCCTACGGGTGCGGCAAGTTACCCGCCAAAACCTGAAGCGAGGTAGTCCCCACAGCATAGTGAATGGAACACCCGGCACTTCACGGAATCCGGTAAATTGAGCACCCCTCCTTGGGTCAACCTGTACCCCGTACGAGTGCGGCGAATAGTCTACCAATTCTAGAGTGGGACCCCTCTGCCTCTCAAAGCCATGAGATGCGGACCCGTTGCCCTCCCGAACCCGGCTATCCGTGCACTCCGTCTCGGGGCAAAACCTAGTACAGTAATGAAAAATAGTACAATAGGTACATCGACCGTAACCTGGTCGTGCCCCAAAAGAATATTATACAACAGGCAGTGACGGCTGTCTACAAGTTGGACGCTCGCCCCGCAATATCAAATGTACAAATAAACTCAAAATGTACTACCATTGCACACTGCTATCCACCACGACAAATCCGCAACATCACAGCACAACACAGAACATCAACGCGAATGTCACGTTCGCAAACCCGTCTAAAAGAACTATAGCAATCAGACGCGGTTTACCGATCAAATGACATTCCCGGTCGGAGATATAATGTAAGCACTGGAAACTAACGTGTTTAAATTTCGATCGACCAAAGACCAAATATCAAAAAGTGGGCCCACTGCTTACTGGTGAACAGTAACAAAACCTGGGCGAAAATGATATTTACCAAAACCCCCAAAATCCAAAGAAGAACCCTCTGGAAAAATTTGGAAGCACGTGCTTCCCACGTGGCCGCGGATGCGTGGCCAAACCATGGGTTTGGCCGCGTTTCCGCGGCAGCTTGGAGGAATCACGAGTCCAAATTTTGTCGTGGCTCTTAAAAAAGCCTGCACGGATTTTTAAGACATCCAGAAATAATTTTCGACACCGTTTAAAAACAACAGAAACTGTCGGCTTGGATTTTTGCAGTTTTTGATTTCCGGTCGGATCGATGTTTTAAACGCGTTAGCACAAGTTAGTATAGCAAAATGGTGAGGCTCTGATACCACTGTAAGTCTACGCTAGCGCCCCGGCAGTCTACAGACGCCAAATGCGGAACAAAAACTTTTAAACTGGCGCTATCGTATACTTTAACCCGGATCTGCCATTATTGCTAAACTAACATACTGTAAAGAGTGTAGAAAGATTGTACCGAACGATCCGAGTCCTTCGTTCTTCAACCATCATCCCACGCTCCGTTGCGGCTGCACCGATCTCGTCGATCTCCGATCTCCTCCGTCGAGGTGGCACCACATGATCGGTTCTTTAAACGGGCTCCCGCCTCTGACTCGAGGCAACTCGATCGTCAAGTTTGCTAAAAGAGACGACCAAGAATGATGTAGAGAATGAGTAGATGACTTTGTCTCACTTCGTCCAAATCCGTGGACGATCGGTTAATGAAGTTGCTGAAGGAATCGGGTGATGGAATGAAATGGACTGTGAAATTCCATACACCGATAAAACCTATCATAATCTTTTCTCTCTAAAATGAAATCAACAAGTGAAGTGAGGAGGAGAGAGAAGGCCGGCCATTTTATATGAAGGAGGGAGGTGACCGTAGGAGCAAGTGGTGACCATAAGCAAAAGCTTCTCACTTCAAAATATCTTAACCAAAACAAGAAGCTTTAATAACAAAGCATGAGTCATTAAACACAATAATGCATAAATGATGACTATTAAACCTAGTCACCATTACAATAAATGCATCCAATTAGAACACAACACCAATTAGCCTAGTCACCTCATCTAGAATCTTCTAGAACACTGACTCATCATATCTGAAGAAAAGATAAATCCGTCTTTAACAGAATGTTAAAAGACGGCTGATAGAAAACTGGAAACTGGCAACTTCCAAAAGTGATCCTGAAACGACTTTCAGGATAACCCCGAAACTGTATAAATATACCCGCATTTGTATTACGACCGAATACAAATGCAACTGAGACAAAGATATTATACCTACTCAATATAATACTCGGATCCGGCTTAAACCAAAGCCGACCAGTATCATCTGTCCGAAAATCGACACGTGCGTAAACGCACTTGCATTTTCCGAACCCTGCCATAAAACCATACGGCCTCTACAACGTTTCGCCCGAACTTGGGAAACTGTCTGTGGGGAACTCTAATGACTCGTCAGTACCCTGGCAGTGGGTTTAACCACAAACCGTCAGCGGCACTAGCAATGCGTAACGGCTGCCCATGGACTGACCTCAAGGGATGCCAATGAGCGCACTCATCCGGAAAACCCTACTGAGCCTAACAGTGACAATGTATATACAGTCCGGTCCGTTCGTCTATGAGTATCGCATATCTGCCTAGGGGGCTAGTAACGTCAGACCCCCAATAGCAGTATAAATCGTGTCGGAGTGAAGCCCAATAACACCCTGAGATACTACTGGAGTACCTACCAGTAAATCTCCTGCCATGGCCATGGACTTTGTGTAATGGCTCTCCTAGACACAGCACG